>CM060912.1:740676207-741926207 GCA_030737875.1 Allium sativum | reverse complement strand
AGGCCTTGTTTTATAACTAAAATAAATATATTTATTTTTCAACCTCGATTCAAATAGACTTTTGGTCATTATTATTTAAAATAATTTATTTTAAATATTCAAAATCCACTAAAATAGCCAAAATAAATTTTTTAAATTGGTTCAGATTTTCTGGGTTATTACAGATGGAGAGAGTTTTTAAAATTCAAATATAGGAGTATGAATTCCAAAAAAATTAAATAAATTTTAAATTTAAGCACAAATAATTTATGCACTTACTAACCACGCATAACCATTAGGACTTTTAAATGGGATCAATAGTAACTTAAAATTGTTAAGTATTTTAATTTAAAACCGTGCATAACTGTTAGGACTTTTAAATGAGATTACAAGAATACTTAACTTTTATCCATCTCTTATATGAGTTCCATCCTTGCATAACCGTGAGGACTATTAAATGAGAGTGGAAGCACACATATAGAGATGAAGGTGATTCACCCATGCATAACCGTGGGGACTTTTAAATGAAAGTGGATACCTAAGATATTTATTTTCGAAAATAATAATTAAACTCTCCACATTATATAAAACCATGATGAATGATAAAAAGATGGTAGATAAAGAAGACGGTCATGAAATATGCACTAATTCAAAAATATTATAAAATTTGTCTAATCATCATGAGATCTTAAATAATATTTTCTCTTACTATGAAATATGCTATAGTCACTATTCATCACAATCTCAAAAATCTAAAATAACTTTGATGAGTTCCAAAAATGGGTCAATTGGTCAATCATTCAATTTCTAAACAAACAATCAAAAATACTTTTAACATCTAAAATATGTAAAAACCAATTTTCTATAAAAAGGGGTATGTGAAACTTGGATACCACTTGTAGCTCCGGATTGCCCATAATTGCACTACATGGAATTTTAGATGCTGATTTTTCAACATATCATGCAATCAACAAGCCCACTCAAACATTTCTAAAAATTCAAGTTTTTTTTATCAAGGTAGCAAAATATCAAAACCAAATGCACAAGAGAATTTTTCTTTACAGCATTTTATCAAGCACAAGGATGATCAAAGATTCAATTCTAAAACAAATCATTTAAAATCACTATATGAAATCTTTAATTTCAAAGATAAAAATAAGTTAAAAACATGATTGATTTGAGATTCAACATATTAAATGATTTCCAAATTAGACGGCCAAGTCAAGACAAAACTATGAAATTATCACAATCTATCAAAAATAGCTTTCAAGTACTATGCTGAAATGAGTACAGATTTTGACAACTTTACAAGATGAATTAGCATAAAATTAAAACAGTAAAGAAATGTGAAATTTCATTAGCTTTTCAGAACATCAAAATTTTCAGAATTCCAAATAATAAAGTTAAAGATATGATGCTATCAGAAATTTTGGGAACTGCCTATAACCTATATTTCAAATGTTTTGCAGTTTTTCATCAATTTAAATTTAGAATCTGGAAGTACTCAAAACATAAAAGTCGTAAATAATTGAATATTTTTCTTCAAAACATTTTGAATATTGCAATTTGAAGTTAGGAAGATCAAGATATGTCAAAAATACTTTGGCATTGTCAAAATGAATCAACATCAACAGAAAGAAAAATAATTAAAACACAAGTCTAGAGATCATACCTTACTTACCATTGACGTTGTGGATCTCCAACTACATTTTTGGCTAAGGAACTCTGAATATTCAATTCAACAATAGTATGGAATATCTTGAATTTTACCTCTCTCGAAGTTGTTCCTTAGCCACCTTCAGTACCTAAGTGTTTACGGGATCGAGTGGTCTAGCAAAAGTTGTACAACCACTCTTAACCTTGTTTAACTGTTTTGGTACCCAGACTTGTTTATATAACAGTCCCTATTCTTTTTTTGGCATAGCCAACCAGTTTTTATAGTGATCCATAACACTTTTTTTTATAACCAGTAATAAAAATACAGTGTAGTACAGGTGATTGCAGTTACAATCAGCTAATTCGGTTTTTAAGGTGGACTGTCCACCGCTTACGGAGTTTATAGTGTTTCGTCTACTCTACCTATCAGCCTTACAGCAATGGAGCTAGATAATTACTAGACTATAATAAATTTCCTAGATCTTCACGTAGGGAGAAAAAAGAGTACATTACATACTTCACAATTGAGATTACATACGAGCACAAATAGTAACAACATTGGACTGCAATAAAAGATGAACTCGGGTACATTACATGACATGTCTGAATATGATAAGAACAGTGAGAACATATATACCTAGAAACAAAAACAGACTGTCAAATTTGCGAGCGTTACTCGGAAGTTACGCAGCAAACCAAAAACAATCCTTTTTTTTACCAGTGTACCTTTTGGAACCCAAATTTGCTTAAATCCAATAAAACTTGTTTCATTTCCTTTTGGGATCCACATTTGTTTGATTAGATAATTTTTATTTCAAAATAATCATTTATCTTGTTTATGTCTAGATTTTCCATAAATCACGCATTTAGAGTGTTCATTAAAATTGTTAAAGTTCAAATTTTCAGTTGAATCATAAACCAAGTTATATGAGGAATATTTGAATTCATTAGGATTTTGCTTTTTAATTTGGTCAATTTTACTAAAATCAAGTCCTTTCTAATTCTAAAAAAAATTGTTTTTTCAATAACATATTCAATGATTTTTCTCCATTAGAAAATTTAGCTAATGTCATTCAAGTCGTTGAATTTTGGACTTAAAATCACAATTTTCTTACATTAAATTGGAACTACGATCGATAGCGATCTTTCTCTTTTCAGAATCATTTTGTTTCAAAACCATATTTTCATTTTCAAGTATTTTAGTTTTGGCATTGGACTCAAAAATCTAAATTTCCGATTGTTTTACGATTTTCAATTTCAAGTTCTTCGAACTCCTTGAATTTTTCAAATTTTTTCCAAATCGTGAATAATACAAGTAATTTCAGATGTGCTATTTTTTAAAATCATGTTTACATTTTCAAGGATTTTAAAATTCACTTTTATTTCAAATAATTCCTTTTGAAAAATTGTACATTTATTGCCTTTGGGATTTCCAATTCTCTTGGTTTCAATTTTAAACTCATTCGGAATTTTTTCAGTTTTCAAACTCTCTTTCTCTAAAATTTTATGTTTAGAATTTTTAGTCATTTTGAACTTATCCAACTCCTTTTTTAAATTATTTTTAAGTTTTTAGTTCAATCTCATTTGTATTTTAAAACATAATTTCCTTTTCAAGCTTTTGAATCTTCTCATTAGGATGAACTAAATCATTTTCCAAATTTAAACATTTTATGCATTAAAAGTTTTTGAATTTTCTGTTGTTTTCAAGTTTTATTTCCAAAACATATTTTTGCAAATAAACTCTAGATTTACAGATTTTATTTTTTTATTCTTCAATTTAAGACTACCAACAGTTTTTGTTAATTTATCATAAAGAAGTACTAACTCTTTAAAAAGAAATTCACCTCACTCATCATCTATTAAATCTCCATTATATCATCATCCAAGTTGTCTTCTTTAACTTCTATAAATCCCGTTAGACATAATTCTGGAACTAAGTTGACTTTTGAGGGATTTGCGTTCTCGTTGTCTTGTATTCCATACATTGCATCCAGACATTTCCAGACTTCCCGCGTAGTTGAGCAATGAGAGATACGTTTAAATTGATCAATACTAAGATAAGAATATATAATATTCATAGTAGGAGCATTGGTAACAATGTTGTTATTATCTAACATATCACCTATGTTTTTGATAATACTAAATAAAATTCCATTTTTTATTTTTAATTTCCAATTTAGAAAATCTATTCCATCAAAATTCGTTGGAGTTATACCGCAAAAATTCTCGTTGGATTGATAATTAGGAGAATCATTGTTTGAGAAAACCATGATTCTAAAGTTATTCAAGAAAAAAAATGCATGCTCTTATACCACTTGCAGGATCTAAATTAATCCTAGAGGGGGTAAATAAGGTTCACTGCAATTTTTCACATAATAGTAATTAATAATAAATCAGAGTAAATTCAAATAAAGAAAATAACATAGTATTTACCCAGCTTTGGCAAATCCCGCCTACTGTTGTATTCCCTAGGTTTCTGCTAGGTATTGAACAATATCCTACATATATTACTTGTACACTTGAGACCTCTCACTATTGTTCTAATCCTACACTCAATATATCATATTTTCCCTAACTACGAAACCCTATAGCAAGTACCTAGTTAAAAACTAGAGTTTGAGAACTAAATAAAAGGAAAATTACAATGCGAATAAAATAAAACTAGAACCCTAAGTAATGACTTAAAATAAATTAACTCTTTAAATAAAGTGAAGTGAAAGTATAATGGTCAGTCCTCCTTTTCTTTCTTTGACCCGATCACACAATCCGTGGTAGGCTTTTCCTTCTTTTACAATGGCTTCTATAAAGACTAGGGTTCTAGTGTCTCTGTTAAAATCATGGCTTATTTTTTTAATTTATTTTCTCGGTGCTATTTTCTCCACGATCTAAATTATAAAAGTACTTCTGTTTGATGATCGAAATGATAAAAATTTTGAGTTTCTCTTCTGTTTTACAATTGCCTTTATACTTGATTAGTTGCTCTTGGTTTTGATGCATATGCTAGTGATGATGCTTGGGTTTATATAGGGTTTCGAATCCTGATTTTGTTCTCTAATTTCGCATATTGGACTTGGTAATGTATGTTGAAATTTTAGAACTTACTTGAAATAAAACTTTGCTAAAAATAAAGTCTCGATGTATTAAACTCTTCAAACCTGGAAACTTTGAACTTGCTGAAAGTAAATACTTGCAAATATTTCTATTTTCTGGAATCTGTTAATTCTTCTTTCTGAAAGTGACAGATCACGTATCTGGTTAATTTAATTTTGGAAAATTCAAACTCTAACAATTCTACTGCTTTCCTGTTAATATTTATGCAGATAAAAGAATCTTTGCTACTTTTTATCTATTTCCTAAATATTGCTTGAATAAAAATTCACTTCCATTTCCATTTACTGTTAAGGAAAGATCACTTGAAACCTGATTCACTTTGTTGATTTGTTTTCATTTACCTACAACTTGTTCCTTTTCCTTGTCATGCTTGGGCACTTGAGTTTGTGGATATATACTGCTATGTGCTTGTGTTGAATTTCTGTCATTGACATGTTAAGTTCTCATGCCTTATACACATTTACATGCTAGCCTGAAATGCTTTTACACGTCATGTTAATGCTTGACATTGAGTTAGTATCATGCCATGTTGCACTTGCACACATTTGTGTTCTCTACTATGAGTTGGTGTACGTCCTTCTACATTTGGCATTTCCATACTTAACATTGTCACTGCATCTTACTGTTGCATTTGTACACTCTCTTCCTGACTGTCTTCACTTTGCTGACACAAGAGCTATAATCACGTGCACTTGCCATCTTCCTTTGTGTCAAAACTGTAACTTTCCTTAAAACTGAAAAACTTACTATACCACTTCATGCTTTAGTCCCCTGTGACTTGCACCCTGTTGTCGTTGCTGGAAATTTGTTACTGGCTTAATTTGCAATTGTTGTAACCATTGGTATTGTGTATACTTTAAACCATGACCTACAAAAATTAGTTCACTATTGTGCATGGCATTTCTACCTTATTTGGTCTTGATGTGTGCATGTACATTACTTTGCTGGACCTAGATCACTTGCTGATGAGTTGTTGTGCCTTTCTTTTGATTACTTGCTGTAGCACCATGTGCATACTTGTTGGAATTGAAATTTGTGTTGTGCATGGATTTGTACATGTTGCATCAACTGGTTTACTTGAATTTGATTTGCAATGTGAATATTATTCTCTGGCTATGTTGCATTTCTGAATTTTTGTTCCTGAAATACACCTATGTACATGTTCATATATATATATTTCTATTTTTTCAGCGGACTGACTATATGTTGTGTGGAGGCCAGTCAAGATCGATTGACCATATATATGAGTCGAAGATGGTCTTGATTAGTTGACCATTATAGCTGTGTTGAGACTAATCTGTGAGCACTAGTATTCAATATACCTTGTGGTATTTACAGTGAATCAGTGTGAATATCAAAAGTTTATAGACTCAAATATATACATATATAACTAAGTCTAGAAAAATAATAAGAAACACACCATCATCTGAGAAACACACCATTATAGCTGCGTGACCCTATGACAGGTATAACAATGACTGGACTGGATCTTGAAGCAATTGAAGACCCAGTGTGTTTTAGGGTGTGTATATGAAATTGTATATGTAACCAAGTGTAACTGAGTGATGTAGTGAGAAATGTATGTATATGTGAACTATACAATAGTGGAGTCAGAAAGTTGTACTACCAATATTGAATAAAAATATTTAATTGAAAAAATTGTTTGAATATCAATTTTATGTGCAATGGTATTTTATTCAATATAAAAATTTATTTTTATATCAGATGTAATGTAGAATAGTACAATTACAAACACATTTATATAATCGTATATATGCTTGTTATCACCAAACAAAAATCATGCTATCATACTCAATAGTTCTCATTCCAAAAGAACCTGTGCGTCAAAGAGAAAGACGAGTTAGTCTACCCCTAATTTGTGTTATCATCTTTTCAAATACCGGTAAGAAAGTGGATATACCTCCCATCAGTTGGTGTATCGCTTTCATTGGCATAGTGCTTTCGGGTGTTGGTGGAAGGAAGCCTCTGTGCTCCAACCCAAGATGGTAGAGGTTATGCTCCATAATCATGGGAGTTGGCATCGACGAGCCGCAATGGAACTAGGAGGAATGACTTGTTATTGTTGGGAGGTTCCACTTTCAACTTCGTGAGTAACCACGATGCTATTCGTTACAATCGTCGTCCCTTTCTCAACAGCAAGTTGTTCTGCGTCCTCCGCCTCGGCGTCTTCTTTGAGCATATATCTCCCTTCCGCTAACACGTGGCGCTCCTCCTTAGTCAAACAATAGTCCAACAATGCTTTCTCAGCCACTCTTTCTAACTCCTGGGAAGCAGCCTCATTCTCTAACAACTTTTCATAGGCTAGAGCGAGCGTCCAGGCGTAGTCTTCGACCCATGATATTTTGGAGAATCGAATAGTCTTCACATAATAGCCTAGATCACTGGCTATATCTCCCTCTCTGCCTCTACTTGAACCTCTCTAGCTTTGACTATGAGATCGTCTAAATGGACCTCGAATTCGTCCCTGACACCCTTTGTCTGGCCCAATGTCCCTTTATTCAATGCTTCTGATGCCTCTTTCTCCTTTCTGGCCCGCTCAAGCTCAGTGCGATTTGATTTAAGTAATTGTCTGAGCCCTCATTTTCTTTTATTAAGCGTTGTGTCACTTCATTTTCTTTACGTAGCCTCTCGTTCCCTTTAGTCAGCTCTTCGTTATCCTGTCGGAGCTGCTGCACCTTTTAATTTTCCTTCCACGGTCAAGCATTTTCCTCAGGATCTGCTTTATTGTCCTACTCGAGTGCGGCTGCCCAAGCCACTGTTGAGGCTAACACATTCTTGTGCTCTTTTCGAGCCCTGACCATAGCTTCCTTTACTCCTTCAAGCTTCCTCTTCAGCTTACCTATTTCGGCATTAGAGAGTTAGCGCTTAAATATGCTATTCGAACACATAGAATTAGACATTAGTCAGTTGCTTGTCTCACCTATTTCGGTATCCCGAGCTTGGATTGTCCCCTAATTAGCATCAACCACGAGCTTTAAGTCATTGATGATGTTGTTATTTTGGAAAATCAGCTCGGAAAGCCTTCGAGTGTACCGATACATGTTCTGGTATTGGATAAAGACGTCGTACACTTGGGTCAATGTATCTTCATCTATCTCTGCTAGGATTGGATGTGCCTTAGGCATCCAAATAGTCTCATCAAAGTAAAAATACGAGAAAGCCTTCAACAAGTACGTCTTTTTCTTCTCTGTGCTCAAGCCCAGTGTTTCTGACATCCCAGGTGAGATCAGGCCATGGTTTATTGCTTGCCTCTCACTGGACTTTTCCTTACCTGTGGCCTTGACCGAGGGTGCTGCAGATAGGACATAAGGAGGAATAAGATCCACTGGCTGCGTCCTTCCTATAGAATCCATCCTCCTTTCAACATCTTTCAGCCTTATGCTTGACAGTGAAGACACCGAGCACTAGGGATAGTCTCGATGTCGGCGATTGCTGCCATAATTATAGGGTCATTGGGTTTTGATTGCAGCCAAGAAATCCCATAAAAGTGCCCACCACTCCTCCCTTTGCACTACAAGAAAACATTGATTTAGCGTCAGATATTTAGAAGCGGAAATTTCCGTCGCTAATTTGCGACGAATTTCCATGTGATCTGAAAGGGATTGTTTTTTGTTTTTTCAAGTTTTTTCCTTTTATTTATTACCGTCATTTTCTGTCATCCCTTACTAAACCATTGCAAATTGCATCAAATTACCAACAGAAAATTTCTACCGCTATTTTCCGCTGCAAATTCAGGTAGAAAACCGACGAATAATTATCGTAGCTATTTTGCAGCATGATTCCGACAGATTTGCAAGAGAACAAAATATCAGTTTAATAATAATTATTTAATAATTAATAATAAATTTAATAATTAATAATAAATTTAATATTTATGAAATGATATATAATATTCAATAATTAATTTTAAATAATTGTATTTAATAATTACAGTTGATAATTATAGTTGATACTTATATTTTATAATTATAGTTGATAACTATATTTTATATTTCAAAGATTTTAAAATTTTGAAATCATCTTGAATAAATTTGAAATAAATCATAAAGTTTATAAAACCAATTATTGTTTGACATGAAATAACCAAAATTTCTAAACTTTAAAATATTGAAAAAGTTCATTTAATTGTTTAATTTAAATTGTATAACACTTCATATTCTAATTTTAAAATTTTCTATAAATTCTGATTAAAATAAAGTACATTTTTTAAACGTTTGCTCCGCAGGTGAAATTTTGGCTCCAACACGTGAAAATTTTTACTCCATCGTTCGGGTTTCATTGTAAAATAGTTTATAAAATATACGATCACTATAAGAAAATAACCATTTTCCAACAGCGATTTTACGACGATTCAACAAAGTGTTGTTGAATTATAGCTCGTTTATAACATTTATCTAAGAGAACGTTGTAAATGATCTATGTAAATAACTTTTGAAACTAGTTGTCGTAAAAGAAAGTCATATCACCATGTTTTCAAAATGGTCGTAAAATCATATTTTCAACAATAATGCATTTGTATTATGAAAAGTTTGCTTTATTCAACAACGCTTTTTTGACATTATTTTAATGTATTTGATAGACAACGTGCTTTGACCATTCTAAAGCTTTAGTTGGTAGTTAGAAAAAAAATCTTTAATTTTGTTAATTTTTTAAGATAATTATTTCTTCTGCAAAAAACTACTTTACCATAAGAGCGGATTTTAAAAGAAATTGAATTTTAAGGTTATTTCTTTCAATATTGAAATAATTCAAATCTAAAAGAGCTTATAATTTTGAATTTTATTTATATTTTTTCCTTTGTTTTCACGAAAATTAAAATTAAATAGAAAATATCCATTTTAATCATCTTATTATTTATTTTGTTTAATATGATATTCTTCATGTCAAGTCACAGGTTATCAATTTGTATGTATATATCATAGAAATCTGATATACTTCACAGCATGTCCCACGTTATCAATTTGTATATTTCATTGAAAAATGCAGCATATGCTATTAGTCATTGGATTTTCTTTCGATCCGTGTGACGGTGAATGTAAGTCGTTCGATTTGATTACAGTCCAGGGAACTTCGACCAAACAATTCTTTTCCCTTGGATTATGTCCTACGTTCTCACAACCTTTCACCGTTGAATCACGAACCCCTACTCAAACGTAACCACTTTCATCCCCAAATCAAACCTAATTTCCAAAGAAGAAACAATTCCATCCATGAATTTTACAGCTTACTGCAGTTTAATTTTACATCTTCCATGACTTGTAGTCTATAGGAAACTTTCCATCAAATTCGCAGTTTCGAAGACGATGATGGCAAAATTAAATTAGCTGATTCGTGGAATATAATACAGGAAAGGAAGCGACTTTAATTTCGGCAGATTGTCTCCTACTTCTCTCGCCTTTTTTTAACTTTCCACAGAAGCTCCCAACAACGATTCCGACGGTAATCCTTGCTTTTATCTTTTTTATTCGAGTGATGATGGTTTTGATTTTTTGAGGTTGTTAGCACCATGATTAGGTGAAGGTAAAGTGTTTGTTGATTTTTCATGTCTTATGGACTACTTTTATCTCATTGATTTATTATTTTGTTAGTCTTTCAAATAAGCGAATGAATGAAGAGAAAATGGGGCAAATGAGAAGTATCAGTATATTAAAAAGTTAATTTGGAAGAAAATATGAACTTTTAAATCTAGGTTCCACTGAGTAGTATTTTGCTTACCTGACACTGTTAACTAAAAAAAGTTCCCTGTTTAGAAATTAGAATAGATTTTAACCTTACAATGATACTACAGTTATTGTAGTTGCCTTCATCAAATCCACTATGCATTTTCCCATTACAAAGCTAAGAGTTATGCAAAAGAGGATGTTTTTTTCTTCTTCTGGAAAGTAGTGTTATTACTTACTAAGGGTCTTTATGATTTTACATAAAAAAATTACCATGACTAAAAGGTTTCACCAAAAAATTTGTGGTATCACACTGACATGACAATTTTTTATATTGCATTGCTTTTAATATTAGCACCATAAAGGAAAAGGTTTCGCGCTTGTTAAATTAAACATATAGAACAGAAGTTTCGTTAGAAATGCATGATGATTTTGTGGTGCCTGTTTCGCCACCCTATTTAAAAGTAAGGATTTTGTTTAAATGTAATACACCATTTTTGAGTAATACAGCAAAATATGGTTTGTAACCCATTTACCTTGAATTTATTTTAAAATGATAATTGAAGTTCTGCTCATTATGAACTGAGTTGTATCAAATCATACTCCTTTTTTTATCACTCATTTGTGAACTACTATACTGGTAGAGATTTGTTATGAAAATATGTATACATGGCATTCCATTGGTGATGGATTAGTATTGCTTTGAACCATTTTTGTAAAGGGAAGTCCTACGTGTTTTAGTTCTATGGCCGTATACACTTATTGGTTATTATATAGGGAAAAGCCTCAAAAAAATGTCATGTTCTTGATAATATTTTTCTTCTTCTAGTTTGCCAGCTTTTAGTTTTATTATCTCTGTAATGCTATCTTACTATGCCTGTGAGCACTGAGTAGGTTTCTTTTGGCTATACTGCTAGAAATATGCCTGAAATAATAGTCAGCTCACGTTTTAACTTTTGCAGCTCTTACATGTGCACCACTTGTGAACGTGGAGCCCAATATAAATGTGGTTTTGACAGCTTGATTAACTGTTTACGTTGGCTGCTATCAATCCGTGAAGGCAACACCATCGACGATAATGTCTAAATTTAAAAATAATATTTAGTTTACGACATCTGCGGCATAAACCTTTAACATTTATAAAGAAATTGAATCTATACCATTAGTGGTGTCTTTAATGACCATGTGAAATATCCCGCACTTATCCCATCACGTTCGGTTTGCAAGTCAAGTGTGGTCATCTTACATGTAATCCATTGATAATCTACCATAAGTGCTAACTGTTTACCTTTTTTGCTTATGTCATTATTTTCATTGAAGAAAAAACTTTAAAACTGTGATCCTAAACATAAATTTTGATTGATGGATTTTGGTAATATCGAGCATCGGTGAACAAAATTAATTCGTGACAATTTGAAGACACAAATTCATGTATATTCCTTTTGCGAGAACATTTTAATTTTTTGATCTTAAATGACACAAAGAGTTAACATCAATACGCTATACAGGATTTTAAATACAAGTTCACATCGCACATGCTACTACAAAAGATTATAACTCGCATAATGAAATGTATAACCATAATATAGGGTTACGATGTTGATAAATTTTAGTGAATTCAAAAAAGAAAACTCCACTAAACATGTTATTACGGTAGAGCATTTATCAAATTCATAGCTGTCAATGCCAGTACCTTGCATGTTGCCTGCAATATTATGACATGATGTTGTTGTTTTTTTTTGCTTATTTCTTGATAGCTTAATGAGTAAGTGTGCGAGTGTGTGCGCGCACGTGTGTGCATTGGGTTTTATATTTGGTTGCTTAAATTTCAAAATCATATTTATCCCAAAAAAAGTTAAATTGATCGATAATATTACTTGTTATATAAAATTTTAGTACTGTTAATTTTGTTGAAATGATTCACATTTCAATTGCCGTGTGAACGAAATAGAGATTTTAATAAAATTTGGTTATAAAATTGTTATGCTACACTGGTTAAATATATGTTTTGAAACTAATGTTACTGAGGCATTATCTTTTAGCACTATATATTAGTGAAACTATTTGAAATTTGTCATCGTATCAAAACATAAGCTGATATGAAATTTGTTATCGTATCAAAACATTATCCATGTTAATCAGTTCAGCAGTGTAATAATCAGTTTAGTAGTTTAATTTGCAAAGCATTGCCATCGTTTTAAATGTTTACAGTTCATTCATGATCCATGTGCATTTAACTATACACAGTTATGAATGAATAGTTTTCCAAATAATCAGTTCCTTTTAGAATAGGAACTGAAAGTAATTTTCCAAATAATCATTCATAATTTATTTGAAAATTGTAAAAGAATAGGCCTATACTCAGTTATAAATGCATAAGCTAAATACATATGTTGAAGCACATAAGGTAAAAGAATGAATAGGCCTATACTCATTCATAATCTAAGCTCAATTCAGTTACGTTTTATTTTATGCAAGAACTAAATGTTGCACAGATGTGTACATTTGGCCAATATGCATTAACCATGTGATGCTTAATAAAAATTGGTTTTAACAAATACTGAGAATTGCTCAGTTTCAACAAAAGTGCACTGCCTTACTATATGATAACCAGCTATCACTTTGGTAAAATTAACACATAACTGAGAATTGCCCAATTTCAAAAAAACTGGGCATACGCTCAGTTTTGTTTCAAACTAAGCACACGCTCAGTTTCATTGAAATAGTGCAATGCTCAGTTTCTTGAAACTGCCATACTGAGCATATGCTCAGTTTCTTGAATTACTTTCTAATGGATAATACAATTGATAAATTTAAATTATACTATGTTCTTTTTCATGGTTGAAGCGTATGTTAGAGAACCAAACCTGTAAATCAAATTAGCAGTACCTCCATTTGTAGATGCAAATTAGTTGTCACTTTAAAACAGCCATAATAAAAATACAATCTGGTGATTTTATTCTAGAGGTATAGTTCATATTGATTAATCTTGATACTTTGGAAAAGCTTTTGTTCTCCTTAAGAAACTGATTTAGGAGATTTCATGTCGAATGGAAGTAAGATTGCTTTTGATGGCACATGATAGCCACTGTTGCCTTGAATATGTAGTTTTGCATCATGATTTTTACATTCTTATTATCTAGCCTCTTTCGTTGAGTATGCTATTTCCTATTATGTTGTTTCTTGTGATCTGGAAGGCATCATTTTAGTAGGTGTTGCGGTTCATTTAGCAGTTTCCTTACTTTTAAATGCATTTTAATTGAAAAAAGGAAACATTTGAAAAAATTCAAAAAATTTAAAATTTGAAAGAAGGAAACATTTGTATTATAAAATTTAAACATTTGAAAAAATTTAAATCATTTTAGTGGGTGTTGTGGAAGGCATCATTTTATATTTCGAAAAATTTAAAAATTTGGAATCATCTTGAATAAATTTGAAATAAATCATAAAATTATAAAACCAATTATTGTTTGACACGAAATAACCAAAATTTCTAAACTATAAAATATTGGAAAAGTTCATTTAATAGTTTAATTTAAATTATATAATACTTCATATTCTAATTTTAAAATTTTCTATAAATCTTAACGAAGATTAAGTACATTTTTTTTAAATGTAACGAATTTTCTATAATTCTGACTAATTTAATCTCTAATTTCTCTTTTTTTGTTCAAATAAAACCGTAATGAATTTCAATTTCGAATTTGCAAATTGAATCAAGCAATTAAGGCTTCCGTATCCGTATCCGAAAATACAAAAAAGTATCCAATATTCGAAAAGCGGATACGGATATTGGTTATCCGAAAATATTTTCGGATGCAAATACAGATATGACACTATTCATATCCGAAAAATATCTGTCATTATTGAAATAAATATCCATTTTTTATTTTTAAATTATACTTAATTTTTCAACTAACCAAATTAAATAGTTAGAAAATCAAACATTATTTCAGTCGTTGGATACTGCTATCAACATGACGCGGCTTCTTCAAACCCTAATCGGCTAATCCAATACCAGCTGCATCTCTACTCTCTTTCATTTGTTCTTCTAAAATCTAATTCCAAAAAAAATGGCATCTTCTTAGTTCCTCAGCCGACATTTTCTCTCTCCTTTGTCAATCTTATTCGTTTCTCTAGTCCCTGCTTCAAGTCTAATTCTTCAGCGCTAGCTTCAAGCGAAGCGACGACTGGTTTTAAGGAAGGCTCGGTTTCAAGCGATGACGACTCGATTTCAAGATCTTCAGCGACTTCGACGGCTATATTTTTATTTTAAGGACGACTCGATTCAAGCATCTCCAGCGATTATCAAGCATCTCCAGCGACTTAATTGCTTTACTTGAAATAAATATCCATTTTTTTTTGAAAAGTATATTTAGGAGAATTAAACAGTGGCTTAGCCACTGCTTTTAGCTATCAAACGATAAACAGTAATTTAATCACTTCGCTTCAATGTTTTTTCTTGTGTTTTAATATTGAATTCATTATTATATTGGATTATAAGTAGAATTCCACCCAGTTATATGCTTTATCATCGTTATTTAGCATGGTAGCATAAGTGTGTATGAGTTAGAAGGGAGATACGAGGAAATTTTAAACTTCAAAACATTTGATGTAATTAATAATTTGATAATAGTAATAACGCAAATGGTATATCACCATTATGTGCTATGACAACATCTTCTATTTTATGGTTTGATTACGCTTTAGGTGTAGCTTCACTATAGCTTGATTGGAATAACGCTATATCAAGTAGAGGCATGACCCATGATTACATATTTCTAGAATTTATCTTATTTGTAGTTAATAGTTAAGAGAAAAAAAATCGATAATCACATTTTTGGTTTCCATGGTTTTAAGTACTGTAAATATTTGTTTTGGTCCAGTGATACACTAACAGAAGTGTTTAGCTTTTGGTCTTGCAATATGCATGTATAGATTATTCTTTCTCGACTTATTTTGAATTTTTATTACATGCATTATGTGTACTGTAATGACTTAGAAAATGGTTATGTTATTTCAAAAATATGTAGTAGCGCAACTCATATTTTCTTTCTTTCCTTGTTATACAACAATTTAAGCAAGAGCATGAAATCTGTGCTATTAATCTTCCAAGATTTATCATGGTGGCTCAACTAATACACACTACATATAAAAATTGAACTCCAAAACCTGGAACAACACACAGTCCAATATCTACATGATTTAATGACATTTCCATAATATCATATTATGAGAAAACTGAGCTGAGATAATTTTTAGCCATTTGTTTGCAATGGTATTGAATTCACACCATATTTTGAAATTTTAGACATGCAGATTATGAGATGGCTAAAGCATGTTTGGTTCCAAATAGGTATTGCTCTTATTTAGCAATTTAAAATTGTTTCATAAATAAATATTTTATTGTATTTTTTTCATTTCTTACTTTGCTTTTGTAGTTTTCCTCTACTCAGTATACTGAGCACCTGATAGGTGTTTTATGTTCTTCTCCATGGATTTTAATTCAAGGTATGTTTGTTTTCTTTTCTGGATTCAAGTCCTTATTTGTTTATACCTCTTCCTCATTATATCGATCATGCAATTTATGACCCTTTCTTTTTCTTTTCTGATCACTTCTTGAATAAACCTTATTAATTGTTACATTGCAGATGAGTTTAATCATTTTGGGTTGTAGATTGTTTTTGTCTAAATTAAGAACAAGTTAGCTAATGTTGGCATTAAGAATTGTGTGCTAACTTAAAATTGCGTTCAAAGAAATGTTATTACTCATTTTAATTTTTCTAGGACATGATAAGAGGATTTGGATTATTATATGACTTTTTGGGTACACCTTTTTCCCTTGATTACAAAAATGGTACAAATTTATAATCCATGAACAATATATTAATCCCTTCAATAACTTGAAATTCACATGATTATGAGTAATGATGATTATGTGAATTGTAATTTATGTAATTTTAATTTTTCATAAATTATTGCCATCATGGTTGTTACGAGTAACGATGACATATAAATAATACTCCCTCCATCTCTATATATAAGATGTTTTAGCAAGTTTAATGTGTTTCAAAATATAAGATGTTTAAGGTTTCATGCTCTTTTATCCGTGATGTATGAAATTTGATCGCCTATTTTCGAATTGAGATTAATAAATACGTTGATTTTCAAGCTACAAGAAATATTATGTTTGAAGGATGAAGAAAGTGGAAACTTAGATAAATCAAATTGCAGCTTTGATTGAATCAGGGTACAACAATTAATTTTATAGGTGCATAAAATGGACAGCATAATATGTGCTGAATAGCAGAATTTGGAGGCCAGTGATAATCCTACCATTTTCCATTTGTAGACTTGAAATGTTTACTCATATAAGGAAAATTAGTGTATTTTTTAGGCTAATAAATAGAAGCTCTCTTGGATGGCTTTACTGACTGTAGAAAACAAAGTTCTATATGCTTGTTCTACTGTACTTAAAACTCATGAACCCTATACGCTAAGGGGAGGTTGTTTACTAAATTTGATTTGACTTATGTTGATTGAAGATTTATAGGCTGCTGATTACTTTTTTGTCTTTTTTTGTGTGTTTTCCTAGCTGTTAAAAATCGTATGGTCTCTGAGCCTATGATAAGTTCGAAGTTTAAGCAAAATTGTGTTTATCTGTTCAACGTATTGAAACCAGGTTGTGTAAAATTATAGGTATAACGCAATGTTCTGTCTCCTATGAAAAGTGTTGCTCACTACACCAAAACAGCTAATTTGGCGCACCAGGATGCAGATATTTGATACGGTTTTAAGCCGTATCAAATTTAATAGGGTTTCTAGCCGTATCAAATTTGATAAGCTGTATCAAACTTTATTTTGCAATCCGCATCCTCTCCAACGCTTTAAATCTCACCATAGATCTTGAAGGGTTCAGATTAGTTCTTTTTTATTGTGGTTAGACCCGTATCAAATTCCATTGGGTGTTTCCCCTTTCCGTGTCTTTCTTTTTTTGGTTTCTCCCTCTCCTCTTTTCTATTTCGGCCGAACCAAAAAGAATTCCCAAATGAAAAAAAATGGCGAATTCCTAAATTTATGAAGAAAGTGCTTAGTTTCTCTCTCTTAACCACCTGCAGGCTTCCATCATCTCATTTATCTCAAGCGATGGACTTCTTCCCCAATTTGTCGATTAATTTTCTTTGTTCGCGCTGCAGCTTTCCAATTACAAACCCTGATTTCTATGCAGGGCGATTGGATCCATCTCGGGATCTATGATGGAAGACCAGGTTTCTATCCATTATCTTTATGTTGCCCTCTCTTACACTCTCGTTGCATAAGGTTGTCAGTTCTTTATTCACGATTTTCAACTCTCGGCTATCATCTTGAAGAAATCCGATTTCTTCTAAAATCTGCTATGAAGTTCTGTGAACTCTGATTTGCAAATTAGCACCTTTTAGTAGTCTTTCTTGATGAAAATTTATCATGCTATTGATACACCTTAGCAGGAAAAACTACATCAGGTTAACTCTTCTTTAGATGCTAAACCGTATTTGACAACTACATATACTCAGAATACATTGATTTCGTAACTTCTCTAATGCCAGAAGGAGGTCCTATAGCTAAATTATTAACTTCCAAATTTTCATTTTTTGTCTATGGTGTACTTGGTAAGAGTAAACGACGCTTTCTGGTTGCTGCCACATTCAGTTTTGATGCCCGAATGTTTTGTGGGAGGCCAACAAGTTATAAACTACAATATATTGTCTATGGTGTACTTGGTCTTAGTTTGACATTGAAATATTGTTAAATATCACTAATAAATGTTCTTTCCAATATGGATGTGTACTATGATTCCTGGTCCTCATTCAAGTTAGACTGAATTTTGTTTGAATTTTCATAAGCACCAATACCAAACTAGCTAGGATGCCAACATTAGTATATTTCTGCAGTTAATGCTGGTTCAACACAACCTTTGATAATATTATTGCATTAGCCTTTACATAATAAATTTAAGAAGAATGGTTCCGTTTTTGATTGCAAATAAAGCACTTGTCTTAGAATTATCGAAATGCATGGAATGAGTTTGATATGGTTTGTGTATGAAAATAGATTGTTTTAGGGTAGCTTAAGAACAAGATAACGTATTTTTGCTGAGTTGTTTCTCCAATTTCCTATCTACTGCTCTGTCAAAACCTGCGTGCATTGGATATGCACTTAAACTCATTCTTGTGTATACACTCTACTTTAGCAAATAACTCGGCTGTGTCACTTAGGTTGTTTGGGGTGCGCTTTCTTTAAGCTGTAGAGGAATGAAGGAGGGGCATATTGCATGTGCTAGCAATGTGGTTCCTAGTGGTCGTATTACACGATCTAAGGCTGCTTCTTGCAATGCAGATGTAAAGATACTCCATCAGAAACCTCCTTTTCCTAAACCCATTATAGAAGCAACAACTCAGTAAAAAAGAGGGAGGTGAGAATATTTATGCTGCTCCAACTGCAGCGTCTCAATGCAAGAAAAGGGCAGTGCTGAAGGATGTAACGAACATTTGCTCCAATGCAGCAAAGGGATGCATTGATGTTACAAAATCTCAAGTTCACGTAGGTTCATGTTATTTTGTTTTATTTTGATTACATGCTAGTTAATAAAGTAAACCAACGGTTATTATTGCCACTTGCCAGCTAGCATTAGAAATTAGAAATTTGCCCCTTCTTTTTTGCGTTGCCTGTTAAAATTTCAACACCATAGTAATAGTTATGAATTTTACATGTACGTATCTTGTCGGGTTTAGATGACTATTATTTCTTCATCTATTATCATCCTTCCACTTGACGAATGCTCTGATTATGGGTGTTCAATTGATTGTTTGATTTGCAATCGACAAAAAGTGTATTATGACCAGATTAACTATTCAATAAACTGAACCAAACCGATATTTTTCAAAATCTAAACCGGCCAAACTGAAAATGATTGGTTTCGGTTTGATTGGGTAGTGCCTAAATTACCTAGGTTGTGTTGTTGTAATCCATATTGAATTTTGAGTAAATGGTTAGACAATATGTATGATATCACTGTTTTCACATAATGTGTTCTGACTTTGTGCATGCATAATGCACATATGAGATCAGCGACTTATAAATAATGATCCATCAAATTAAGTTTGTTTTTTTGCTTTCCCCTCCTTATATTTTCTGTTTCCCAATGGAAATTAGAAAAGTGCTATTTTCTAATTCATACAAACTAATTTTATCTTCACTTTGGGGGAAATTTAATATTTAAAATATTAACTTAAAAGGAAAGTGCTAAATTTACTATTTAAGACAGTTTTAAAGGAACATCCTGAAAGCATTGTTTTATTTGAAATGTCCAAGTAGAAAAAACCAGTTTACTATTATTCCATGAGCTTTGCTATACCAGGTAGGCATTTTGAAATTTAGGTGCCAATGGTATAAAACATCAGCTTATGTAAAAATATATTATATGCACAAAATTTTGAATTTAAAATTTAGGTCTTTGTGGCATATTTCACATTAAGTGCATTTTTAGCATTTCTAATGTATCACTGTATTACGTTGTCTTGGAATGTACCTTAATCACGATGCCTCTTCTAAGTACTAATTTGTTTGAGTTTTCTACGCATTTACCGTAATAATGTGATATGTATTATGGTATGAGCATAATATTATGATATTGTTACAAGTAGGTTGAGTTTTCTGTTCATTTATAATAATAATGTGATATCTATTAAAATTTTGATTTTATTACTTGAGACTTGATAGCATTTTGGCTAGTTGCTATTCTATCTTAGGCTATCCTTCATGGAGTTTAAAGGTCGCCTCTTCTACCTAAGCCAATCAGCTATATCATAGCAATAACGTGGCAGTAAGTATGAAATAAACCAAGAACTAAATACAGGCTGCCAATTTGTGTAGATTACAGAGGAGTCAAGCAGCAAAAAAAGGAGCTTACAGAATGAACATTGAGAGGTAACCTCTTGTAACTTATGCATTCCATGCTTTGACATCGTGAATTACCCGAAACAAAATGTATTGGCCTTTAAGGTTACAGAATGGTCATTGAGAATTATAAATCAAGAAATATAAGATGGAAATTGACTACGAAATCCATTCAAGGATACATGTACGCGAAAACTGCTGTAATTTTAAGCTATTAGCTGTTGACATAACATAACAACACAAATGAATGTGAAGTTTTGAATCATATAATTCACATGGTTCAGTACAGTAAATTTACATGTTTCACATAGTGTTGATTTGGTTGTGTTCTGGGCAGTTCAAAATGGCCCAAGATTACTTTGCGCCAGTTGCGGGTGGTTTGCTTTTAGACGTGAGCTGTGGGAGTGGATTATTTTCAAGAAAATTTGCAACTTCCAGAACATAATCTGCTGTTGTAGCTTTAGACTATTCTGAAAACATGCTTCATCAGTGTTATGAATTCTTCAAACAAGATGGTGAACTTCTGAATTTGTAAGTACCTTTAGCAGGAAGTATGATTTTGTGAGACCTTCAATTTGACATATGTGTACATATATGTGGTCATTCCTTTGCCGTCAATTTGTGAATTACCATAGATTATTAACGTCTGTAATGCTTGCTAATCTGTATGCACCAATTCATTTACTCTGAAAACTGCCATCAATTTAGTTGAATTAGTTAGTTGAGCAAGGTTGTCATGGTGTGCGCTTAAGCATGCTTAGGCAGTACAAACTCAGTTGCGGACTGAGGTATCGCACCTGAGTTTGCAAACTCAGTCGCGGACCAAGTACAAACTCAGTTCTGGACTGAGTTTGCAAACTCAGCCATGATTTGAGTACACAAACTCAGTCCCGGACTGAGTACGCAAACTCAGTCGCGGACTGAGTACAAACTCAGTTATGGACTGAGTTTGCAAACTCAGTTCCGGACTTTAAACATAGATCTGTTTTTAACAATTTTGCTGAAACGACCCAAACTTCCCGTGAAGGAAAGCATAGATTGTTTTAGAACAACACACATCAGAACACAGAACATAAGAACATTTTATTGCTGATTACAACAATTACATCAGAGTACAAGAATATTCCAGAGTATGAATATATAATATACATTGGAAATACAATATCAGAGATTTAAATTACATTTAGATAGCAGCGGAAAAATAATACAAATATACAACCGAAAGGAATACACGGATACAGAGCTTTCCGAATATCGCTTCAGCTGTAGACCAGGATCCTGTAAATATGATATCTGCAAAACAAGCTACTCGACTGCCCGTGTGGAAAATATGGGCACCCGAGTTTGCCAGTGAAACAAACTACAGGTCAGTCATGGGACTGGTATGAGAAATCTTAACTAACCTATCTAATAATAAGGCTAATCACAGGACCATGCCGCTAACGCGGAACGGGTTTACTCCGTTGGATTGCCAGTGCATAAAATAAAGAAATCGTTAAATAACGCAATGCTTTTTAGAAAAATGAAACCATTATAAGACCCAGGTCCCATCACACAATGTAACGCACGCCGGAGGATAGGGTTTTACCTTATAATGGTCAAAAGATGCTTGATACGATAAAATACGATACTAGTGTGTATATATATTTAAAACATTTCAAAGTAAATGTATCAATCCTAGACGGCATAGTACCCCATCCTACTATGTCGTCATACTAGTTATACAATCAAAACCGTAAAGGGCGTATTGGAAATTTGGGTTTCCATCATGAGTCAAGGCTAGGGAGGAGATCCTTACCGATTCGAGACACTCTAGCAATGCCCCAGGATTGGTACTCTGTCCAACCCTTGGATCCTGCAGGGCCGGTCCCCCAATAGTGCAATGGGTAGGATTGGCAATTCCTGAACACACGCTTCCCAGTTCTAGTGAACCTACAATAAGGCCGAGAGCGACCGCATAAATCCGAGGCCTCGCAAAAATCCAACAACCACATAAGTAAATGTCTGGGCTCCATACCATGACACCACTTCTAGCTAGAAAGAAACGTGTGCACTCCCTGCGTTCCCTTCTCCCGTTTTAGACTCTACCGGGCTGTGAGGCTCGCGAAGTCACGATATACACAAAGCTATGCCTAAATAGACTGTGCTTTGATCATCAACCACAAGGCCTGCTTTCCAACAAAACCTGATCATTTGCATCTTAGCATGCCACATTGTCAGACCCTACCATATTATTGATCATCTACCAATATATATATAACCTCTAAGCTCACACGTCTTAGAGAAGGGTGTTAAGTGAAGAATAAATCCTCCACCACCAAAACAGAAATATATAATCAGTAGCGTTCAACAAATACAGTAGAAAAGAATACAATGTCAGACACACAATCCATTTACAAGTCCGTTCTGGGTCTGAACGGAACAGGAGAAACCTGGGTGGTTCTCGTATATTCGGACAATTAACACATACGTCTAGACGACTACCACAGAAATCCCTTCAGGGTAGCTACTCCTATCGAGGACCTCAGTAGCAATACATCCATCGATGTGAAAACCGCCGGTCTTCAACACCGTCTTCATCTTCGACTCTTCATCGTCGTAATGATTATTCGGAATGGGTTAAACCCGGTCTTTCCGAATAACTAGCGTAATTTATAAAAATCAAGTGCTATAAAACATCCAACGCCTCATTCCATTTCAGAATATTCTTTTAAATAGATTATTCATATTATTAGGGGAAAGGTCCCCATAAATTTTATCAAAGATAAATTCCTTTAAAATATTCTTTAATCTTCATTTTAAAGATTCACTAAAACTCCAATTGGGTTTTAATATCAAAATCATTATTAAATGATTATTCCAATTTAAGGGTTTAACCCTTGTCTTTAGTCGGGTTAAAGAATCAATGTCGTTTAAAGACATTGTTCACGATAAACCCAAAATCATATTCCATTAATTATGGAATTTTCACGGAAATCAAGTCAATACATAATAGATATAAATTTCTGTATCAGACCAATGCTATTAATGGAATAACGGCAAAGCCCTTTAAATTCCATACATAGTATCAGCCTTCCTTTGCAGAAAACTATCTCGAATATTATCGAATCCGATTCCCACTCAATTCCAATTAAATATATATATTGGAAAAACTAGATTTAGAAAATTTCTCTTTAAATCTTAATAAAAAGATTTATTAATTCTAAATCACCTTTAAATGTTAATTTGAGTTAAAGAACAAATGTCGTTTAAGAAACCTAGTTCACAAAATCAATATATTTAAGTAATTCCAAATAAATATTTTTCAAATGGAAAATTCTATTAAATCTTAATTTAATAATTTCATTCTAGTTAATAACAAGTTTATTACAAAGGGAATATCTTTTATCTTTTGTCCGTCCAAGAACGGACATAGAAATCATCTTTTCATCCTTTGTTAAATATTCTTTAAAATATTCATTATAAAATATTCTTTGTATGAAAAGAATTTTCTATATAAAACAATACCCTTTATTTTAAAGGGTATTTGTACTATAATATTCTTTATTCCAATATTCTTTATTTAAAAAGATATTCTTTACATAAAAGAAATCCTTTATTGGAATGCGACTCAATCAGTCACCATATAACTTTAGTTATATGGATTTCATACATTGAATGTATATACCAAGGAAAATAAATGATTATCAAACATCCATCCACATCCAGAGTGCAATATATAACTGTGTGAGCCTTAAAAATGAAATAATAATGCTCACCGCAGCCTGTCGATCTATCGATAGACATACAATTAAATATTGGGATTAGTGTATGTCAATTTTCATCCCAACACCCGTGTGGGGTTTTCAACCAATCAAACAAATCGTAAATTATCTGTGCACTTGAGCGATGTGTGAAAATTATCGACTCAATCACATAAACAAGTCAGGTAACTTGTAAATGGAAGTGTAACATTTCAGCATAATAAACATAGATAATGATGAATCATAACGACAATGTAATTAATCAAACAATGTATCTTTTCTACTGATTCATTTATATCAAGATGGTGAATTCTAATGTTAATTCACTTACGATGAAATATAAACATTTTATATCACATCTATATGATATTCTTTTGCGTTGTATAAAAGGTAGCCTTTATATTAAAAATGTAATCCTTTAATTTTATTGTTTTTATAACGACCAAAGTATAGGTAGAAATATACTCTCTGGATTCATATTTTATTTACAATAAAGAATGCAAATAAAATGTATCTTTTTAATTTCATATTTTATTTGTAATAAGGAATACAAATAAAAATATACTCTCTTATTCCATGCTTTATTTACATTGGGGATTGTAAATAAAAATAGTAACTTTCTATTTCTAATTTTATTTGCAAATAAGGAATGCAAATAAAAAGATAATCTTAAATTTAATATTTTGTTTACATCTAAGGTTGTAAACAAAAATGCTTCTTTTTACTAAAGTATTTATTTGCCTCAAACCATGCAAATAAAATGTAATCTTTTAACTACAGTGTATATTTGCAATTAAAAATGCCAATGACATATAATCTTTTATTAAAGGGTTTGTTTGCAACCAAAATGGCAAAATATAATGCAACTCTTTACATCATATTTGCTTCATTCTTTCTCAATTGCTAAAATAAAACATTTTCAATTTTATTCCTTTAAAGTGACAAACACATTACTCTTTTTATTTCAACAAAATGAAATTTTAAACCTATCTTTAATTTACAACTGAAAATGTGAGGATAAAAGGTAACTCTTAGATTTGAAAGTAAAATGAAACTTACAATTCAGGTTTTATTTGCATTAAAGGATGCAAATAAAAATATAACTTTTGAATGATATTTTATTCATATCAAAAATATAAATAAAAAAAAAGAGCAACTTTCTTTTGATGTTAATGTTTGTATTTGGAATTGCAAACAAAAATGAGACCATTGATTTTAATGTTTTATTTGTAACAAGGAATGCAGATAGATAAATAAATGTAACTTCTATTTTTGATGTTATATTTGCATTGTGAAATGCAAATAAAAGAACAGATTTTATTTTTCATATAAGTTTATGTAAGTAAATACAAACAAAAGAACAAATTTTATTTTAATGTTTATTTGCATATGTAGATGCAAATAAAAGAATAAATCTTTGTTTCAAAGCATATTTGCATTGGTAGATGCAAATAAAACAATAAATTTCATTTCCAATGTATGTTTGCATTAATGAATGCGAATAAAAGAATAAATTTCAATTTCAAAATATATCTGCACTTGTAAATGCAAATAAAAGAATAAACCTTTATTTCAAATTATATTTGCATTGGTGTATGCAAATAAAAGAATAATTTCATTTTCAATATACATATTTGCATTGGTAAATGCAAACAAAAAGAATAATTTCAATTTTAATATCTATATATTTGCATTGGTAAATGCAAACAAAAAGAATAATTTCAATACAATGCATATTTACATTTGTGAATGCAAATATAAGGATAAACTCAATTTTAAAATATATTTATATTTGTAAATGCAAGGAAAAGAATAGATTTTAATTTCTATGTAACAAAGTATGATAATTCTGTTAAATCCTTTTTAATGTGAACAAAAGACAAAATTTTTATTTGCAATATATCTTTGCATTTGTAAATACAAATAAAAGCACAACTTTAGTTGTTAAAATATATCTTCATTAATTGGTAAAAATAAAAGAACAACTTTTATTTTCAATTCATATAAAAAAAAGTATTCTATTGCTTTACACTTTTCTTTGTGTTAAATTGTTATATGAAAGAATATTTTATATGAAAACATTTTTCTATGTATCCCATTGATAAATAAAAATAAATTTTATACATATACAATTTCTACATTCCAAATGACAAATAAAAGTAAATTTTATTTGAGTATCAATTTCTAAGTATCAAGCGACAAATAAAATAAAATAAAAATGAATTTTACTTGTGCGACAATTTCTATGTTCTCATATGACAAATAAAAGAGAATTTTATTTGTGACGAATAAAATTGAAAACTGTTTGATGTAAACAATAAAATGCATGTTTCTTGTTATTCTATTTTTAAACAAAATTGAAACTTTTATTTTGTCAATTCAAATAAAAATGAGGATGACAGTCTCATTTTGTTGATTCCAATACAATCAAAATATCCATCAATCAACTGATCAGCCAACAGCATCAAACAGTAAAAATCAAATCACGAACATTCAACAAATATCACAGTGCAATATGCAACACAAAAATCATAATTAATAACTTTAATTTTATAAAAGAATATGATTTCTCACCAAACCGTCTAATTCAGATCTGAATTTTCCTTGAATTTTGATTTGCTCTGTTTCAGTTCAGATCTGTTCCATCGCGTAGAGTTCTGAAATACGATCCCAACGCAAATTGTTTCATTCGATTTCGTCGCTGTACGAGAGAGTTATGACATTTTAAAGATTTGATTTTATAAAATTAATTAATTAAAAAAAATCTTCCTTTCCTACCCTTGGTCTTCTTCCCTCCGTCCTCTATAAAAAAACACGCAACCTTGCTTCCTCCCCTTGACCAAAATCGCACACCACCAGGATCCCTTCACCGCCGATCCAATACTGCCTCGAGATGCGCCTTGGACCGCTCCCCCACCGACGTGAACGGCTCCGAGCTCGGTGGCCTCCCCATGCCAAAACCCGCACCCAAAGTCGGCGGCTTCAAGCTGCAATTTCGTCCTCCACAGTTAACGATATCCGATCACATCCGTACCAAATTAAAGGCCTTGAAAATCTCTTCGATTCGGTATATGGGTTGAATTTTAATTCGCTGTATTTTGTGAGAAATTAATGAATGAATTTCAGAGCTCCATGACCGTTCAAAATAAGGACGGCGGCTGGAAGAAAATAGGCTAGGGTTTTTTTTTTTGAATATTTTAATGTTATTTATAATATTATTATATTGAATTTCCTAGTTTAAGCCCGTTCATTCAAATAAACTCCAAATTAGGCCGAACAAAAAATGTTCCTAGGCAAATACCCCCCTTCCGGACCCAATGGAACAGGTTTCGAGGTCCAAATCCAAAGTCTACACCCCGTTTTATTTCATTTTATATTTAATTCATTTATTTATTAAATCTAACCGTACATTTTAATTTACCGGGACCACATATGACCTCAGAAAAATCCAAAAAAATTATTTTTAGCTTTGTTTTGACGATACGGTTCTAATGAGACTAATTTCGTTGAATTCTGAGACTGTTTGAAAAATGGCCCTTTTTAAGTCGTTTAAATTTAACTGAAATTAACAAAACACATTTTCTTGTACTGTGCTCACAAATTAAATCGGAAAATTCTGAAAAATTAAACTTAGCAATAAAATGACATTCCGGATCCAACAAAAGTGGTTTCGTCGAAAACGGAGGTCGTTTGAAAAATGGCTATTTTCAAGGGTTATTAATTAAATATTAAAAATACATTTTTAAACAAATAATTTCTGAAACTCGAAATATATAAGTGTTTATACTTTTTCAATGCAGAAACATCATTCCGGACTCAATGGAAGTGGTTTCAAGCCCAAATTCCTTAGTATGTGAAAAGTACCCTTTTGGGCCATATATTATAAATTCTACAACGACCTTTCTAAAAATTGAATTGGCCATAACTTTTGATTTTTAAAACGAAATTTAGATTTTTCAGATTCGTTAGAAAGATATGGTTAAACAGATTTAAATATTTTTGGTTTCACTCAATTCTGATTTAATTTGAATCCTGTATATTCAGTCAAAGTTTAAATTCAAAATTTCAAACTACCGCGCCATTTCTAACTCCATTTATAATTAAAATTAAATTTATTCGTCTCAACTTCGATTAAAATAAATTTTTAACCATTATTATTAAAATAAATTATTTTATATTCCCACAATTCAATAAAATTTTCTAAAATAAAATTTTTAAATTGGTGCAGAATTTGCGGGTTGTTACAATCGCCCCCACTTAAAAATATTTTCGTCCTCGAAAAGGAAATGGGCTAAAGTCAATAAATTGACTTCCATTGTTTTATTGTTTTCCAATAATTTTATTAGTTAAACTAATAATCAAACATCACAACCAGCAATCAATTAGGTGATTAACTTTTCAAATATATATAATTTATATATAGTCCAAAAATCATATTTTCAGTGCAAATCATAGCAGTGTGTCCTAACTAAGTATTGGTTCTCATACCAGTCAGTGGAAATATATAGAAATCCCACTTTCGAAACTCGAACATAAATTCTGATGATGATGCATCAATCATCAGAATCATCTCTGGGCGACTAGAGTGTGATTCTATATCAATCCAGTATATTTGAGACTTCCAAAACACGTTGATCAGACGTATATTAAAATCTCTATATACTCGATTGTCCACAATAAAATATAATATACTCAAATACGTCTACTGAGTTAAAAATTCCAAAGCTAAATTTGTTTCTATTTTATTTTTATATTTTTAAGAAAATAATACTCTTTGGACTCATTCTAGGATACTTCTGATCCCATCTCTAACGAGTCATTCTTATTGGATATTACTAATCCAATCTCTGATGAATTCTTCTGTTCGTTTTCTAATGTGTCTTGTCCTCGAGCTCTGTAAACCAAAGCTCTGATACCAAATGAAACGACCCAAACTTCCCGTGAAGGAAAGCATAGATTGTTTTAGAACAACACACATCAGAACACAGAACATAAGAACATTTTATTGCTGATTACAACAATTACATCAGAGTACAAGAATATTCCAGAGTATGAATATATAATATACATTGGAAATACAATATCAGAGATTTAAATTACATTTAGATAGCAGCGGAAAAATAATACAAATATACAACCGAAAGGAATACACGGATACAGAGCTTTCCGAATATCGCTTCAGCTGTAGACCAGGATCCTGTAAATATGATATCTGCAAAACAAGCTACTCGACTGCCCGTGTGGAAAATATGGGCACCCGAGTTTGCCAGTGAAACAAACTACAGGTCAGTCATGGGACTGGTATGAGAAATCTTAACTAACCTATCTAATAATAAGGCTAATCACAGGACCACGCCGCTAACGCGGAACGGGTTTACTCCGTTGGATTGCCAGTGCATAAAATAAAGAAACCGTTAAATAACGCAATGCTTTTTAGAAAAATGAAACCATTATAAGACCCAGGTCCCATCACACAATGTAACGCACGCCGGAGGATAGGGTTTTACCTTATAATGGTCAAAAGATGCTTGATACGATAAAATACGATACTAGTGTGTATATATATTTAAAACATTTCAAAGTAAATGTATCAATCCTAGACGGCATAGTACCCCATCCTACTATGTCGTCATACTAGTTATACAATCAAAACCGTAAAGGGCGTATTGGAAATTTGGGTTTCCATCATGAGTCAAGGCTAGGGAGGAGATCCTTACCGATTCGAGACACTCTAGCAATGCCCCAGGGTTGGTACTCTGTCCAACCCTTGGATCCTGCAGGGCCGGTCCCCCAATAGTGCAATGGGTAGGATTGGCAATTCCTGAACACACGCTTCCCGGTTCTAGTGAACCTACAATACGGCCGAGAGCGACCGCATAAATCCGAGGCCTCGCAAAAATCCAACAACCACATAAGTAAATGTCTGGGCTCCATACCATGACACCACTTCTAGCTAGAAAGAAACGTGTGCACTCCCTGCGTTCCCTTCTCCCGTTTTAGACTCTACCGGGCTGTGAGGCTCGCGAAGTCACGATATACACAAAGCTATGCCTAAATAGACTGTGCTTTGATCATCAACCACAAGGCCTGCTTTCCAACAAAACCTGATCATTTGCATCTTAGCATGCCACATTGTCAGACCCTACCATATTATTGATCATCTACCAATATATATATAACCTCTAAGCTCACACGTCTTAGAGAAGGGTGTTAAGTGAAGAATAAATCCTCCACCACCAAAGCAGAAATATATAATCAGTAGCGTTCAACAAATACAGTAGAAAAGAATACAATGTCAGACACACAATCCATTTACAAGTCCGTTCTGGGTCTGAACGGAACAGGAGAAACCTGGGTGGTTCTCGTATATTCAGACAATTAACACATACGTCTAGACGACTACCACATAAATCCCTTCAGGGTAGCTACTCCTATCGAGGACCTCAGTAGCAATACATCCATCGATGTGAAAACCGCCGGTCTTCAACACCGTCTTCATCTTCGACTCTTCATCGTCGTAATGATTATTCGGAATGGGTTAAACCCTGTCTTTCCGAATAACTAGCGTAATTTATAAAAATCAAGTGCTATAAAACATCCAACGCCTCATTCCATTTCAGAATATTCTTTTAAATAGAATATTCATATTATTAGGGGAAAGGTCCCCATAAATTTTATCAAAGATAAATTCCTTTAAAATATTCTTTAATCTTCATTTTAAAGATTCATTAAAACTCCAATTGGGTTTTAATATCAAAATCATTATTAAATGATTATTCCAATTTAAGGGTTTAACCCTTGTCTTTAGTCGGGTTAAAGAATCAATGTCGTTTAAAGACATTGTTCACGATAAACCCAAAATCATATTCCATTAATTATGGAATTTTCACGGAAATCAAGTCAATACATAATAGATATAAATTTCTGTATCAGACCAATGCTATTAATGGAATAACGGCAAAGCCCTTTAAATTCCATACATAGTATCAGCCTTCCTTTGCAGAAAACTATCTCGAATATTATCGAATCCGATTCCCACTCAATTCCAATTAAATATATATATTGGAAAAACTAGATTTAGAAAATTTCTCTTTAAATCTTAATAAAAAGATTTATTAATTCTAAATCACCTTTAAATGCTAATTTGAGTTAAAGAACAAATGTCGTTTAAGAAACCTAGTTCACAAAATCAATATATTTAAGTAATTCCAAATAAATATTTTTCAAATGGAAAATTCTATTAAATCTTAATTTAATAATTTCATTCTAGTTAATAACAAGTTTATTACAAAGGGAATATCTTTTATCTTTTGTCCGTCCAAGAACGGACATAGAAATCATCTTTTCATCCTTTGTTAAATATTCTTTAAAATATTCATTATAAAATATTCTTTGTATGAAAAGAATTTTCTATATAAAACAATACCCTTTATTTTAAAGGGTATTTGTACTATAATATTCTTTATTCCAATATTCTTTATTTAAAAAGATATTCTTTACATAAAAGAAATCCTTTATTGGAATGCGACTCAATCAGTCACCATATAACTTTAGTTATATGGATTTCATACATTGAATGTATATACCAAGGAAAATAAATGATTATCAAACATCCATCCACATCCAGAGTGCAATATATAACTGTGTGAGCCTTAAAAATGAAATAATAATGCTCACCGCAGCCTGTCGATCTATCGATAGACATACAATTAAATATTGGGATTAGTGTATGTCAATTTTCATCCCAACACCCGTGTGGGGTTTTCAACCAATCAAACAAATCGTAAATTATCTGTGCACTTGGGCGATGTGTGAAAATTATCGACTCAATCACATAAACAAGTCAGGTAACTTGTAAATGGAAGTGTAACATTTCAGCATAATAAACATAGATAATGATGAATCATAACGACAATGTAATTAATCAAACAATGTATCTTTTCTACTGATTCATTTATATCAAGATGGTGAATTCTAATGTTAATTCACTTACGATGAAATATAAACATTTTATATCACATCTATATGATATTCTTTTGCGTTGTATAAAAGGTAGCCTTTATATTAAAAATGTAATCCTTTAATTTTATTGTTTTTATAACGACCAACGTATAGGTAGAAATATACTCTCTGGATTCATATTTTATTTACAATAAAGAATGCAAATAAAATGTATCTTTTTAATTTCATATTTTATTTGTAATAAGGAATACAAATAAAAATATACTCTCTTATTCCATGCTTTATTTACATTGGGGATTGTAAATAAAAATAGTAACTTTCTATTTCTAATTTTATTTGCAAATAAGGAATGCAAATAAAAAGATAATCTTTAAATTTAATATTTTGTTTACATCTAAGGTTGTAAACAAAAATGCTTCTTTTTACTAAGGTATTTATTTGCCTCAAACCATGCAAATAAAATGTAATCTTTTAACTACAGTGTATATTTGCAATTAAAAATGCCAATGACATATAATCTTTTATTAAAGGGTTTGTTTGCAACCAAAATGGCAAAATATAATGCAACTCTTTACATCATATTTGCTTCATTCTTTCTCAATTGCTAAAATAAAACATTTTCAATTTTATTCCTTTAAAGTGACAAACACATTACTCTTTTTATTTCAACAAAATGAAATTTTAAACCTATCTTTAATTTACAACTGAAAATGTGAGGATAAAAGGTAACTCTTAGATTTGAAAGTAAAATGAAACTTACAATTCAGGTTTTATTTGCATTAAAGGATGCAAATAAAAATATAACTTTTGAATGATATTTTATTCATATCAAAAATATAAATAAAAAAAAAGAGCAACTTTCTTTTGATGTTAATGTTTGTATTTGGAATTGCAAACAAAAATGAGACCATTGATTTTAATGTTTTATTTGTAACAAGGAATGCAGATAGATAAATAAATGTAACTTCTATTTTTGATGTTATATTTGCATTGTGAAATGCAAATAAAAGAACAGATTTTATTTTTCATATAAGTTTATGTAAGTAAATACAAACAAAAGAACAAATTTTATTTTAATGTTTATTTGCATATGTAGATGCAAATAAATGAATAAATCTTTGTTTCAAAGCATATTTGCATTGGTAGATGCAAATAAAACAATAAATTTCATTTCCAATGTATGTTTGCATTAATGAATGCGAATAAAAGAATAAATTTCAATTTCAAAATATATCTGCACTTGTAAATGCAAATAAAAGAATAAACCTTTATTTCAAATTATATTTGCATTGGTGTATGCAAATAAAAGAATAATTTCATTTTCAATATACATATTTGCATTGGTAAATGCAAACAAAAAGAATAATTTCAATTTTAATATCTATATATTTGCATTGGTAAATGCAAACAAAAAGAATAATTTCAATACAATGCATATTTACATTTGTGAATGCAAATATAAGGATAAACTCAATTTTAAAATATATTTATATTTGTAAATGCAAGGAAAAGAATAGATTTTAATTTCTATGTAACAAAGTATGATAATTCTGTTAAATCCTTTTTAATGTGAACAAAAGACAAAATTTTTATTTGCAATATATCTTTGCATTTGTAAATACAAATAAAAGCACAACTTTAGTTATTAAAATATATCTTCATTAATTGGTAAAAATAAAAGAACAACTTTTATTTTCAATTCATATAAAAAAAAAGTATTCTATTGCTTTACACTTTTCTTTGTGTTAAATTGTTATATGAAAGAATATTTTATATGAAAACATTTTTCTATGTATCCCATTGATAAATAAAAATAAATTTTATACATATACAATTTCTACATTCCAAATGACAAATAAAAGTAAATTTTATTTGAGTATCAATTTCTAAGTATCAAGCGACAAATAAAATAAAATAAAAATGAATTTTACTTGTGCGACAATTTCTATGTTCTCATATGACAAATAAAAGAGAATTTTATTTGTGACGAATAAAATTGAAAACTGTTTGATGTAAACAATAAAATGCATGTTTCTTGTTATTCTATTTTTAAACAAAATTGAAACTTTTATTTTGTCAATTCAAATAAAAATGAGGATGACAGTCTCATTTTGTTGATTCCAATACAATCAAAATATCCATCAATCAACTGATCAGCCAACAGCATCAAACAGTAAAAATCAAATCACGAACATTCAACAAATATCACAGTGCAATATGCAACACAAAAATCATAATTAATAACTTTAATTTTATAAAAGAATATGATTTCTCACCAAACCGTCTAATTCAGATCTGAATTTTCCTTGAATTTTGATTTGCTCTGTTTCAGTTCAGATCTGTTCCATCGCGTAGAGTTCTGAAATACGATCCCAACGCAAATTGTTTCATTCGATTTCGTCGCTGTACGAGAGAGTTATGACATTTTAAAGATTTGATTTTATAAAATTAATTAATTAAAAAAAATCTTCCTTTCCTACCCTTGGTCTTCTTCCCTCCGTCCTCTGTAAAAAAACACGCAACCTTGCTTCCTCCCCTTGACCAAAATCGCACACCACCAGGATCCCTTCACCGCCGATCCAATACTGCCTCGAGATGCGCCTTGGACCGCTCCCCCACCGACGTGAACGGCTCCGAGCTCGGTGGCCTCCCCATGCCAAAACCCGCACCCAAAGTCGGCGGCTTCAAGCTGCAATTTCGTCCTCCACAGTTAACGATATCCGATCACATCCGTACCAAATTAAAGGCCTTGAAAATCTCTTCGATTCGGTATATGGGTTGAATTTTAATTCGCTGTATTTTGTGAGAAATTAATGAATGAATTTCAGAGCTCCATGACCGTTCAAAATAAGGACGGCGGCTGGAAGAAAATAGGCTAGGGTTTTTTTTTTTGAATATTTTAATGTTATTTATAATATTATTATATTGAATTTCCTAGTTTAAGCCCGTTCATTCAAATAAACTCCAAATTAGGCCCAACAAAAAATGTTCCCAGGCAAATACCCCCCTTCCGGACCCAATGGAACAGGTTTCGAGGTCCAAATCCAAAGTCTACACCCCGTTTTATTTCATTTTATATTTAATTCATTTATTTATTAAATCTAACCGTACATTTTAATTTACCGGGACCACATATGACCTCAGAAAAATCCAAAAAAATTATTTTTAGCTTTGTTTTGACGATACGGTTCTAATGAGACTAATTTCGTTGAATTCTGAGACTGTTTGAAAAATGGCCCTTTTTAAGTCGTTTAAATTTAACTGAAATTAACAAAACACATTTTCTTGTACTGTGCTCACAAATTAAATCGGAAAATTCTGAAAAATTAAACTTAGCAATAAAATGACATTCCGGATCCAACAAAAGTGGTTTCGTCGAAAACGGAGGTCGTTTGAAAAATGGCTATTTTCAAGGGTTATTAATTAAATATTAAAAATACATTTTTAAACAAATAATTTCTGAAACTCGAAATATATAAGTGTTTATACTTTTTCAATGCAGAAACATCATTCCGGACTCAATGGAAGTGGTTTCAAGCCCAAATTCCTTAGTATGTGAAAAGTACCCTTTTGGGCCATATATTATAAATTCTACAACGACCTTTCTAAAAATTGAATTGGCCATAACTTTTGATTTTTAAAACGAAATTTAGATTTTTCAGATTCGTTAGAAAGATATGGTTAAACAGATTTAAATATTTTTGGTTTCACTCAATTCTGATTTAATTTGAATCCTGTATATTCAGTCAAAGTTTAAATTCAAAATTTCAAACTACCGCGCCATTTCTAACTCCATTTATAATTAAAATTAAATTTATTCGTCTCAACTTCGATTAAAATAAATTTTTAACCATTATTATTAAAATAAATTATTTTATATTCCCATAATTCAATAAAATTTTCTAAAATAAAATTTTTAAATTGGTGCAGAATTTGCGGGTTGTTACATTTGCATTGACTTTTGTGTACTTCAATTGGTTCCTCAAAATATAAAGTTATTGTCTATCAAGAATCTGGTTTACATTGCATATTGCCTTGCACATATATGACATTGTTTTGATTTATTTTACTGTGTGCTAAACATACATAGAACAAGTAGTGGAACAAAAAATTAACCTCTTGGTATAGAATAATCAATTAAATACTTTATTTTGTATTCACATTCTAATCGATGCAAGGAAATGTCATTGTAAACAATTCATTTTCTTATTTTTCCAGAAAAATATTAGAGGATCAACTTTTGGATTATGCACTGATAATGCATTAAATAACGTGAGCAGGTTGGATAATATTAGAGGATCAACTTTGGATTATGCACTGGTAAGGCATTATATATAAATATTAGAGGATCAACTATAGGAAATCTGTTGTTTTATTTCATTTAGTATTTTACATTCTGCTACTAGTTTATTTGAATCTACCATTAAATATTTGTCATACTAATTGAATTCATTTCAGCTTCTCTTCCATTTTCATTCATTTCAAAGGATGCTTTAGTAATGACAGGTTGCAAATTTTAAAACACGGGGGGGCGAATGAGGGCTACTTGGTAACTTCTTAATATTCTTTTAGAGGACTGCAGTAGCCAAGTCTCGCTCAAAAAATTTAGTGGTGTATGTCTATGCCTGACATACGTTCAACTATATATATGTGTGTGTGTGTTCCATCTACACCTTGGGGGACTCACTGAGTTTAAACTATTTATAAAAAGTGGAGCATGTCTTTTGAAATACACACTTAAATTTCATGCTTAAACGAATTGATTTTTCCAATGATCCCGTTGAATCTTCGTTTGGTTTACATATCTAATGGTTTGAAATCTGTAAGTGTCAAACTTAAGTTCAAAGATCCACCCTCTAGGAATATATTTTTGGACTCAAATACACATCTGAATTTCACACTTACTTTCTTTTTAAACTATTGGTTTCTCAAGATGTCTCATTGAACCTTCAAGTGTGGTCCTCATATTTAATGTTTTTGAAATCTTTTTTAAGCGTGAAATTTCAACTTGATATTTGAGTTTAAAGATCCAGATTCAAAGAGAATGGATAATGAAAACTTATGACCTTATCTTATCTGATCAATGTATTATCATGAATAGTTATTATACTTCTTCTCAAGTTTTTTCCTCTGTAACTGAATATGTATTTAATGTAAATTTACTTAAATTGGCAGAGGAGGGAAGAATATGGTGCATTCAAAGAGTACTTGATCAGTAAAATAATCAAAGGCCACTGGTTCTTTTTTGTCATAGCTAAATTATTATTGTATATGCTTAATATATTGTTGAATAATATCAACTGAATACTCATTTCAATTGTTGTTTCAAGTTTTTCACTTCGACAATGGTCCTTGATTTGTATCATGTTTCATTCAATTTGGTCTTGATCGGTTATGTGAGATTTTTCTCTGATGTAAATTCTGTAATATTTGTTGTACTCAAATTGTTTTAATCCTGGAGCTCTTCCTGTATTTTTTTATTTTTTAAATTAGATACGGCTTAAAACCGTATCAATGTATGAAGTTGATAGTGCCAGCATGCTAACTTGATACGGTTTTAAGCCGTATCAATTTAGAAATTTGATACGACTTTAAGCCGTATCAAATACATCAATTGATATGGTTTTAAGCCGTATCAAAATCATAAATTGATATGGCTTAAACCCGTATCAAATTACCAATTTGATACGGTTTTAAGCCGTATCAATTTATGATTTTGATACGGCTTAAAACCGTATCAAAGCAACAAAGACGCCATTTTTTGATACGGCTTAAAACCGTATCAAATCTATTTTGATATGGCCATGAGCAATGCCAAATTGGCATTTCTGATGTAGTGGCTCTTAGAAAATGTTAACATGTCTTTACGATTGGATGACCTTTTACAAATATCAACATTAGTTGGCAAAATGTTTGTTTTAACAGTTACCTTAATTGTTCTGCTATAACTTCCACTAATTAACTAACAATTCTAGCAATTTTGTGTGCGTAGAACAGGTTCACACTTGTTTATTAAGTGATGCACTGATATAGCAGCTCATATTGGATGCCGAACACTCCATTCGCTTAGCGTGCCTCTTAACTTCTCATTTTTCTTCAACATACTGATTTTTGGTTGGGTGAGTATTCATTAAATATCCATCTTTCAGTGGATTCTTCTTATTTTATTTAGCAAATAGCATTCATTAAATTGCTTAGCGAGTAGTTTACAAATGTTATACTTTTCCTGAATGATGAAGAGGCAGGGTGTTACCATCCTTATTTAAGTATACATATAATACTTACTTTATCTTGTTTTATTTCCTATTTTGTTGCTCCTTTGTTTTAGGAGAGCTTCATATTTGCAGTTGGAAAATATCTAAGGTGCAAGCAAGGTAAATTTCTTCTAATGCTTGCTATACAATATTGATTCTACATTTTAATTGGCAGTACTATAATAATATACAACTGATTTGCCTGTAATTATTTATGCAGATGTAGAAAGATATTTTTGGCAAGTATTACATGTACAGTGGTCATCTCATTATTCCATTTACTAAGCTTCTTATTATTTCCTCTAATCAAATTAGTTCTTTGAAAATGTATCTTATTAATTGTATGAATTTGCAGGTTGGGTACTTATTAGTTGTATTAATTATATCTAAGGTGCAAAAATTGGATGATTTGGAACAACCTCTTAAAGAAATGGCAGATTCTAATTTACGATGAGTGAAGTATATCCATTAAATAAAGTGAAGTATATCTGTGGATGGTCAAAAAGAAATGGCAGAATTGCAAGTAATGAGTTTGAGGTGAAGGAAGATTGTGAATAGCGAAGCAGTAGATTTGTTCTGATGAATTGATGATATTGATTTTCTTGTTATAACATATGTAAAATTAACGACAGTAGAATAAGATTAGAAAATATTCTATTTGAAAAAAAATGTAATGTTGAATGTTGATTATGGGATTAGTGATTAATATAATACATTGATTATGAGATGTGTGTGTTCATATTAATTGTGTTGTAATAACATTAGGATTGTGTATTGAATGGAACACATTATGTGTGATAATATATATATGTATACGTATATGATACATACACACACACACACACACACACACAGAGAGATCAGAAGGGGAATAGTAGCGAATTACCAACAAAAAAGGGAGGTTAAGTTTACCTTAATTTAATTTTCGTCACTAATCCCTTGGTAATTAGCAAGGATTTACCAGCGTCTTTTAGAAATAATATTTTATTATAAATTAATTATCCATCGGTAAATAGTCGTTATATAAATTAAAATTAAATTAATAAATAAAAAATTATTTTTATTATAAAATTAGTAAAATGACGGAAATATGTCGGAAAACGCATGCTAAATTCCATCGCAAAATCTGACATAAATACCGTCATGGTTTTTACCGACAACACCGTTATGTAGGAAATCCGTCGCTAAGGTCTGTTTAACGACGGATTAGAAGCAGATCTTTCCACTGCTAAATGCGGTTTTTCTTGTAGTGTTGGCTTTGGGAACCATCAAACCCCCAGTCTCAGTCCCTATCACCTTCTCGAACCATTGCACCTACACAGAGGGTACCTTGAATCAAAAATGAACATCCCATATGCACATATAAGTGTTCGTCATGCAGTGCTTATTAGTGTGTATGTCCTAAGAGTTCCCCCCGTAGACTAGACGTCCACTCGCTTGAAGGGGTAAATTCACCAACGCTTAGCAATAAGCTTTCGACATTAGTGTCGCTGAACGCAAAGGTAGATGTATCTATGGGGATTGTATCCAAGCCTTGGAACTGAAGCTCAACCTTTATTGATGCGGTGGTCTTAGAGGTCATAACTGGAGAAATTGATTCGAAAGTTTTCCCCAAATCATCTCCTTTATTGGAGCTGGAACGAGAGAGGGTTGCGAACCATCTCCCCCAGTATGCACCTCCTCATCATCGTTGCCATGCATACAAAGTTCCCCTTAAGCTCCTTTAACTCTTCTTCGATGAGGGGCACATAGGGATGCACGATAGGAGTAGGAACCACTAATTGCAGACTCAGAGGAGCATCTCCTCCCTCAGCTTTCGTTTCCTCCTCCTCTTCATCGCTATCCCTACAACCTATTGAAAAACTCTCAGAAAGTAGGCTTTATAAGTGAAGGAGATGGTCTGGTAGTAGAGTTCGGGAATTGAGAAAGCCATTCGGATTATTCCTCAATGCCAAGACTCGCTCGAGATAAACACTACCCCTTGGAATCCGGGGGATACATGCCACATAAGATTTCAAGTTAGTGTAGGGATTACGACTCAATTAACTTGAAATAAAACGTAATTTTATGGCACTTAATACCTACGATCCATCTCCTTGCAAATCCTAGAGGGCATCAGACATAGAACCAATCATGCTTGAAGTAACTAAGCTTGTTCCATGCCCCGGATGATGTGACTATTGACCTATACCTCTAATTATATAAGGGAAGGCGAGGTGTTTCTTATCTTCATGGAGCAGAGGTATTGGATGTCCTTTCTAGTCATCTCCACGTCTAATAACTATATGAATATGATGTAAGTACTGAGAAGAAAGGCGTACGCATTCGGGTGAAGCAGCGTCGGCGCCAAGCCAAAGAAGTGCAGAATATCCCAAATACATGGACATAATGAGGCATGCACCCATAAAGCACATATGCCTTCTCTAACCAGTGTAGCCCTCTAGGGGTGCATGTGCCCTATCATCCCTTCCGAGGACTAGGGTATCATATTAAGATATTTCGTACTTTGCACAAATCTGTCTCAATGTGGTTTCATCGATTCGTGAAACAACCGAATCCAATAGATTCTCAAGAATAACAACACCCTCCATTATATTCGGTGCCACATGAATTACTTCATGTTCGCCACCAACATCCGCTTCTTCGTGTGGGCCTAATCCTGCGATTCTCCCTTTTCTTGAATTGTCGGCTCAACCACATGCTTCTAGAATGTTGCAATCCATTTGATTATCCCCCTGATCATGCATAAACCCTACACCTCATTCTTCTGTGTCTGCACTTTATCTCTCCAATTTTTAATTCCAGAATTTCAGGTTAAGTGTTCTCTCTTCTAACCTGATTATATACTTCCAGATCTAAATTCTTATATGTATAAACTCTAGAATTAAGTTATATACATATGAGATTCTATACTTTGATTCTTTTATGTATGCATATATATATATATATATATATATATATATATATATATATATATATATATATATATATATTAGGCAGAGTTGGGATATGTTCATCCAAAGGTAGAAATATATTTTTTCATTTAATTCTACACTATATTCCACTAGTCTCTTCTTTGAATCTTTATGAGTGGAATTTTCATAAGTTTGTGATTTACTATATTCTAATAGTGTAAAATTTGGATTATTGTGCCTAAAAGAGATTTGGATTTAAAAGAATAAAACAATATCAAAACCCCAAATACCTTATTATTGTTTGTTTGTGGAAATGGTCAATCAAGTTTAGTTGGGTTTGGATTATGGAGGTAACAAAAGAAAATACATTCGGTTATTTGTATAATTCTTGAGATTGGTCTAATTTACTTCATTTATTTCATATATATATATATATATATATATATATTTATTGCAAAAGCTTAAGAACTTGAGTAATGTGAATTGAATAGGTTTAAACATCTATATTCAAACTAGATTGTTTGAATATACTATTCGCTTGCCACTAAAGTATTAAGGCTCTGTACATGAATATATATATATATATATATATATATATATATATATATATATATATATATATTGAATTAGTACCAAAAAGGGGAATTTACATGTGTATTTGTAAATATTGCACCTTGTCTCTATTTTTTTATTGAAAATAATCACTCAAACCTTGGTTATAAGTTATGCTATGAATGTTTATTATTATCCTGTAATTTTAATGTAAATAGACATTATATGCTGTGATTGGAGAAATTAGGGGAAATAAACTAGTACTTCTTTATTATGTTTCTAGGACAAACATTTTAAATGACTTAGGATGTTTCTTTTCGTATACGTGATTTACGCCTCATTTATTACTATATATTTATAACGTAGTTAAACGTAATATTAATGTTTATTAGATGTGTTATAAATAGTCTAAATTAGGTAATTAGAAATTTAAATATCCTCATAGTAAATTTGTATGTGTGTGAGTTAATGGCTTTAATTATAATTAGTGACACACAGACATGAAGTTTACATTACTCGTAATAGAAGCCTGCACGAGACCGACCGACATGTCTAATATCTACAAGTAATACTGGTCAATGTGAGAGGTCTATGTGTTATGGGCAATTATAAGTATTAAGCTAAGACAAGAGATTAAGCCCAACTTGTAGTAGAAGCCTGCTCGGAATCGCCCGGCAAATCTAGCATCTACAAGTGGTCGGTATAATGTGAGATGTCTAGTGTGTTTGTGTGTGTGTGTATATATATATATATTTGTGTCTGTATGTGTGAAATAGCCTTGCCTTGAGAATGTATTAAGTGGCTGACCTACGTTGTTGGGTATTAAGTGGTTATGACTAGGCCCATTCCTAAGGTTCACTCCTTGATTATGGAACAGAGTTATGAGACTCGCCCTTATTAGGTCTTAAATGGTCACTGGGTCCGCTTTTTCTTATATGATATTAAATGGTCCTATTAAAGCGATGGTGTATGAGTTGGTTAGTTCTCTGGGAAGTGTTAGCTTCTTACCTAAGGGCTAAGTGAGGGATGGCCTAGGGACGGGCCACTAGGAGATCCGTCGATCATGTAATGGGAACCGCTCATCTAAGAGAAGTATTAAAGTGCTGGGAGTTCATCTGTAATACCAGTTAAATAGCAATGCAAGGGTCCGTCGAAGGGGTCTTAAATGACAATGAGGGTCTACGCTAGCCCAGTATTAAGTGGCAGATTACTATTTCTCGTATTACAAAGGAAAGAATATTTAATAACGTTGACGATTATAAGATGGGGTCTTAAGTGACCTGGGTACGCAATAGGGTATCAAGTGATAGTGGGAATTATCCCAAGAACAAATATAAAGTAATGGCCTTAAGTGACCAAATAGTACTCCGCCTTACAGGGTATTAAGTGATGATAATGGAATCCACCCTAAAACAAATAAGCAGTGTAGGCCTTCAATGACTTACGGTTGTACGCCTCACAACTAAGTATGATTATTGTGTGTGGCTTGCGTAGACATAATGTAAAGAAGATATATTGCCAAATATAGGGAATAGTTATTTCTTAAAACTTATATGATTTTCATTTACTAGAACTTCATGTTTTGACCTCCCTCCTCTTAACATGTTAACTGGACAGTAGGTGGGATTACTTGCTTGAACGATGGAGCCTGACACTGGAGGATCCATATTTATGATTATTTTATGTTGACAGTCCTAAGGTACCGGTGGAACCATTCAGGCAAATACGGAGGTGATTCCCAACGAGTATACCTGTCGCAAACAATTTCAGCAACGCTTATTAGTGCTGCTATGGGGGGTTGCAATTTATTTCCAACGCTTATAAGTGTTGGTAGATTTTCTCTGCCAACACTTATAAGCATTGGTATATTTTCAGTGGCAACGCTTATAAGCGTTGGTAGATTTTCCTTCGCAACGCTTATAAGCGTTGGCAGATTTTATTCCGCAACATTTAAAAGTGTTGGTACATTTTCTTTGCCAAGCCTTGCAAGTGTTGCAAGATTTTTGTTTGCAACGCTTATACATGTTACTAAAATTAAATTCACAACAAATATTAATTCCAGCGATAACAGAAATATGTATTAGCAAGTCACATATTCTAACATTAATAATCAAATAAACTCAATGCATACCAAAAGACAACATTTATAATCACGTAATGACACAGAATATCAGTTAACAATAGACAAGTACAAGACATAATTAAGTTCTCTAATTCAATACATACTTAAGATGTTAAATTCAATACACAAGTAGGTTTCTAAATTCAATACATAAGTAGGTTTTTAAATTCAATACATAAATGAAATCCTACAGATACCGAATACGAAACTCCTGCCATATAACAAAGCCTCCATCTGAAACTCTATCCAGTTTATACCATTAGAATTACCATCCAATTTTCTCTTTTCTTCCGCTACCTCTAAAAGTGCCTGCATTCATTGAATATCACATTAAAAATTTCAGTTCCATGTTAAAAATATGAGTTTGCATCTCGCACAAAATAATATCAACTTGTAGACTCGGAGTGAGTCAATAATACTGAGCCGCTGATCCGTTATTTTCAGTATTTTACTGAGTCGAACGGCTCAGTTTTACTGGGTCGAATGGCTCAGTTATACTGAGCCTAACGGCTTAGTTAAACTGAGCCGTTCGGCTCAGTAAACTGAACCCTTTGGCTCAGTTTTACTGAGCCTTTGGCTCAGTTTTACTGAGCCAAAGGCTCAGTAATAGCGAGCCAAAGGCTCAGTAAATCTGAGCCTAAGGCTCAGTATAACTGAGAGCCTTAGGCTCAGATTTACTGAGCCTTTGGCTCGGTTATACTAAGCCAAAAGGCTCAGTTTAACTGAGCCTTAGGCTCACTTTTACCGAGCCTAACGGCTCTCAGTAAATCTGAGCCTTAGGCTCAGTTATACTGAGCCTTTGCTGAGCCAAAGGCTCAGTAAAACTGAGCCAATGGCATTGTCTAGTAATGTAATGAGAGACGACGGTGACAAGGTACACCAAACAATTACTATGCTTCACTCTGATATATGTAAAGCAATTTATACGTGTGTATGTCTTGTGACATGAAACCTGTTTTTTATTGTAGCTTATTCAATTTGTTCATGTCTAATACCTAGACAGAGGTCTAAAGATCATGATCAAAATAAGGGAGAATGGTAGGTTGCTAGATGATGGTTATATTCATGTTAATTAAATGCAGTAATTATATGATATGTTAGTCTTCATAGTTCTTTTGAAAGTTTAAAATAACTTCTTGTTTGAATCATCTATAGATTTATCAGCTTGTACTTGAGTCTATATTTCGATCATGTAAATCATGGATGCCAACAGGCACTGCCATCATTTTTGCATTGATTTATATGTTTTTTAACACCATATTAAAGGCCAATACAGTTGTGTAGCTTCTAGTTGCAATGTCCTTTCTTATGAACTTCTGTTGTATTCAGGTTTTAGTTCTTGGCCAGGCTGGCGAGGAGGTTAGCTTGGAGCTAATATTAATAATAGTTGCTGACATTGGCCTCGTGGTAAGTTTTCTTTATACGTGAGCAATTAATAAAAAGAGTAGACGTCACGGATATTAGATTTACAAACTGACATTTAGCAAGTTGAAGGAAGAAACAAGTGTAGTTTTGTCAGTTTTTTAAGCGGATAGAGGGACATGAAAATACATAATAAATAATCAAACAAGCAGACTTTTATTTCTTCCATATTAACTTAAATGTCTTCGGTTATGCAGAGCAAGCAGTAAAATTTTCAACTGCGTGTCAGTCTTACTGTTTATTGTATTACAGTGTGATTGAACTATGGGATTATGGTAAGCATTATTTTATGAGTACAATTATTAAAGATTTTTAATTAATCTGTTCTGATCCTCCGCTACTACGTGACTTAAGATAACTCATTAAAATTAGTAAAGGTTTCTAATCTGTTCTGATCATCTTTGAGCTTTGGACTTTGAATAAAATGATCATAATTAACATTCTTTTTGTTTTACAGTTCAAGTATCGCCATCTTTTACCACCCACTCTCGATAAGTGCTGAAGCGATGTCTTGTAAAGTAATCCACGTTCAATGTTACCACTCATTGTATATTTGTATGGAACAATACACATGTCGAGAATATGCCATGTACTAAACCTATAATAGTGGCCACATTCAATTTTCTCTGCATGTCTGCCCACATTTTAGTCATGCGCCTTTCTTATTCTTTTAACATAACTTATATACAGTTTGATTCAAAATGGCTCAATCAAAGTTAAAGAGACTGAAATGATACATTGGACTAAACAGTAAGTGTCCAGTCCCTGACCATTGTATCATGACTTGATACATTAATTCATCAATATAAATTTAGGCAAAAAATTATATTACACAATAGAAATAACTTAAAATAATGGCATGAAACATTGCATCCTCGGTAGTAGTGAAAACATAATAATGAATCATCATCATTTATGTAATATATCTAACATGATGTGTAATAAACGCGTCATTAGATGAAGTTTCCATGTCAAAAAAATATAAAATCACAAAAAGAAGATCTGAGGGCAAGACTTAGTTCATCATCCTCATCGAAAGCAATATACTTTTGATGAGTTGCCGATATCCATCTGTAGGACTTCGTCACTTTGTATAGATTTTTATATAAAAATTTCGTCACTTTGTATATACTTTTGCCATTTACTATTCATGCAAAACTACCTAAGATAAAAGTTCAAACTTATATTATAATTTAGAGTCTAAAAGATTTCCAACAAATCAATGCAAATGTAATGAAATTATAACATTAACATACCGATCATCATCTTAGCATGAACATAAATCATGAATCGCCTTGACTGCTGAGCTCTACTATAGTCAGTATCAGGCTCTGGTCGCTCCGGAGGAATATACTCACCACTGTTCTTTATCTCTCTATTTCCTAAACAAAAGAAAGTAAGATAGTCAAGGCTTATACAAATCAAATATTAGAGACCTTGCATTTACAATATAATTTGAGAACCCATGCTTACCATCTTGACATTCTTCTGTGTTTAACAACAAAGGCTCTACATTATCATTAGATTCATCCTGGCCCATCCCAGCAACTGTTTCTAAATGATAATAAAACAGTATAAACTTCACTTATTTAACGAAGATAGTTGAACTATTTGAATTTCGTATTCATACACATATGCTACGAAAAATGTAATGCAAATAATTAATGGAATGTTTCAGATGCAACCATAGTGTGATTCATACCTGCAATTTATTGTACGAGAATCATCTGAGTCCAATTCAGATGAACTATCAGAGTCCGAATCTGAAAATTGATTCAAATGTAAGTCCGATTCAGTTGGTGGTCATCTTCCACCAGTAATATTATAGACAACACCAGTGGTTGATTCAATGGATGATCCAATAAGTGGAGCAAGAGTTGCTTGCTCTGCTGCTTCTTGCGCACAATTCTTTCCTGAAGAAACACCAACACCTAACATTGCAGTTCCCGAATTTCTCATCACAGCCTTCACATCAGCAAAATCTACATTTACAAGACCTGGAATCTGCAAATTTAAGAAGAAACAAAACATTGCAGTAATTATTTAAATTGGTTCTAAAATTAGGATAGGACTAGTAGCTACATGAACTTACAGTTATAGTGTCAGATATCCCTTGAACACCTTGGCGTAAAACATCATCTGCCAACAGAAATGCATCGTGAAGAGGGGTTTGCTCATCTACTATATCTAATAATCAGTCATTAGGAGTAACAATTAGAGCGTCAACATTCTTCTGTAGTTTCTCCATAGCTTGTTTAAAAAAAACACAGGCTCAACTGATGCATAAATGCAAGTTCCTCTAAATGTTATTTAAATGCACGTCCAACAGGCTCCCAACTTACAACTGTACATTCACTGGTGAGGGGAAATCTCGATCGCGGAAGTAACATATAAATTTGTAATTGTAATTACAGTAAAAAAAACAAGATTCATTTTATAAAAAAATATGGTTTGTTAGAAAAACTTAAAGCATTAGGAGCTGGATAGATATAGTAAGGATATGCGTTTTATACAGTAAAAAAAATACCTATCCTTTATTCATTTCGTATTTTTTCCCATTTACTTTTTTCTCGATCCTTGTTTACGCTATTTTCATAACTGTCAAAGGAGTCAGCGATGAAAGTCCCACGAGGTATTCTGAATAAAATTTATACCTGAATTCAAAGAATACATCAACAAACACAACCGAACAAAAACGATGTTATTCCGAATAAAACTTATACCTGAAATCAATAGCTATATTAATATCAACTAATGATCTGAGGAAACAACTGTGTATATGCCTACAATACTCTATTCAATACTCTATATTAATATCAACTAATGATCTAATAAAAAACTAGCATATGCAATGAAGTTTTTTGTCAGAAATAACATGTTCTGTCAAACGATGTGTAGTATTCTAGGGCCACTATTTTTCTGCATTCCAATCCTTGTTTGCACAGAAAGCAAATTAACATGTTCTGTCAAATGATGCACAAATAGTTACATGTTTAAGGAAAAGAACAAACTAAATATAGTTACATGAAAAAGAAAAGGATCAAACAAAAGTACATGCAGGTTACATATTACTTAGACAACTAAAAGAATGTCAGTGCTGACTTGACACTAATTTATATGTTGTTGAGGGCTTCAGCAGGATGGATAATAAATAAAGCTTCAATGTTACAAACTGAGTTTTCACAAGGGTTTGTCATCGCATAAATCACTACAATAATGTGGAAGGCAACTGCAGCCATAATAACAGGTACATCAGTAATGTGTTCAAAAAATGATTGCTTACTAAAATATGAAAGTAACCTTGGTTGCTTTGTAGTTCCAAAGTAGAGCACATAAATAGTCATTCTCAGTCCCGAGCTTCTAATAAAAATCAACTACCAGTAAATTTGGTATCGCTGATGTATACTTTAACTCCTGTTCTAAATATTTTTTCAAAATTGAAAAATCAAATTTCTTTATTCCTAAATGGTAAAAAATTATTCTTAAAGAACATTCAACTGAGATTACAGATTGCAGCTAAAAAGAGAGTTTTACTGAAATTAGAACTTAAAAGAAACTAAAACCCAAAGTCTGTAAAACATTAAACCAGAAGTCAAAACTGAATTGTATAAAGCTAAAACTAAAGTGAGATGAGATCTAACACTCCACCGCAATCTCAGCAACCAAAAAAAAATCCCGATTTCCATCGCTTTCTTCATCATCCGCTACCTCCTTCTAATACACTGCTAGCTCTTGACAAGCCAACTCCACTGCAAATTTATACGTGAAATCAATAAAGACTAGATAAATGAAATTTATACGTGAAATCGACAAGGCAAAAAATCAAACAAAATTTATACCTGAAGGAGTGAACGCGAGATGAATGCGAGAAAAAGTCGAACAGAGATCCCCAAATTTCGATTAGAGAGGAACGAATTTGAAGTTTTTAATCCTCAACATGCTGCGTTTTTTTTTCATTTTCTTCTGTAATCGGATTTGGATTATTGATTTTGGCGGCCGTTGTTTGCAAAAGCGTTGCCCAAACGAATGAGAAAGGGAAAATAGGGTTAAGGATGTCACTTTACGTTTTTACCCTTAGAAATTGACCCTCCCAACACAAATAAGCGTTGACAATAAAAAAATTATAATTATGTATTTTTAACAACACTTTTTTAGCATAGCAACACTTATTATTGTTGCTACCCGGCAACACAAATAAGTGTTGACAACTAAGAAAAAAAGGGTTACGAAATGGCCATTATGGTGTAGTGATTGCCACTCCTACCCCAGCGGAACCAACAGCTCAACCTGCTGACTTGGTTTTTAAATTTCCTCGTCTCTGTAAAAATTTCGTGAATTTAGGAGACAAGCTCATTTTAGGAACCAAAAGCTTCCTTGAAGCTAAGGCATGGATAACCGAGTGTGAACGTATTTTCAAAGCCACAAGATAGGAAAACCAGTTCAAGCATAGGCTAGTGGCTTGGCAGTCGAAAGGAGGGGCGTTAGAGTGGTGAAACATGATTTTCAAGGAGAATATGGTAAAGTATTTACTTGGGAGGAGTTTAAAACCCATTTTGAAACTAAGTTCCTACCAAATGCTGAGATGAGTCTAAAGATGGAGAATTTTATTTAGCTAAAGCAAGTAGAGTTAAGTCTGAGAGAGTATGCTATAAGATTTACTAAGTTATCGGAATTCAGGAGAGGACTGGTAGACACCCCTATGAACAAAGCATTAAGGTTTGTTAAGAGATTGAATTCTCCATTGAGGGAAATGTTATTGGTTCAAGAGACTTTTGGAGCGTTCGAGGCACTTGTTGAGATAGATATCTTATGTACGGTTGTGGGAAAGAAAGAAACTAAGAGTGAGAAAGGGAAGGTGCTTTGGTTTTAGAAAGAACGAAAAAAGGCATTAGGGTAAAGATAAAGAAAGGAGGAAATTTTAAGAAGGAGGTTGTGGTGTGTTCAAGGTGCCACAAAAAGGGCTATGTGGCCAAGTGTAACGTCCCAGAAAATTTTGACAACAGGAAATGGAATATGAGATTAATTAAAGTTTAAATAATTTATTTTGTATTGATATTGGAATTAAAAAAAATCCAATATATCATTTGAACTCGATGGTTGATTGAAAATCAAGTATTTATTGTTGAGTATTTGAGTTGAGTTTAACTGGATTTGAAATTCGATTGAAAACATAAATGACTGAATCTAAAAATAAACGATGCTATAGTTAAATGATTTAGAAATAAAAATAACGATGGAGTCGGAGTTCGACTAGAATAATTTTATTGAATTCAGAGCACGGAAACGAAGAGATAGATATAATTTTTGTGTGTTGACGGTACAAATATAAAATGTCCAAGGGGAATTTACGGTACAGTTAAGAATTCATTTAAATATCATTCAACACCTACTCTAAATACCACCTACCTCAGATAAATTCGCGCATACCTATTTCCTGTAATACACAGACACCTTATAACCCTATGATTTACGTCGTTCTTACCCACTGATTTTTATTCTATAAAAATCACGCAAGCCCAACTTTTCTTCAGCAAAGATTATTTCCCTTTTTCTATTGTTAATGGTCGATTACCTTTCCCAAAAATCATTTCCTCAATTTAAATTAGTCTTTCTCCTTCTCATTAGCTTGTGGAAACCCTCCTCCAAATCCAAATAAGTTCACTCCTTCCTCCACAACCATCGAAATCAAATCGTTTCCCAAACCCTAATTGAAGTCGTTATCCCCAAACTGAAGGTTGTCATCAACTTGAGCACTGCGAATTGAAGGCATCTCCCCACTTGAAGCCTACTCTATCGACAGCGAACCAGAGCTTCAACGTCGAAGCCTTCTATGTCATTCCAACCACTCGCCTCCCTCAAGTCAAAGCCGGATTTCTTCAAACCTCCAACAAAATTTGGAATTCCCCAAATTTAGAAAAAATGGCCTTTCTCCTTTAGATCGAAGCAACATTCTCTTAACTGCTGCTACCCAAATTTGTTTCGCTTCCATCTCCTTTATCTTGTCGAAACCCTAGCATCGATTCTGATAGCATAGCCAACACCGCGAAGCTATTGTGATCGCCTCTGAGTTACTTGTAGCACCGCGGCGCCACCAATTCTCGTTTGTCTTTCGTTCCTCCTTCAACCATTTAAGATGAGCTTCGACTCGCGATTTACTCATTTTTCAAGTGTTTACATTTCAATAAAAACTAATATGATAGTTGAACCTTGGTTGTGTTGTAAAGATGTCTTGACCTTGTTGTGTCACATCCCATATTTTTCATGAATATTAAAATTAACAAATCTAAGAACACTTAATTTTTAGAAGAAGAATTGGGAGAAATGGGTTACGCCATTACGTTCGTCTCGGAATTCTGCTCGAGATAGAGTCCGAGTTTGCATGAATCAGACTCATATGAAGAAGTTATGGAGGCTAGAAGATTTCTAGTGTAAGTAGAAAATAAATTAAAAATACTCAATTCAGTTCGAAATTTAAAAACTCAGAAATCGGCTGAGCGGGAAATCTCCCGCTCAGGGGTGTCGACCCCCCTCCCCAAGGGGTGTCGACATAGGAGTCGACCCCCTATAGGGGTGTCGACATGGGTGTCGACCCCTGCCAACTATGTTGGACATTGATGATTTTCTGAGTCATAGGGCTACGTGGTGACTTCTGATTTGACTGATGACACATTTTCTTGGACTAGACAGCTCTAATGACTCCTAGGTTGATCTAAAGGCCCATATTAATCCTAAACTTCTATATAATCACCCCAAACCTCAACCCTAGACCTCATTCTATGAAGCCGTCATTCTGTCCAAGTCTAAGCTAGCCTAGCCTCTATCTTCTCCAAACTAGAAATCAAGTTAGAAAGCTCCAAACTAAATCCAAACTAGAGAATCAAACGTCTACATCAAGGGTTAAGCTTAACAAATTCAGAAATCAGATCCCAGAATACAAGATCCGTTCTTTTTCTGTAAGTTCAGTCATTATTCAGATTTGAACACCTAATAGAAATCATGACTGTAATAATCGGATCTAGAACTATGCCTAATTCTGATTCATGCTTATCCTTTTTTCAAATCTGAATTGCCTATGACTATGGGACTATTATGATTGACATAATGGAACCTATCTTGCCTATGAGACTGTTGTGATTGACATAATGGAACCTATCATGCCTATGATACTATTGTGATTTATATGATGGACCCTATCATGTTGTATATCCTATGTCTACGAGACTATTGTGATTGATATAATGGAACCTATCATGTTGTACATCCTATGCCTATGAGACTATTTTAAATGATATAATGGAACTTAACATGTTGTACATCAAAATTAGTGATTCTCTTAAGTCCAATTCTATCTAATCTTTATACCTACGTTGTGAATTGCTTAGCTTGCCTACACTTATTGTTAATGTACAACATGCCTATTGGAAATATGATTGTGGAATTGGGTACACCTTTACATGCCTATTTTTCCTTATGTCAATTCTTATGCTCCTTCTCTATTTTTCCCTTTTTATTTTCTTTTATGAATACTAGGTTCATTCGGAACTTAGATTGAATCTCATTGTACGTGCGATTATAACGCGGGAAAAATTGGGTATAATTTAATTGAGTAAATTTTGGGCATAACAAGTGAATGTGGCATAAAACTTGTACTGACTACACTTGGGGAATATTGACATAGAAAGATCTAAACTTGGACACATACGACAAATATGTAAATTGGCTAAAGATGAACATGCCTAACCCGAGGTTAGATTGAGTTGCTGTGTAAGACTGCCCGAAACCGACAGGCACATCCGGCGACCGTAACAATATTGATCTAATGTGAGAGGTTAACGCATTAAGCCCAAAAACCTGAGGTTAGATTGAGTTGTAGTGTAAGACTGCCCGGAACCGAACGGCACATCCAGTGACCGCAATAATATAGATCTAATGTGAGAGGTTGGTGCTTTAATGAATGAATTAAAGCTAAGGGACGAACAGGCTAAGAATGGTAGGGTTAAGTTAATTAAGGCAACACTTAACCAATGCAACATGTTAATTAAACAGATGGGTGGGGTTAGCTTAATTTGAGAACACTTAACCGTTATAACATGTTGATTAGGAAACCCTAGTAACGGGGACCTATTTCAGCAGTAACCCACATAGATGTATCACGATACCCTGAACTAGGCAGGGTAGGGCACGACTACTGGGCTGATTATAAGCGGTTAAAATAGCGGCGGGTGGTGCAGCAGTGTAGGTTCCGGCGGAGTATGGGCGTGCACGTACTCCGAAGTGGAAAAAGCAGGCACTGGGCATTAGTAGTATACACTGTGCATCTTGAATTTTGTATCGGGTTGCCACCATAGGAATTGATATACCCTATGGTGGGACCAACACAGGTATCTACAATCAAGCGGGGCCGAATGACATGAGAAATAAATGCATGTGAGTAGAAGCCGATCGGAAAAGGGATCACTTTGTTATGAGCACATGATGGTAGTTGAAACATTCGTTAGTAGGTGCAGAGAAATGGAAATGAGTGCGATAGTATATTTAGTTTATCTTGCCTTATCTTATGTTATCTTATTGCTATGGTATTGTCCTATGTTCTGTTTATTCATGTCATGATCCTTTTAACTGTTTACATGCTGAATAAACACTGGACTTATCAGGCTTATGTCTGGCCTGTTTTCTTTCGCCTTCTTTTCTTCCATTCCCCCCCCCCTCGGTCCGTAGGGAGGGAATACTTCAGCTTAGTGCAGACCTTTTCCATCTTGAAGAGAGTAGATGTATTGCTTGGATTCTCTTTTCTTGGGCTATGGTTGTGGTTACACTTTTATTGGGGATTTATGCTGCTTTACTACTGTATTATGCTTCTTTATGTACTTGGGGTTTTAAATCAAGACAGATGTTTTATTGTAATAATTTAGAAGTTGGGTTTTGAGACAATGCTTGTAATATTTTGACTGAACCACGTTATTTATGAAATGATTCCAGTTTTCCGTTGTTTATATGTCTATCTTGTATATTATCTGCGCCTTTTACCTAAAATGCTTCACCAAAGTTAATGCATTCCCTTTGTGAGTGACCTTAACGGAGGTGGGGTGTTTCATGTTGCTTGGGTATTCTAATTGTTACACTTAAAATTTCATTTGAAATTCAGCGGATTAACTGGTATGCTACACCATTTGAATATATGTTGCCTTGTTCCTTTTTTCCCTTGGACTTGGTTAACCTTAGGACTTTGTCAGTGACCGGGCTATATCTGTAAGGATTGTTGGGTTCTTTGTTGCCATGTTAACTTAAAAACATGTGTATTACATTGTATGCATATATACATGTGTAATGGCTTACATAGATAGTGTGGCATAAGTGGCTTGTAATTGCGTAATAATCCGTAACCTGAGTTTGTTGTTGTTGGTAACCTGAAATGGTTGCTACAGTCTTACAGTATTGTCATTGTTTAGTGTGTGTGTGTGTCATGTATATGTGTGAGTGAAACAACTGTTGTCAGTATATGTTGCATATTCACATTCTGTATTACCATTATTATCTTAGCTTATGATCTTTAGAAGTGATCATGACTGGCTCTTGAGTCTTTAATCCTATGTGTGTTAAATTTATGGTAAGATTAATCCCTTGGAAAATTTTAGAATGTAGATCAACCAATATAAGACTGTTAAAACGACAGTGGCGAGGTTTCAGAGCATATCTAAAATAAGAAAATAACAAAGCATGTCACTGTCGGGACAAAGTGTTGAATTGATTTCACATTTATACTCAAGAAATTCAGGGATCTAAGTAATATAAATGAAAGCTAAAGTTAAACATTTGATAGAGATAAAGTGTAACTCATTTTAGGATCAGTATTGGTCATTTGTGGGTGCTGGGAATTGAAAGTATTACAATTCCCATAATAAGTTATGAAATCCAAAAGTATATAAATGTATTGGCCTGTTGCACCTATATTGCAGTTGTTTTGTATCTCTGAAATGTTTCACTTATTGGGTATGCACTATGGTTCCACTGCCATCCGTCCCTGTTTAAACCGAAACACATTTTTGTATACGTATGTAGAACAACTTCTAGAATTTGGACTTCTCATTAGTAAACATAAAGCTTTTGGCTATTTTAATACTTAAACCTCGAGCCTGATAACAAGATAAGTTTTCAGAAGTTAAATACAATTTTTGTTTTACTAAATTTTTATATAAAATGATATGGTTTATATAACTTATTGGGTTGTTTAGGGACATCTGCAATGACTTGGTAATTAGATAACTTACCACTTGTGTACATGGTGGATCCATTTATATAGCCCGCATATTTTCCTGTAAGTTCACAAGTTGAGATGTACTTAAGGAAGACTTGTTAACTACAAATATGGATTTGATTAAGAACTTACATGTTCTATCATTGCACTCATGTTTTTTATTTACCCTATTTAATATATACTCTTCTTGTGACGGCCCGCCCCGCACCAGCCTGCATTTCCTCCGAAAGTGCGCTGTACACATGCCCAGCTAGCACAGAATGGTCGTCAGAAGAAAAGAAAGAAGGGAATGAACTAATCAAGGGACCTGTAGAATGTCTCACAGCGCATGGAATAAAATATATTAACAACATACTTGACATAAAACAGGTGAGACAGTGCATAAGCTGATAACTAAAATCAACATCAATCATCAGAGCAGCGGAAATCCATATACAGCTTATTACAATTTTCCAAGTTTACTGTCTCAAAACAAAAGAAAGCTAAAGTAGAAGATGCACCACCAACGCCCAAGCAGTGATCTTCAACTACACAGGGAGAATATTATATATATATATTACGTGGAAGCCTCCTGCCCGTCTCCGGATCATCTACCCGTGCATCACCAGCTAACCTGTCTCTAGTCTGCTCGTGTGAGCACCCAGAGTAATAAGAGGAGACATAAAACTCTGGGTCAGACATAAAGCCTGGTATGAGCGATAAGCATCTAAACAGAATAATAACAGGTATACTAAACCATACCTGAACCTGGACCTGCAACCAAAGAGTTAGTACCACATACCGTACAATACTCCAAGGTGCCATAATAAATAGTGTAAGAATACGGGGGTGGGGTGTGCACGTCACAATGATAGCAAACAAATCATCCATAGCAACCATCCTCACATCTCTCACTCAGTGCCTAAAGCGTACGATATCTACCACTTTGAAACACTAGACAAACTGAGGTAACGACGAATCCCGACTTGTAGAAACCCTGCTATGACCAAGCTAAACATATGGAGTCATGACCAAACATTTCAATGACCCACTTCATTGGTTGTAGCCCTTGGTTCTACCGATGCTATAATGGCCCTGAATCCGCCTTCGTACCTCCTACCATAGTGGTCCAAAGCTATAGACGTCGATAACCCCTTGGCACGCGCCCCGCAGCAAAACCCAACCATGAAGCGAACTCGTTGATTCCCATCTGAATCTTGAGCTCTAACTTCTCATTTGGGCTTCCTTTGCATCTCGGGTTTATGTCATCACCGGATCGGTTCGGATCCCCTCTATGCCATCGGTTCGGTTCGGCCTTTAGCTCCCCAGCATCAACGTGGTGCGGTTCGTGGCGTCCATCTGGTAGCGGTTCGGATCGGCCTCCCCAAGCACACCGGTTCGGGTCGCTCTTTCTGCTCACGAGTGGTTCGGATCGTGGTCACCTCACTGGATCGGTTCGGGCTCCTCTTCGTGAAGCAACACGGATCGTCTCGCGAGGTCCTGATCGGGTCGGATCGTATCACACCATCGGATCGGAGTCTTCAAGCATCGACGGATCGGATCGGATCGCACCATCGGATCAGAGTCTTCAAGCATCGACGGATCGGATCGGATCGCACCATCGGATCTGATCGCCCTTACTTCCACCGATCCGGTCCGGTTCGGGCTGATTCCCTGCAGTTCTTCCAGCAAGCAGTTTACGCCATTCGACGGCGTTTTTGACAAATCTAACACTTCCAATCAATCATAAAACATGTCAAACAGTCATAGCAACATAGCAAACTAACCACAAACATCAAAACAATGAATTTACATGTCAAATTAGTTCAAAGGTGCCCAAAATCCCATTTTTCCCTTAAGCATGATTAAATGAAACTAATCATAGGGTTAACAAAACTCCATCAAATTAAACCAAATTTCTAACAGAGGCATAAAATATTATTTACGAATTTCTAAACATTTTTCCAGAATTTATTAGTGTATAAATTCGCTAATCTTCACTAATTACCCTTAATTAACTGTAATTAGTGTCAAAATGATGCTATCACTCACCTTGGCCACAACTAAAACCCCAAAACTGAAATATTCTCTGATTTGGCGCTGTTCCCAATCTTACACAGCAGCTCCAACCTTGCTTTGGTGCTTTTTCTTCTTAATTTAATGTTTGCTAAGCCTAATCTTCAATTAGAAAGTGATTTTTGGGTGTTTTAGAGAGATTTAGAGAGTGGAGGCCATGTCTAGGTTAAGAGGAATGAAAGTGGCGACTGGAAAATGTCTAAAGAAATGTTTTCTAACCCTAATCAGCCCCTATATACCCCTAAACCCGAAATTCCCCTTGGGCCTAGCTGCTAATCACCCGGTTAAGCCCAATTAAGCTGTTTTTCACCATCTGAAACTTGTTTCAGCCATATCTCCCAAACGGTAAGTCCGTTTGGCTAATGTGACCACTCTACGGAAAGAGAAACCATCATCCGAAGCCAATGGAAGTGGTTTCAGGTCAAAATTCCTTTCCAGTCAAAAGTTATGGCCAAAACAGTGCCAACTAGGGGTAAAATGGTCATTTAAAAATCGAGAAAAATCATGAACATGGGAAATGGCCCCAATAGTCGTCTCCCAATGTTACATGACCATAAGACTTCGTATGTGAAAGAAATAAATATCCTACGATCCTATGATGCGTAGAATACGGGTCGTTACACTCTCCCCCCCTTAAGAAATTTCGTCCCCGAAATTCCTTAACCCAAAACATACAAGGGATCCCGCATGCCTAACAACCATATACAACAATCAAATATGCAAAACAAGCAAACAAGCCTATCCTAGCATGCGGAAAACTAAATCGAAGTCAAAATCTTACCAGGCAAAGAGTTCTGGATACTTCTTCCTAATGTCCTCCTCTGTTTCCCAAGTACAATCATTCTCGTCCTCGCTCCACTGTACCTTGACTAGCTTCACCGCCTTCCTTCGAAGTTGCTTCATGTCGTGCGCGACAATACGGGCCGGCTTACGGTTCCCAACCGCCTCGGGTTCTACTTCGAAGTCCTCTAACTGATCAGGTGAAATAGTCATATCTGAGTCGTGAACGAACTTCCTTAGTTGGGAAACATGAAATACGTTGTGAACTCCCGCCATCTTCTCTGGTAAGTCAATTCTATATGCCAAATTCCCGACTAGTTCAAGAACAGGGAATGGGCCAACGAATCTTGGTGCCAACTTGCCTCTCCTGCCGAATCGTATTACGCTCTTCAACGGAGAAGTCTTGACAAACACCAAGTCACCAACGGAGAATTTTAGGTCTCTTCTCCTCTTATCAGCATAACACTTCTGCCTATCGCGGGCTGCCTTCATTCGTTGTTGAATGATCTTGATCTTATCTGAAGTTTCCCTCACCACATCTGGTCCAAGCATAAACTTCTCGCCAGTCTCTATCCAACATGATGGTGAGTTACACGGCCTTCCGTACAAAGCTTCAAACGGAGCCATACCGATACTGGATTGGTAGCTATTATTATATGCAAACTCTACTAGATGCAAATGGTCATCCCATGATCCACCAAAATCCAATGTACATGCTCTTAAGAGATCTTCCAAAATACGATTCACCCTCTCCGTCTGACCGTCGGTCTGAGGACGAAATGCGGTACTGAGATGTAATTCTGACCCTAGAGCCTCTTGTAAGCTCTTCCAAAACCCACTAGTGAACAACGGGTCTCGGTCGCTCACAATGCCTTTAGGTACTCCATGAAACCTCACTACCCACTTCATATACAATTCTACTAACTTAGCTGTCGTTCTGGTCGACTTGACTGGTATAAACCTAGCACTTTTAGTCAGTCGATCTACAATTACCCAAATGCTGTCATATCCCGATCTAGTCCTTGGTAATCCATCGATGAAATCCATCGAGACTTGCTCCCATTTCCATTCGGGAATTTCTAAGGGCTGTAAAAACCCACTAGGCTTCTTTTGCTCGGCTTTAACTAGCTAGCAATTCATGCACTTGGATATAAACTTCCCAACGTCTCGTTTCATCCCTTCCCAGTAGTAGGTCTGCTTCATATCTCGATACATCTTATTACCACCGGGGTGTATAGTCAGCTTTGAGTGATGATATTCTCTAAGCACTTCATCTCTCAATCCATTGACATTGGGTACAACAAGCTTTCCATTCTTTCTAAGCCATCTATCTCGATCAAGCCCATACTTGTTCATCTCCTCATCGATACCCATCTCTAACTTGGAGATGATTTCCAATAGGTTAGGATCGTCCCTCTGACTAGAGCCGATTCGTTCAATCAAAGTGGGTCTGATCGTCAAACTTGCTAACATTTCTGGATCCAATTCGCACTTTGGTCTGAAATCAAACCCCGCGATAAACTCCAGTTGCTTCCATTCAAGGAACATAGCCCCTAAGCTGGCATGTCTTCTACTCAATGCATCAGCCACCGCATTGCCCTTTCCCGGTGTATATGCGATGTCAAAATCATAGGAAGCTAAGAACTCTAACCATCTCTGCTGACGGAGATTTAAATCCTTCTGGGAGAATAGATACTTCAACGACTTATGATCTGTAAACAGCTCAAATCTTTCTCCCAAGAGATAGTGTCCCCACATCTTTAACGCGAACACGATCGCTGCCAATTCTAAATCATGGGTAGGGTATCTTCTCTCGTGCGGTTTCAACTGCCGACTTGCGTAAGCTACAACCCTACCGCCTTGCATCAATACAGCACCCAGTCCGGTACCACAGGCATCCGTGTATACCATCATCTCTTCATCCCCCTTAGGAATGACTAACACTGGTGCGCTTGTCAACTTGCCCTTTAGACTCTTGAACGCATTCTCGCACCTTTCATCCCAGACAAAAGCTTGATTCTTCTTGGTCAACTGGGTCAATGGTGCTGCTATCTTAGAGAAACCTTGGATAAACTTACGATAAGATCCAGCTAATCCCAAGAAACTTCTTACATCTGTTGCATTCTTGGGCATAGGCCAATCTTGTACCGTGGCCACTATTGCTGGGTCCACGGCAATACCATTCTCTGATACAACATGGCCCAAGAACCTCACTTCCCTCTTCCAGAAGTGACACTTAGAAAACTTTGCTTTCAATTGGTGTTTTCTCAACACCTCCATTGCTACTCTCAAATGTTCTTTGTGTTCTTCCTCTGTCCTCGAATAAACCAAAATATCATCAACGAACACAAGGACAGACTTATTCAACTGATCTCTGAATACCCTATTCATAAGATCCACAAAATATGTCGGGGCATTAGTCAGCCCAAATGGCATAACCAACCATTCATAAAATCCAAACGGCGTTCGAAATGCCGTTTTAGCTATACTCTCAGCTTCCACTCTAAGCTGATGAAAACCTGTCGCGAGATCCAACTGAGAAAATATTCTCGCGCCACTCAACTGATCGAACAAATCATCTATCCGCGGTAGAGGATACTTATTCTTCCTCGTCACTTTATTCAACTCGCGGTAGTCTACACACAAACGAAGGGAACCATTCGCCTTGGTAGCAAACACAACTGGTGCTCCCCATTCAGAAACACTCCTTCTGATAAATCCCTTCTTCAAAAGATCGCTGACTTGCACCTCGAGCTCTCGCTGCTCCCTTGGTGCCATACGACGAAGTGGCATCACTATAGGCCTGGCATCCTTTACCAAATCAATACGAAACTCAATCTCTCGGTGTGGTGGAAGTCCGGTCACTTCTTCGAAAACATCCGGATACTGGCCAACCACGGGAAAACCTGACAACTCACTATGCGGAATGTCGAGGGAGTTTAGAAAACTAGCCAATACCCCCTTACTGGGTAGACCACCAAACACTATCCTCCGCCCATCATCCGCTCTAGCTGTCACTAAGAAGCCCTCACAGTCTACCACCACCCCGTATCTTTGGAGCCAATCTACTCCCAAAATAATGCCAAACCCAGTAAAGCCCAAAACAAAGCAATCACAAACAAACATGCATCCATGACTTGATAGAACCACATTACGACAAATCATGCTAAGGCTAGTCGAACCACCAATCGGGTTCGTCACTACTAAAGGTCTATCGACAATCTCGGGCTCCAATCCCAACCTATCTACCAGGTCACTAGATATGAAAGAACTGGAAGCTCCGGTATCAAACAAAACTCTAACGGGAACATCATAAACAGAAAGCATACCTTGAATGACGACATTCTTTCCCTTCTCCGCCGCTGTTGGGGCATTCGACGAAGAAGGAATAGCATTAAGAGCGTAGGCTTTCACCATTTGCTTTTCTTTAGGGGGCTGTGGACAATTGTCCTTGTGATGTCCCATTTGGCCACAGTTGAAGCACTTCCTATCCGCTGGCTTGGCCAGACAATTACTAGCATAATGGCCCTTCTTACCACAGCTGAAGCACTCCACATCTTGCTTGTTCTTTTTCTTCTGGCCATCCTTAGCTTGGTTCTGCTTTCTCTTATTCTGGGAACTACCCTTGCCTCCACCACTTGCTTGCGGTTTTGGCTCTTCTGCAGATGCAACCTCAGCCTTCGACTTAGGGTAGAGACTTTCTGATCTTAACGCTTTCCCCACAATCGATTCAAACGTCTCATCGATGTGGTTAATAAGTTTTTCCCCCAAGTACTGGTCCAAACCAGTTATGAATTTCTCATTCTTTTTCTCGGCAGTATCAATAAGAGATAACCCATATTTTGACAAAGTGTCAAATTCAGCAATATACTCCGAGACAGCTCTGCCATTCTGCTTGAGCTCCAAGAACTTCTTGAACAGCACTGACTTCTGAGCAGCCGGAATGAACTTCTCACTAAAGCGAGCCTTAAACTGCTCCCAAGTAATCTGATCTTCGGGAGTAGCTGCCTTTATAGCATTCCAACAATTCATTGCCCGCCTTTGCAGCTGACGGGACGCTAGCTTTCTCTTCATCGCATCCTCGATACCCAAATCCTCGAAGATGCGTTCGCAACTATCCAACCAATCTTGAACATCCGTAGCCGACTCCGTTCCGTGGAACGTCTTCCCACCAAGGCTAGTATAATCCTTATTCAGCTTGGCGAAGTCGACTCTTGGCGCCCGCACTATTGGACCACCACCATTTCCACCATTGGGAGCTACCCTCTGTACATCTCTAAGCATCTCTCTCATGAGGTCTGTAAACATCGTCCTCATGTCAGCAGCATTCCCATTGTTGGCTCCCCTACCAGCACCTCTAGTATATCAGCTCATCGTCAATCTGAAAAAGGAAACGATTAACGACTCCATAGTGGTGCTAGTGCAGTATGACTTCATCCTTATACTACTAATAGTATATATATAGCTTTTTAAAACCAAAGTAATCACAAATATGCTCTCTCGTATACGTATTTTATCTCTCCCTGATAACTTCCCTAGGTTAACTACGCAACCTAGAGCTCTGATACCAAGTGTGACGGCCCGCCCCGCACCAGCCTGCATTTCCTCCGAAAGTGCGCTGTACACATGCCCAGCTAGCACAGAACGGTCGTCAGAAGAAAAGAAAGAAGGGAATGAACTAATCAAGGGACCTGTAGAATGTCTCACAGCGCATGGAATAAAATATATTAACAACATACTTGACATAAAACAGGTGAGACAGTGCATAAGCTGATAACTAAAATCAACATCAATCATCAGAGCAGCGGAAATCCATATATAGCTTATTACAATTTTCCAAGTTTACTGTCTCAAAACAAAAGAAAGCTAAAGTAGAAGATGCACCACCAACGCCCAAGCAGTGATCTTCAACTACACAGGGAGAATATTATATATATATATATATTACGTGGAAGCCTCCTGCCCGTCTCCGGATCATCTACCCGTGCATCACCAGCTAACCTGTCTCTAGTCTGCTCGTGTGAGCACCTAGAGTAATAAGAGGAGACATAAAACTCTGGGTCAGACATAAAGCCTGGTATGAGCGATAAGCATCTAAACAGAATAATAACAGGTATACTAAACCATACCTGAACCTGGACCTGCAACCAAAGAGTTAGTACCACATATCGTACAATACTCCAAGGTGCCATAATAAATAGTGTAAGAATACGGGGGTGGGGTGTGCACGTCACAATGATAGCAAACAAATCATCCATAGCAGCCATCCTCACATCTCTCACTCAGTGCCTAAAGCGTACGATATCTACCACTTTGAAACACTAAACAAACTGAGGTAACGACGAATCCCGACTTGTAGAAACCCTGCTATGACCAAGCTAAACATATGGAGTCATGACCAAACATTTCAATGACCCACTTCATTGGTTGTAGCCCTTGGTTCTACCGATGCTATAATGGCCCTGAATCCGCCTTCGTACCTCCTACCATAGTGGTCCAAAGCTATAGACGTCGATAACCCCTTGGCACGCGCCCCGCAGCAAAACCCAACCATGAAGCGAACTCGTTGATTCCCATCTGAATCTTGAGCTCTAACTTCTCATTTGGGCTTCCTTTGCATCTCGGGTTTCTGTCATCACCGGATCGGTTCGGATCCCCTCTATGCCATCGGTTCGGTTCGGCCTTTAGCTCCCCATCATCAACGTGGTGCAGTTCGTGGCGTCCATCTGGTAGCGGTTCGGATCGGCCTCCCCAAGCACACCGGTTCGGGTCGCTCTTTCTGCTCACGAGTGGTTCGGATCGTGGTCACCTCACTGGATCGGTTCGGGCTCCTCTTCGTGAAGCAACACGGATCGTCTCGCGAGGTCCTGATCGGGTCGGATCGTATCACACCATCGGATCGGAGTCTTCAAGCATCGACGGATCGGATCACACCATCAGATCGGAGTCTTCAAGCATCGACGGATCGGATCGGATCGCACCATCGGATCGGATCGCCCTTACTTCCACCGATCCGGTCCGGTTCGGGCTGATTCCCTGCAGTTCTTCCAGCAAGCAGTTTACGCCATTTGACGGCGTTTTTGACAAATCTAACACTTCCAATCAATCATAAAACATGTCAAACAGTCATAGCAACATAGCAAACTAACCACAAACATCAAAACAATGAATTTACATGTCAAATTAGATCAAAGGTGCCCAAAATCCCATTTTTCCCTTAAGCATGATTAAATGAAACTAATCATAGGGTTAACAAAACTCCATCAAATTAAACCAAATTTCTAACAGAGGCATAAAATATTATTTACGAATTTCTAAACATTTTTCCAGAATTTATTAGTGTATAAATTCGCTAATCTTCACTAATTACCCTTAATTAACTGTAATTAGTGTCAAAATGATGCTATCACTCACCTTGGCCACAACTAAAACCCCAAAACTGAAATATTCTCTGATTTGGCGCTGTTCCCAATCTTACACAGCAGCTCCAACCTTACTTTGGTGCTTTTTCTTCTTAATTTAATGTTTGCTAAGCCTAATCTTCAATTAGAAAGTGATTTTTGGGTGTTTTAGAGAGATTTAGAGAGTGGAGGCCATGGCTAGGTTAAGAGGAATGAAAGTGGCGGCTGGAAAATGTCTAAAGAAATGTTTTCTAACCCTAATCAGCCCCTATATACCCCTAAACCCGAAATTCCCCTTGGGCCTAGCTGCTAATCACCCGGTTAAGCCCAATTAAGCTGTTTTTCACCATCTGAAACTTGTTTCAGCCATATCTCCCAAACGGTAAGTCCGTTTGGCTAATGTGACCACTCTACGGAAAGAGAAACCATCATCCGAAGCCAATGGAAGTGGTTTCAGGTCAAAATTCCTTTCCAGTCAAAAGTTATGGCCAAAACAGTGCCAACTAGGGGTAAAATGGTCATTTAAAAATCGGGAAAAATCATGAACATGGGAAATGGCCCCAATAGTCGTCTCCCAAAGTTACATGACCATACGACTTCGTATGTGAAAGAAATAAATATCCTACGATCCTATGATGCGTAGAATACGGGTCGTTACACTTCTGGTCTGGTTGGTAAACCTGAACCCTCCCTTTAAACCATCAACGTATAGTTTGTAACTTGAAATTTTATTCCTGTCCTGCTTAATGTGAAATTCTGGTTATATTTAAATCAAGGCCAGTCCACCAATTTCACATATTTGCCATATAAGAACCGTATATGTATAAACCCCAGCAAGCCTTGAATAATTGATACACATTGCTGATGTTGTATTGATGATTTAGTCTTGAGTTTTACATTGTCGTGGCCACAAACACGGTTACACATGGTTTGCATATCCTATTTTATATACTTCTTGGACAAGAAATTTGAACTTGACTTTGTTTTAAATGATCACTTCATATATTCTTGGGTTCAACCACATAGTCGTGTAGGGTCCTGCTATTGTTTCATTGCAGTTTTGAGTATTTTTGCACTTGATTTTATTACTTGTATCAAATTTGAGAATGTATGACACTTGCTTCCGTGACCGTTGCCTCAGTATTTCAGTGGCATATTCACTCCTATATTATTCCGTCTAGAGCACACTTTAGGACGCTGAGGTGATACACACGTACCCATGTGTGTGTTCGTGTGTATACGCAAGCTCCTGTAGTCACCGTGATATTTTTTAAATTCGATGAGGGGTGTTGAGGCGGTGCACGCGTGTATATTATATACATGTGTACACTCGCAAACACCCGAGACCGTTTGACCATGAGAATAAATAGAACCAATACAGACGGATACCGCACTTGATTGAAACTGATATAAACAGATACCACACTTAATCTAGATACACTGATATGAACAGATACCAACCTTGATCTAGATACACTGATATGAACAGATACCACCACTGTTTATTTTTGACATTGAGATTGGGATTAACTGTTATATTTTCAGTTGATATTGAAGTTAATTTACTTGAACTATGATTTAATCCTGACTCGAGTGTTTTATGTTTTTGCATGGAACGCTTGGGTCAGACCCGAGCATTTCAGATTTTAAAGATTACAGTTTGGGATTCAAAGATTGGTGAAGCTGGGGATTCCGAAGACGCACACTCTGAAGATTTTTATAACAGTAAATATTTCTTTTATTCAAAATGAATTATCATTCCGTTGTATAGAGAAAAATTCTTGTATTCAAAATTTCTGATAAATATGTAAAAGCTTATTTCACTTTTCAATATTGTGCTATCTATTCTGTGTTGATTCTTTTTTAAACCCTGTAAGCTAAATAACGATTCGATGTTTTGAACGTTTTAAGTTGGTCCAATTACCAATTTGAAGCGATCAATATGGCGGGACATTACAAGTGGTATCAGAGCTTTGGTTTATTCAAAGTGTAGCTTATTGGGTTTAAAAATGGATCTTAAAAAAGGTTTTGAAATATAAAATTTTGAAAGTACAATAATTTTAAAATTGATTTTGAAAGAAAAATATTATTTTTGAAATATTATTTTAAAGTTAATACAGCGGAAACAAAAAAAAATTTGAAAGTTAAAATTCTGTTCAGAATTCCCAGTCATCAGAAGTCTTCGAATCCAGGTTTGCGAGAATTATTCTTCGATAAGTTCCCCTTAGATTTGAATCTAGAATCCATCATCAAATGGTATCTAAGGAAAATAAGTATAAAAGAATGAATGAAACAATTGTGTGTTTTAGCAATAAAAGACGACTAAAATTTATTGAAGATGAGAATTCCAATAGGAATGTAAATGGAAAAGAGGAATTTGAAATTGTTTCAAAAATGAAATGATGAATTTTATTTTCACATCAGGAATAGAAATAAATGGAAATAAAATCAGAAAAGGTTATAATTGAAATTTGATTGTGTCAAATTGTATTAGGAATTTATTTAGATTATTCAGAATTTGGCCACATGATTTATAATTGGTTTTAAACTAATAATAATCGAATACAAGAATTCGATAGGGAAGTATAACTTGTTAATTAATTAACAAGAAGTGAGTCTCTTCCTGAGATTTTTTCTATTGATCAAATTCTTAACTCCTCACATCTTTCTAACGAACAAGATACAATTTATTGGGCTTTAGGCCCATCCAAATCCTTCTCTGTTGCATCATGTTATAGATTCCTTGTTCATCCTGGGAGATGCTTCTCCTTCCCTCGTATCTGGAAATGCCGCTTGCCTCCGAGAGTTATCTTCTTTCAATGGCTCCTTATTCATAATCGCATAAACACCAAAGTCAGACTGCGTCGCTTCAATATCAATGCTGATCCCTATTGCGTGCTCTGTAATCAATGTAATGAAACAATATCTCATTTATTTTTCGAATGCGATTTCTCTTATGTAGTTTGGGCTGCAATCTGTTCCTTCATCCTGGGCCCAATCCCCTCCATCAAATCTTTCTTTGATTACTGGCAATATAATCCCCCTGACCCTCTTTTAGACTCCATGTTGGCTATTTTTTCATGGTGTGTTTGGTTAGAACGCAACGCTATTACCTTTGGTAGACCGACTAAGCGAATGATGGGAACTTGTTATCATATTCTCCATCTTTTGGATTCATGGATAGGATTGGCGAGGCGTGCTCGTTTCAGACTTTCTCTCCCAATGCCGCAATCTCCAGGGTCCCAAGGTAGCAGCACCCTCTTCCCACGTTAAGCTCGGTGGTGTTCACTCCTGCTCTATATCAGTTCTATCTTGACTGCAGTATTTTGGTTGGGTACTGTTTTATATTTGGCTAGCTATTGTATATGTCGTTGTGTATGCTTTGATACTTATCTAAAGACCTGCTTGGTCTGAACTTATGTCTCTTTTGGCTACTGGTCAGGCTTTGTTGACCAGCTTATATCTTCTACTACTATATTAACCTGTAATCGGCTGTGTAGTTTCACGCTACACACCCGTCTTCCTAAAAAAGAAGTGAACTGTAAACAAAAACTGTAAATAAAGCGATATATGAATGAAGATTGTAAAGAGATTTAAATCGATATTTAAACGAAATCAAAATTATTTTGATGTGACGAGTTCAGATTTCGATAAAAGGAATAATATTTACTTTTAGAAGTAAATAACGGTTAGAAGCAAAATATTGCAAATAAAAATTGAGAATAGAGGAAATGAAGTTGACCAGTACGGTGGAATTATTCTGAAGTTCAGAATATAAATCAAATGGAATTTTTCCAGACGTTCGGAATATATTATCGAATAGAAGATGATTCGAAGGAAGTTATTCATAGGAATCAATTATGTTGAATTTCAGGAAAGTATTATTTACTTTCCGTTTTTAATTAAAATTTAATATATTATTAATAAAAAAATTATATATTCAGATAACGAATAAAGTAAATATTAAAGTTAAATACTTCGAAGGCATGAGTTATTGTTATAATTAATGATTTTCGTTAAAAAAAAGTGAATTCTTAACTTGAAATCAGAAATTACAAGAATGAATATTTTTTCGGTGTTCGAAGCTGTGAACTTGATGTATTTCGAAGTTAATAATGTTGTTCAATTAAGGTCTAAGAGGTAAATATACCCTAACTTGATTGAATTCATTGTTGACTAAGAAAGGTAAGGGTTCGATAGCCAAGGTGGTCAAATGGAGTAAGAAATGGGTGTTAGAAATTAACTGAAAATAGCGGTGTGTATTTAATATTTGTTTTTGTCCAAATAACAAATTTAGAAATATTTCCTCCTAAGAATAAAGTATATTTTCTATACAAAATAAAGACTGTGAATATTTGGAAATATTTTCCAAAGATGGTAAGAGATTTTCTAGGATTATAGTAATTGAAATGTTTTTCAAAAGATTGTGAGAGGCTAACATAGATCAGAATGGTAAGAACTGAAGAACGAAGAGCCGCACATCGAAACGAAGGGCGACAAAACATAAGAGGAATGGAATTGTAATTTGAATTCGAGAATTTCGTAAGTGATGATTTGAGAAGAAGTTAAGAAGTGAAGTTAAGAAAATTAAAAACTGACTGAAGATTGGTCAAGTGGGATGACTTTCTTAGTGTTGATCTGATGTTGGTTTCGGCCTTCGGGATTGATACTCAGAGGATCATTCTCTCACTAGTTTATGGTCAGGGATTGATGAATATGGAAGGATAAAAATGGGTGATAATATGTATAACCATTTGGTTAAGTATATATAATGATATTTTCAAAAAAATGAAAACAAAATAAAGAGACTTGAGGAAAGGATAATGGTATGAGAAGATTTGTTGAAGATTGTAGGATTTTGGAAATTGCGATAAATAAGGATGATGAATACCATGGAGGTGGTTATGCAAGAAGACAATCATCAATGATTATAGAACCCAACTAATTAATTTATTAAAAAAAATTGAATCTCTATTTTTAGAAGCGCAAATATAGAAGGGTTTGTTGGAATTTAAAGCGATAATATAGTGGAAATCGCATTGATGCGATCAACTTATGCATTGGTAAAGGAATGGTGGTTTGAAAGTGGAAATTGTATATAGGTCTATTTTCATCTTCCTTATGAATGGAAATAATGAATTTGAAGGTATTAAGTTGCTAAAGGAGATGAAAATGAATGTATTCCATTCAACCAAATAAATGATTGATATAATTGGGGAAAACATTGGAGGAGATGAAAAGGCATATTCGAATTGAAGCCAGGTTATGAATTAAATTGCATATCAATCTAAACTGCAATTGAGGAGATCAGTTGATTTGATTTGAGAATTCGATTCCGGAATATTTTGATATTGATTTCAATTATTTTGAAAATCAATATCAGTAGTATATACAAATACTTTCAAATAGAAATAATGGAGAAAAACAAATTTAGTAGCTTTGCTATTTATTTGTTTTGGATAAAACAATTTGATTTTTGAAGAATGGTTTTATATGGAAATATGTATATATAGTTTAAACATTTGAAACAAAATCCGGAATTGATTATCGAGTTGGGTTGAATGGCAATCCGATATGTCAAAATAATGAATTCGTACATCTTAAGTGATGTTTGGTGAGAATAATTGGATATCTGAGTTTGAAAAGATATCGGATATCTGAGTTGAGTAAGAGATCAAAACTGGAATTTTGAAATTTGAATGGAATTAGAGAATATTCCATTTTAAATATTAGATATAGGAGTTTTCGAAACTTATATGAAAATATATAAGAATATAGCGAATTCGGAAACCATTGATTTGGGAGGTAATGAATTGAGAAAAATCTTATATAACAGAATTTATATAAGAACGAGATATTTGAAAGACGATTTGAAAAGGGAATTATATGTTTTATGAGGAGTATGAAATAAGAAACTACATGTACATAGTATTATATGTTTTCAAAGAAAATAAGGAAAATACCTTCCTTCTTTGAATTTCGAGCTTAGTGAGATGTGCTGCTGGTGGTAGTAGGTTGTCCGGACATAAAACTCGAGTTGTTTGAAAGAACATGACCGTGTAGTGAAATTCGCAGAGCTGCAGATGGCCTACGGTGGATGGATGTTTCTTGGGAGAACCAAGCGTAACCATTGTGTCTGGTGCGATCTACAGTCGTGATAAGGGCGACATCTGCAGAGCTGTGAAAGCTTACGGGTATGGATGTTCCCTGAGGGAATCGGGCGTAACCATTGTGTACGGCCCCCATGGCATATCTACAAGTGAAAGAGACATAACTACTAGAGTTACTAAAGGTAGAATGGAGCCATGAGAAGATGAGATATCTTAGTGATACTGAGCCACCTGTTTGATGCAGCAGTTTGTCATTGTGACTTATCTTTGTAACTGAATTTGTCTTCGTGACTTGGGTTGTTTTCGTGATTGGATATATACTCCTCATTTAATGATTTAATTTCGTGACCCTGAGAGAGAGCAGCCAACGCTCATTGGCCTAATATTTTCTTTTGATTCCTAAATATCTTCCGTTGATTTGTCCATGACGAAATTAGAGGGGAAGTGATTTCCTACGGATACAGATGTTTTCTGGGGGATCCAGACGAAATCATTGTGTATTTGCGATTCATGAACAATCAACATATCAATATCACATTGGTACTTTCCGTATCTGTTCTAAAAGAATTTTTGAAATGTTTTCACTGTGAGTTGAAATAAGGATACTTAGTACTTGGAGATTTTAGTCATGCGCCTGGCCAGCGTATGCCTAATGTCTGTGAGAATGACAATAGACATGTCAAACTACGAGTTATAATGTATTTTTAAATTATATTTAAATTGATAAGTAAGAAAGGAAATTTTTGATTAATAATACAAATATTTTATGTATATAAAAAAAAGATTTCGAACTTTTGAAATTTTAAGGTCGACAAAATGTAACTTGAAGTGGAGATGTTATTAACACTCTACGATGAGTGTTTGGAAAAAATTGAATGGATTAAATTGGTTGAACTGGGATTGTAATAAAAAGGTGGAACGTTGACGGACAAGGTTTATAAAAAAATTGATAATAATTTGAGATGCATAAATCCCAAATAGGCAGATATTGGAATTTTAAAAGAGATTGATTTTGAAAAGAAATTATATGATTTTGAATCTCTTAGGAGATTAGGTAGAATGAGAAATTGAGAGACCTCTCAAAGAGTTGGAGATACAAATTGGTATAAGAAAATTGATTGTAATTTAAGGAGCACGGAAATAGAAGAAAGTCGTATTTGATCAAAATTGATTTTTGAAAGGAAATTTGATTTTTCCGCGTTAATCAAATATGATGGATTAACGAAGAGGATCGATGACTAAAATATCGATATTTAAATTAGTTATAGAAAAAATTCGTATAAGAATATGAAGTATGCATTGATATAATTCTAACGATCTCTCCTTTTCGGGGACGAAAAGTTTTAAGGGGGGTGATTGTAATGTCCTAGAAAATTTCGACAATAGGAAATGGAATATGAGATTAATTAAAGTTCAAATAATTTATTTTGTATTGATACTGGAATTAGAAAAAAAAATCTAATATATCGTTTGAACTCGATGGTTGATTGAAAATCAAGTATTTATTGTTGAGTATTTGAGTTGAGTTTAGTTGGATTTGAAATTCGATTGAAAACATAAATGATTGAATCTAAAAATAAACGATGCTATCGTTAAATGATTTAGAAATAAAAATAACGATGGAGTCGGAGTACGACTAGAATAATTTTATTGAATTCAGAGCACGGAAACAAAGAGATAGATATAATTTTTTTGGGGTTGACGATACAAATATAAAACGTCCAAGGGGAATTTACGGTACAGTTAAGAATTCATTTAAATATCGTTCAACATTTACTCTAAATACCACCTACCTCAGATAAATTCACGCATACCTATTTCCTGTAATGCGCAGACACCCTACAACCCTATGATTTACGTCTTTCTTACCCATTGATTTTTCTTCTATAAAAATCACACAAGCCCAACTTTTCTTCAGCAAAGATTGTTTCCCGTTTTCTATTTTTAATGGCCGATTACCTTTCCCAAAAATCATTTCCTCAATTTAAATTAGTCTTTCTCCTTCTCTTTAGCTTGTGGAAACCCTCCTCCAAATCCAAATAAGTTCGCCTCCTTCTTCCATAACCATCGAAATCAAATCATTTCCCAAACTGTAATAACCCGGAAACCCAAGCCAATTTAAAATTTTTATTTTGGCAATTTTAGTGAATTTTGAAGATTTAAAATGAATTATTTTAAATAATAACGACGAGAAATTTATTTTGAATAGAAATAGAACGTATATATTTGTTTGAATCGACATTAGAATATAAATAATTATTTTTAATTATAAAAGAAAGTGAAAATGGCGCGGTAGTTTGAAAATTCGATTTCAAAGTTCAAATTAATGTACAGGATTCAAAATAAACCGGATTTTAGTGAAATCAAAAATATTAGAATCTAATTGAGAATATCTTTCCAACGAATCTGAAAACTTGAAATTTCATAGCGGGAATAAAAAGATACGTCCAGTTGAAAATTCAGAATAGTCGCTGTGGAATTCTGGCCCTTAAAAATAGCTATTTTGCAAACGACCTTCGTTTTCGACAAAACCACTTTTGTTGGATCCGCGATGTCAAGTTATTGCTAGGTTTCAAAATTCATAATTTTCTGAATCAATATGTGAGCGTTGCAAAAGAAAACGTGTTTTAACAGTTTTAGTCAATTTCGATCGACCAGAAAATGGCCATTTTTCAAATGGTATCAGAATTCAACGAAATTAGTTTTGTTAGGACCGTATCGTCGATACGAAGTTAGAAATAATTTTTCTGGAATTTTTAGAATCTGTATGTGGCCGCGGAAAATTAAAATGTACGTTCAAATTCAATATACAGATTTATATTTTGATTTTGACGGAAACTGATCGAAACAGTCGAATTGGCTTACCGGACATATCCCATTGAGTTCGGAATGTGGGTAATTAGCTAGGGACGACAAGCGGTGGGTCTCGTTTGGAGATCGAAATTTAAATTTGCTTTATGGGGATAAATTAAATAATATACATATTATAATATAATTGGCCAAGCCCTTTTCCGCAATACACCAGGTCAACGCCCCCTTCCTATTCTTCCTCCAATCGGGTTTTACAGAAAAAGAAAAAAAACAAAACCGTGATGGCGGAAAACCACCGTCGAAGACGCGCCGGACCTTCCACCGCCGCCACAGCCTAACGCGCCGCACTTCTCCTCACTCCGGCCTCCTCCATCGCCACTTCTCTCTCCTCCTACATCGATTGGAACCCGTCCGACCCCAAAAAGCAGCGCCCACCGGAAGTCAGCCCGGAGCCGCCCTAATTGGCCTGCCACCTTCCTTGACGCCGGCGTGAACCCCCCTCCTCCTCGAAAAACTGTGAGTTTCCAGTCTTTTTAATTTTATTTTATTTATTATATAAAAAGTTGATTTTTAACGATTTAAAGATACAATTTTTAATGATTTAAAGAATTAGAGAAAAATTGGATTTTTATATGTGTTTTACCATTAGAAAAATTTGATTTTTATTATATAAAGTTAGGGGTTTTTATATATAGAACTTGGTTTTAAAAATGAGATTTTTAACCATATGAAAGCATAGGAAAAAAATTGAATTTTATAACATTAAATGATGGATTTTTAATTTGAAAAGTTTGATTTTTGAATAAGAAAAGAATTGAATTTTATAGTATAAAAATCGAATTTTTTATATTAGAAAAGTTTGAATCTTTATATAGTTGAAATGGTGAAGTAAAAATGAGATTTATATATATATAGCGAAGTTATAAAAATGTGATTTTTAATATAAACTTCGTGAAACAGACTGCGTTGGAGACATGACGAAGATTTCCAACATATGAAGAGTCGCGACGTTTGGTTTAGCTTTTTGGTGAGAACTCCTCACTAAAATTTTCTGTTCAGTTATTTATTTTTTAACTGCATATATAAACTGCTCCCCGTCGTCCACAGACCATGGACGACTTGTGTGATTGTTTGTGTTGTGAAAATTGACTGTTGGTTGTGATGTAAAATATATATTCATGTGTTGAAATCAAATATTTATTCATGTGTTGAAATAAAATATATATTCATGTGTTGAAATCAAATATATATATTCATATGTTGAAATAAAATATATATTCATGTGTTGAAATAAAATATATATTCATGTGTTGAAATAAAATATATATTCATGTGTTGAAATCAAATATATATTCATGTGTTGAAATAAAATAAATATTCATTTACAAATCGAACGATTTGTTTATGTACACCGATTTGACTAATATTGATTGGGACGATAAATTTTACACATCGCCCAACTGCACAAATAAAATATGTGTTTGATTGTTTGAAACCCCACACGGGTGTTGGGATGAAATTGGACATACACTAATCCCAATAATTAGTTGTATGTCGATCGATTGATTGACAGGCTGTTATAAGCGTTGAATATTTATATTTGATGCTTATACAGTGTAGAATGCACTCTAGATGATGGTTGATTATTTATCGTTGCTATTATATACATATGTTGTATGGAATCCATATAAATAATATTATATGGTAATTGAGTGGGTCTCATTCCAATTTAGAAAATAAATTATATTCATGTGTTGAATAAAAGAAAATTCATGTGTTGAGTAAAATATATATTCATGTGTTGAATAAAAGAAAATTCATGTGTTGAAGAAAATATTCATTTTTTGAATAGAATAACGAAGTTATTGAAAGATATAAAGCCGTGTTGATTAGATATGCGCCATTTTGACGCGAACGATATTTATATCGATTATATTCGTTTTTATAATGAATATAAAAAAGGAAGTGATTTCAAAATATAACGTTTTGAAAATATCATCATTTATATATCGATGATATAGAATATTCAATTTTGATTTGAAATTGAATATGAAGTTGAAATCATTTTTAAAACGAAGTTAAAACGATTTATAAAATACGTTTTTAATTGAAATTGACGAAATAAATATTATATATATAATATAATGGCCTGAATAGAACGCACCACGCTGCGGCAGTTCGCGAATTTCGACTATTGACTTCGAATGGATATTACGGAAGATCCAACCTTCGGATTCTCCTAAAACCGAAACCGTTGGGTTTGTATCGAAAAGAGCTTTCTAAAGAATATTAGAGATTTTAAATCTAACGGTTGGATTTGGAATTATGTCCAAATCAAATTTGGAAAAGGTCGTTGTAAGTGAAGTTCGATGGTCGTTGATGGAAATCGACTGTACAGGCCTTGATAAAATTATTAAAAATAGTAATAATTTGTGTAGACTCATAAGAAATGATTTGGAAAGAATTTGGATGAAAATTTCCATATTTGAAAAGATAAAAATAGTTTTTTATCGAAATGAACTAGTTTTGAACTAGAATTATAATCCCATATATTTTAAAAATAAATAAAGTGGATTTAAAATGGTTTTGAAAATAACCAGAATTTCCAATATATAAAGTGGAAATGGATTTGAATCGAAATTGTCTTTGGAATAATTCGATGTTGGATTTCGTGATTATACAGATATTGTTATGGAAATTTGAAAGATATATATATATATATATATATATATATATATATATATATATCGTTATTTCCAATACGATATTTGTTGGTCGTAGGATTTGATATTGAATATAAGCCGATATATTTTCTATTCAGAGCCTTGTATTTAATATCAAATGGGATTTGGGTTTGTCGTGAATGGTGTCTTCATTAACAGTGTTCTTAAACCCAGTTGAGAAAAAGATTAAATCTTTTTATTTAGATTTAATGAAGTATACCAATTAAATAGTATTTAATTGGATTTGAATTGAAGTTGATTTTTGGGTTTATCGTGAACGGTGTTTTAAATAACACTTGTTCTTTAACCCGATAATTAATGGAATGTGAATAGGGTTTATCGTGAACTGTGTTTTAAGGACATTCGTTCTTTGACCCGATTTACGGTGAAATGTGATTTGGAATTTATAAATATTTTGTTAATATTTAAAGGAGATTTTGCAAAGTAAAGTTTTCCAATTTAATAAAATAAATTGGAATGGAATGGAATTCGATTTGGTGATAATCGAAGTGAATTTTTGTGGATGAGGACTGCTAATATATATGGAATTTAAAAGGCTTTGCCGTTATTCCATTTATATTGGTAATCGGATATGGAAGTTTATATCGATTATATATATCGATTTGTTTTCCATGAAGATTTCATCGTTAATGGGTGTGATTTAGGGTTTATAGTGAACCGTGTTTTAAATAACATTGGTTCTTTAACCCAGTTAAAGACAGGATATGGTTTCCCAAGTTAAACAATCATTAATCTTGATTTTTGGGGAAGATTAAAACCAAGTGGAGTTTTAATGAATCTTTAATTAGATTGAAATAATCGAGAATGGAGTATCACCAGTTTTGCTCCAGGCGATAGTTAAATCTTTAATTAGATTTGAACGTGAAATGGTAATTGAATTTACCGATAACACCGTGGTGTTAGATATGAAGTATGACCAGTTTTACTTCATGGGATAACTAGGATGGGGTTGGGAAATTTAACAAGTGATTACTTCGGTAAGGTTCGTTAACCCCGACTAGTTTGGATAAACCATAATTTGGTTTGAATTGATATTCAAAGGAAGATTAAAGAATAAATTTAAAAAAAATTATCTTTGATAAAATTAATGGGAACATTTCCCAAAGTATAAGAATATTTGAATAAAAGAATATTCTGAATTGGAATGAGGCGTATGTTGTGTTTGTGTAACACTTGTTTATTATATACGCGAGTTATTCAGAAAGACCAGGTTTATCCCATTCTGAATAACTGAATCGACGATGTGTCGAGGATGAAGACGGTGGTCGAAGACCAGAGTTCTTCACACCGTTTGGATAATTACTGATGATCTTGATTGGGTTGTACACCCAAGAGGAGGGAATCAGTTGGTGATTGTCCAGACGTACTTGGACATCGATGGATATGCGAGGTACAAGGTGCCTCCGGTTTCGTTCAGACCTAGAACGAACTTGTAAGTGGACTGTGTGTCTGACATTGGAATTTATTCTGTGTGATTGATTTCTATTAAATATATATCTGTTTGGCGGCAGAGAATTTATTCTCTTTCTTAATGCCCTTCTCTGAGATGTACGAACTCATGGGCTATATATTGATGGATATCAATCGCATGGAGTGAATTGCCTGTGTGGCATGTCTAAGTGGCAAATGATCAAGGCTTATGTTGAAAAGAAAAGTCTTGTGGTTATGATCAAAGCACAGCCTGTGTGGCATAGCTTTGTGTAGCGTTGATTCACGAGCCTCACACCTCGGTTGTGAACCAGAAACGGGAGAAGGACCTCAAGGAGGACATGCGTTTCTTTCTAGCTAGAAGTGGCGTCAGTGGTTTTACAAGCCCTAACGAGTTTGACTTATGTGGTTGTTGGATTGCGAGGCGCCTCGGATATATCGGTGATTGTGTGGAGCCGATGGAGTCATTTGGCTCATTTACGCCCAAAGGGTGGGGAAACGTAGTGTTCAGACATTTTAATCCACATCGGTGGACCGGCCCTAACGATCCATGGGTCACTCGAGCTCTGATCCTGGGGCTCGGGCTAGAGAGTCTCGAATCGGTAAGGACTCTTTTGCCTCGGTTCACAGATGGAAATCCAGCTTCCAATACGTGACTTTGCGTTTTTGATTCTAGAACCTATATATGGCGACATAGTGGTATGGGGCACTTATGCCGTGTATGATTGATACTTATGATTTTAAGTTGTTTTGTACACTATGCACTTCTAATAGTATCAAATGATTTGTTTTAAACGTACCAAGCATGTTTGGCTATTATAAGGGAAAACCCTATCCCCCGGCTTGCGTTGCATTATGTGATAGGACCTGGGTCTTATAATAGCTTCATTTTTCCAAAAAGCATTGCACTGTTTTGTTATATGCACTGGTATTCTTAGGAGGAAATCCGTTCCGTGTTATACTGCGTGGTCCCTTGATATATCTGAATTAAAGTAAAGTTTTAAATAGTTGTTTTAGTTCTCACACCAGTCACATGACCGACCTGGAGTTTATTGTTTTAACCTAAACTCTGGGTGCCCTTATTTTGACACGGGCAGCTAGTAGTTTTGGTTTTGCATATTTTTATTTACAAGATCCTGATTTACGGTTGGAACGATATCCGGAAAGCTCTGTATCCGTATATCTCTTTCAGTTGTGTATTGTATTATTTTTCCGCTGCAGTAATGTATTTAAATCTCTGATATTTCTCTGATGTATAATATTTATTCATACTCTGTGTATTCTTGTATTCTGATGGAATTGTTGTAATAAACAATGAAATGTTCTTCTGTTTGTGTTCCGATTTGTCGTGTTCTCAAAGCAATCAGGGGTTTCGAACAGTCTTGGTCGGTTTAGCGATCGATTCGGATCGAGCGAAATTCCTTATCATTACAGCTAGTATCAGAGCTTTGGTTTACAGAGCTCGGAGAACAAGACACGTTAGAACCAAATGAAAGAATTCATCAGAAATTGGATTAGTAATATCCAATGAGAATGACTCGTTAGAGATGGGATCAGTAGTATCCTAGAACGAGTGTGAAGAGTAGTGTTTTTAAAATAAAACTGAAAACAATTTTTGTTTTTAAAATTTAAATCAATTATTCGTATTTGATTATTTATTTTATATTTAATTTGGACAATGCAATATATAAAGATTTTACGTATACGTCTGATCCGCGTGTATTTGAAGTTTTAATATACTGGATAGATATAGAATTACACTCTAGTCGCCCGGAGATGATTCTGTTGATGACTACGTAGCATCAGTAGTTTGTGTTCGAGTTTCGAAGGTGTGATATTTATATATTTCCAATTGACTGGTGTGAGAACCAAAATATAGTTAGAATATATTGTTGTGATTTGGCATCAAAAACGTGATTTTCTGTATATGTATCAAAATTATGAATTTGAAACGTTAATTCACTAATTAATTGATGGTTGTGTTGTTTGATTATTGTTCGATTAATTAAATGTTGAACCTTTAGCCAAATTGATCAAATTGTGAATTGTATTGAAAATTTGTCGCATTTGCATACATATACATGTATATCTATTGAACAGGTCATAGCAAGGAGGCTAGAGAAGAGGAATAAAATAGTTTGCCCGACAAATAGGTACATGTTTACAAATTCATTGGGTTTGGATAACTTTATGTGCCGATTGGCTAGCCGCTTGGCTTTTTCTTTTTCTTTTGGATTGGTAAGGGCCATGGGAGGCTATTTGAAATATCCCGAAGCTCCCAGTGCAGGGGAGGTTATGGCGAAATTTTTCGAAAATTTAGGGTGTTAGCCAAATTTTTGAAAAAATTTAAAAGTTCTTAGAAACTGAAAAGTTGAAGAACTTAAGCCATAATGAAAATAATGAATGTTAAGTTGGTTTGTAAAACAATTTTCGGCTTCATTCCTTTTTGGGGACGAAAAGTTTTAAGTGGGGGAGATTGTAATAACCCGGAAATCCGAGCCAATTTAAATTTTTTATTTTGGCAATTTTAGTGAATTTTGAAGATTTAAAATGAATTATTTTAAATAATAACGACGAGAAATTTATTTTGAATAGAAATAGAACGTATATATTTGTTTGAATCGATGTTAGAATATAAATAATTATTTTTAATTATAAAAGGAATTGAAAATGGCGCGGTAGTTTGAAATTTCGATTTCAAAGTTCAAATGAATGTACATGATTCAAAATAAACCGGATTTTAGAGAAACCAAAAATATTAGAATCTAATTGAGAGTATCTTTCCAACGAATCCGAAAAATTGAAATTTCATAGTGGAAATCAAAAGATACGTCTAGTTGAAAATTCAGAATAGTCGCTGTGGAATTCTAGCCCTTAAAAATAGCCATTTTGCAAACGATCTTCATTTTCGACGAAACCACTTTTGTTGGATCCATGATGTCAAGTTATTGCTAGGTTTCAAAAATTGTATTTTTCTGAATTAATATGTGAGCGTGGCAAAAGAAAACGTGATTTAACAGTTTTAGTCAATTTCGATCGACAAGAAAATGGCCATTTTTCAAATGGTCTCAGAATTCAACGAAATTAGTTTTGTTAGGACCGTATCGTCGATACGAAGTTAGAAATAATTTTTCTGGAATTTTTAGAATCTGTATGTGGCCCCGGTAAATTAAAATGTATGTTCAAATTCAATATACAGATTTATATTTTGATTTTGACGGAAACTGATCGAAACAGTCGAATTGGCTTACTGGACATATCCCATTGAGTTCGGAGTGGGGGTAATTAGCTAGGGACGACAGGCGGTGGGTCTCGTTTGGAGATCGAAATTTAAAGTTACTTTATGGGGATAAATTAAATAATATATATATTATAATATAATTGGCCAAGCCCTTTTCCCCAATACACCAGGTCAACGCCCCCTTCCTATTCTTCGTCTAATCGGGTTTTACAGAAAAAGAAAAAAAAGAAAAAGAAAAAAAAACCGCGATGGTTGAAAACTACCGTCGAAGACGCGCCGGACCTTCCACCGCCACCACAGCCTAACGCGCCGCACTTCTCCTCACTCCGGCCTCCTCCATCGCCACTTCTCTCTCCTCCTACATCGATTGAAACCCGTCCGACCCCAAAACAGCAGCGCCCACCGCAAATCAGCCTGGAGCCGCCCTAATTGGCCTGCCACCTTCCCTGACGCCGGCGTGAACCCCCTCCTCCTCGAAAAACAGTGAGTTTCCAGTCTTTTTAATTTTATTTTATTTATTATATAAAAAGCTGATTTTTAACGATTTAAAGATACAATTTTTAATGATTTAAAGAATTAGAGAAAAATTGGATTTTTATATGTGTTTTACCATCAGAAAATTTTGATTTTAATTATATAAAGTTAGAGGTTTTTATATATAGAACTTGGTTTTAAAAATGAGATTTTTAACCATATGAAAGCATAGGAAAAAAATTTGATTTTTATAACATTAAAGGTTGGATTTTTAATTTGAAAAGTTTGATTTTTGAACAAGAAAAGAATTGAATCTTTATAGTATAAAAATCGAATTTTTTATATTAGAAAAGTTTGAATCTTTATATAGTTGAAATGGTGAAGTAAAAATGAGAATTTTATATATATATTGCGAAGTCATAAAAATGTGATTTTTAATACAAACTTCGTGAAACAGACTGCGTTGGAGACATGACGAAGATTTCCTACATATAAAGAGTCGCGGCGTTTGGTTTAGCTTTTCGGTGAGAACTCCTCACTAAAATTTTCTGTTCGGTTATTTATTTTATAACTGCATATATAAACTGCTCTCCGTCGTCCACAGACCATGGACGACTTGGGTGATTGTTTGTGTCGTGAAAATTGACTGTTGGTTGTGATGTAAAATATATATTCATGTGTTGAAATCAAATATATATTCATGTGTTGAAATAAAATATATATTCATGTGTTGAAATCAAATATATATTCATGTGTTGAAATCAAATATATATTCATGTGTTGAAATAAAATATATACTCATGTGTTATATATATTCATGTGTTGAAATCAAATATATATTCATGTGTTGAAATCAAATATATATTCATGTGTTGAAATAAAATAAATATTCATTTACAAATCGAACGATTTGTTTATGTACACCGATTTGACTAATATTGATTGGGACGATAAATTTTACACATCGCCCAACTGCACAAACAAAATCTGTGTTTGATTGTTTGAAACCCCATACGGGTGTTGGGATGAAATTGGACATACACTAATCCCAATAATTAGCTGTATGTCGATCGATTGATTGACATACTGTTATAAGCGTTGAATATTTATATTTGATGCTTATACAGTGTAGAATGCACTCTGGATGATGGTTGATTATTTGTCGTTGCTATTATATACATGTGTTGTATGGAATCCATATAAATAATATTATATGGTAATTGAGTGGGTCTCATTCCAATTTAGAAAATAAATTATATTCATGTGTTGAATAAAAGAAAATTAATGTGTTGAATAAAATATATATTCATGTGTTGAATAAAAGAAAATTCATGTGTTGAAGAAAATATTCATTTGTTGAATAGAATAACGAAGTTATTGAAAGATATAAAGCCGTGTTGATTAGATATGCACCATTTTGACGCAAACAATATTTATATCGATTATATTCATCTTTATAATGAATATAGAAAAGGAAGTGATTTTAAAATATAATGTTTTGAAAATATCATCATTTATATATCGATGATATGGAATATTCAATTTTGATTTGAAATTGAATATGAAGTTGAAATCGTTTTTAAAACGAAGTTAAAACGATTTATAAAATACGTTTTGAATTGAAATCGACGAAATATATATTATATATATTATATATATAATATAATGGCCTGAATAGAACGCGCCGCGCGGCGGCAGTTCGCAAATTTCGACCATTGACTTCGAATGGATATTACGGGAGATCCGACCGTCGGATTCTCCTAAAACCGGAACCATTGGGTTCGTATCGAAAAGATCTTTCTAACGAATATTAGATATTTGAAATCTAACAGTTGGATTTGGAATTATGTCCAAATCAAATTTGGAAAAGGTCGCTGTAAGTGCAGTTCGATGGTCGTTGATGGAAATCGACTGTACGGGCCTTGATAAAATTATTAAAATTAGTAATAATTTGTGTAAAATCATAAGAAATGATTTGGAAAGAATTGGGATGAAAATTTCCATATTTGAAAAGATAAAAATAGATTTTATCGAAATGAACTAGTTTTGAACTAGAATTATAATCCCATTTATTTTAAAAATAAATAAATTGGATTTGAAATGGTTTTGAAAATAACCAGAATTTCCAATGTATAAAGTGGAAATGGATTTGAATCGAAATTGTCTTTGGAATATTTCGATGTTGGATTTCGTGATTATACAGATATTGTTATGGAAACTTGAAAGATATATTTATATCGTTATTTCCAATACGATATTTGTTGGTCGTAGGATTTAATATTGAATATAAGCCGATATATTTTCTATTCAGAGCCTTGTATTTAATATCAAATGGGATTTGGGTTTGTCGTGAATGGTGTCTTCATTAACACTGTTCTTAAACCCAGTTGAGAAAAAGATTAAATCTTTTTATTTAGATTTAATGAAATATACCAATTAAATAATATTTAATTGGATTTGAATTGAAATTGATTTTTGGGTTTATCGTGAATGATGTTTTAAATAACACTTGTTCTTTAACCCGATAATTAATGGAATGTGAATTGGGTTTATCGTGAGCTGTGTTTTAATGACATTCGTTCTTTGACCCGATTTACGGTGAAATGTGATTTGGAATTTATAAATCTTTTGTTAAGATTTAAAGGAGATTTTCCAAAGTAAAGTTTTCCGATTTAATAAAATAAATTGGAATGGAATGGAATTCGATTTGGTGATAATCGAAGTGAATTTCTGTGGATGAGGACTGCTAATATATATGGATTAAAAGGCTTTGCCGTTATTCCATTTATATTGGTAATCGGATATGGAAGTTTATATCGATTATATATATTGATTTGTTTTCCATGAAGATTACATCGTTAATGGGAAGTGATTTAGGGTTTATAGTGAACCGTGTTTTAAATAACATTGGTTCTTTAACCAAGTTAAAGACAGGATATGGTTTCCCAAGTTAAACAATCATTAATCTTGATTTTTGGGGAAGATTAAAACCAACTGGAGTTTTAATGAATCTTTAATTAGATTGAAATAATCGAGAACGGAGTATCACCAGTTTTGCTCCAGGCGATAGTTAAATCTTTAATTAGATTTGAACGTGAAATGGTAATTGAATTTACCGATAACACCGTGGTGTTAGATATGAAGTATGACCAGTTTTACTTCATGGGATAAATAGGTTGGGGTTTGGAAATTTAACTAGTGATTACTTCGGTAAGGTTCGTTAACCCCGACTAGTTTGGATAAACCATAATTTGGTTTGAATTGATATTCAAAGGAAGATTAAAGAATAAATTTTAAAAAATTTATCTTTGATAAAATTAATGGGAACCTTTCCCAAAGTATAAGAATATTTGAATAATAGAATATTCTGAATTGGAATAAGGCGTATGTTGTGTTTGTATAACACTTGTTTATTATATACGCGAGTTATTCAGAAAGACCGGGTTTATCCCATTCTGAATAACTGAATCGACGATGTGTCGAGGATGAAGACGGTGGTCGAAGACCGGAGGTCTTCACATCATTTGGATAATTACTGATGATCTTGATTGGGTTGTACACCCAAGAGGAGGGAATCAGTTGGTGATTGTCCAGACGTACTTGGAGATCGATGGATATGCGAGGTACAAGGTGCCTCCGGTTTCGTTCAGACCTAGAACGAACTTGTAAATGGACTGTGTGTCTAACATTGGATTTTATTCTGTGTGATTGATTTCTATTAAATATATATCTGTTTGGCGGCAGAGAATTTATTCTCTTGCTTAATGCCCTTCTCTGAGACGTACGAGCTCAGGGGTTATATATTGATGGATATCAATCGCATGGAGTGAATTGCCTATGTGGCATGCCTAAGTGGAAAATGATCAAGGCTTTTGTTGAAAAGAAAAGTCTTGTGGTTGATGACCAAAGCACAGCCTGTGTGGTATAGCTTTGTGTAGCGTTGATTCGCAAGCCTCACACCCCGGTTGTGAACCAGAAGCGGGAGAAGGACCTCAGGGAGGACATGTGTTTCTTTCTAGCTAGAAGTGGCGTTAGTGGTTTTACATGCCCTGACGAGTTTGACTTATGTGGTTGTTGGATTGCGAGGAGCCTCAGATATATCGGTGATTTGTGGAGCCGATGGAGTCATTTGGCTCATTTACGCCCCAAAGGGTGGGGAAACGCAGTGTTCAGGCATTTTAATCCACATCGGTGGACCGACCCTAATGATCCAAGGGTCACCCGAGCTCTGATCCTGAGGCTCGGGCTAGAGAGTCTCGAATCGGTGAGGATTGTCTTTTGCTTCGGTTCACAGATGGAAATCCAGCTTCCAATACGTGACTTTGCGGTTTTGATTGTAGAACCTATATATGGCGACATAGTGGTATGGGGCACTTATACCATCTATGATTGATACTTATGATTTGAAGTTGTTTTATACACTATGCACTTATAATAGTATCAAATGATTTGTTTTACACGTACCAAGCATGTTTGGCTATTATAAGGGAAAACCTTATCCCCTGGCTTGCGTTGCATTGTGTGACAGGACCTGGGTCTTATAATAGCTTCATTTTTCCAAAAAGCATTGCGTTGTTTTGTTATATGCACTGGTATTCTTGGGAGGAAACCCGTTCCGTGTTATACGGCGTGGTCCCTTGATATATTTGATTTAAAGTAAAGTTTTAAATAACTGTTTTAGTTCTCACACCAGTCACATGACTGACCTGGAGTTTATTGTTTTAACCTAAACTCTGGGTGCCCTTATTTTGACACGGGCAGCTAGTAGTTTTGGTTTTGCATATTTTTATTCGCAGGATCTTGATATACAGCTGGAACGATATCCGGAAAGCTCTGTATCCGTATATCTCTTTCGGTTGTGTATTGTATTATTTTTCCGCTGCAGTAATGTATTTAAATCTCTGATATTTCTCTGATGTATAATACTTATTCATACTCTGTATATTCTTGTATTCTGATGGAATTGTTGTAATAAACAATGAAATGTTCTTCTGTTTGTGTTCCGAATTGTCGTGTTCTCAAAACAGTCAGGGGTTTCGAACGGTCTTGGTCGGTTTAGCGATCGATTCAGATCGAGCGAAATTCCTTATCGTTACACAAACCCTAATTGAAGTCGCTGTCCCTAAACTGAACGTTGTCATCAGCTTGAGCACAGCGAATTAAAGGCGTCTCCCCACTCGAAGCCTTCTCTGTCGACAACGAACCAGAGCTTCAACATCGAAGCCTTTTATGTCGTTCCATCCACTTGCCTCCCTTAAGTCAAAGTCGGATTTCTTCAAACCTCCAACAAAAATTGGAATTCTCCAAATTTAGAAAAAATGGCCTTTCTCCTTTAGATCGAAGCAACATTCTCTTAACTGCTGCTACCCAAATTTGTTTAGCTGCCATTTCCTTTATCTTGCCGAAACCCTAGCATCGATTCTGACAGCATAGTCAACACCGCGAAGCTGTTGTGATCGCCTCTGAGATACCTGTAGCACCGCAGCGCCACCAGTTCCTGTTTGTCTTTCGCGCCTCCTTCAACCGTTTAAGGTGAGCTTCGACTCACGATTTACTCGTTTTTCAAGTGTTTAAATTTCAACAAAAACTAATATGACATTTAAACCATGGTTGTGTTGTAAAGATGTCTTGACCTTGTTGCTTGGGTATTCTAATTGTTACACTTAAAATTTCATTTGAAATTCGGCGGATTATTACTGCTATGCTACACCATTTGGATATATGTTGCCTTGTTCCTTTTTTCCCTTGGACTTGGTTGACCCTAGGACTTTGTCAGTGACCGGGCTATATCTGTAAGAATTGTTGGGTTCTTTGCTGCCGTGTTAACTTAAATCAACATGTGTATTACATTGTATGCATATATACATGTGTAATGACGTACAAAGATAGTGTGGCAGAAGTGGCTTGTAATTGCGTAATAATCCATAACCTGTGTTTGTTGTTGCCGGTAACCTGAAATGGTTGCTACAGTCCTACAGTATTGTACTTAGTGTGTGTGTCATGTATGTGTGTGAGTGAAACAACTGTTGTCAGTATATGCTGCATATTCACATTTTGTATTACCATTATTATCTTAGCTTATGATCTTTAGAAGTGATCATGACTTTCTCTTGAGTCTTTAATCCTATGTGTGTTAAATTTATGGTAAGATTAATCCCTTGGAAAATTTTAGAATGTAGATCAACCAAGATAAGACTGTTAAAACGACAGTGGAGAAGTCTCAGAGCATATCTGAAATAAGAAAATAACAAAGCATGTCACTGTCGGGACAAAGTGCTGAATAGATTTTACGTTTATACTCAAGAAATTCAGGGATATAAGTAATATAAATGAAAGCTAAAGTTTATGAACCATTTGATAGAGATAAAGTGTAACACATTTTAGGATCAGTATTGTTCATTTGTGGGTGCAAGGAATTGAAAGTATTACAATTCCCATAATAATTTATGAAATCCTGAAGTATATAAATGTATTGGCATGTTGCACCTATATTACGGTTGTTTTGTATCTGTGAAATGTTTCACTTATTGGGTATGCACTATGGTGCCACTGCCATACGTCCCCGTTTAAACCAAAACACATTTTTGTGTACGTATGTAGTACTACTTCTAGAATTTGGACTTCTCATTAGTAAACATAAAGCTTTTGGCTATTTTAATACTTGAACCTCATGGTTGTCAAGAAGGTAGAGCCTAATAACAAGATAAGTTTTCAGAAGTTAAATACTATTTTTTTACTAAATTTTTATATAAAATGATATGGTTTATATAACTTATTGGGTTGTTTAGGGACATCTGCAATGACTTGGAAATTAGATATCTTACCACTTGTGTACATGGTGGATCCATTTATATAGCCCTCATATTTTCCAGTAAGTTCACAAGTTGAGATGTACTTAAGGAAGACTTGCTAACTACAAATATGGATTTGATTAAGAATTGACATGTTCTATCATTGCACTCATGCTTTTATTTACTTTATTTAATATATATTCTTCTGGTATGGTTGGTAAACCTAAAGCCCTCCCTTTAAACCATCACCGTATAGTTTGTAACTTGAAATTTTATTCCTGTCCTGCTTAATGTGAAATTCTAGTTATATTTAAATCAAGGCAGTCCACCAATTTCACATATTTGGCATATAAGAACCGTATATGTATATACCCTAGCAAGCCCTAAATAATTGATACACGTTGGTGATATTGTATTGATAATTCAGTCTTGAGTTTCACATTGCCATGGCCACAAACACGGTTACACATGGTTTGCATATCCTATTTTATATACTTCTTGGACAGGAAATTTTGAACTTGACTTTGTTTTAAATGATCACTTCATATATTATTGGGTTCAACCGCATGGTCATGTGGGGTCCTGCTATTGTTTCATTGCGGTTTTGAGTATTTTTGCACTTGATTTTATGACTTGTATCAAATTTGAGAATTTATGACACTTGCTTACGTGACCGTTGCCTCAGTATTTCAGTGGAATATTCACTCTTATATTATTTCTTATAGTGCACACTTTAGGATGTTGAGGCGATACACATGTACCCATGTGTTTGTTCGTGTGTATACGCAAGCTCCTGTAGTCACCATGATATTGTTTAAATTCAACGCGGGGTGTTGAGGCGGTGCACGCGTGTATATTATATACATGCATACACTCGCAAACACCCGAGACCGTTCGACCATAAGAATAAATAGAACCAGTACAGACGGATACAACATTTGATTGAAACTGATATGAACAAGTACCACACTTGATTTGGATACACTGATATGAACAGATACCACCATTGTTTGTTTTTGACATCGACATTGGGATAAAATGTTATATTTTCAGTTGATATTGAAGTTAATTTACTTGAACTATGATTTAATCCTGACTCGAGTGTTTTATGTTTTTGCATGGAACGCTCGGGTCAGACCCGAGCATTTCAGATTTTAAAGATTACAGTTGGGATTCAAAGATTGGTGACGCTGGGGATTCCGAAGATGCGCACTCTGAAGATTTTTATAACAGTAAATATTTCTTTTATTCAAAATGAATTCTCATTCCGTTGTATAGAGAAAAATTCTTGTATTCAAAATTTCTGATAAATATATAAAAGCTTATTTCGCTTTTCAATATTGTGTTATCTATTCTATGTTGATTCTTTTTTAAACTCTGTAAGCTAAATAACGATTCGATGTTTTGAACGTTTTAAGTTGGTCCAATTACCAATTTGAAGCGATCAATATGGCGGGACATTACAAGTGGTATCAGAGCTTTGGTTTATTCAAAGCGTAGCTTATTGGGTTTAAAAATGGATCTTAAAAAAAAGGTTTTGAAATATAAAATTTTGAAAGTACAATAATTTTAAAATTGATTTTGAAAGAAAAATATTATTTTTGAAATATTATTTTAAAATTGATTTTGAAAGAAAAATATTATTTTTGAAATATTATTTTAAAGTTAATACAGCGGAAACAAAAAAAATATTTTTCAAAGTTAAAATTCTGTTCAAAATTCCCAGTCATCAGAAGTCTTCGAATCCAGGTTTGTGAGAATTATTCTGCGATAAGTTCCCCTTAGATTTGAATCTAGAATCCATCATCGACTGGTATCTAAGGAAAATAAGTATAAAAGAATCAATGAAACAATTGTGTGTTTTAGCAATAAAAGACGACTAAAATTTATTGAAGATGAGAATTCCAATAGGAATGTAAACGGAAAAGAGGAATTTGAAATCGTTTCAAAAATGAAACGATGAATTTTATTTTGATATACAAATAGAAATGAAAATAAAATTAGAAAAGTTTATAACTAAAATTTAATTGTGTTAAATTGTATTACGAATTTATTTAGATTATTCAGAATTTGGCTACATGGTTTATAATTGGGTTTAACTAATAATAATCGAATACAAGAATTCGGTAGGGAAGTATAACTTGTTAATTAATTAACAAGAAGTGAACTGTAAATGAAAACTGTAAATAAAGCGATATATGAATGAAGATTGTGAAGAGATTTGAATCGATATTTAAACGAAATCAAAATTAATTTGATGTGACGTGTTCAGATTTCGATAAAAGGAATAGTATTTACTTTTAGAAGTAAATAACTGTTAGAAGCAAAATATTGCAAATAAAAACTGAGGATAGAGGAAATGAAGTTGACCAGTACAGTGGAATTATTCTGAAGTTCAGAATATAAATCAAATGGAATTTTTTCAGACGTTCGGAATATATTATCGAATAGAAGATGATTCGAGGGAAGTTATTCATGGGAATCAACTATGTTGAATTTTAGGAAAGTATTATTTACTTTCCGTTTTTAATTAAAATTTAATATATTATTAATAAATTGTTTATATATATATATATTCAGTTAATGAATAAAGTAAATCTTAAAGTTAAATACTTTGAAGGCATAAATTATTGTTATAATTAACGATTTTCGTAAAAAAAAGCCAATTCTTAGCTTGAAATCGAAAATTACAAGAATGAATATTTTGTCGGTGTTCGAAGCTGTGAACTTGATCTATTTCGAAGTTAATAATGTTGTTCAGTTAAGGTCTGAGAGGTAAATATACCCCAACTTGATTGACTTCATTGTTGACTAAGAAACGGTTAGGGTTCGATAGCCAAGGTGGTCAAATGGAGTAAGAAATGGGTGTTAGCAATTAATTGAAAATAGCGGTGTGTATTTAATATTTGTTTTCATCCAAATAACAAATTTAGAAATATTTCCTCCTGAGAATAAAGTATATTTTCTATACAAAATAAAGATTGTGAATATTTGGAAATATTTTCCAAAGGTGGTAAGAGATTTTCTAGGATTATAGTAATTGAAATGTTTTTTAAAAGATCGTGAGAGGCTAACATAAATCAGAATGGTAAGAACTGAAGAACAAAGAGCCGCACATCGAAATAAAGGGCGACAGAACGTAAGAGAAATGGAATTATAATTTGAATTCGAGAATTTTGTAAGAAATGATTTGAGAAGAAATTAAGAAGTGAAGTTAAGAAAATTAAAACTGACTAAAGATTGGTCAAGTGGGATGACTTTCTGAGTGTTGATCTGATGTTGGTTTCGGCCTTCGGGATTGATACTTAGAGGATCATTCTCTCACTAGTTTATGGTCAGGGATTGATGAATATGGAAGGATAGAAATGGGTGATAATATGTATAACCATTTGGTTAAGTATAAATAATGATATTTTCAAGAAAATGAAAATAAAATAAAGAGAATTGAGGAATGGATAATGGTATGAGAAGATTTGTTAAAGATCGTAGGATTTCGCAATTTGCGATAAATAAGGATGATGAATACTATGGAGGTGGTTATGCAAGAAGACAAACATTGATGATTATAGACCCCAACTAATTAATTTATAAAAAAAAATTGAATCTCTATTTTTAGAAGTGCAAATGTATAAGGTTTTGTTGGAATTTAAAGCGATAATATAGTGGAAATCGCATTGATGAGATCAACTTATGCATTGGTAAAGGAACGGTGGTTTGAAAGTGGAAACTGTATATAGGTCTATTTTCGTCTTCCTTGCGAATGAAAATAATGAATTTGAAGGTATTAAGTCGCTAAAGGAGATGAAAATGAATGTATTCCGTTCAACCAAATAAATGATTGATATAATTGGGGAAAACATTGGAGGAGATGAAAAGGCATATTCGAATTGAAGCCAGGGTATGAAATAAATTGCAAATAAATCTAAACTGCAATTGAGGAGATCGGTTGATTTGATTTGAGAATTCGATTCCGGAATGTTTTGAAATTGATTTCAATTATTTTGAAAATCAATATCAGTAGTATATACAAATACTTTCAAATAGAAATTATGGAGAAAAACAAATTTAGTAGCTTTGCTGTTTATTTGTTTTGGATAAAACAATTTGATTTTTGAAGAACGGTTTGATATGGAAATATATATATATAGTTTAAACATTTGAAACAAAATCCGGAATTGATTATCGAGTTGGGTTGAATTGCAATCCGATATGTCAAAATAATGAATTTGTACATCTTAAGTGATGTTTGGTGAGAATAATTGGATTCGTGATTTCCAATGATTGAATTGAAAAGTAAATTGCCGATTATTGAATAAGTAAATCTTTGTCAATAAAGATTTAGATTTTAAATTGAAATAAATTGGTCGACTGGTAATAATAATAAAAATAAAAAGCTAAAAATAAGATAGATATAAATGATAATTGAATTTGAATTTGAATTTATTAGTACAAGGATGTATGAAATTTAATAGTTAATATATTTGAATGAAAAGTTTAAATCGGCAAGATTGGAATTTAGCAATGAATTTTATAATTGGAATTTGGAAGAGAATTTGGTTTGTAACAAATAGATTCGAAAATCTCAGTTTGAAAAGATATCGGATATCTGAGTTGAGTAAGAATCAAAACTGGAATTTTGAAATTTGAACGTAATTTGAGAATGTTCCATTTTAAATATTGGATATAGGAGTTTTCGAAACTTATATAAAAATATAGCGAATTCAGAAACCATTGATTTGGAAGGTAATGAATTGAGAAAATTTTTATATAACAGAATTTATATAAGAACGAGATATTTGAAATATGATTTGAAAATGGAATTATATGTTTTATGAGGAGTATGAAATGAGAAACTACATGTACATAGTATTATATGTTTTCAAAGAAAATAAGGAAAGTGCCTTCCTTCTTTGAATTTCGAGCTTAGTGAGATGCGCTGGTGGTGGTAGTAGGTTGTCCAGACATAAAACTCGAGTTGTCTGAAAGAACACGAACGTGTAGCGAAGTTCGCAGGGCTGCAGATGGCCTACGACGGACGGATGTTTCTTGGGGGAACCAAGCGTAACCACTGTGTCTGTTGTGAACTACAGTCGTGATAAGAGCGAAATCTGCAGAGCTGTGAAAGCTTATGGGTATAAATGTTTCCTGAGGGAATCAGGCGTAACCATTGTGTACCTGCAGTCCCCATGGCATATATACAAGTGAAAGAGATGTAACCACTAGAGTTACTAAAGGTAGAATGGAGCCATGAGAAGTTGAGATATCTCGGTGATAGTGAACCACCTATTTGATGCAGCAGTTTGTCATTGTGACTTATCTTTGTAACTGAATTTGTCTTCGTGACTTGGGTTGTTTCCGTGATTGGATCAGTCCTCGTGATTGGATATATACTCCTCATTTGATGATTTAATTTCGTGACCCCGAGAGAGAGCAACCAACGCTCAATGACCTCATATTTTCTTTTGATTCCTCAATATCTTCCGTTGATTTGTCCATGACGAAATTCGCAGGGAACTGATTTCCTACGGATACAGATGTTTTCTGTGGGATTCAGACGAAACCATTGTGTATCTGCGATTCATGAACAATCAACATATCAATATCACATTGGTACTTTCTGTATCCGTTTTAAAAGAATTTTTGAAATGTTTTCACTGGGAGTTGAAATAAGGATACTTAGTACTTGGAGATTTTAATCGTGCGCCTGGCCAGCGTATGCCTAACGTCCGTGAGAACGACAATAGACTTGTCAAACTTCGAGTTATAATGTATTTTTAAATTATATTTAAATTGATAAGTAAGAAAGGAAATTTTGGAGTAATAATACAAATATTTTATGTATATAAAATAAAAGATTTCGAACTTTTGAAATTTTAAGGTCGATAATATGTAACATGAATTGGAGATGTTATTTACACTCTACGATGAGTGTTTGGAAAAAATTGAATGGATTAAATTGGTTGAACTGGGATTGTAATAAAAAGGTGGAACGATGAATAAATAAACGTTGACGGACATGGTTTATAAAGAAATTGATAATAATTTGAGATGCAGAAATCCCAAATATGTAGAAATTGGAATTTTAAAAGAGATTGATTTTGAAAAGAAATTATATGATTTTGAATCTCTTAGGAGATTAGGTAGAATGAGAAATTGAGAGACCTATCAAATAGTTGGAGATACAAATTGGTATAAGAAAACTGATTGTAATTTAAGGAGCACGGAAATAGAAGAAAGTCGTATTTGATCAAAATTGATTTTTGAAAGGAAATTTGATTTTTCCGTGTTAATCAAATATGATGGATTAACGAAGAGGATCGATGACTAAAATATCGATATTTAAATTAGTTATAGAAAAATTTCGTATAAGAATATGAAGTATGCATTGATATAATTCTAACGATCTCTCCTTTTCGGGGACGAAAAGTTTTAAGAGGGGGAGATTGTAATGTCCCAGAAAATTTCAACAACAGGAAATGGAATACGAGATTAATTAAAGTTTAAATAATTTATTTTGTATTGATACTGGAATTAGAAAAAAAAATCCAATATATCGTTTGAACTCGATGGTTGATTGAAAATCAAGTATTTATTGTTGAGTATTTGAGTTGAGTTTAATTGGATTTGAAATTCGATTGAAAACATAAATGATTGAATCTAAAAATAAACGATGCTATCGTTAAATGATTTAGAAATAAAAATAATGATGGAGTCGGAGTACGACTAGAATAATTTTATTGAATTCAGAGCACGGAAACGAAGAGATAGATATAATTTTTGTGGTGCTGACGGTACAAATATAAAACGTCCAAGGGGTATTTACAGTACAGTTAAGAATTCATTTAAATATCGTTCAACACCTACTCTAAATACCACCTACCTCAGATAAACTCGCGCATACCTATTTCTTGTAATATGCAAACACCCTACAACTCTATGATTTACGTCGTTCTTACCCACTGATTTTTCTTCTATAAAAATCATGCAAGCCCAACTTTTCTTCAGCAGAGATTGTTTCCCTTTTTATATTTTTAATGGCCGATTACCTTTCCTAAAAATCATTTCCTCAATTTAAATTAGTCTTTCTCCTTCTCGTTAGCTTGTGGAAACCCTCCTCCAAATCCAAATAAGTTCGCCTCCTTCCTCCGCAACCACCGAAATCAAATCGTTTCCCAAACCCTAATTGAAGTCGTTGTCCCCAAACTGTAGGTTGTCATCAGCTTGAGCACCGCGAATTGAAGGCGTCTCCCCACTCGAAGCCTGCTCCGTCGACAGCGAACCACAGCTTCAACGTCGAAGCCTTCTATGTCGTTCCAACCACTCGCCTCACTCAAGTCAAAGCCAGATTTCTTCAAACCTCCAACAAAAATTGGAATTCCCCAAATTTAGAAAAAACGGCCTTTCTCCTTTAGATCGAAGCAACATTCTCTTAACTGCTGCTGCCCAAATTTGTTTCGCTGTCATCTCCTTTATCTTGCTGAATCCCTAGCATCGATTCTGACAGCATAGCCAACACCGCGAAGCTGTTGTGATCGCATCCGAGTTACCTGTAGTACCGTGGTGCCACCAGTTCCTGTTTGTCTTTCACGCCACCTTCAACCATTTAAGGTGAGCTTCGACTCGCGATTTACTCGTTTTTCAAGTGTTTAAATTTCAATAAAAACTAATATGACAGTTAAACCTTGGCTGTGTTGTAAAGATGTCTTGACCTTGTTGCTTGGGTATTCTAATTGTTACACTTAAAGTTTCATTTGAAATTCAGCGGATTATTACCGGTATGCTACACCATTTGAATATATGTTGCCTTGTTCCTTTTTTCCCTTGGACTTGGTTGACCCTAGTACTTTGTTAGTGACCGGGCTATATCTGTAAGGAGTGTTGGGTTCTTTGCTGCCATTTTAACTTAAATCAACATGTGTATTGCATTGTATGCATATATACATGTTTAATGACATACAAAGATAGTGTGGCAGAAGTGGCTTGTAATTGTGTAATAATCCGTAACCTGAGTTTGTTGTTGTCGGTAACCTGAAATGGTTGCTACAGTCTTACAGTATTGTCATTGTTTAGTGTGTATGTGTCATGTATGTGTGTGAGTGAAACAACTGTTGTCAGTATATGCTGCATATTCACATTTTGTATTACCATTATTATCTTAGCTTATGATCTTTAGAAGTGATCATGACTGGCTCTTGAGTCTTTAATCCTATGTGTGTTAAATTTATGGTAAGATTAATCCCTTGGAAAATTTTAGAATGTAGATCAACCAATATAAGACTATTAAAACGACAGTGGTGAAGTCTCAGAGCATATCTAAAATAAGAAAATAACAAAGCATGTCACAGTTGGGACAAAGTGCTGAATTGATTTTACATTTATACTCAAGAAATTCAGGGATATAAGTAATATAAATGAAAGCTAAAGTTTATGAACCATTTGATAGAGATAAAGTGTAACTCATTTTAGGATCAGTATTGTTCATTTGCGGGTGCTGGGAATTGAAAGTATTACAATTCCCATAATAAGTTATGAAATCCTGAAGTATATAAATGTATTGGCCTGTTGCACCTATATCACGGTTGTTTTGTATCTCCGAAATGTTTCACTTATTGGGTATGCACTATGGTGCCACTGCCATCTGTCCCTATTTAAACCGAAACACATTTTTGTGTACATATGTAGTACTACTTCTAGAATTTGGACTCCTCATTAGTAAACATAAAGCTTTTGGCTATTTTAATACTTGAACCTCATGGTTGGCAAAAAGGTAGAGCCTGATAACAAGATAAGTTTTTAGAAGTTAAATACTATTTTTGTTTTACTAAATTTTTATATAAAATGATATGGTTTATATAACTTATTGGGTTGTTTAGGGACATCTGCAATGACTTGGTAATTAGATAACTTACCACTTGTGTACATGGTGATCCATTTATATAGCCCTCATATTTTCCTGTAAGCTCACAAGTTGAGATGTACTTAAGGAAGACTTGTTAACTACAAATATGGACTTGATTAAGAACTGACATGTTCTATCATTGCACTCATATTTTTATTTACTCTATTTAACATATACTATTCTGGTCTGGTTAGTAAACCTAAAGCCCTCCCTTTAAACCATCACCGTATAGTTTGTAACTTGAAATTTTATTCCTATTCTGCTTAATGTGAAATTCTGATTATATTTAAATCAAGGCCAGTCCAACAATTTCACATATTTGGCATATAAGAACCGTATATGTATATATCACAGCAAGCCCTGAATAATCGGTACACGTTGGTGATATTGTATTGATGATTTAGTCTTGAGTTTTACATTGTCGTGGCCACAAATACGGTTACACATGGTTTGCATATCCTATTTTATATACTTCTTGGACAGGAAATTTTGAACTTGAATTTGTTTTAAATGATCACTTCATATATTCTTGGGTTCAACCGCATGGTCATGTGGGGTCCTGTTATTGTTTCATTGCGGTTTTGAGTATTTTTGCACTTGATTTTATTACTTGTATCAAATTTGAGAATTTATGACACTTTCTTCCATGACCGTTGCCTCAGTATTTCAGTGGCATATTCACTCCTATATTATTCCTTATAGTGCACACTTTAGGACGCTAAGGCAATACATACGTACCCATGTGTGTGTTCGTGTGTATACGCAAGCTCCTGTAGTCACCATGATATTGTTAAAATTCGATGCGGTGTGTTGAGGCGGTGCATGCGTGTATATTATATACAGTGTACACTCGCAAACACCCGAGACCGTTCGACCATGAGAATAAATAGAACCAATACAGACGGATACCACACTTGATTGAAACTGATATGAACAAATGCCACACTTAGTCTAGATACGCTGATATGAACAGATACCACCATTGTTTATTTTTGACATCGACATTGGGATTAACTGTTATATTTTCAATTGATAGTGAAGTTAATTTACTTTAACTATGATTTAATCCTGACCCGAGTGTTTTATGTTTTTGCATGGAATGCTTGGGTCATACCCGAGCATTTCAGATTTTAAAGATTACAGTTTGGGATTCAAAGATTGGTGAAGCTGGGCATTCCAAAGACGCGCACTCTGAAGATTTTTATAACAGTAAATATTTGTTTTATTCAAAATGTATTCTCATTCCGTTGTATAGAGAAAAATTCTTGTATTCAGAATTTCTGATAAATATATAAAAGCTTATTTCGCTGTTCAATATTGTGTTATCTATTCTATGTCGATTCTGTTTTAAACTCTGTAAGCTAAATAACGATTTGTTGTTTTGAACGTTTTAAGTTGGTCTAATTACCTATTTGAAGCAATCAAAATGGCGGGACGTTACAAGTGGTATCAGAGCTTTGGTTTATTATAAGCGTAGCTTATTGGGTTTAAAAACGGATCTTAAAAAATGTTTTGAAATATAAAAAGAAGGTTTAGATGTCAAAATGTACATCACGATAGCTACAAATGCAAGCACATGATAACAGACCAAGCACAGTATAGAAAAGTGGAGCAGGAGGAAGGAAGTGGACAAAGTTTCCAACGACCAAGGTTGTAACAAGCAACAAAACAAGAAAAGTGCAAAAGTCATGAAGCAAGTGAATAACACAAATAATGCAGAAATGGCAAATAAAACACAGTACAAAGCTTGCAATACAAAAATAGTGCAACACAGGGTCTGGCAACATTGAGCATAGCAGCAAGGAACAAGAATACAGCATGCACATATTAGTAACAAATGTACAGATCCATGCCAATATAGCAAAGAGAAAACAAGGAAAAAATCATCAAGTGCACAAGGAGCGAAGTTCAAATGCCACAACTAACAAGGATGTGAAAATGCACATAATCAAGGTTCATTTCAAGAGCACAATAGCACGCAGGAACAAAAGAAAGTAATACAAAAATGGGTGCATAAGCAACAAAGGCTAAAGCAAGGTGGTGCATGCAAATTTCATTTGCAAAAGAAAGTCTTCAAGTTCTAATATGCATGGCAGTTCAACATGGAAAATGAAGTAATGTTAGGTGTACACAGCAGTGCACATGTGCAATGCAGTATATATACAGTAGAAGCAAACAGTGAATGGCACAGTGAACATGGTGAAGTGGACAAGCATAGTATCTGTTCTTATAAATGGAAATTTTAAAAAAAGGCCATAGTAGTTTCCAAATTCACGAGCAGAGTTTTCAAATTTCTTGAAATTCCAAGTTTTATCTTTGATGAAATTTATAAACTGGACAAGTTCAAAATTTCCAGAATCGCAAGCATTGTTTTTGGTAAAATTTATTTTTGAAATGTGAATACATTTGCAAAGCAAGAAATCAAATTCAAGAATACTGGGAAGAAGAATATTGGCAAGAATTTTATTCTTTTTAAATATACATCTGTCATATTTGGCAAGAAGACATGGTGCAACACAAGTGGCTAGAGCAGATCAACATGAATAGATACAACATGAGCATTAAAGGTCAACAAATATACATAAACACACATATGAATATAGTGTATATATATGAATGCATGTGTGTGTGTGTTATAGTCAACATCAGAGCAACAAGCAACATCAAATGAAGTATCAATTCTTATTAAAATTATCAAATTACACTACAAGAAAATGTAGTATTTATGACAATAATTAGACACTAACTAAATTTTTGTCTCTAGTATAATACAAGTTAGGGACAAAATTATGTCGTCTCAGATTGTAAAACTAGAGACCTACTTTGAATCTCTAATCGGTGTCAAATTATCTTGCAATCCCTATTTCTTTGGGGACTTAATCTTAAGCGTCCATTCATTAGTTAACTAAATCACGGATTCAAGTCAGATAAAGGTTGCCCACTTTCTCTTCACGTTCCCACTTTCTCTTCACTATCATTTTTAGTGCTGCAGTACATATCGTTTTGCGACAATTCAGTCTTGTGGTGCTTCTTCCTCAAGGCTATGGAAAACTCCTTGATTCGGCGATGGATTAATTGACATGGACTGAGCAAGTAAGGGGTAGTGAAAAGGTTGGTTTTCCCCAATTTTGTTTACCAGATTGCTTTTAGATTGTATTATCTAATTGCCTAAATATATTCATATTTTGGTTTGATAGGATTTCACTGCCATATACAAAGAAACGAAAAGATATCTGCATTATTTAGCACATCTACTGGATGTTGTTTCATTTCATGCAATTTCTAAATAATTTTTGTCCACTCTTCACTGTTGCTAGGATCTTCCTAGCATATTTCTTTATGCGTCTCCATGGGTCTCTTCACTGCTGCTAGGCTCTTCCTAGCATATTTCTTCGTGCGTCTTCATGGGTTAAAGTTTAAGTTGAGGAGATTCAATGTTTTTCTATCTATCTTTATTGCTGCCAGTTTCTTGTGTCGAGCAAAGGAGGTTCATTTGGTTCATTTTCATATGTGTTGCTGCCAGTTTTTGTTTAAAAGAAGAATCAAGGGACGACACGGTAATGAAGCAAAGTATTGTTCTAATTAAGCGGCACATTCACAAATATGGTTGAATTTGATTTAAAGCTGGAGGACCATTGCTTGAAGAAGAAAAAACGCAAGAGACAAATATGTAGAGACAAATTTGATTTAAATCTGCGGTTTATTAGAATGGTTGTATTTTATGAACAATAGGGAAGCTGACTGGTTGTATTTTAACACTAGTGCTATATCATTTTATATGGCCATTATATGTATTAGCATTGTCAAGTTGAATGATAGATGTACTATATTATTAGTCTGTGAGTAGCAGCTGTCGAATTGTATAACATGTTCTAATGTCATAAAATGATGATCTGGTCATTTTTTTGTATATGATAGTTGCTGTTTGAGATGGATTTGAGACAACATGTATAGTTGTGTTGTTGACATAGAAACCCCAATTTGTCTCAAGCTTGTTTTAAATCACAAACTAATTTGAAACCACCTTTTGGGTTTGTAGTATATTTGAGACCCATCTTTGTGGTCTGAAATAATTTTGACACCAAAATTTAAAGACAAAAAATTTTGTTTTTAATATGTCTCAACTAATAATTTGGGACAAATTATTCTGATTAGATACAAAATACATGAGTCTCTAATAACCTTTATTTTTGTAGTGAATTAATCCAAGCATCAATGGACAACAAGAAATAAAGTGTAGAATCTGTTCAAATGTACATGTGTAGAATTAAGAGAAAGAATCAAATGAAGCATTAAAATTCGCTTGGATAAAGAAAGAAAGTTTCTTCCTTAATATTAAATGCTTGAAAATCTCAAATCAGAAATGTATGTCAAGTTTTTATTTTGCGAATTTTTCAATTGTCAAAATATGTAGAGAATTTCAAAGCCACAATTTTGGCATCTTAAAGGGGATGAAATTTTTTACTTTTGGCAAATCAAATAAAACTCGAAAACCAGATGTTATTCACGAATGCACTAAAGTCGCAAGGGAAATTTTTTGAGTAAGAAAATCAATCAATTATTTATTAAAATCGAATGGTTATTCACGGCAACTTTCTTTGAAATCAGAGAGGATAGTGCTTGGAAAACCCTATATAAACACCATTTCATCACCGGAAAAATGTATCAAAACAAAGCAAATAACTAAAGCAATCAAGGAAAAAAATTAGAGTTTTTACAATTTAGGGTTTTGATCATTCTGCAGTTCAATCGTGCAAGAGGAACAATGAATTGAAGCATTGCTACATTATCAGATTCCAGTCAAAGATTTAAAGCCCAAATTTGAACGAGATCCAGAACCCAAATTTCAGAAAAGAGGAGCCGCCAATCCTTTACAAAAGGAAATAAGGAAGTTGATTTCTCAAGTGATAAATAAAAGAAAAGGGGTCGACTTTAATTTTTCTTATAATGTTACTTTTAGGGTTATTTACTTTTATTGTGTTTTATTTTCAGTTCCTATTTATCAAAAACTTGTTTTTGTTTTTGGTCGTGTAACTACAGGGTTTGTAGTTAGGGAAAATATAATCTCGGGTTTTGAGATCAATGCAGAGTTTTGAGTGTAGGATTATAACAATAGTGAGGGGTCGTGAGTGTATAAGTATTGTATGCGAGATATTGTTTTTAATATGTAGTAGAAACTTTGGGGAATGAGCAGTAGGCAGGGTTTTGCCGAATCTGGTAAATTCTGTGTCATTTATTTTCTGCATTTATTTATTCAGCCGTGATCCGTGCTATGATAATTTTTATATTCCGCAAAGATAATAATAAACCATACTTAAATCCCCCATTCTAGGGTTAATTTAGATCATACAGGGTTTACTGGATGCACTCAACCATTCAAATCTAAGATTAGATCTGGTCTAGCCATGTCATCGGACCAATAAGAAAGCGCCATGTTAGCCTATGGTTTAAAATAAATCAATAAAACAATGACAACTCAGAAAGTGGACGCTGGAATTATAATTATCATTCGATGCCTTACGTGCCAGAAAGACACGCAAATTCTTCGAACTGGGTCGACCCACCAACATACCTAGGTTGACACAAGGGTCAACCCGTGGGTCGACACACATGTCGACCCAGATGAACTGGGTCGCTTAATGATCGTTGGTTCCACCTATTTATTTAATTTAATTTTCTGGATTCTTCTTTAATTCATAACTAATTCATTTTAACTTTGGTTTTAGCAAACCAAGTGTCCATTTTAATTAGAAAATTACAACGGACACAATGGTGCTAGTCCCGTTGTCAAATTCTGAATGTTATTCTGATTAATATTTAGTTTATTAATCTCTTACATTTACTTATTGTTTACTAAAATTCTGGGCGTTACATGACATCTTCAAGGGCTATCATTCAGGCCTCCATACATGCTAAGAAAGATGTTAAGCCACATCCAGATTTGTATTATGTGCAACTGTGAAGTTAGCTTTAGCCCTCTGTTTGAATTTGAATAAGTACCCAAGTAACCCGCTTTCTATTTAACTTATTTATAATCTATCACTCATTGTTTAGGTTTGAATGATTGTCAGATCCTCATATAACTAGGCATTGATACTTTGGGTTTAGTCTTGAGGTGTCCTTTCAGTCGTAGCTTTATTTCCTGCTAAACCGTAGGCACAAGCATTGAAATTTCGTCTTCTAGGTGATTACACTTCCCTCTCTGCCCCAGTATAGCAAAACTAGAGCGCGGATGTTGAGTCTCAACCCTAAGGGTTTATACCGTCCCATAGAAGAAAGGGTTAAAGTTAGCAATCGGATAGTCGCATTGCATCCTTCTTGAGTTTGTGCTCCTGTTTCTACATCGAGGACTATAGTTGATCATAAGGCAATTGGATTAGCCACTTTGGCTTAGTTGGTCATTTTGTGTTTCTGGAGTCTGTCTATGGCCAGGGGCACGCCATCTTGATGTTGCTTGAATTTGAGGTTTGTATCTTGTTAGTGGTTGTTTGTTTTGGAGTATGCGTGTGTGATTCTTATGCTGGAGATTAGGAGTGTTTTGATATGGACTTTGTCGCTGCTTAGTTTAGTTTTGATGGATTGGAGTTCGTGTTTAACAACACAAGTAAAGCGTAAGCTCTCAACATTGCAATGTTCTATCACCTTTGCCTTCTATTAAACTGGTTGCAATATTTTATTAATGAAGTTTTTGTTATGCAGTAAAGAATTTAGTGAAGAATGCTCCATCAGATTTTCTCATGGTCACTTTTTGCTTTGGCTGTGTAGGATACTATTTGTTTTGATATTTGAACAGCTTTAGGTATGTTACATACTGCTGTAAGTTCGTACATACATTTGCTTTGATGAAGTTATTTGTTGAATCTCTTTTATGAGGTTCTCTGATGAAATTCTTTGATGTGGTTGATACATGCATCTGCGAGTTGGTTTTATCATCTTGTTAATTCTGGTCAAGCTTATATTAACTGCATCAATTGGAATTTTGATTATGCTTGAAGAATTTAGTGAAGACTGCTCCATCAGATAATTCTCATTGTCACTTTTTGCTTTGGTTGTGAAGATACTGTTTTTTGAGCAGTTTTAGGCCTGATACATGTATCTGCAAGTTGATATATTCATCTGCTTTGATGAAATTATTTAATGAAGTTAGTTGTTGGTTTTCTGATGAAGTTCATTGATGAGGTTGATTTGTACCATGTGTTCGGTGCTTGTTTGTCTTGGGTGTTGGAAAACAATGGCTCAGTCGCGGACTAGGTCGCTTTCTTGAAGACGATTCGGTGAACTGGTCAGAGGTGCAAACCAGTTCGTTCCTTCGCCGCCACCTCTAGGATAAAACAGCCTCTAAAAACGATAACCGATCTGCTTGCACAACAAATCAGTGCAGATTTGCATTTTCGAAAATAATATTGCTCGAAATTTCTGAAAGAAAGTTTTTAATGGCGGATGCTAGAAGAAAATAGAATTCGGTGTATTTTCTTGTTTGCAGATAAAAAGTATATATAGAACGAGAATCAGGGATTGGAAGAAAAAATCGGATCTGCTAAAATTTCGGGGGACAGTTTTTACCGTTGCAGAAAAAAATTATCGGTGCAGAAAATAATTTTCCATAAAAAAAACGGTTCGAAAACTGCAAAGTTTTATGGTCCAAAAATATAAGTGTCTATGCCACAAAGCCCAAGCCCGAGCCCGAACCGGACCGGGCCGGGTCGGTTCGAGTCGAGTCGGTTGGTCGCGCACGTGTGTGGTGTTCATGATGCATGGTCACCCTCCTCACAACAAAGCATGTATTGGGAGCCCAAGGCCCCAACATGATTTCTTAGAAACAACTATAAATCCTTGCCTCTTCCATATAATCCCATGATGTGGGACTATTCACACATAGGAGACATTCATACACTTATTCAACATTTTTAATAATTCACTTAAGGTTTGTAAAACATTTCCGACAATCCCCCACTTAAATTTTTAGAAATATTTTCGAGCAATTTCTAAAACCATAAGATTGTGCATAAACAAAGGTGTCATCCGACTTGAACCTTTGCATAGTGAGTAAGATTCAGTTTTTACTAGAGTGACACGTAGTCTTAAACTCTATTCCTGACATCAAACCACACATAACCTTTCCTATAGTGCAATCAAATAAGCCCGTGCATTTGTGGCCATGCACGTCTATCTTAGTTTAGTGAATGCTCTAGAAGTTTTTCCCAAAACTCCATAGGAAACGTCCACATTTCCACATTCACAAAGGTGAGTTTATCAAGAGCACTCCTGAAGGTAGGTACTCCACTCCAAATAGAGTATAGATCTCATTAAGAGTTTCTATTAACTCATCCTCTAATCACTTCAGGAATACATGCTTTTTGGTTTATTAAATAGCATGCTTAACTCCTACCACTACACAATTTGTTTTTACCCATTGAACCTAGTTCTTGGGATCTCCAGTCATTTAGGTCGGGTTACCATTGTGCGTGACTCAACAATCTATAGGCAATAGTCCCATTCTTTTAGAAGAATTGTGGACTTTCTCTCTTGACGGTCCTTTCGTCAAAGGATCTGCCAAATTTTCTTCACTACGTACGTAATCCACTCTAATGGTACCTGTGGAAAGCAGTTCTCTAATCGTGTTGTGCTTACGACGTATTTGCCGTCTCTTACCGTTATAATAACGGCTCTGAACTTTTGCAACAGCCGTGGTACTATCGCAATGTATCAACACAGCCGGTATCGGTTTTTCCCATAAGGGAATCTCAGCTAGCAGGTTTCTCAAATACTCTGCCTCTTCACTAGCTGTAGCTAGTGCTATCATCTCAGACTCCATAGTAGACTGAGCCAAAATAGTCTGTTTCTTGGATTTCCAAGAAACAGTTCCTCCAGCGATGCTAAATATATAGCCACTGGTCGCTTTAGAATCATCAGATAAGGTATTCCAGTCTGCATCAAAATATCCTTCAAGTACAGCTGGAAACCTTTCATAATGTAATCCAAGGTTCATGGTTCGTTTAAGGTATCTCTTCACCCTTTTAATAGCATGCCAGTGCTCTATACTAGGTCTACTGGTAAACCTGCACAATAATCCCACGACATAGGCAATATCGGGTCTAGTACAATCAGTGGCATACCGAAGGCTGCCAATGATGCTCGCATAATCAGACTGTCTTACACCTTCACAAGTGTTCTTAAATAACTTTACACTGTGATCATATGGTGTACTTGCAGGTTTACAGTCAAAGTAATTATATTTCTTTAGGATCTTCTCAATGTAATGATATTGATCCAAAGAAATTCCCTTTTCTGACCTAGTAATTTTAATACCAAGGATTACACTCGCCTCACCTAGATCTTTTATATCAAAATTGGCACTTAATAAGGATTTGACTGAGTTTATGGCATGAATGTTTGACCCAAAAATGAGTAGGTCATCTACATAAAGGCATAGAATAGTGCAAATGTCATTCTCAGATTTGTAAAAAATGCATTTGTCATTTTCAATTTTTGCATGCCATTGTTTAGGTGCTTGTTTTAAACCATATAATGATTTATCTAATTTGCATACTTTATGTTCTTGACCTTTTACCACAAATCCTTCAGGCTGGTCCATATATATTTTTTCATCTAATTCACCGTTCAAAAATACGGTTTTCACATCCATTTGGTGTATTAACAAATTATAAATAGAGGCAAGTGAGACTAATACCCAAATCGATGTGATTCTAGTAACAGGTGAAAAAGTGTCGAAAAAAATTTATGTTTTCTTTTTGTTTAAAACCTTTTGCTACTAGTCGTGCTTTATATTTATCAATAGTACCATCAGGTTTTAATTTCTTTTTAACTACCCATTTACAGCCTATAGATTTACAACCAGGGGGTAAATCTACCAAATGTCAAGTCTTATTGGATTCCAAAGAATCCATCTCATCATTTATAGCCACTTGCCAAAAATCGGCATCTAAAGAAGATAAGGCCTCTTGGAGGTTCATGGGATCCTCCTCAATAGTAAAAGCATAGAAATCTGAACCAAAATCTTTTATGATTCTTGCTCTTTTACTTCTTCTGGGTTCAGCTTCAGAATTTTCATTAAGTTCTGTTCTAATAGGCATACTTGAAGTGCCCCCACTATTTCTTAGTTTAAAAGAAAAATTTGTTTCATAAAAGTCGGCATCATTTGATTCAATTATATTATATTATATGCATTAAGGTCATAAAATCTGTATGTTGTGCTATTAATAGCATAGCCTATAAATACACATTCATATGCTTTACTTGTCAATTTTATTCTCTTAGGGTCTGGAATGCGAACATATGCTAAACAACCCCAAGTTCTAAAGTATGAGACATTGGGTTTATGATTCTTTAAAATTTCATAAGGTGAAATTTTATTCTTAGATTTGGGGATCCTATTCAGAACATAGCATACAGTCAATAGAATTTCCACCCACCAATGTTTTGCTGCACCAGAATTTAGTAATATGGCAACTACAAGTTCGGTAAAGGTCCTATTTTTCCTTTCAGCTTTACCGTTCATCTCAAGAGAATAGGGTGCAGTTCTTTCATGTACTATACCATGTTGTTTATAAAATTCCAAAATTGAAGTGGATTCATATTATGTTCCTCTATACTAAGAAGTCTCTTAATTTTCCTATTTGCTTGATTCTCAATCTCAGTTTTGCATGTTTTAAACATGTCAAAAGCATCACTTTTATATATTTTTCATAAGGTATACATATGTGGAATCAGAACAGTCATCAATAAAAGTGATAAAATAACGATGTCCTTGTCTAGTCAAAGTACCATCAAGTTCACATATGTCAGAATGAATCAAGTCTAAGGGTTCAGAAATTCTATCAACAGATATATGAGGTTTCTTTGTGATTTTTGCTTGTGTACAGAATTCACATTTATCAAGTTCAGATTCTGTTAATTTAGGAATCATATCTAGGGTGCTCATGTTGTGAATTATTCGTTTATTAACATGACATAATCTAGAGTGCCAAATATTAAAATCACATAACATATAAGTAGAAGTAGCCACTTTATTAGTTTCAACATTCAGTTTAAACATACCCTCACAAGCATAACCCTTTCCCACAAAGGTTCCCTTATAAGTTAGAGTATACAAATCAGCCCCAATAACTTGAGTAAACCCAGCCTTATTAAGGAGAAAGCCAAACACCAGATTCTTCCTAATCTCTGGAGTATGCATAACATCTTTCAAAATTACAGTCTTTCCAGAGGTAAACTTAATTTCCACATTAATCCTTGCAACTTTAGTGGTGTGAGAATCTCCCAACAACACTTTCTGATTTTCAGCAGCCATGTATGTAGAAAACAAGCCACGATCATAGCAGACATGGCGAGAGGCACCAGTGTCTGTCCACCAACCCTCTGATCCACCAACAAGATGAATCTCAGTAATCATAGTCGTAAGAGGCTCTTCAGTCAGGTTAGCCTGCGGTGCAGAGCTTGGCCTGTTCCGACACTTTCGTGCCATATGACCTGGTTTTCCACAGTTGTAGCAAAGAAACAACTGCCTAGAATCATTCTTTAGGGCTGGTTTCTGCTGTCCTTTTGGGTTTCCTTGCGGATTCCCATTCTGTTTGTTGCGCCTGTTCTGATTCTTAAAAGACTTCTGATTCGGTTTCAGAATAGCGGGTGTGGTCTTTTTAGTGTTGTTGTTATTGACAATCAACACCTCTTCTTTCTGGTCCTGTTTGCGTGCCTCCTCCTCAATACGGAGGCGCGTGATCAAGCTTTCTAAGGAAAATTCCTTAGTCTTATGATGTAAAACATTTTTAAAATCTTTCCAGCCAGGGGCTAATTTCTCAATGATAACAGCAATTTGAAATTGTTCGTCCAATGCCATACCTTCGGAGATGATCTCATGAGCTATTTTCTGCAGCTCATGAGACTGCATCTCAACTGATCTGTCATCAGACATCTGGTACTTGAGGTAGCGGCTTACAACATATTTCTTTGCCCCTGCCTCCTCTGTATCATACTTCTTTTTCAGTGCTTCCCAGATCTCCTTTGCTGCCTTCTCATCTGAGTAATAGTAATCATACAGATCATCGCTCAGTCCATTCAGAAAAAAGTTCTTGCATAGATAATCCTGTTCAGTCCAGGTCTGCAGTTGCTTTGACTGTTCAGTCCATGATGCTATCTTCGCTGCATCAGCCTCGTCAGGTTTATCTGGTAGCTGCGGTTGATCAGCAGTCAGTGCAGCCACAACCTTTCTGATCATGAGGAAGAACTCCATCTTCTGACGCCATCGCTTAAAATGCAAGCCTTCGAATCTGAATGGAGCAGCAGTCACGAGAGGGTTCTGGAAAGCAAAGGGTGGAGCAGCATCGTCTATGGTTGAGTTCAAAGCCATTGTTTCAAATCGTCTTCAAATTGTTGGAAAACAATGGCTGAGTCGCGGACTAGGTCGTTTTCTTGAAGACGATTCGACGATCTAGTCAGAGGTGCAAACCAGTTCGTTCCTTCGCCGCCGCCTCTAGGATAAAATAGCCTCTAAAAACGATAACTTATCAGCTTGCACAACAAATCAGTGTAGATTTGCACTTTCGAAAATAATATTGCTCGAAATTTCTGAAAGAAAGTTTTTAATGGCGGAGGCTAGAAGAAAATAGAATTCGGTGTATTTTCTTTTCTGCAGATAAAAAGTATATATAGAACGAGAATTAGGGTTTGGGAGAAAAAATCGGATCTGCTAAAATTTCGGGGGACAAAGTTTTTACCGTTGCAGAAAAAAAATTATCGGTGCAGAAAATAATTTTCCATAAAAAAAACGGTTCGAAGACTACAAAGTTTTATGGTCCAAAAATATACGTGTCTACACCACAAAGCCCAAGCCCGAGTCGGTCGGTCGCGCGCGTGTTTGATGTTCATGATGCATGGTCTCCCTCCTCACAACAAAGCATGTATTGGGAGCCCAAGGCCCCAACATGATTTCTTAGAAACAAGTATAAATCTTTGTCTCTTCCATATAATCCCATGATGTGGGACTATTCACACATAGGAGAAATTCATACACTTATTCAACATTTTTAATAATTCACTTAATGTTTGTAAAACATTTCCAACATTGGGTAATTCTATCAGGTGAAGCTGCCACTTCGTTTCCAACTTTGATTGTTTTGCCGATTATCTTGGTTAGATATCATGATAATTGATGTTGATATTGAAGTTAAGATAGTAGATGTTATCTTGGTTAGCAATAATCTTATTTTCTGATCATATTGGATTAGTGAAGATTTAGATAGATATTCTGGTGCATCCTATTCTGCTTTTCAGGTTGTGAATTTTTGGTTATTGGTTATTTTATTTTGTGAAATAGTGATGACTATTTTAGCTGTTGCTTGGAAGTGCTTTAACATCAAGCTCTGGTCTTTGGAATTGGATTTCGTTCATGCTGTGTCTCTAAATTGTAACTGGTAAGATTGCACAATGGATACATATGATGAGTTTATTATTTTGGACTGGTTTTGGCACTGCTGTTGAGGAACTGGTAACTAGTATGGTTGCCTTAGTGTAAAGTGTTGGACATGGATATTTTTGGCATTACTTAAAGTCATTGAAGCTTCCAGGAAATTACGTGATGATTGAAATTTATAGCACCGCAAGGATATAGTCTTCTATTTGGTTTTTGTTACATCTTTTGTAAGTCTGGTTGTCATTTGTCAATTAATTTGTAATCTGTAAGGAAGTTCAGGTTTTGGAAAGTCGAGAGTATGTATTGTCGTAGATGTTTATGTCGTACTTCTGTTGTTATATATAAAAAAAAATCATGCTTGCCGTTCAAAAAATATTAGGCTTGGGTACTTGAGATCAAACTTAATGCACAAAAAACTCCTTTCCAAAAAAGATTGTAAATTAGGTTCCTGGAATTTAATTATTCAAAATTGCGTAAGATTATACGATTATTTAGTTATTAATTGGAGACATTTAAGCAATTATGTCAAAAAATAGCATAATTATCTGCTGTAAAAAATTGCATATATTTTTGCAATTTTTTATAAATAATTGTGAAAAATTCCGTAATGCAAAGATTTTGCAATTTTTTATGTGAAAAACTACAGAAATTTCTGCAAAATTTTCACAGAATAATTGCGGAAATTTATGCAATTTTTGATATAATTACATAAATGTCTACAACTATTCACTGAATAATTTTATAAATTTATACAATTATTGGTTAACTTAATCTGAGGGACCTAATTTACATACCTTTTTTGGCAAGGACATTTTTGGCTATTTTGAAACTTAATAGGGACTTTAGGCAAACTGTTCCATTTATTTATCCAAGAGCGCTATTTATTGCATTTCCCATTCGATGTATTTCCATTCACTACTCATCGTTTGCACTCGAAATGCGGTTGGTCGCATGTATCTTCGAGCGTTGATCAAATAAGCCACTCTCAAGGTCTCCTTTTGGGTGTGATTGTAAGTCATATGTAATTTTAAGTGCAAGCCCTAGAATTCAGGCGTTGTAGCTAGGTTTTTAAGTGATCATACTCATGCCCACTCTTTTAGTGCGGCAGAGTCAGTATATGGACGTTGGTTTCATCATTTGATATTTATACTCTACCACTAGTTTTAGGGTAAAAGTTTGTAGTTTGATGGCTGGGTCACATTTGGTTTGTGTTTCTTACTTGGTCTTGTCTTATTTCAAGGCAAAAGTTAGTAAGTAGACGGTCAATTCACATCTATTTTTATGCACACCCTACCTATCGAATTGTAGATGAAAGTTAGTGACCGAATGGTTGAGTCACGTTCTATATGTTAGTACTCCCTTGAGCAAAGTAGGGTATGATTTGATGATTGACTGGGTGGCCGTATCATACCCAAGTATGTTTCATGCTCTGCTTGACGGATCAAAGGCTAGGGTTAGTCGATGAATGATCAAATCACATTCATGCATGTTTTATATTCCTTCATTCGAATCGTGGGGTAGAGTTGGCTATTAGGTGGTCGCACCATGTCTATCTATGTCTACACTTTGCCAAACAGATTGATAGCTAAAGCGAGTGATAAGGTGGTGATGTTGCTCTTGCCCACATTCATATTCTGCTCTCCTCTCCTCATTCAAAGTCAAGAGGTAAAAGATGGATGATTAGATCAGATTTTCTCAAAACTGTCGATCTAGACTATGACTTTGTAGAGGTCTCGGAAAGGAAAAAGTATTTAGTTATATTCTAAGCGCGGATGACGATTTTGCATCCTTTTTAAGTTATTTTCTTTCCTCTACGTCCAGGACAAGAGTAAAGATTAGAAAGTTGGATAATGTCTGCTTGTCATGGATCCCCACCTGTCGGGTTCAAGACAAGAATCGATACGAGAATACAATCGATCTGTATTCATTCAAGTTGTGTATCCTTCTGGTTAAATAATGGAAAAGAGTAAATTGTTGAGTTAGCAAGTCTCTTTCATCTAAGATCATGCTTTTGGTGCCGCATCAAGGGGATGAAAATGAGTATGGATAGTCATAGCATGCCCTTCTGAATTTGTATATGAAGGCCTCGCAACTATGAATAAGGTTTGAACATTTGGCTAATTCTGGGTGCGAGCTAAAGAATTTATGGTTGGACCACACTCACCTTTGTCCTAAGCTTGGGGAAAGGGTAGGTTGACGAATGATCAAATCGCGTTCACCTCGGGGAATTTTTTTAGTTAGCAACAAAATTTAAGCATCTACGTCATTCACATATGATTTTCATTTGAGTCGTTCATGTCAACAACTCATTAAGCATGTAAGAAAAAAGTGCTTGATTAGAGAATGATTTTTTAAAAGGAAATAAATGACAGAATTTGTATTAGTTGATGACTTAAAACAAGTAAACATAAGTCTTATTATGAAAGTGAAATGAAATAATGTCATATTTATGTCATTCCAATTTGCTTTGGCCTGATTCAGCCGAGAGATAACAGCTGGAGGTCATCAAGTCCCCTTTATATCCATTGCTCACGATGAGGTTCACAAGTGTCCTTATCTGTTATCTTGCGAGATTTGCATAAATTGTTTGAAAATCTTCTTAATGGGGTAGCTTTTCAATCACATTGCGGAGATGCTTATGTGACGACCCCAAATCTCGTACTGACGGTGACAAGGGTAATCTTTGGAATATAACACAGAAACCGATAATAGCAGAACAGAAATAAATAAATACACCAGATAATGAACAAATAATCACTGGATAAACAATAATGATCAGAGTTACACAGTATACAGGATCATACTTAGTACAAATACAGTTCAGCTATACATAAATGTCTACAGCGGATACAAACATAATATGTACAATAGGAGCTGAACAGCATAAAAAGAGATAAATGATAGAATCCATCTTCAGCTCCAGCTATCCAGAAAGAGCCAGCTAAAACCTGAATACAAGGCTGCCCGTGTAGAAAAAGGGACACTCGAGTTTCGAGTGAAACAAACTACGAGTCAGTCATGGGACTGGTATGAGAAATTTACTTAACACATTTACAATATGGCTAATCACAGGACCATGCCACTTTCATGGAACGGGTTTACTCCATTAGATTGCCAGTGCTTTTAAAACAAATTATTCTTTTAAACATCGCAATGCTTTTCATAAAAATGAAGCCGATATAAGACTCAAGTCCCATCACACAATGCAACGCAAACCGGAGGATAGAGTTTTACCTTATATCGACCAAAATATGCTTGATACGAGCAAAACAAATCATTTGATAACTAGACTCCAACTGTAAAATAGTAAGAGAACGATTCCATAGGTATTAACCCCGAAGGCCGAAACCAACATCAGACCAATAACCAGGAAATCAACCATCTTATCTCGTTTACAGTTAGTTTCTAATTTCATACACAATCATAAATATCAATCATAGACGACATGAGCGTCCCATGCCACTATGTCCCAAATATAGGTTTACAATCAAAACCGCACAGTCACATATTTGGAAATTGGATTTCCATCATGAACCAAGGCAAAAGATAGTCCTTACCGACTTCGAGACTGCCTAGCCCGAGCCTCAGGAACAGCCACAACTGCCCCTTGGATCGTCAGGGCCGGTCCACCGATGTGGATTAAAATTCCTGAACACTGCGTTTCCTCGCCCTTTGGGGCGTAAATGAGCCAACGAATGACTCCATCGCTCCCGGATCGACCGATATAACCGAGGCGCCTCGCAACAGCAACAACCACATAGGTGAAAGTAATATAAATGTCAGCCAGTTTAAGCACTAACACAACCTCTAGCTAGGAAGAAATGCATGTCCTCCCTGAGGTCCTCCTCTTGTTTCTGGTTCATACCGGGGTGTGAGGCTCGCGAATTCTCATTATACACAAAGCTATGCCACACAGGCGGTGCTTTGATCATCAACCACAAGACTTTGCTTTTCAACAGAAGCCCTGATCACTGCATCTTAGCATGCTACACAGGCAATTCACGCCATATAACTGATGGCTATCAATCACACAGAATGAATTCCAATGTCAGACACACATTCCATTTGCAAGTCCGTTCTGGGTCTGAACGAAACCAGAGGCACTACATACCTCGCAAACCCATCGATTTCCTCGTACGTCTGGACGGTCACCACTCATTATCCATATTTCGGGATGCCTCCTAATCAGGACATCAGTTACCATCCAAACGAGGTGAAGATTTCCGGTCTTCAACCACCGTCTTCATCTTCGATTTCTTATCGTCGATTCAGTTATTCAGAATGGGATAAACCCGGTTTTTCTGAGCAACTCGCGTATATAATAAACAAGTGCAACACAAACACACATACGCATCATTTCAATTCATTAGTCGCTAACTGTAAATCAGTAAGAGAACGATTTCCCAAATATTAACCCCGAAGGCCGAAACCAACATCAGATCAAAATCCAGGAAACCATTCGACTTAGCTAACCTTCAGTTAATTTCTAAATTTCACATCCATATCGTTTATAATGTTTTATAACGATTTATCGCTATTTTTATTTATTTTAAAATAGCCAATTTATTCAAATGACGCTTCGGGCCATAACGCGGCTGTGGCGCTGTTTTTCAAAACGAATCCAACGGTTCCAGTTTTGGGAAAATCCGACGGTCGGATCTCCCGGTACAATCGTTGGAAGTTTCGATTTCAAAATACGAACTGCAGCGTCGTTATTCGATTTAATATAATTATATATATATAATCGATTCTGGCGTTGTTTTTCTTCAGATTTGAATTAAACATTCCAGACAATCCAACCGTTGGATTTTTAAAAAGTTGGTGCCGTTGGAAAGATATTTCCAAAGCGAACCCAACAGTTGCGGTTTCGGGAAAATCCGATGGTCGGATCTCCCACACTAATTGTTTGAAATCACGGTTTCAAAACACGAACTGCAGCTTCGTTATTCGATATATTTCAATTCTATATATATATATATATATATATATATATATATCGTTTCTTCGATTTCAAAGCTATATTCTTTTCATATATTTGATAAAAATGATATTTTTATCCAACAAACATTCACTTCGACACTTCACTATTTTTAACAACTCATGTGTACAGTAGAAAGGTGATTTTTATTGTAAAACAATTCATTTCAAAACGCGATTATTTTATATAGTTCATATAGGTAATAAAAGTATGATTTTTATTATAAAAAATTTATTTCAAAACAAGAGTATTTTATATAGTTCATATTGATGATAAAAATAGGATTTTTATTATAAAACAATTTCTTTCAAAATATGAATACCATTCAACACATGAATTTCAATTCAACCAATGAATTTCGATTCAATACCTGAAGGTTTTCTATAGTTTATATATATAGATAAAAAGGTGATTTTTATATTTAAAACATGAATACCATTCAACACATGAATTCTATTCAACGAATGAATTTCAATTCAACATATGAAGGTTTTCTATAGTTTATATATATAGATACAAAGGTGATTTTTATATTTAAAAACACGAATACCATTCAACACATGAATTTCTATTCAACGAATGAATTTCAATTCAACATATGAAGGTTTTCTATAGTTTATATATATAGATAAAAAGGTGATTTTTATATTTAAAAACACGAATACCATTCAACACATGAATTTCTATTCAACGAATGAATTTCAATTCAACACATGAAGGTTTTCTATAGTTTATATATATAGATAATGATGTAAATTGGAATTCTCGTTATACCCAGAAGCCCTGATCACTGCATCTTAGCATGCCACACAGGCAATTCACGCCATGTAACTGATGGCTATCAATCACACAGAATGAATTCCAATGTCAGACACACATTCCATTTGCAAGTCCGTTCTGGGCCTGAACGAAACCGGAGGCACTACATACCTCGCAAACCCATCGATTTCCTCGTACGTCTGGACAGTCACCACTCATTATCCATATTTCGGGATGCCTCCCAATCAGGACATCAGTTACAATCCAAACGAGGTGAAGATTTCTGGTCTTCAACCACCGTCTTCATCTTCGATTTCTTATCGTCGATTCAGTTATTCAGAATGGGATAAACCCGGTCTTTCTGAGCAACTCGCGTATATAATAAACAATTGCAACACAAACACACATACGCATCATTTCAATTCATTAGTCGCTAACCGTAAATCAGTGAGAGAACGATTTCCCAAATATTAACCCCGAAGGCCGAAACCAACATCAGATCAAAATCCAGGAAACCATTCGACTTAGCTAAACTTCAGTTAATTTCTAAATTTCACATCCATATCGTTTATAATATTTTATAATGATTTATTGCTATTTTTATTTATTTTAAAATAGCCAATTTATTCAAACGACGCTTCGGGCCATAACGCGGCCGTGGCGTTGTTTTTCTTCAGATTTGATTTACACATATCTGAAAATCTAACCGTTGGATCTTCACAAAATTTACATCATTAGAAAGATCTTTTCAAAACGAATCCAACGGTTCCAGTTTTGGGAAAATCCGACGGTCGGATCTCCCGGTACAATCGTTGGAAGTTTCGATTTCAAAATACGAACTGCAGCGTCGTTATTCGATTTAATATAATCATATATATATATATATATATATAATCGATTCTGGCATTGTTTTTCTTCAGATTTGAATTAAACATTCCAGACAATCCAACCGTTGGATTTTTACAAAGTTGGTGCCGTTGGAAAGATATTTCCAAAGCGAACCCAACGGTTGCGGTTTCGGGAAAATCCGATGGTCGGATCTCCCACACTAATCGTTTGAAATCACGGTTTCAAAACACGAACTGCAGCTTCGTTATTCGATATATTCCAATTCTATTTATTTATATATATATATATATATATATATATATATATATATATATATATCGTTTCTTCGATTTCAAAGCTATATTCTTTTCATATATTTGATAAAAATGATATTTTTATCCAACAAACATTCACTTCGACACTTCACTATTTTTAACAACTCATGTGTACAGTAGAAAGTTGATTTTTATTGTAAAACAATTCATTTCAAAACGCGATTATTTTATATAGTTCATATAGGTAATAAAAGTATGATTTTTATTATAAAACAATTTATTTCAAAACAAGAGTATTTTATATAGTTCATATTGATGATAAAAATAGGATTTTTATTATAAAACAATTTCTTTCAAAATATGAATACCATTCAACACATGAATTTCAGTTCAATGAATGAATTTCGATTCAACACCTGAAGGTTTTCTATAGTTTATATATATATATATAGATAAAAAGGTGATTTTTATATTTAAAACACGAATACCATTCAACACATGAATTCTATTCAACGAATGAATTTCAATTCAACATATGAAGGTTTTCTATAATTTATATATATAGATAAAAAGGTGATTTTTATATTTAAAAACACGAATACCATTCAACACATGAATTTCAAGTCAACACATGAAGGTTTTCTATAGTTTATATATATAGATAAAAAGGTGATTTTTAAATTTAAAAACACAAATATCATTCAACACATGAATTTCTATTCAACGAATGAATTTCAATTCAACACATGAAGGTTTTCTATAGTTTATATATATAGATAAAAAGGTGATTTTTATATTTAAAACACGAATACCATTCAACACATGAATTCTATTCAACGAATGAATTTCAATTCAACACATGAAGGTTTTCTATAGTTTATATATATAGATAAAAAGGTGATTTTTATATTGCAAAACAATTTATTTTAAAACATGAATGTCGTTAAATAGATGAATTTCCATTCAACACACGAATATAGTTTCAACACATGAAAATATTTCTAACACATGAATATTATTCAAAATTTCGGCAGCATAACGGTAGGGTAGTTAAAATCAGGGCCGTCCCTAGTACGGCTCCTCGCTCTACCTTAAAGCCTCGCAGCTTTTGACAATGGGGATTTCATGCATCTAGTTCGCACGCTGGCGGCATGTATATATTTTTCATTTCCACAAACTAATCCTTTTTGGTTTCAACCAAATAATTCTCAACCACAAACGGGTATTTTTCAACCACAATCAATCAATTTCAACCACAAACAATTATAATCAACCATTCGCTATCAACCAATTTTCACATCAATCACAACCAATAAATATCGTTCATGGTTTGTGGACGAGGGGCGTGTATATATATATATATATATATATATATATATATATATATATATATATATATTATATAAGCATTTCACTTATATTTCAACACATATATAATTTTTACAACACATATATAACTTATAAATCGAACGTACAACCTATACAACGCTTATACATGAGGTGTACAACGCTTATACAAGTCATACATCGACCATATAATTTATACATCGTCGTTCTCCATATCGTTTATAGTTTAGAAATATCACATTGGGTTCCACTCCACCAAAAATAGCAGAAAGCTCAGAAAAATATGCTGTCTCTTCTAGAATGTAGAAGACGTCCACACGAGTCCACTGTCTCTTGTTTCACTGAATTTCATCAACAAACGAAAAAGATATGATTTTTACAGTGAAATCAAAAACCGTAGCGCTTTAAAGTGCTATAGAATAGTTTATTTTAAAATAGCTGTTACCTTTCTGAAATCTTCAAAACTAGGTTTGAAGTTTTCGTGCAATTCGTGAATCGATAAGACGATCGGCATGCGCCATGACGAAGATGGAGGAGGGGCGCCTCCGCCCGTGGTGGTGGGGGCCAGCTCGGTGGTCAGACCTGACGGCGGCGGCGGTTTGAATACCCCGACTTCGTGACGTCGATTCTCACGAATCCCTCAATGAAAAAATCCAAACTCTATATGGATTTGAAGCTCGTCTCGAGCACTTCAAAATCCCCAAGTGGAGCTTTCGATATTTGTGAGTGGATTGGCCAGAAATTAGGAGAGATGGTTTCCTACTTTTTCCGTCGTCGGTTTTTAGAGAGAGTCGGGGAGAGAGAGTGTGCCTCGACCAATGATATTTTTTTTATTTATAAATTTTAAAAATCCGAAAAAACCCCTTGTCACACACGAACACCAATCCAAACCCAACGACTGTCGTCCCTAGCGTTTTACCCCCATTCCGAACATAATGGGATATGTTTCGTAGGCCCATTCGACTGTTTGAGTCAGTTTTACTTCAAATTAAAATATAAAACATTCAATATTCGATTTGAATGTACATTTCAATTTGCCAAGGCCACAAACTAATTAGAAAAATTCCAAAAAAATAAATCTAGCTATGTTTTGACGATACGGTCCCAACAAAACTAGTTTCGTCAAATTCTGAAATCGTTTGCAAAAAGGCCCATTTCTGGTCGATCCAATTTAACTGTAATTGACCAAAACACGTTTTCCTTTGCCACGCTCACATACTAGCTTCAAAAATTTGGAAATTCGAAACCTAGCAATAACTTCACATCCCGGATCCAACAAAAGTGGTTTCGTCGAATTCCGAGGTCGTATGCAAAATGGCCATTTTCACGGGCTATATAATTTCTACAGCGACCTTTCTGAAAATTCATTTGGCCATAACTTTTGCTTCCTACTATGAAACTTCGATTTTTCAGATTCGTTAGAAAGATATTCACTAACAGATTTAAATATTTTTGGTTTCACTCAAATCCGTTTTGTTTTGCATCCGGCACAGTCAGTCAAAGTTTGAATTCAAATTTTGAAATTACCGCGCCTTTTCAGGCCTTGTTTATAATTCAAAGTAGTTATATTTATTTTCAATGTCGATTCAAACTTAATTTTCATCGTTATTATTCAAAATATTTATTTTAAATATTTAAAATCCACTAAAATAGCCAATTTATAAATTTTAAATTGGTTCAGATTTTCCGGGTCGTTACAGCTTACATTCATTTGTACCCTAACCATAGCCCTCCTGGAGCATGTAGTACATCCTTGTCCATATTTGGATTTCGGTGGCTCTCACTAGGGTAGTTTTCTGTATTGTTCTAAGTCATGATTCGCAAGATGGATGTTCTCCATTGTGTTTTTAGGAGTTTGTAGGTGTCATATGTCAGGACGCTTTCTGGGATCCCTTCTTTGATAGATTTCCATATTCTGGATACCTAGATCGTCTTCAGATTGCTCTATTTCAGTGTCATCTTAAATTTCATTGTTTGGCGATCCTACATTATGAGTCGTTATAGTGACTTTGGCCTCCACCTTTGTAAACGTAGAGTTGCCTTATGGAGAAGCGATTTAGTGTGGAAGAAGGATTCATTTATAAACACTCTCTGAAGTCCATGTTTGAGTGGACCCCTTGAATTAGCGCACCTATGGTTATGTCGTCATTTGGATTGTTCGCTTCGGCCATGAAGTTGTTGAGCCTTTGGATGAAGCTTTTCAATGGATTTACAGGTCTTTGGAATAGGTTGGACAAAGACATGGCATTTTTGGGGAGTGTCGTATGCATTTGAAACTATTCAATGAACCTTCTCGCTGGTTGGTCAAATGAGGAAATGGGCCGACTAGGTGGTTGGATAAACCATGAGGTCACTACTCTTTCGAGGAACATAGGGAATCACTTTAACTTGATAACATCTTCCACACAAGCAAAATCCATATACCATTCATACTTTAGGAGGTTCTAAAAGAAATCACCCCTTCCTACATATGCCAACATAGTTGGCGGATTGAATCTACGTGGATATTCCTCACGTAAGACAACATCTATGAAAGGATTGGTACTTGAGGAGATATCCCGATCATCATTGTTTTCTTATGCTGACTCTCTATGACAACTGTCTAATTATAGCTATCAAATCTAGAGTCTAGATATTCATTACTTTGAGATCATCGAAATCCACCACGTATGCTTGGCTTGAATCTTGACGTTGGGTTGTGCCAGTTTAACTTGGTTCTCCCGTCTCTAGGAGATTTACTTGTTCAATTGTTCAGCATCTGATTCCTTGAAGGCAAACTAGCGTGTTCTACAGGACGTTCAGTTCCTCTGTTAATGATAGGGACTAGGAGAAAAGTAGGGGATCGATAGCAATCAAGGTATAGGAACCAGTACCGATCCCATCTAATTGAGGGGATCAACCCCCGGTCCCTGCTTGAGTTCTCATTGAATTTTCTTTTGTCATTTGGTTCTTCGAAACCGATCCATTGGTAAGGAATCGATAGGGGAAGTATGCTCTTCCTTATTCCTTCTACGGCGCAATTCAGTTGCTTCATCATTCTGATATTGGCTTAGATTTGTTAATTGAGCTATTGGTAGGTAGTATATAATAGTTCTTCCATCAGGTTTTCCAGATCATCTCCTGTGATAAGATTATTAGGGTCAGGAGTGTTCACTGCAGCAGCGACAATTTGTGAATGTTGTTTTGTTGATTCTCTGCAACATGGGAATATATGGCTCTCATGTCAGAAGCCATTGAGGAACATAGCTTCCTTTGGAATTTTGAGAATCTGAGTGGAGGTGGAAACTTAAAAGCAGATATTCCAAATCCATCTCATGGATACAAGGTTACACAAGTCGATGACGAGATTCGAGAGGTATTGAGAATCCAATCAAGACTCTCGGAAAAGCACAAAAAATGGTTCAAATGCCCTAGAATTATATGTAAAGAGACATATATAAAGATATTCTTAGAGAACAGAGTAGAAACAATATATAAATAGTAGAAATCAAGCAGAAATAGAGGCAAGCAAATTTTATAATGGTTCGACGTTAGTAGCCTACATCCACTAAGGAATTTGTTGTTTTATTGCTGATTTGAGTTTAAAAATGCTTGGATCGTAATGGATCTAATCGTGTAATGGAATACAAGTTTTAGAAGTGCTAGAAGAAGATGCCTTAAACTAAAGAATGAAACTCATATTTATAGGAAGAGACATAAAACGATACGATTGAAAATTTTCCAAGAAGAACATAGGAGCACGTCAACCCCACAATAGGAGTATGTGCCCCCATTGGACCTGCTTGGACGGATATTCATCCCTCTTGAGATAGGTGCTGATCCCTCAACTTGGGGAATGATGCTTGGTGACTCCTAATATAGATTGACTTTGGTCTTGTGGTCGGATCTTCGTACCTGCTTTGTGAAATCTCCCCGTCATTCTAGAGATAAGGATTTCTATTCACTACGTCATAGATGGCCTACTGCAACACCAGAGAAGTGATGTAGGAAGTGCCAAAAAATGTTGCTATAGACTAAAAAAGATCAAAGGCAACACTTTCTCGGTGTTGCATTTTGCCACGTTGCCCTAGAGTCAAAGACAACATCTTTGCGACCCTAGAGAAACTTTGGTACTGTTGTTGCCACTGTATTAAATTTACTATAAAAAAGTGGGCCCTACAGTCTGGTCCCCAATGTGTGGGACCCACATTATGGGCTCGCCAAAATTTGTAGCTCACCTTTACGGAATCCTATTGTGGGGCCCATATTCATTAACCTATGGTAACACTTTTACCATTCAATGACAACACTTTACTAGATTATTACAATATTTAACATCACATAATGCAAAATTATATCATAGCTACAACAACACCTTTCGCAATTTAAATTGAACATGTACTGCAACATTATATTACTGCATCATTATACTGCAACATTGCACTACAACAAAGAACTTTCCATTTCAGATTACCAGCAACACAAGTAGTACCTAGTCAACTACAAAATAACAAACATACTTAAAAACATAGCCATTAAATTCATGTTTATAGCCAGTACTTAGAAACACAACCAGTACGTACTAATTTCTACTTAATACGAAAAAGAAAAAAGTTCTTGAACAACTCCATCACTGCCTCCTTCACCTATTGCTTTTTCAATCTTCTCCTGCAAAATAAAGAAGTTTCAAAATGTGACATTAAATAAAATTAATAGTTATGAAACAAGTTTCTTAAATAGGAATTGTGGCCGATAACACACTGAAATCCATAGTAAAAGATCACCATCGTTAATGAATAAAATCTAAGTAATTCTTTGGTACAACTAATGTTTTCATAGTGAATACACTATTTCAGCGCAACCAAAGTCATGCATGCCTCTGTTACTAACTGAGGCAATGCCTCAGTTAATAACTGAGGCAATGCCTCTATGACAACCCCAAACCCCGTTCCACGGTGGCAAGGGTAATCTTTGGAATATAACACATAAACAGATAACAGCAGAACAGAAATAATTAAATACACCAGATAATGTACAATAGAATACACTGGATAAACATAATCATCAGAGTTACACAGTATACAGGATCATACCTAGTAAAAAATACAGTTCAGCTATACATAAATGTCTACAGCGGAAAACAAAACATAATATGTACAATAAGAGCTGAACAGCATAAAAAGAGATAAATGATAGAATCCATCTTCAGCTCCAGCTATCCAAAAAAGAGCCTGCTAAAACCTGAATACAAGGCTGCCTATGTAGAAAAAGGGGCACCCGAGTTTGCAAGTGAAACAAACTACGAGTCAATCATGGGACTGGTATGAGAAATCTACTTAACATATTTTTCAATATGGCCAATCACAGGACCACGCCGCTAACGCTGAACGGGTTTACTCCATTGGATTGCCAGTGCTTTAAAACAAGTAAATCTTTTAAACATCGCAATGCTTTTTATAAAAATGAAGTCATTATAAGACTCAGTTCCCATCACACAATGCAACACAAACCGGAGGATAGAGTTTTAACTTATAATGGCCAAAATATGCTTGATACGAATAAAACAAAAGCATTTGATATTATTACTAGTGTTTATATGTTTCAAAAAGAATTTCAATCATAAGTATCAATCATAGACGACATTAATGCCCCATACCACTATGTCGCCATATATAGGTATACAATCAAAACCGCTCGATGTCGTATTTGGAAATTGGATTTCCATCATGAACCAAGGCAAGGGATCGTCCTTACCGAATTCGAGACGCTCTAGCCCGTGTCTCAGCAAAGCGCGCAGGCAAGCCTTGGATCGTCAGGGTCGGTCCACTCGATGTGGATTAAAATGCCTGAACACTGCGTTTCCCCGCCCTATGGGGCGTCAACTGGTCATATCCGACTAAATCATCGGCTCCGAAGAGACCGAACTAATCGAGGCCTCGCTTTCCATCATCCACATAAGTAAAATACCCGGGCGTGCAAAACCCAAAGCACCACTCCTAGCTAGAAGGAAACGCATGTCCTCCCCGAGGTCCTTCTCCCGTTTCTGGCTCATACCGGGGTGTGAGGCTCGCGAAACAACGCTAAACACAAAGCTAGCCATTCAAAGTCGTGCTTTGATCATCAACCACAAAGCTCTGCTTTTCAACAAAAGCTTTGATCATTTGCATCTTAGCATGCCACACAGGAAAACCACTCCACGCAACCGATATACATCAATCACACAGAATGATATCCAATGTCAGACACACAGTCCATTTACAAGTCCATTCTGGGTCTGAATGAAACCGGAGGCACCTTATACCTCGCACATCTGTAAAATCAACAAGTACGTTCGGACGGCTACCACTTCATCCCCTTCAAGGTAGCTACTCCTATCATTAGCATCAATAGCACCCCTCCGTTCGACGTGAAGATCATCGGTCATGCACCGTCTTCATGTCTTCGACTTTTTATCGTCAATCAATTATTTGAAATGAGAATTAACTCGGCCTTTTCAAATAATTCACTTATATTTAAAATTTCAAATCAATTCACTTCAATGGTTAAATTATTCAACACCAATAATTCAATTCATTAATGTAATTTTCACGTCAAACACATTCAACCATCAAATATCCAATAAACCGGGCAAATTTAGTTTATTTCCATTCCATATCATGTATAATATTTTATCACGATTTATCGCTATTTTTATTTATTTAAAAATAGCCAATTCATTCAAACGACGCTTCAGGCCATAACGCGGTCGTGGCGCTGTTTTTCTTCAGATTTGATTTACACATATCTGAAAATTTAACCGTTGGATCTTTGCAAACTTTATATCATTAGAAAGATCTTTTCAAAACGAATCCAACGGTTCTAGTTTTGGGAAAATCCGATGGTCGGATCTTCCGGTACAATCGTTTGAAATTACGATTTCAAAGTACGAAGTGCAGCGTCGTAATTCGATTTATTTTAATTATATTTATATATACATATATATATAGTCAATTTTGGCGCTGTTTTTCTTCAGATTTGATTTAAACATTCCTGACAATCCAACCGTTGGATCTTTACAAAGTGGGTGTCGTTGGAAAGATATTTCCAAAGCGAACCCAACGGTTTCGGTTTCGGAAAATCCGATGGTCGGATCTCCCGCAATAATCGTTTGAAATCACGGTTTCAAAATACGAACTGCAGCTTCGTTATTCGATTTATTTTAATTATATTTATATATATATATATAAAAAATTCATTCTTCGATTTCAAAACCATATTCATTTCATATATTTGATAAAACGATATTTTTATCCAATAGATATTTATTTCAACACATCGCTATTTTTAACAATTCATATATATAATAAAAATGTGATTTTTATTGTAAAACAATTTATTTCAAAACACGATTATTTTATATAGTTCATACATAAGGTAAAAATGTCATTTTTGGTGTTAAAACAATTTATTTAAAACACTAATATTTTATATAGTCTATATATATGATAAAAATGTTATTTTTATCTTTCAAAGAATTTATTCAATACATGAATGTCATTCAACACATGAATTTTATTCAATACATGAATTTCTATTCAACACACGAATATAGTTTCAAGACATGAATATAAATCAAACACAAGAATATTTCAGAAAATTTCGGTAGCATAACGGCAGGGTAGTTAAAACCGGCACCATCCCGAGTACGGCTCCTCGCTCTACCTTAAAGCCTCACAGCTTTTGACAATGGGGATTTCAATATCTAGTTCGTACGCAGACGAATTTTCCCATATACTAATCCTATTGGGATTTCAACCACAAACAATCATTTCCAATCAACCATTCATGATATTCACCAAATTTTACATCAACCAATAATCCAAACAATATCACAACCAATATATATCGTCCATGGTCTGTGGACGAGGGGAGCATATATATATATATATATATATATATATATATACGTATATAACTATATTTCGATTTCATTTCAATATCATTACAATTCTTTTCAACGCATATATCATTTTTACAATGCATATATAACTTATACATCGAACATACAACTTATACAACGCTTGTACATGAGGTGTACAACGCTTATATAACTCATACATCGACTATATAATTTATACATTGTTATGTCCATATCGTTTATAATTCAGAAATCTCACATTGGGTTCCACTCCTCGAAAAATTGTAGAAGGCTCAGAAAAATATCCGGTCTCTTCTAGAATGTAGAAGACGCCCACACGAGTCCACCGTCTCTTGTTTCACTGGATTTTGACAACATACAAAAAAGATATGATTTTTATTGTAAAATCGGATTTCGTAGTGCTTTAAAGTGCTATAGTCAATAAAATAAAATCAAAGTCGCACCTTCCATGTTAGGGTTCAAAACTAGGTCTGCGTTTTACATGAAATCCGTGCAACAATGTGAGGATCGGGTGGCACAACGTCATAGGGCTTGGAGAGAGGTTTCCGACGAGGGTGGTGGGGTCGAGCTCGAACCACCGTAGGCGGCGGAACTGAGGTCGATACGGCCGAAGTTTGTTGAGGTGGATCTCGCGAACGACGCGACGAGGAGGGGCAAGGCTTATACGGATTTGAAGAGGGGACTTCGATCTTCAAAAACGCCCCAAAGGGCCACTCCATTTCATTGAGTGATTGAGGAGAAAAAGAGGAGGGAAGGATTGAACGATTTCCGCCGTCGGGTTAGAGATATTTCGGAGAAGAAGGCGGGGAGAGAGAATGAGTGTGATTGGCTCACTTTTTTTATATATTTTTATAAAATCCGAAAATACCCCTTCCACATACGAACTCCAATCCCAACCTAACGACTGTCATCCCTAGCTAAATACCCCCATTCCGAACACAATGGGATATGTTTCATAGGCCCATTCGACTATTTCAGTCAGTTTCTCTTCAATTTAAAATATAAAACATTCAATATTTGATTTGAACGTATATTTCAATTTACCGGGGCCACATACTGATCCCAAAAATTCTAGAAAAAATAAATCTAGCTATGTTTTGACGGTACGGCCCCAACAAAACAAGTTTCGCCTAATTCCGAGACTATTTGAAAAATGGCCATATTCTGGTCGATCCACTTTAACTTAAATTAACCAAACACATTTTCCCTTGCCACGCTCACATATTAACTTCAAAAATTTTGGAATTTGAAACCTAGCAATAATTTGACATCCCGGATCCAACAAAAGTGATTTCGTCGAAAACAGAGGTCGTTTGCAAAATGTCTATTTTCAAGGGCTATATAAACTCCATAGCGACCTTTCTGAAAATTCATTTGGCCATAACTTTTGATTCCCACTATGAAACTTCGATTTTTCAGATTCGTTAGAAAGATATTCATAAACAGATTTAAATATTTTTGGTTTCACTAAAATCCCTTTTATTTTACACCCGGTATAGTCAGTCAAAGTTTAAATTCAAATTTTGAAACTGCCGCGCCATTTCAGGCCTAGTTTATAAATAAAATAAATATATTTATTTTCAAACATTGATTCAAACATACTTTCCTTCGTTATTATTTAAAGTAATTATTTAAAATCCACTAAAATAGCCAAATTAAAATTTTTAAACTGGTTCAGATTTTCCGGGTTGTTACAATCTCCCCCACTTAAAACTTTTCGTCCTCGAAAAGGAACGAAGTTGGAAGTTGTTTTACAAATCAACTCAACTTTCATTATTTTCATTATGGCCTAAGTTCTTCAACTTTTCAATTTCTAAGAACTTTTCAAATTTTTCAAAAATTTGGCTAACACCCTAAATTTTCAAAAAAATTCACCATAACCTCCCCTGCACCGGGAGCTTCAGGATATTTCAAATAGCCTCCCATGGCCCTTACCAATCCAAAAGAAAAAGAAAAAGCCAAGCGGCTAGCCAATCGGCTCATATAATCATCAAATCCCCAAGAAATACAATAAACATGTACCTATTTGTCGGGCAAACAATTTTATTTCTCTGCTTAGCAGTTTATCCATAACCTGTTCACACATATATAATGTACATGTATATATTTCTATCTATTTTTAAATCAGTTCAATACTTGATTCACTTGCATACATTTAACTTCATTCTCTTATTGATTAAATTAACTATCATTCTAATAATTTAATTAATCAAATCCACAATCACACAACACAACCAACAATCAATTTGTTGATTAACTTTTCAAAAATATACCAATTAATTCATATACTCTTTTGAAAACATTCAGACTATATAATTAAAAAGTTTACATGTATGAAAAGAAAACAACAGCAAAGTAGAGAACAAAATGGGAATGCAAGATATGGTAAATGTACCTTGCACCATAGTCAATCAGAGATATCCACCCTGCACTTGGGGTATGCTTTCTTAATGCTCTCCTCAGTTTCCCAAGTACAATCTCGTGGATCTCCACTCCATTGCACTTTGACTAAGTGAACCTTCTTGTTCCTCAGCTCTTTGGTTTCTTTGCCAATAATCTTGATCGGCTCTCTTCTTACAGCTAACTCTGGCGTAATTTTTATATCCCATTGCATGGCTTCTTCCACGATCAAGTCGGGATCATGTACATGTTTTCGAAGTTGAGATACGTGAAACACATTATGTACTCCAGGCAACCAATCAGGTAATTGAACTCTATAAGCGAGAGTTCCAACCCGTTCTAGAATAAGGAACAGACCAATAAATTTGGGTGCCAATTTCCCCATTTTACCGAATCGGATCACTCCTCTCATCGGAGATACTTTCAAATACACATAGTCGCCAACAGCGAATGATATATCTCTTCTTCTCTTATCTGCATAGCTTTTCTGTTGGCTTTGAGCGGCGTGTAATCGTTTCTTAATGAAATTGACTTTGTCCGCAGCTTCGCGAATCATATCGGGTCCCAATACGAGTCTATTACCAGGTTCTACCCAACAAGCAGGAGATCGGCACGGTCTACCATACAATGCTTCGAATGGTGACATTGTCAGGCTCGCTTGGTAGATGTTGTTGTATGAGAACTCGACCAAATGCAAATGGTCTTCCCATGATCCACCAAAATCAATAACACAAGCCCGCAATAAATCTTTAAGAATACGATTCACCCTCTCAGTTTGGCCATCTGTTTGAGAATGATATGCGGTGCTCAAGTTCAGTTTCATTCCTAATTCTGCTTGGAATGCTTCCCAGAATTTACTAGCAAAAATTGGGTCATGATCGCTAATGATACTCATGGGAACTCCATGAAGTTTAACAATTTCTCTGAAATAAATCTGCGCTAGACTCTGAGCAGTTCCATTCGATATGACAGGTATGAAATGGGCGGTCTTCGTGAGACGATCTACAATCACCCAAATACTGTCATTTCCTTTCCTGGTTCTGGGCAAACCATCTATGAAATCCATAGAAATCTTTTCCCATTTCCCACCTGGAATTTCCAATGGTTGCAACAATCCGGCGAGTTTCTGCTGATCGCTTTTGACTTGTTGATAGGTGGAACACCGGCTGACATATATAGAGATATCTCATTTCATCGCCTTCCACCAGAAAGTTCGCTTGAGGTCATTATACATTTTACTAACCCCTGGGTGGATACACAGCTTGGACTTGTGACACTCGTCCAATACTTCTCTTTTGAGCTCAAGATTGTCGGGAACACAAATTCTTCCCTTCAATCTCAGAACTCCTGCACTATCCATTTGAAAATTGGAGACTTCGCCCTTTTGAATTCTTCTGATCATCTCTTTAACAAAACTATCGTTTTTCTGAAGAATAGATATTTTATCAATCAACGATGGTGTAATGATAATACTTGCGATGATCACATTCTTCCTGCTGAGCGCATCATCCACAACATTGGCTTTCCCCGGAGTATATAAAATATCAAGATCATATGCCACGAGAAATTCTAACCAACGTTGCTGCCTCATATTTAGATCCTTCTAGGTGAATAAATACTTCAATGATTGATGATCAGTATATAATTCGAACTTCTCACCCAATAGATAATGCCTCCAGATTTTCATAGCAAACACGATGGCTAGCAATTCAAGATCGTGAGTTGCATAATTTTTCTCATGTGGCTTCAATTGACGGATAGCATAAGCGACTACCTGGCCTCTTTGCATTAATACTACACCAAGACCTTCTTTAGAAGCATCGGTCCAGATTTTCAAGTCTTGGTTGCCATCAATAATTGTTAGCAGTGGAGCAGTTGTCAGTTTTAACTTCAGCTCTTGGAAAGCTGCTTCACATTTGGGAGTCCAGTTGAATCTAGAATGTTTCTTAGTAAGCTTCGTTAAGGAAATAGACGTCTTCGCAAAATCCTTAATGAATTTCCGATAATAACTGGCCAATCTGAGAAAACTTCGGACTTCTGTGGGTGTCGAGGCTATTTCCAATTCTGAATAGCAGTGATTTTACTGGGATCAACTGAAATTCCTTCCTTTGACACGACGTGGCTAAGGAATTTTACTTCTTCTTGCCAGAATATACATTTGGAAAATTTTGCTTTTAAAACATTCTTTCTGAGAATTTCTAACACTTGTTCCAAATGTTTTTCATGCTCGCTTTCTGACTTAGAGAAGATCAGTATATCATCAATGAAAACCAGAACAAATTTATTCAATACTTCTCTGAATACCCTGTTCATTAGATCGACGAAATAAGATGGAGTGTTACATAAGCCGAACGGCATTACTAACCACTCGTAGAATAAATCTGGACCTCTGAATGCTGTCAAAGGAATACACTCTTCGGCAATACGAAGCTAATGGAAACCTGTAGCTAGGTCCATTCGGGAAAATACTTAAACGCCATTCAATCAATCCAACAAATCATCAATTCGCGGCAATGGATATTTGTTCTTCAACGTCTGCTTATTCAAGTCACGATAATCTACGCATAGTCTGAGAGTACCGTCTGACTTCGGGACAAATACCACTGTTGCTCCCCAATCAGAGAAACTAGGTTTGATCAGACCCTTCCATACAAGCTGTCTAGTTTGATTGTCTACCTCTTCTTTTTCCTTCAAGGTCATTCTTCGAATAGAGTGAACTATTGGCCTTGCATTCGGAACTAAAGAGATTTTAAAATCAATTTCTCTCTGCGAAGGTAAGCTAACAACTTCTTCGAACACATCCGCATAGTTCTTGACAACTGGGATATTTTCAATGTCAACCGGAATATGCTTTGTAACGACAGGAACAGGTTCTATTTGAGCAGGAGAAACATCCAAAGCTGCCCAAATGTCTTTTCTATCAGAATTCGGGCCTTCACATGGAATGGTTATATAGTCTCCCGATTTAATCTTTGTCTTAACGACTCTGTCGGCACATTTAACCTCAGCTTCATATTTGGTTAACCAGCCTAACCCCAAGATAAGATCAAATTCTGTAAAATTCATGACGATCGCGATAGTGGGGAACCGATAACGGGAAAAAGTGACAGGCACCCCACAAACCCAACCGAGATCGAGGGAACCCCCAACCGGATTATGGACAGTCATGGGTGTCTTGAGCTTTCTCAAATTCAAATCCAGTTTCTTAACTGCATTCTTTGCAATAAAGCTTCGCGACGCGCCTGTATTAAACAATGCTTTAACTGGGATATCTTTCACAGTAAGCGCGCCTTCTAAAACATCTGGCCTTTCCTGACTAGATGAGGGTATAGGAACTTCTGCCACTTCATTCACTTGTACTATTTTAGATTTCTCTAATAACCGGCAATCCCGCTTTATATGACCAGCCTGATGGCACAAATTGCATTTCCTAGTCTCTTGCAACTTGTTCTTGGATTTAAATTTATCCTTTATTCGTTTCTTCAAGGGTCCACAGTTTATCGCCAAATGCCCTGGCTTCTTGCAATTATTGCATACGCAGTCGTTACTGGTCCTTTCTCAGATATAACCTTTTCTCGATTGAATCTAGGATTCTTTCTGACTCCAGACGTCGTGCTTGACTCTGGATGTGTACTTGTCTCTAGGCTATCAGTTTTCTTTTTGTTGCTCGAACTGACCTCCTCTTCCTCATCAAAAAGGTTTCGCTTATCTAGATCTTCATACCGATAAGCCATATATATCATTTCAGAAAAAGGAAGCTTCACATGCCCCATTACACTACTCTGGTATTTTCTTTGGAGCCCATTAATAAACATCAGATTCTTCCTATTCGGATTTTGAATTAGATGAGGGGCAAAATGAGAAAGTTCATTGAATTTCTTATGATATTCCAGAAAGGTCATATCTCCTTGTATCAGATAATAGAATTCATCACATAACCGCTCAGTTGCTTTTGGAGGAATAAATCTTTCACTGAAAATATCTTTAAATCTATCCCAGGTAATATTACCTTCTGGATTATCCTTAATAATCGAATCCCACTAGAACAAAGCTTCGTCTTTGAGTGCCCAAGATGCCAGTAATCTTTTCTGGTCATCTCTCAGCTTTAAACCTTCAAAGATTTTCTCAGCAGAACGAATCCAAGCTTGTGTTTTAATGATAGATCCTTCACCCAAGAATGGTACTCTACCCATATTTCTATATTTCTTAAATAGAGCTTCAATATCTGGTTCCAACCTACCTCTTCTACTTTTGCCATTCATTTTTCAATGTCTGCAAATAGCAGACAAAGTGCTAGGCCAACAGAAAAGATAATTTTAAAACATAGAGACATATACTTGAATGTAAATGTGTCTATCAGGGGTGTATCTCATTCTACTTCACTCATTCTAGGATATTACTAATCCTATCTGAAATAAGCGATCCGTCTTAGAACACTACTGGTTCTATTTCTGATGAGTTCGTTAATATGTTATATTCCAGAACTAAGCTTAACCAAAGCTCTGATACCACGTTGTGACGACCCCAAACCCCGTTCCACGGTGGCAAGGGTAATCTTTGGAATATAACACATAAAGAGATAACAACAGAACAGAAATAGTTAAATACACCAGATAATGTACAATAGAATACACTGGATAAACATAATCATCAGAGTTACACAGTATACAGGATCATACTTAGTACAAAATACATTTCAGCTACACATAAATGTCTACAACGGAAAACAAAACATAATATGTACAATAGGAGCTGAAAGCATAAAAAGAGATAGATGATAGAATCTATCTTCAGCTCCAGCTATCCAGAAAGAGCCTGTTAAAACCTGAATACAAGGCTGCCTGTGTAGAAAAAGGGGCACCCGAGTTTGCAAGTGAAACAAACTACGAGTCAGTCATGGGACTGGTATGAGAAATCTACTTAACATATTTTTCAATATGGCCAATCACAGGACCACGCCGCTAACGCGGAACAGGTTTACTCCATTGGATTGCCAGTGCTTTAAAACAAGTAAATCTTTTAAACATCGCAATGCTTTTTATAAAAATGAAGCCATTATAAGACTCAGTTCCCATCACACAATGCAACACAAACCGGAGGATAGAGTTTTACCTTATAATGGCCAAAATATGCTTGATACGAATAAAACAAAAGCATTTAATATTATTACTAGTGTTTATATGTTTCAAAAACAATTTCAATCATAAGTATCAATCATAGACGACATTAATGCCCCATACCACTATGTCGCCATATATAGGTATACAATCAAAACCGCTCGATGTCGTATTTGGAAATTGGATTTCCGTCATGAACCAAGGCAAGGGATCATCCTTACCGAATTCGAGACGCTCTAGCCTGTGTCTCAGGCAAGCGTGCAGGAAAGCCTTGGATCGTCAGGGCCGGTCCACTCGATGTGGATTAAAATGCCTGAACACTACGTTTCCCGCCCTATGAGGCATCAACTGGCCATATCCAACCAAACCATCGGCTCCGAATAGACCAAACTAACTGAGGCCTCGCTTTCCATCATCCACATAAGTAAAATACCCGGGCGTGCAAAAGCCAAAGCACCACTCCTAGCTAGAAGGAAACGCATGTTCTCACTGGAGTCCTTCTCCCGTTTCTGGCTCAACCCGTGGTGTGAGGCTCGCGAAACAACGCTAAACACAAAGCTAGCCATTCAAAGTCGTGCTTTAATCATCAACCACAAAGCTCTGCTTTTCAACAAAAGCTTTGATCATTTGCTTCTTAGCATGCCACACAGGCAAACCACTCCATGCAACCGATATTCATCAATCACATAGAATGATATCCAATTTCAGACACACGGTCCATTTACAAGTTCGTTTTAGGTCTGAATGAAACCGGAGGCACCTTATACCTCGCACATCCGTACAATCAACAAGTACGTCCGGACGGCTACCACTTCAGCCCCTTCAAGGTAGCTATTCCTATCATGAGCATCAGTAGCACCCCTCCATTCGACGTGAAGATAATCGGTCTTGCACCGTTTTCATGTCTTCAACTTTTAATCGTCAATCAATTATTTGAAATGAGAATTAACTCGGTCATTTCAAATAATTCACGTATATTTAAAATTTCAAATCAGTTCACTTCAATGGTTAAATTATTCGACACCAATATTTCAACTCATTAATGTAATTTTCAAGTCAAACACATTCAACCATCAAATATCCAATAAACCGGGCAAATTCAGTTTATATCCATTCCATATCTTTTATAATATTTTATCACGATTTATTTATTTAAAAATAGCCAATTCATTCAAACGATGCTTCAGGCCATAACGCGGTCGTGGCGCTGTTTTTCTTTAGATTTGATTTACACATATCTGAAAATCTAACCATTGGATCTTTGCAAACTTTATATCATTAGAAAGATCTTTTCAAAACGAATCCAATGGTTCCAGTTTTGGGAAAATCTGACAGTCGGATCTCCCGGTACAATCGTTTGAAATTACGATTTCAAAATACGAATTGTAGCGTCGTTATTCGATTTATTTTAATTATATATATATAGTTGATTCTGTTGGATCTAGATTAACCCTAGAGGGGGTGAATAGGGTTTATCATAGTTTTTAAACTGAATTGAAAAACTGATAGGATATTAAAATAATAAACAGATCACAGAATGCAGCAGAAATAAAAGTGCAGAAAATAAATCACACACAGATATACCCGGCTTCGGCAAGACTCTGCCTACTGCTGCATTCCTAAAGTTTCTACTAGGTGATAGAACAGATCCCGATTACAAGACCATGTAAACTTGCGAACCCCTCGCTCCTATTCTAACCCTACGCTCAAAACTCTAGACTGGTCTGTATCCCCTAGACCAGATTTTCCCTAGTTTTACAGACGCTAGTAAACTACCAGTTAACACCCTAACTGGATTCCCCTAGAATTTTATAGACTCTAGAAACTGTCAGTTAACCCCTAACTGAATCCCCTAGAATTTTACAGACTCTAGCAACTGTTCAGAATGGTTTACAAATAAAAAAAAGAAAATACAATACAACCAATAAAACCCCCTTTGTCTAAAGTAATATAAGCCTGCCACTTTGCTTTGTCATTAAAAAACTTGGTCTCCTCTTTGTTGATGGCGACTGAGAAATGGGAAATAGGGTTTTGCCCCAAATCAATTTGACTTCAAAAAGGTTGGCTCTGAATTAAACTTTGATGCCCTGATTAGTTGATGCTCCTTGGTCGATTGATTTGGCCACTCTTTGGCGATCGAAAATAATGAAGTAATTTTGTGAGTTTATCTGAATTTGATCTTTCAATTTTGCTCTGGTTTTTGATGTCTGCCCATGTTGATTTGTGTGTGCTTATGTAAGGTTATAGAAGACCTTAAGCCCCTCTGATTTCACAAAAAATGATTTGCTCTGATCGTGCATGGACTTTTATTTGTTGCCTTGAATTGAAAATGATATTTGCGTGATACTTCCCCATTTGCTTCATGGCATTGAATGAATTGTCTGTTGTCGAGTGAATGCCATGTATGATTTGTTGAATTCAGGAAACTTTTCAAATTGTTTTCATGGTGCTTGCATATTTCTGGAATCAATAAAGATCCTTTCTTGCCTGGTCAATTTTTGTCCCTCTTTGAATTTTGAGAACAAAAAAAAAACGATTGCCAAAAATATTTAATGCCACAAATGCACATTTAAATACTTTCCATTCATTTATGTGCTGCTTTAAAATAATTCCTGCACCATTTCTTGCATGCCTCTTCTATTATATGTCTTTTGCTATGGACATTCAATTGCAATCAAAGCATCATGCATCAGCTGATTTTTGAATTGCTGCCTTGATTAAATTGGCCGAGAAGTCTAGAAGTAAATTTTTGCCCCTTTGAAAATTGTTGCCAAAAACGTAGACCATGAATGAATCTTATTTGTGGCCCCTTGAAATAAATAATCATATCTGGAAACAGATGATCTCTTGGCAACATGATTTCAGAAAACAATAAGCATTGATTGCAAAACTGTAATTCAAAAATCTTGCCATATATACATGTATGAAATGATTTGTTCACATATGCATTTCTGAAAATAAATTAATCACTTGCCACAATATTTATTCATTTATGAAAAACAATTGCATATGTGACCTTGAACATGATTTCAGGAAATCATTCAATTGTTTTTCTTGGCCCCGAATTGAAAAACACCTGCATGTTGATTTTGAACATCTTGAAAACTTGCCAATAAATTGTTGCTTGATTAGCTCCTGTAGCTTGCAAAATATGAGTTTCTGGAAACGTTTTATGGAATAAATATTTGCATTGAAAACTTGAGTTTGTGGTCCTCCTTGATTTTATACTTGCCAAGAACTTGCACCCTTTTGCTTCTCCAATTTGGTGTTGAAAAAAAAACTTTCCATGCTAAAGATTCCATATACTGCTTTGTCATCACTGATTGAATATTCATTTCTGGAAATGTTTTAAAAATAAGAATATATGCTTGCATTCATGACATTATTTATTTCTAGAAATGTTATTCGATTGAATGTATTAAAAAAAAACTCCCCTGACATTTCATACATGTTGAAATCCAGTTTTGTCACCATTTCTTTGAGCTAGTACTTGAAAGCTGCAACATCACATTTGTGCCATCTTCATGTTGACGTTTCTCTTGCCCAAAACTGTGCATGCTGAATGCGTGATTTGTTGATTTATGGAAATGCTTTAAACTCTTGCCAAAAAAAAATTCTTCAATGCACTGATGTCTCATGTTTAGTTTCTGCAAATAAAAATAGATTCTTTCTTGCCCAAATTTGTACTTTGTTGCCTTGTTCGAATTTTTTTATGAAACAAATAAAAGATTGCCAATTTTCCATAATGAATTCCTTGAATGCATTCCTTCTTTGCATACACATATTTCCTGAAATAACTTGAGTATTGATTTTGCAATTGATTTCTTTCATGCTAAAAAGATGTGTGTCATTTTTTGGAGTTTCTTTGCAAGATTAAATATGATGCATTCATGCTAAATATGCATTCATGCTAAATATGCATTCATGCCAGATATGCATTCTACCAAAAAAAAAATCTAAACAGATTGAAGTTTCCTTGCATGATCAAATGCTTACTTGCAATTCATATGAATGCACTGCTGTGATCTTGCATGATTGACAAGAAAAGAAAATGTTTTCCAAAGAAAAATCTGTTGCTAAACTTGTTGTTCCTTTTTTTTATATATATGTGCCATTATTGCAATGTGAATGAGTGAAATGCAGTAGTGAGGCAATGACTGTATACTAGAGTGATGAGAGTTGTAGTGAGGAACAAATGTACAAAAATGAGAAAAATTGTACCGATATTTGTAATAAACAAATTTGATTGAAATATATTATGTTCAAACAAATTTGTTTAACATATTCAGTTTATATACAAGTACAATATCATATGAAGAATATACAAATAGTGGAGTTATAAAATTGAACTGTTTGATTGTTGAAATAGAATATTATATTTAATAAAATACTGTTTGAATATTTAATTCTTGTCCAGTAGTATTTTATATAAATATAAATACTATATTCCTGTCTGTGATATAGAATAACAGTGCAGTAACAAACACAAAAATAAAAAAAAATTGGTTGTTATAATCAAACAAAAATCATATAATTGTGTATACAACTACGTCATATACAACAATCTCCCCCTTTTGATGATGACAAACAAATAAAAGATTTTGAGCATAATAAATGTGTTTGACAGTGAATATTGAACTCCCCCTATTTATTAGCTCCCCCTATAACAGAAAACTCCCCCTATAACTATGCATGAGTGAAATGAATGAATAATAATGAATTTTCAAAAATAAAATATTTATAAAATATTCATTCATAAATCAAAATCCCAACCTATTCTCCCCCTTTTGTTATCATCAAAAGGATTCAGATTTTAAAATACAGATGAAAAATGACTAAAGATATAATTTCAGCTTAGGAGAAAGAACGGTCATCATAAATCATAATCAGTCAAACAAAAATCATAATATTCTAAGAACAGGTGGCATATTTCACATTATAGAGAATGACGGATTTACGATGAATTTTATATAAAATGGGGAGAGTTAGAAAAAAGAGCTCCAATTATTTTCCAAGGAATTTTTATAAAAATGAGGCACAAAAACAGTGATGGATTTGGACTATAATTATAATTTCAACTTAAGTGACAAAATCGAATAATCTCAAATCCCAATCGCTATCAATCAACAAATCATAATACTTCATAAGATATTAACACATTTCACAGATTAGAACATGGATTGATAGGCTGGTTTTTATAAATACCAAGGAGAATTTCATATTAATTTTACTTTATAGCGCATTATTTCCTTTTTCTTTTTATCTTTTATTTAAGAGCACACTGACCACGCATAACCAGAGCTTGGATTTTTAAATGAGATCAGTCGCAGCTTAAATTATAAGTTGTCTCTTAACCATGCATAACCAGAGCTTGGATTTTTAAATGATGTTAGAGACACACTTATATATTTATTATATATTTTATCATTTGCTTTAAATAGAAAAACTCCTCGGTATATACAACCAATATGAATGACAGAAATGTGGTAAGTACAGAAATGGACTGTGAAATAAATTTCTAAATTACTTATATTATGAAATATGCTCGATTGTGCTGGGATCATTGAAAAATTTCAATTGTCACCAATTCTTAAAAAAAATAACATAGTTCAATTTCTATCACAAATATTTTCACTGTTTATTCACGATGATTTTTTTTAAATTAAACTCTCCACATTAATATAAAATTATCATGGATGGCAGAAGGATGATAGGTAATGAAGATGGTCGTGAAATAATTGCCAGTTCAAAGATATTATAATAAACGTTCAACCATCATGAAAATCAAAATAACATCTCCTCTTGTTGTGAAAATATACTGCAATCACAATTCATCACAATTTCAAAATCTGATACTAATTTTGATGAATTATATATATAGTTCAATTTGGATACTGATTTCAATTTCTGAATGAATAATCAATACATAATTTTAAAATTGAAAATCAATTACAAGAGGAATTTATACAGATTTATACAAGGGGGAAAAAATGTGTATGGTGTCTATACAAGGTGAAAATTCAAAAACAGATGGATGAAAAAGCTGATACCACTTGTAGTCTCCTTCTCGAGGATTTTAATCACACCCTAGATTAAAGAAATTTCAAACACAAAGCCCAAACAGACAAGATTACAAATTTGGCACAATTATCAGAGCAGTAGAAAGATTAAAGCAGGCAGTTATTTGAAAACAGTATCAGAGCAGCACAGAAAACAATCTCACAGCAGACTTGTCAGAGGATGGTCACATAAGATCATTCATGATCCAAGATTAGAAATATCGTTTATTTGAAATCATTTGTGGAATATGAAAAACTCTAGATTCAATGAATCGATCACACCAAATTATTAGTTTCACATTCAAGATATGTGTGTGATTCAGTAAATCAATAATTTCAAATGATTTTAAACAAACAGATATTTAAATCAAATAACCATGAAATACCAATAAATTTCAAGACCCAAAGTTTTCAAGGAATTTTTCAAAACAATTTCTGACAAGCACATGAGTAATTTCAGATCATTTACATCAAACTTAAGAGATATTCATGATCCAGAAAATTAAAAAAATAATTTATTTGAAATCACTTGAATCAATGTCAAGTTTTGAGATATAATGAATCAGTCACACAAGATTGAGAATTTCAAATTTAAGAGGTATGTGAGATTCAGAATATCAAGTATTTCAGATGATTTCAAACAAACAGATTTCAACCATAAAATGATCATGAATATAAGAAGAATTTTTAGATGTATCACTGTAATTCAAGACATTTCAAAATATCCAAGCCAATCTGAAAAAACAATGAAATTTTCACAACTGAGAAGTAGCAGTGTGCTGTAATGAGTATAATATTTCAAGCTTTTCTAAAATGAATTAGAAGAAACTCAAAACAACAGAGGTGCGTGAATTTCCATTTAATTTTCAAATCTTCAAAAATTTAAAATTCACATTAACAGTGTTCAAGATATAACAAGAATACATCAACACTGTTATGAATTCAGAAAATAGAAAATAAACTTCAAAACAATTGCAGATATTTACAAATTTATATTCAAGATCTGAAAAAGACTAAAACATCAGATTTTCATTCAAGTGAAGCGCATTTCCAGAAAATCAAGAGTTACGCAATTGGAAGTTAATGAAGCCCAAAAGAAGTTACAATGATATAACAGTGACAAATCAAAACAGAAAACAAAGAAAAATAAACAGAAGGACAGAAGGAGAAATAAACAAAGAAAATAAAAACAGAGAATATTCACAAAGGTGAGTTTAGATATCATACCAGAATCCAATGTAAATCAGAATCTCTAACCCAACAAATTTTGGCCAAGGAACTATAAAGAATACAGAAATATAGAACAACTTGAAATCAATCTCTTTTCAGCACAGCAGTTCCTCAACCTTCTTCGGTACCTAACAGTTGAAAGGATCGAGTGGTCTAACAAAATTTGTAAAACCACTCACAGTTTTGTTAACATCTTTCAGTACCCAAACTTGTTTGTATAACAATCCATTTGAATCTACCTTTGTGCCTTTGGTAACCCAAACATGTTTAGTTTTTCCAAAAATCATTTTATTTCTTTTTGGGGTCCACAACTGTTCAACTGGATTGTTATCAAACCAATTCTTGTCTCGTTTGTGATTTAAAAACCTTTTGGAATTTTCACAATTCAAATTTTCAGAATGACCCATCTTGAAGCAGTTTGAAGGATTTTTAAAATCACACGAGCTCAAAAAATCATTTCCTTTCCCAAAACCAATACCCTTTTTATTTCTTGAAAATTGTTGATTTTTCAAGAACATATTTAAAGATTTTTCTCCGCTAGAGAATTTGATTAGAGATAATTCAAGTTGTTGAATTTTAGATTTAAGGTCAGAATTCTCTTTCATTAGATTCGAACAACGATTAGTGCTAATCTTTCTCTTTTTAGTATCTTCCTGTTTCAAAATCAAATTTTCATTTTCAAGGAACTTGATTTTGGTCTTGGATTCAAGAATCTCAGATTCAAAATTAATTTGTTTTTCAAATTCAACTTTCTTGAAATTTTCAATCTCTTTTTCAAGCTCATTTAAAATCAAATCACTTTTCAACAAGCTTTCTTTTTCAGCAATTTCATGTTTGGAATTTTTGATGGCCTTAAAATTATTAAATTCTTTTTGCAAAGAATTGTTTGAATCTTTTAACTTAACCTCGTTATCTTTTAAAATCAAAATTTCCTCTTTAAGCCTTTGAATATTTTTATTGAGATGAACGACGTCAGTTTTCAACTTCAAACAGCTGTCACAGTTAGAACTTTCTAATTTCACGACATTTGTAACTTCTGATTCCAAACAGTTAATTTTGCTATATAACTCGTGATTTTTTGATTTTAAAGATTTATTTTTACGATGGAGTTTATCAACGATTTTTGTCAAATCAGTACACATATAAACCAAATCTTCATATGAGAAGCTTTCAGTTTCATTGTCTGTTGAGTCTCTATCGTCTGATCTACTTGAATTTTCATCTGTTTCTTCTTCCGAGCATAGATCCGAATCTGAGTTGATCTTTTTGGGTTTTGAACTGTTTTTGTCAATTTTTCCATACCTCGTATTGAGAGTATTCCATATTTCCTGCGCAGTTAAACAACGGGAGATAAGGCCATACTGAACATCATCAATATGGGAATATAAGATATGTGTAGCATGATTATTAAAACATTTATCTTCCTTATCATAACCATTAATAACAACATCCCAACATTTAAAATTAATAGATTTTAAAAAGGATTCCATTTCTGACTTCCAATTTGAAAAATCTGAACCATTAAAAATAGATGGAATGCGACTGGACTGACTCTCTAAGGACTGACAACTAGAATGACCTATGACTCTAGAGTTAAAGAAATAACCTGCTCTGATACCACTTGGTGTCTCTATTTACGAGGAATTTTAAATCACCCCGGTGGCCACCAAAGATACCTCAGACACTGGTTTCACGTCCTGCCTCTTGACACGGACAACCACCCACGGGCATGTAGGGGCAAGAGTCAATACTTCGCCACATGATCATACAGCGAGAACCCCCTATCATGTTATAACCTTAAACCAGCTCTGATACCAATTGTTCTCGCTTTCTCGAGGATTTTAATGACATCCCGGTGGCAAACAAAGGTACCTCAGAGACTGATTTCACGTCCTGCCTCTCGACATGGACAACCACCCACAGACATGTAGGGATAAGAGTCACTACTTCGCCACTAGATCATAGAGCGAGAACTCCCTATCATGTTGTAACCTTATACCAGCTTTGATACCACTTGTTGGATCTAGATTAACCCTAGAGGGGAGGTGAATAGGGTTTATCACAGTTTTTAAACTGAATTGAAAAACTGACAGGATATTAAAATAATAAACAGATCACAGAATGCAGCAGAAATAAAAGTGCAGAAAATAAATCACACACAGATATACCCAGCTTCGGCAAGACTCTGCCTACTGCTGCATTCCTAAAGCTTCTACTAGGTGATAGAACAGATCCCGCTTACAAGACCATGTAAACTTGCGAACCCCTCGCACCTATTCTAACCCACAGACATGTAGGGATAAGAGTCACTACTTCGCCACTAGATCATAGAGCGAGAACTCCCTATCATGTTGTAACCTTATACCAGCTCTGATACCACTTGTTGGATCTAGATTAACCCTAAAGGGGGGTGAATAGGGTTTATCACAGTTTTTAAACTGAATTGAAAAACTGACAGGATATTAAAATAATAAACAGATCACAGAATGCAGCAGAAATAAAAGTGCAGAAAATAAATCACACACAGATATACCCAGCTTCGGTAAGACTCTGCCAACTGCTGCATTCCTAAAGTTTCTACTAGGTGATAGAACAGATCCCGCTTACAAGACCATGTAAACTTGCGAACCCCTCGCTCCTATTCTAACCCTACGCTCAAAACTCTAGACTGGTCTATATCCCCTAGACCAGATTTCCCCTAGTTTTACAGACGCTAGTAAACTGCCAGTTAACACCCTAACTGGATTCCCCTAGAATTTTACAGACTCTAGAAACTGTTAGTTAACCCCTAACTGAATCCCCTAGAATTTTATAGACTCTAGCAACTGTTCAGAATGGTTTACAAATAAAAAAAAAGAAAATACAATACAACCAATAAAACCCCCTTTGTCTAAAGTAATATAAGCCTGCCACTTTGCTTTGTCATTAAAAAACTTGGTCTCCTCTTTGTTGATGGCAGCTGAGAAATGGGAAATAGGGTTTTGCCCCAAATCAATTTGACTTCAAAAAGGTTGGCTCTGAATTATACTCTGATGCCCCGATTAGTTGATGCTCCTTGGTCGATTGATTTGGCCACTCTTTGGCGATCGAAAATAATGAAGTAATTTTGTGAGTTTATCTGAATTTGATCTTTCAATTTTGCTCTGGTTTTTGATGTCTGCCCATGTTGATTTGTGTGTGCTTATGTAAGGTTATAGAAGACCTTAAGCCCCTCTGATTTCACAAAAAATGATTTGCTCTGATTGTGCATGGACTTTTATTTGTTGCCTTGAATCGAAAATGATATTTCCGTGATACTTCCCCCTTTGCTTCATGGCATTGAATGAATTGTCTGCTGTCGAGTGAATGCCATGTATGATTTGTTGAATTCAGGAAACTTTTCAAATTGTTTTCATGGTGCTTGCATATTTCTGGAATTAATAAAGATCCTTTCTTGCCTGGTCAATTTTTGTCCCTCTTTGAATTTTGAGAACAAAAAAAAAAACAATTGCCAAAAATATTTAATGCCACAAATGCACATTTAAATACTTTCCATTCATTTATGTGTTGGTTTAAAATAATTCCTGCACCATTTCTTGCATGCCTCTTCTATTATATGTCTTTTGCTATGGACATTCAATTGCAATCAAAGCATCATGCATCAACTGATTTTTGAATTGCTGCCTTGATAAATTGGCCGAGAAGTCTAGAAGTAAATTTTTGCCCCTTTGAAAATTGTTGCCAAAAACGTAGACCATGAATGAATCTTATTTGTGGCCCCTTGAAATAAATAATCATATCTGGAAACAAATGATCTCTTGGCAACATGATTTCAGAAAACAATAAGCATTGATTGCAAAACTGTAATTCAAAAATCTTGCCATATATACATGTATGAACTGATTTGTTCACATATGCATTTCTGAAAATAAATTAATCACTTGCCACAATATTTATTCATTTATGAAAAACAATTGCATATGTGACCTTGAACATGATTTCAGGAAATCATTCAATTGTTTTTCTTGGCCCCGAATTGAAAAACACCTACATGTTGATTTTGAACATCTTGAAAACTTGCCAATAAATTGTTGCTTGATTAGCTCCTGTAGCTTGCAAAATATGAGTTTCTGGAAACGTTTTATGGAATAAATATTTGCATTGAAAACTTGATTTTGTGGTCCTCCTTGATTTTATACTTGCCAAGAACTTGCACCCTTTTGCTTCTCCAATTTGGTGTTGAAAAAAAAAACTTTCCATGCTAAAGATTCCATTCACTGCTTTGTCATCATTGATTGAATATTCATTTCTGGAAATGTTTTAAAAATAAGAATATATGCTTGCATTCATGACATTATTTATTTCTAGAAATGTTATTCGATTGAATGTATTAAAAAAAAACTCCCCTGACATTTCATGCATGTTGAAATCCAGTTTTATCACGATTTCTTTGAGCTAGTACTTGAAAGCTGCAACATCACATTTGTGCCATCTTCATGTTGACGTTTCTCTTGCCCAAAACTGTGCATGTTAAATGCGTGATTTGTTGATTTATGGAAATGCTTTAAACTCTTGCCAAAAAAAAAATCTTCAATGCACTGATGTCTCATGTTTAGTTTCTGCAAATAAAAATAGATTCTTTCTTGCCCAAATTTGTACTTTGTTGCCTTGTTCGAATTTTTTTTTTTTTGAAACAAATAAAAGATTGCCAATTTTCCAAAATGAATTCCTTGAATGCATTCCTTCTTTGCATACACATATTTCCTGAAATAACTTGAGTATTGATTTAGCACTTGATTTCTTTCATGCTAAAAAGATGTGTGTCATTTTTTGGAGTTTCTTTGCAAGATTAAATATGATGCATTCATGCTAAATATGCATTCATGCTAAATATACATTCATGCCAGATTTGCATTCTACCAAAAAAAAAATTTGTCTAAACAGATTGAAGTTTCCTTGCATGATCAAATGCTTCCTTGCAATTCATATGAATGCACTGCTGTGATCTTGCATGATTGACAAGAAAAGAAAATGTTTTCCAAAGAAAAATCTATTGCTAAACTTGTTGTTCCTTTTTTTTTTTATATGTGCCATAATTGCAATGTGAATGAGTGAAATACAGTAGTGAGGCAATGACTGTATACTAGAGTGATGAGAGTTGTAGTGAGGAACAAATGTACAAAAATGAGAAAAATTGTACCGATATTTGTAATAAACAAATTTGATTGAAATATATTATGTTCAAACAAATTTGTTTAACATATTCAGTTTATATACAAGTACAATATCATATGAAGAATATACAAATAGTGGAGTAATAAAATTGTACTGTTTGATTGTTGAAATAGAATATTATATTTAATAAAATACTGTTTGAATATTTAATTCTTGTCCAGTAGTATTTTATATAAATATAAATACTATATTCCTGTCTGTGATATAGAATAACAGTACAGTAACAAACACAAAAATAAAATTTATTTGGTTGTTATCATCAAACAAAAATCATATAATTGTGTATACAACTACGTCATATACAACAGATTCTAGCGCTGTTTTTCTTCAGATTTGATTTAAACATTCCATACAATCCAACCGTTGGATCTTTACAAAGTGGGTGTCGTTGGAAAGATATTTCCAAAGCGAACCCAACGGTTTTGGTTTTAGGAAAATCTGATGGTCGGATCTCCCGCAATAATCGTTTGAAATCACGGTTTCAAAATACGAACTGCAGCTTCGTTATTCGATTTATTTTAATTATATTCATATATATATGTATAAATATAATTCATTCTTCGATTTCAAAACCATATTCATTTCATATATTTGATAAAACGATATTTTTATCCAATAGATATTTTTTTCAACACATCACTATTTTTAACAATTCATATATATAATAAAAATGTGATTTTTTTGTAAAACAATTTATTTCAAAACACGATTATTTTATATAATTCATACATAAGGTAAAAATGTTATTTTTGGTGTTAAAACAATTTATTTAAAACACTAATATTTTATATAGTCTATATATATGATAAAAATGTTATTTTTATCTTTCAAAGAATTTATTCAATACATGAACGTCATTCAACACATGAATTTTATTCAATACATGAATTTTTATTCAACACACGAATATAGTTTCAACACATGAATATAAATCAAACACAAGAACATTTTAGAAAATTTCGACAGCATAACGGCATGGTAGTTAAAACCGGCACCGTCTCGAGTACGGCTTCTCGCTCTACCTTAAAACCTCGCAGCTTTTGACAATGGGGATTTCAATATCTAGTTCGTACGCAGACGAATTTTTCCATATACTAATCCTATTGGGATTTCAACCACAAACAATCATTTCCAATCAACCATTCATGATATTCACCAAATTTCACATCAACCAATAATCCAAACAATATCACAACCAATATATATCGTCCATGGTATGTGGACGAGGGAAGCATATATATATATATATATATATATATATATATATATATATATATATATCGATTTTATTTCAATATCATTTCAACTCTTTTCAACGCATATATCATTTTTACAACGCATATATAACATATACATCGAACATTCAAAGCACGAACGATATCAAGGAATGCAATAGTATGTCATAGTATAACTATGACATACCTTCAGTGTGATACAATTTGGAACAATGCCTCTTTTTGCTTCAGTAAAAATTTAGACATGCCACGTCTCCTTCAAGTACAAACTCAACCGTTGCTTCAATTACGAACCCAAACATTGCTTCAGTTACAAATTGACATGTTCTTCGGTATGATACAAGTGTAAACTGAGTAAATGCCTTAATTACTAAATGTAGCAAAGCCTTAGCTACATGCTTAAAAGATTACTCCAACTATGATGCAATAAGCATATAAAAAAATGATTGAAATACAAATAAATCAAGTATCATTACAGGAAACATATTCCTTAAAGCAACTGAATTAATCCACTGAAACGCATAATAAAAGATCTTGAAACATTTTTTTTTTTTTAAATTCTGGATGTCCTATAACACAACATAAGTTCTAACAAAAAGTTAGACAGTAAAAAGCTTCTCATATGATTCTTCATTGATATTATTTAAATTCATTCATAAGTTAATATTTTGAGCCTAAATTCAGCAAGTATGGTATGGAAAAATTAAGATGATACAAGTTAAAACAGAAGAATAGTTTATCTGTATAAAACTAAATTTAAAGCATGTATTCCCTTCGGCGTTGAAGCTGCCCAGTAAAATCAGAGAAATATAAAGCATGTATAAAGTAAGGATTAAACTTTGTAAACCTAAGTATCATCTGACGCAAAATTTTAGTTTATTCACAAGTTAAACAAAGATACTGCATTCGAGTTTACAACAAGTTATTTTTATTTTTATTTTGAACATATATCGCTTTGCTAAATAAGGAGAGGAATTTGTAAGTGCAATGGACAAATATTAATCAAGCAAAAAAACATACCTGTGTGTCTGTATACGATCTCCGATTTGCAGAATTTGTATGGGCCTTGGACTACAAAAACATGAAATAAAGATGTTTATCTGCCTAATTTGAATGAATAAAAAAGGAAAAAAATTATGATAAAACTTAAAATTATACCTGAAAAACTGTCTACATGCTATTTCATGTTACTTCACTGCACTAAATTGTCATAGCAATACACAAAACAATTCCAACATGATCTAGGACATAACTAAAGCTGCTACAAATAATTTTTCTCTTTTCTCGTGTTTTCCACATTCAATGCGCATTAGGGCCAACGCTTCCTTCATATCTGCCACAAATTCATCGATTTTTGCTTCTTTTTTTTTTTTTTTTTTTTTTTTTTTTTGCTTTTGCTTCAGCGGCTTGTCTTCTTTTTCACGAGCAATTGTGATATAGTCTTTTCTTTTTTTCATCAATTTAACAGTAGTATCATCCAATTCAGCATTGCTATTGATTTCAATCACTTCGTCATGCCACATAAAATACCCACAATCGTCATTCTGCACATATCTTAAATTCTCGACTAAAACATCATTGAAAGATATAATAATCGACAGAGCAACCAATAAAACTCAATTTATACTTACAGACCACATAGAGCAACCAAAAAACTTCTTCCCGCATTCGACCGTACCTTCGCAGTCCTCATCTTCATTAGGATCTTTTGGTGGCAGTTCTTACTTGCCGCCACTGTTGATGAATTTGAAGTAGAAGTTGAATGAGTGATCATTGAATTCGAATTGAAGTGAAGAATTGAACGCAACTACAACTATAGAAATTCTAGCTACAGGTCTTGGAACCGATTCCTGAAATTGTTTCACATGAGAAGAACTAATATCATATTTCAAGAACATTAAACAGGATGATAATAATCAAACTTTTCAGGATAATATAGACATAAAAGAAACCATATACATGGCATGCGCATGCACAATGGGACAAGGCCAGGTTCTGGTGCACAACATCAGGTGCATGAACAATGTCAGATTTAAGTGCACTTGTGTGTACAAATCAGCATGAAAACAGTTCATAAACATACGCACACACATGCATATATGCATATATGTGAATATGAATATATGCATGCATATTTGTGTGTATGAATCATTTTTTTAACAACTATACATGTTCAAGTAGATGCACAGATCAACTACAGAAACAATCTAACAAGAGACAGGGCAATGGACAAATATTAATCATGGAAATTTACTGCATTGAATTAAAGTGAATAGGAAGGTTTCAAATTATCAAAAATCCAGAATGTAGATAATGTAACAAAGTTTTTCAGAAATCCAGAAACCAAATATATAGTTATAAATATCTATAATTTCAAAATCCACGAATTAACAGCATATATCAGAATATATTCAAAATATATGGAGATTCGAAGTTGTGGCAGCAAAAGAGTTGAAGTTTAACAGAAAATCAGTTGCATTTTAAGGGATAAAAACCCTATATATTCACCACAATCATCATCGGCCGAATAACATCAAAGTTCGAGTTAAAATCCAAAGGAAATTAAAACGAAAAAAATCATACCCGAGAACGAGATCGAACCGTGAATCAAATTGAAGAACGAAATGAAAAGGAAGCGCATGAATGAAAATGTTAGCGGGAAATAGAGCAAGCGTAGTAGATAGTGGATGGACGGTTGAGATTTTGCTGTAACTAATGGTATGGATCGCCACGTAAGACATGGAAAAGTCTGATGTAGCTAGAGCAACACATTTTTATGACTAAGGTAACAACAAAAATACAACGTTGCAGTAGGATCGAAATTTCGCAACATTTTAGCTGGCAACACCTTGCAAACCTGTTGCAAAAGGTCATCTATGGCGTAGTTATTGATTTGTATTGTTGAGTCTTTTTTGGTCGTATGTTGAGGGGTAGGTACAAATCCCTTGCCCATGAGAGGTGTCAATCCATACTTAGAAATATTTCAAGATGTTGCTCTTCGAAATTACATTGACTGTATGTTGTAGTTCGGTTAATAATTGTAATGGATCGAAGAATCAACTATTGAAGCGGATTTATAATATCATGGAATATGCGGTATATAACTGAGGAGCCACACCATAGTATGACGTAGGGATCAATGTCGATCCCTATGAGTCGTTTTGGCCTTCTATGGAGGGATCATTAAAGTGTATGATCTTCCGACTTTGCTCAATCATAGACTTGCAATCATGTCTATGGAGAAATGCTAAAAGGGAGAGTGGGTTTATACTTGACACCTGATTGGTGAAAATGGGTTGGCATCAATAATTAGATTTGTATAATGTAATAAATGTCAATCCATTTCTACCAATCAGATGACAGGTATAAGCTCACTCTCCCTAAAGGAGTTAGAATTTAATCTTTGTATCATCTCTGCAGGTTGTTGGCATTGATGATCTTTGAGTCTAATTTGTCTAGTCGGTCGTATGATATCCTGAGTCAAAAAGTCGGTGACATATGCCACAAAAATCAAGAAATTTGTATACTACGCTTTATAACTTTGTTTTTATGTTATGTTATTTGTTTCTACAACCATATACCTTTCGGTTTTCCCATATTCATACTTTCTTCCGGGTCTTTTTTTTTTTTTTTTAACTATGAACAACTATCGTTAATTTTGATACTGATTACGGTTTTTAGCACATCCTTTACACGCCAAATGTACAACTTTGTTGCTCTCGCGCTTTTACTTCTGAGCTCAAAATAATAACCTAGAAAAAAAAAAGTTCATAAACTCATATAAGAAGATCTTGTTTTCACTGGCAAAGCGTTCACATAAAATGACATGTATAAAATAACGTATCAAGCAAAGGGCTTGTTATTGATAAACTAATAAAGATGTCTAAAAAATTGTGGTGAGGAAAAAAGATAGTCCATTGGAATTTCTACTATGGTCTATTGTTTTCACCATATACTAAAACAAAGCTTGAAAATATATTATATTTAATTGTAATTTTATTTTGGGTGTTACTATTAACACCCCGATTTACACTTCCGGCCATCAAAACTAAAAGCATCCCAAAATTTTCAATTTCCCTTTGCTGGTCACCGTCTAAATTAATAACGTAAAAACGGAAGGCCACCAGCACCTTTACATAACCGAATTAGCATTTTTAATTTTTATAAATGAGTACTTACTTCGTCGGTTGTGAAATGATTCATCAAATCAACATTTATGTCTTTTGAGTCATTTGATCGAACATCTTGCATCATATTATCACAACTGCTGTGTTTATTGTTCAATTTATCATCATTCAAATACTCCATCTACAAATGACAAAAAAGTTAATGTATCAATTTGTAAAACAAGATACGTAAGTTGGACGGATAAACACCATACATTTCAATACTTACATTGTCATTCTCTGTTACAACGTCGTCAAAGTTAATGTCCTCCAAGCTGGAAATTTCCAACGAAGCAAAAAAGTATTCTATAACTTAGTGGGAAACCCTATCCATTTGAAAAAAAAAAAAAAAAAAAAAAAACATGTTCCGTAACATAATAAAAAACAATAAAAATCAAGCAATTCTAATCTCTTTTTTATCTTCATCTTCCATCTCTATTAAACACAAAAAATCTGCTTTTGTTAAATTTTAAGGTTTGAAATCGAAGAGCAGTACATGTTTTTTTAGGAGAAGTACGGTGATAAATAACTTAATGAAGGAATAATAAATGGTGGTCAGAAGAATATAAAAAATATTCGTTTGTTTTAAATTTATAAAGATGACCAAAAGTGTAAGTCAGGGTGTGAATAGTAATACCCTTTATTTTCTCCAAACACTTACAATAATAATTAATATTCTTTGAACTTTATTCATCTAAATTTGCAAGGAAATCAAAATCTTAAATTCATAGTTTCAAATTCTAAATACAATATGCATCAGGACTCAATTTTCATGTTCATAATTTCAAAAATTTTAAACATGGAAACAAAACTTTAATTTCCAAATGTAAATTTAAATTTCCGAACTTTCCAAATGTAAATTTAAATTTCCGAACTTTCAATTTAAATGTTCCAAACTTATAAATTCCAGACAAAGCCATGTAACACAATCAATTTCAAGTAATCCAAAGCAAACGTTCCAAATCCCTGAAATAAGCAAGTAACCGAAACGAAACTCAAAACAGACGCTGATTCACCCCAATTCAAAGTGAAGTACAGTAGTTCATGAAACCGCCATAGTTTGCTAGGCAGTGCCAGTATAGTCCAGATTTTATGAAACAAACCAGCTAGCAGTCATGATTCTTACACCGCTATACAACTACATCTGTATCTCTTTCTCTTTTTTGCTTATAGAAATACATACGCTAAGGACTGTATTCTCTGCTCATAGACCTTTCATAATGACGAGGACTATATTTGTGTATAGGACTAGACTTCCTATGTCGGCGCGAGCGCTCACTACGATGTTTATGGTGTTTACTGTGAGACACAGACTCATCACTATCCCTAGGACTTCTTTGCTTCGACCGAGAATGTTCTTTATCATCGTAACTTTCATCCCTGTATCTTTTGTGTCGAGAAGAAGACTCCTCTCTGCTTTTATGTCTATCACTGGTCCTAGACGACCTTTTGTGCCTCAAAGGCGACTCCTCCCTACTAGCGTGTCTGTTTCTCTCTCTCAAATCATCTTCCCTATCTTCTGATCTTCTGTGCGCTGCAGGTGAACCTTCCCTCTCTGCTTTAGTGCGACTTCGCCTTGGGGGAGATGGTATCTGAGAATAAGATGTACATTGAAAATATCCAACCAAAATAGTAACTGTATAAGTACTGGATAAATACAATAAGAGGCGTGCTATTTTGCATTGTTCTTTTTTTTTTTTTTTTTTTTTTTTTTTTTTTTTTGATGAGATGAATGCGCCCCAACTTGTTTGGGATATATGGCGTTGTTGTTGTTGTTGATGAGATGAATGCAATTAAAATCGTATACTGAACTCCCTTCAAAGGTAGGATTGTGGTAAACTAATCAAGATCAATTTGACTGGTAAGGCTTTTGTGTCGAAGTCCCTATTGTTGATGCGGTTGCAAGGAATATCCATGTAAACAAATATGTAAATTAAATTTTTAATTTTTTTAAGTAGAAAACACAAGCTAACTTGCACTTTTAAGGAAATTTTACAGAAAATAAAAAGTCGATTTGCTCTGTTTGTAAGTATTAATATAGTTGTTTTTCAAGTGTGTTGATTCTATCAAAAAACTTCGATGGTGCTTGATTTACCCGTTTTAGTTGTTGGTTTTCGCCCACACACACATGCGAACGATACACATGCGAACGATGCATGTATATCGCGAATACGACCATTTTAGAAAACAAAGGTAACACAACACACAAAACAAAAAACTTCTATTTCTATTCCTTACTTTGGAAAGTAGCGGAAGAACAATAGATAATTTATTTTTGCGTTGTCCCCCCCCCCCCCCCCCCCCCCCACACACACACACACAAAAATTCCGTGGTCCCCTCCGTATCTCTTCCATTCCCTCCATCATCCCTCAACTTTTATTATATTTTGTAATTAATATTGAAAACACTAACATAATTTAAACCAAACACCACCTTCATTTTTCCATCAATATCAAGTCTTATCGCATTTTTTGAAAATCTCCAGAAAGTGTAAAAATGCAAGTTGACTTACATCTACTGTTTTTAAACAATAGGGACTAAACTAATAGATTCACTGGCAGATGAACTATTCTTAGAGGACTACCAACATGAGGTCTATGCTCTGTAGCATGGACCCTCAATGGTGGATTTATACAATGTTTGGTACATAGACAGACCTTGAGGCCCCGGAGTCATTGATTTTCTTAGCTTACTAAAAGTTGGATATGGTACACCATCTAAGTAGTACAAAATGCGCACATGAAAATGGAATTGATCATTTGTGACTTGTGTGGCTGAAAATGAATTTAAAGGAATATCCAACTTAAACAAGCCAGAATAAAAAATAAATTAAAAAGATAAAAAATAAAAAGTCGTTTTCAAGTGAACTCTCTACTAGGTTTGTAGCTGAGATCTACTGAATAAATGCCGCAGGTTGATACGTTGTTGGTAGAGGCCTTTAGGTACATCAACGAATATGTTTCAGTCCAAGTATCCGAGCCCCCACACCAGAATCATAACTCAAGGCTCAAGCTTGACCCGACCCTGTTGGGCATTTCAAACAGATTGCTCAAACTAAGCCTGTCAAGACTTATGAAAACAGTTGAGTCAAATACGGAGCTGAAATATTAATAGCATAACTATCATTTAGCTTTTTTATTTTATGTTTTTTAACTGTACATAAACAAAGTTTACAAACAAATTAAATAGTGACAAAATTTATTTCTCAGACTGAAGTACCAAAATTCCACATGTACAAAAAAATGATACAGTACATGAATAATATACACAGTCCTACTCATAATCTTGGTCCAATGAACATAAAATAATCAAATCAAACCCGGACTGGATTGGAGTGCATTAGGCACTAAAAATAATATGCCGGGTCTTGAATTAGGCTTAGGGTAGTCGAAGTTTAACCCGCACCAACAGGCCAGGCTGCTCGGGTTACAACTCGCACCATTGACAAGCCTGGTGGCCTCATAGCCACATAAACAACAGGAACCGACCACTTTCTCTTTATTTATTGATATCTAAACTAGTTTGGTACACTAGGTACATTTTTTTTGTTTGTTATAGCATATAATGATTATAAGGAGTTCGTATACAAGCAAACTGAAAGCTTACTGTAACAAATGCACTAGAAGAATTTGATAATTTAAAATCAAACATTTTTACCTGAAACCGTGACATATATCTTCCTTCCGGTGGTGCTGGGATTCCAAGCCTTTTCAAATCATCATGGGGAATCGGGCGCCTGAAACAGAAAATATTTTAGTGATTAATCTCACATAGACTGCAGCTTAATGAGGCCAATTATTCATTAACTATTTCTGAGTATAACCATACAAAGGAGCACGGAATGGCCTTTCTCGACCACCGAACCGAAGTTGACCTGATTCCTTTTTGCCACCTAGCCCACCTCCTGCTCATATAATGATTCATGTGCTTAACAGGCAAAGTTGTATCTGCAATCTACAGGAAAAAAAAAAAGGAAAAAAGAAGAAGAAGAAAAAAAACCTTACCTAACCGCCTTGGAATCCATCCAGGCATTAACCGCTGCCTGTTATAATCTACAATCACTTCACTGTCATCAATATATGTATGATGTGCATCCTACATTCAATAGAATGTAATATATAAAAGATGGTGATATAACATTACGTTTAAAGGAAAAAGTTAAACAACAATTATGATATTGCATTGCAGTAGGCTTTTAGTCCTTTTTATATTAATATTCTTAAAATTTTATCAGTGATTTTAATTTGAGTTAGGCTAACTGTCCTCTTTGTCACAACTACCCTATAGTTAGCATCATAAGTCATAACTATTATAAACAGTTTATAACTCTATGACAGTCGAATGACGGTAGACAAAATATCTTTTATGGTAACAAACCTTGTATGCACGGTATGTTTCTCTTTCAGTTTCATATTCGACAAAAGCATATCTACGTGAAGCGCCGGTGACTACAGAAAAAAAATCAATGAGAATTATTTAGTGCATCAGCCGGTAAATAAAAATTACTACATCTAATCTTAAACTCAAGGTTCTTCATTACATTACTACATGAAGAAACAATACATACTGGATGTTAAGTTGGAAAAATCATGATAGTTTACACAAAAGATACAATAAACCATGGAGACCAAAAGTTACACTGGAAATAATATCTGAGAGCAACTGCCACAAGAAAATCAGGGCATATAGTACTACTGCAACAACAATCGGTTGAAAAATCGACATGTATAGGACAATCCTTTTGATACTGACATAAACTATTTTAAGCAGTGCACTTCAGTTAACCAACTTACTGAATTGTGAGAAATAAGAAAATTGGATTTGCAGGCTTTCCTATTTTAGATACAGCATATTTTTTGTCCATGCTTCCTTAAAATTAGTGAAAGAGTAGCTCAATTTGAACCACGGCAATTTCCTTGACCAACCCATTATTTCAAAAAGATCTATCACACCCCATCTTCTCTTCCTACCCTATATATCTCCACTATACCCTCACGCCCTTCAACTTCTAGACTATTCTCTCATTGCATTCTTTGAAACCAAGAATTTAATTTACAATGAAGGAAATTATATTCAAAACTAGTAAATTAATTTCCAATTTCCTTACTGCAATGTATACAGGCTGGAAGTTTGAAACGATATTAGTTTTGATTTTTTTTTTATTATTATTAATTAGTGAAATTGGTTCCATCTACAATTTCAAGCTAAGACAAATGTGTAGCTGAAGACAAAATGACTGATCATGGTGCAATTTGCCAAAGCTACAAGCAGCAGGAAAGCATTCTCGATCTTGATACCATGCTTCTCGCTAGGATCTGCTAGTAATTTAGGTGTTAAGAGTTTTAGGCATATATATTTTCATAAACTAAATAATTATGAAGGTTAATTTTGTCTTTCAAATTTCTTTTTGCGATACAGGATGATTAAAGAAGATAACCGGGTGAGAACAGACCTAGCCTTAGTGAAATCAACCGTGGAAGCATGCCACTGGGGTTCAAAGATGCTTGTTGGTTTATATACAAAGGGTAAGATTTAAGTTCAACTTGAAAAGGATGAGGGTTAACACAATGGAACATAACAGATCATGGGTTCACAGTTCGTACAATGGAACAGCCAAGCTCCAGCGTGTGACACATTTCTTACTATGAGATATAGTAGGCCGATCAATCGAAATGTCATCATGATATCCATGTGATTATTCTGGTGGCGGTGCTACGCATTTCTTAGCAACATTAACCATTGGGAAGTATTTGATCCATATATATACGTATAGACAATTCAGTAATATCCAAAAACATTATGTAGTGTTTGTACCAAGGTTTAAAATTTCGCTTTACAGTTCCATTCCGTTCATCTATAATTTTTGAAATTTCGGTTCCATTTCAGGGATTCCGTTTTAACCCCGGTTTGTTAATTCCGGTGATTATTTCTACAATTTTAATAATGTACATAGTTTATTTAAGCCTCATATATATGCATTACAAATTTTCTTAGAATCAATTTGCTTCAAATACAAAGTAACACAAATAGTACGTCTCAGACTAATTTGTATAGTTATTTTTTTAAAATTTGCATATTAGTTAATTCATATAATTAATGTTTATAATGGTTGTTTTACACAAATTATTCACAGATTTGTTAATTTTAACTTATAAGTTATAACCAAGCTAAAATTTTATTGAAGCCCAAATCCAACTTCATTTCAAATCAGCCTAGTCTAGTTACACGAAGCAACAAAATAGGAAAACCACGTTTCAGTTTCCTCAACTTCTTCATTCCCGTATACCAAAGAACGCTAGAAACCCAAATTTACAAAAAAAAAGATTGAGAAAAGACGAAATAAAAATTTATGGCAACGATATTTGCAAGCCTATTCAACCAAACTGAAAGCATTAATGTTCACAAAAAAAATTGCTCCAATATACAGCTACAGCATGATTAATTCTCAGAAAAGGTAGAGCAGGAAATTTTCTTTTCTTTGATTCTTCTTCTACTTCATAGTTTTATTTGGTTTTGGTTAGATATTGATATTTTCTTCTTCTAATTTTTCCGGTTGAAAACGGATTTTGACAACGATTCCGTTCCGGTGAGCGCCGGAACCGGGTCGGATGGCTAGAATTCCGGCATGCTGGACGGAATCTTGAACCTTGGTTTGTATTAAACAAGAGAAACAGTGATACAACCCATGTTTTAAGGCCTAGAGTTGAAGGGAACAGTAAATATTTCACTGCAAGTGCAAGCAAAGACTAAATCGGATATAAGAAGCCAAAGGTAAGAAAATTTAGAGAGGTTCAGTGTGCTCTTGTAATTTCAGATTTATTGAAGTTTATAGAAATGTAAGCACCTCAAAAGACGGAGTTAGCTGGTGCTTCTTTTCCTTTTTGGTCGTTTTATGTATATGTGATCTTAGAAACCCTTAATGTTGTGGGAAAAAGACACAAATGTGATAAAGCCATATCTGAGCTTATCAGAAGGAAATGCTGAATTGCATGCTGTGAATGCCTATCTCTATTGGACTAAGATCACATACTGTAACCACAACATTCCTTTTAGGACATGACTTGAATAGCATTACCTCTTTAGGTTGTTTGCCTTTTTAAAGATAACATATGGGAAGTTTGTTTAATGGCTCCATAACTTGGTGTAAGAAACACATTTCGGTCTTTATAAATTGAAGTACTTTCATACAAATAGCTAACAGACAGCAGCAGAAAATGTAGAGTTTACAACAAACATTACCAATATGTCGAACCAACCGCAAGTTCTTCACTTTCCCATACTTCTCCATAGCCTACCTTCCCAAAACCATATATCATCATGTCAGGAATCTGGTACTAATAATCACTATTAGAGGAATAATTATTTTTTGACCTCATTAAATCACGTGTCACCTTCTTAAGAGTTTCTTCATCAGTTCGATCTGAAAGCCTTCCAACAAACAAAGTGCAATAGGGGTCCCCTACAACTTTTTGATCGCCAAACGGGTCGTCTAAAAACAAAAGAACAATCACAATCAACATCTAGATCATGGACTTTCTCATACAAATAACAAAAGCTAAGAGAATTACATAATCCGGCAGATGAACATAATAGAGCTCTATATACGGCATTATCATGAGGAAGAATATCCGTGCCATCTATGCTACCAGCTTGAATCGGGTGATATGAATCAGCATAAAAGACTAAGTTCACGTTATTCGAGCTCATTTTCTTCCTTTCTTACAAGAACACGATAATATCTGAATAAAATAATAGTTAAAACTGAAATATAGCTGAAGATTCTATCAGGTGTACATAAATCAATAGAATGTCCACTGAATTATGAAATCGATAAAATTTCAATGGGGGAAATTGGATTAAGATTAGTTAGGGTTTGAAAAAGGATTGAGTCCAGTAAATGGTTTAAGGAGTTAAATCAAAGAATAAATTTAGACAGTTGCGTAAAATAAAAAACAGAGAATGTAAAGAAATTGGGAGAAATCCGACGAACTCACCTGAAAAGGATTGAGACGAGCTGCTGTTTTGATCTCTTTCAGTAAACACCTGGTAGTCGATTTTATATCCTTCGTTCTCCTATGGAAAGACCGCTACATTTTGAAAACGCATCATACCATCATACTTTGATACCATGAATGCTATGAAAGCTCTACAGGGTATAGTATTGAGACGAGCTGCTGTTTTGATCGCTTTCAGTAAGCATCTAAAGAGACCTGCATCAGACCCATGGCCATCAGACCCAAATGATGTCAGACACTTCTTATTCTATTTTCCGCCAAAACTGAGGTCTCTATTAAGGTTTTCGCATAATCAAGCAGAATAACTCCAGTCAAAATTTTCTTGGAAAAAATATGCTTTATGGCGAGTATTATTATTAGCCACTTCAAAAACAAGTAAGAGGATCATATTTTATTTTCATTCCATTAAAAATCAAATTGCTAAGGGAGGCCAAACACAATGAAAAAATAAATAAAATAATCCGATTTTACCCTCCATTCAAATACACAAAACACGGTAAAAATCGATAAAAACATACTGAAATTTCGTACAAAGTTTAAAAATAACATGCCGAAAATAAATGACCGAAAATAGACCTCCGTTTTTTTTATAGTAAATTGTTAACTTTTCGGTGATTTTCAACAAATTCAACCTAATGTTCCATTTTTTAAGTAAAAATCATGTTGTCTTCTTTTCTAAAGTTAAAATTTCATTATAAATTTTTTCCTCCACGAAAAAAGTGACTAATTGTTTACTATGAGAAGAAGAAGACGATTAGGGTTTCACGAACAGTAAAATGTAATTAGGATAAAATAATAAAAGGGCATTTTGATCTATATTTTATAAATTGTTAAGGGGACTATGTTAAATGATCCTCCCCTTAGTAAATTCTTAAAAAAACAAAAAGTGACCCCCTTAATCGTTTTTGGAGTGGCATTAACAACACTCTTTATGGCGTAGGTTCAGGGGTTAACGAGACGAAAAGTGGAGTTGGAGTTAAGGGTAGTAATGCAGTTGGGCCTATTTTGGCTGGAGAAATAGATACGGTGGCGGAGGTTTGGAGGAAGGCTATCTACTGGCACCCCACAATTTGCTCTTTCCATCCGATAATTCTTAAAAACAATCTTCACCTCGGTTTTTCTTTTCTCACCCCGTTTATTCATAAACTGCCATTGTTCTTTCATTATCAGTGTTTCTTTTCTTTCTTTCTACTTTCTTTTACACTTTTTCGTCTCTTCATCAAAACCATACGAACTTTACAATTTACCTCTACAATGAAAAAAATGCAAAAAATAGGGAAACAAATATGTGAAAAAAAGATCAAAACAACGACATATTGAGTTGCATTCGAGGACTAGGTTGATTAAATTAATTCGCCTTTGAATTGTTGGTCGATTTTGATCAATGTCATAGTGAAAAACAATTAAAATTATTAATTACATTTAACGAAATACATAATTAAATGCTTAACGGCAAAACAGAAATTATTAATTTAATATTTTAAAATGGGGGGGGGGGGGGGGGGATGAAAAACAATTAGTGGGATGTTAATAGGCACATTCTTAGAGGAAATGGTATAGAATGCAAAAAAGGGGGGAAATGGGTATAGCGGACCGTGTAAATTTCATTGATTTGAAAACGGGCAAAAGGCACGAAAGAATCGGCTCTTAAAACCAGCCCCTTTCCTTTTTTTATGATTTTTTTTCTTTCTATTTACAGTGCTTTCAAAACTTATAACGAAAATAGAAAGATTTCGAAAATAATTGCAAAAATATGTCATTTTCTACCTAGCCACCCACCACGTATATTAGTGGCTTTTCAAATGTCGTTACTTTTTTTGTAAATATAAGTGTGTGGCATTTGAAATGCTGTCAGCTTGCGGTATTTCATATACCGCCAAGATCCAGTTAGGTTATTTTAGTCAGCCTCCACTTTCTTTCTCCCTCACTTCACGCTCAAACCCAATAATCCAAAAACAAAATTTTAACTCAAATTGTCAAATCCGTTCAAAATATTAACTTTTTAGCAAAATATTTGTTGAATGACTTCATCATCATCTCAAGTTCCTCCTATATGTTGTATTCTTCATTTCATGTGTTAATTTTGTTTTATTTATTTATTTATTTATTTGATTTAGTGAAAAACATGATTTTTAGGTTGAAATCATTCTATGTATAAATAGTTGCAGTAGCATGTGCAATTATGATATTTGTTTGATAAGTATTTAATGTGTGTTTGATAAGCATTTGTTTGATTATATTTAAAAAATGGTATATGCAATTCGGGTTTGATTCGGATTTTCTTTTAGTGGAACATGAAGAAATGGAACCTGTAATGGTTGATGGAAGCGTTCTTTACTTACAAGAACAACACCGACGAACAAAATGGAATGATGACCATAGTTTTTTGTTGACCTTGTTGCGCAATGCCATAATATATTAGTAAATGTGAGTGGTTACATGATAATATTTTACTTATGAATAGTCCGTTGATCCGAAAGGGACTACTGACCATTCTTCGACACGTAAATATGTCATCTCCCCTCATCATGTTGTTTTGGAGCCTATAAACGAAGCGGGATTTTGTTTGATTAATAAGTTAAGGTACACACAATTGGATCGCTATTTGATTACAACTCTGATTAATAGATGGAGACCGGAAACATCTATATTTCATCATAGACTAGGTAAGATGACCATAACCCAGTAGAATGTGGCGGTGTTGCTTGGTTCGACGATAGATGGGGATCTTATTCGTTACATGATTTTATGCATAATTATATAAATTTGTGTTAGAGCTTGCTTGATATGTCTCCTCAAATGAAGCAAGATGGGGGAATGAGATGGTTGGGGATTCCTGGTTCAGAGAGTAGTTGATCGATGATTCCGTAGAATGCTTCTCCGCTGCAGATCGCACAACGCACTAGCGTTATTATTTTGCACCTCATCACCAGATGTCTATTTCGTGGTAAATAAAAGAGTAGAATGGCTCTTCAGTGGCTTCCTTTACTAGCAGACCTTGATTCTTGTCGATAGTATTCATGGTTAGTGCAATGCTAGCTACCACCTATTCGAAACCGATTAGAGTGGCTTTGATACAACAAAGATTTGTTGATGGTTGTTTACTGGAAAATAATGCATTTGGTACCAATTGGGTGACTTACTACTAGATCGTGCATTTGAAAGTAAGCAATAGTTGGTGGCATCTCAGATGCCTCCAACCAGCGACATCTCAGATGCCTCCAACCGGCAGCATCTTAGATGCCATCAGTTCTTGCTTGTTTTTGTGCCTAAAACTAAAAAATTGCCTATTTATTGAAGTTGTATTCTTCTACCAACCTCAATATCTACTTTTCAAAACTTATGAACTAAAAAACTAATTCTCAAATTTTTTTCAACTTTTATATTAGCAAAATAAACCTTCAGTCGCTGTTGTATATCGGCGAAGAGCGTATAAAGTACGCGACAAATCATTGACTCTAGTATGGAATTGGGTTTAGCTTTGTTTCAATTGATTACAAGTTGTGTTACTTAGTTTTGTTTCTTAGTTGTAGAAATTTGTACTATAAAAAGTTGAGTTATTTGCTAGGTGAAAATGGATAACTGAGAGATTGATGATGAAACAATGATGAAGTTTCATAATGAATTTGAACAACAATAGAATGGTTCGGTGGCAGATAGTGATTTCAACCTTGATGTCGATTTCGTTCTCGAGACATAAGCTAAAGAATTGCAACATGATTTGCAAAGACATGACAAAGAAGTGGTAGTGGAAGAAAGACATAGAAAGCAGTCACTCCATGGCAGGATGTTACATGTACTTACTCATTAGAATCCTACAAGTACTAATTCTAGCAATTAAGCTCTGCGTTTATTTTGTCAACATGGCGACAAACATGATATAGTTGTTTGTAAGAATGAGATGAATGCATTACATTATTTCTACTGCAAGATGAGTATGAAGATCATTAGATACAACATCATGTTGTTGCATGTTGCAAAAAATTTAAGTGGTTAAATCCAAAAATATGTCTCGAGGGGTTGAATATTCCTTAAAGACGCAATCAGAAAACAATCGCTTGGAGAAGTTTAATCTAAAACTAAGAGACACGTTGTTGAATCATGGCTACGAATTTTCAATGATCTGACCTCATAGGTCATTGAAGCAAAAGTGAAGAAAGTTCATGTATTACTACCATTTTATTGTATTGTGCTAAATTACTATTAGTGGATTTTATATTCTGTTTACATATTAAGTATAATTTTATCGTATTGTAGTAAACTGTTTATTTGTACTTTGGAATATATATTATAGTGCAATGCAAATAAGATTTCTATTTTAGTCCAATGAATAATAGAAATCTACAGACGTAGTTTGATTACACAGACGCCAGGTTTAAACTCAACTTTAACACTAACTTGCTGACGTACAATGATTTTTCTTATGATCTCCGGCATCACATTTGCTACGTCTGCTTCCTCTTAGCTTTTAAATCTCATCAATGGTACCTTTAATTCTTGTAGACTTCAGCCATTCTGGTTGCCTTTTCGCTAAAGGAGGAAGCACCAACTTGTTATCACTTCAAGTAACAACATTGCTTATCCCGAATAGAACGAAATTCTAGAGTGTAAACGGTCAGGTATTTCTCAACTATATAATATAATGAAGCATGGTCATGATGAGCTCTACTAGCTCCATTTGAAACTATCGAACAAGCACCCATAACATGCATATAAGATATATATTGTAGTAGTGGTATGTTGCATGTACATGAACAAGTGTTGTCATTGATTACTATTTTGAATTCATCGCCAAAATCTTGCATAACTTGTCATTTGACTCGACTAAAACGAACAATCCTTGTATGCATTGCTTCATTGACTCTCTCGACAATCTTTGTTCCCCACTTGAAAGTAAGACGGATTGCAAATTTTCCTTTAGGTTCTCTTCTTTGACAAAAATAATCAATTATCGAAAATAGGTGTGTGTAACCTAAACTTTCATAGGTAACGACTGAGCACATTTTAGTACAACATTAAAGTTTTCAAAAGCGTTGGTGATCATAACATGAAATCAATCGCAATTATCTTTAGACAAGATCCAATTTTCCTCTTTTTCATTCATATTTCTTTTAATCCAGTTGTGCATCCAAATGCTAACGACTTTTTTTTTAGATCTTGTTGTACTCGACATCCTCGGAAGCAGATGATGTTGTAAAAAAAGACCCATCAATCGTTTTTATCTAAAACCAACTAGTTGAAAATTGTCCTTAAGACGTCCCGCACAGAAACGGTGCGTATGAGGTAAACGCAACTTTGTTTCCAATGCATTTAGTGTTCTTTTTATTCCATCAGAAATGAAAGTGATTCGTCGATTATTGACGAAACCGATGCATGTAAGAAAAAAACGCCCCTAACTATCCATAGATTCTAACTCAACAATTGCATGTATAAAGGATATAGATGGTCATCTGCTTCAATAACAATGGCTACAAGCAATGTTCATTTATATTTCCCATATAAATATGTCTCGTCAATACAGAATAAAGGATGATAATACATGAAACCTTCAATGCATGGACCAAAAGTACTGAAAACTCGATCAAGCACTCCATATTCATCCATGTAACATGCCCAACGCTCCCTGGGTTTAATCTAGAAATTTCTGCGAAATAATATCTTAGAGTGGTATAGGATTCTGCTCAATCACCATAAATCATTTTCACTATCTCAAAGCTCCTCATGTGTAAGGGCCCGTAACTTCCCCGTGAAGGAAAGAGCGGATACTTTGAGGATAAGACGAATCAGAACACAAACAGAAGAACATTTCATTGTCAATTACAACAATTCCATCAGAATACAAGAATATACTGAGTATGAATGAATAAAATACATTTAATAAATATCAGAGATTTAAATTACATTTAAATACATCGCAGCGAAAAAACAATACAAAGCACAACTGAAAGAGATATACGGATACAGAGCTTTCCGGATATCATTCCAGCTGTAAACTAGGTTCCTGTTAATATAAATCTGCAAAACCAAAACTACTAGCTGCCCGTGTCAAAATAAGGGCACCCATAGTTTAGGTTAAAACAATAAACTCCAGGTCAGTCATGTGACTGGTGTGAGAACTAAAACATTTATTTAAAGCTTTACTTTAAATCAGATATATCAAGGGACCACGCCGTATAACACGGAACGGGTTTCCTCCCAAGAATACCACTGCATATAACAAAACAGCGCAATGCTTTTTGGAAAAATGAAGCTATTATAAGACCCAGGTCCCATCACATAATGCAACACAAGCCGGAGGATAGGGATTTCCCTTATAATAGCCAAACATGCTTGGTACGTTAAAAACAAATCATTTGATACTATTATAAGTGCATAGTGTATAAAACAACTTCAAATATAAATGTATCAATCCTAGACGGCATGGGTACCATATATCATGTCGCCATACTAGGCTCTACAATCAAAACCGCAAAATCACGTATTTGGAAATTAGATTTCCATCTATGAACCGGGGCAAGGGATCGTCCTCTACCGAATTCGAGACTGTCTAGCCCGAGTCTCAGGAACATAACGTATCGTCCCTTGGATCGTCAGGGCCGGTCCACCGATGTGGATTAAAATGCCTGAACACTGCGTTTCCCCGCCCTTTGGGGCGTAAATGAGCCAAATGACTCCATCGGCTCCACACAGTCACCAATCTATCTGAGACACCTCGCAATCCAACAACCACACAGGTGAAAATAATATAAATGTCAGGGCTGGTAGGTCACTGACACCACCCTAGCTAGAAGGAAACGCATGCCCTCCCTGATGTCCTCTCCCGTTTCTGGTTCACAACCAGGGTGTGAGGCTCGCGAATCAACGTTACACAAAGCTATGCCACACAGGCGGTGCTTTAATCATCAACCACAAGACTTTGCTTTTCAACAAAAGCCTTGATAATTTGCCACTTAGGCATGCCACACAGGCAATTCACTCCATGCGATTGATATCCATCAATATATAACCTCTGAGCTCGTACGTCTCAGAGAAGGGCGTTAAGCAAGAGAATTAATTCTCCGCCGCCTAACAGATATATATTTAATAGAAATCAATCACACAGAATAAAATCCAATGTCAAACACACAATCCATTTACAAGTTCGTTCTGGGTCTGAACGAAACCGGAGGCACCTTGTACCTCGCATATCCATCGATCTCCAAGTACTCTGGACGATCACCAACTAATTCCCTCCTCTTGGGTGTACAGCCCAATCAAGATCATCAGTAATCACCCAAACGATGTGAAGACCTCCGGTCTTCGACCACCGTCTTCATCCTCGACACATCGTCGAATCAGTTATTCAGAATGGGATAAACCTGGTCTTTCTGAATAAATCGCGTATACAATAAACAAGTGTTACACAAACACAACATACGCCTCATTCCAATTCATCAGTCACTAACCGTGAATTAGTAAGAGAACAATTCCCCAAATATTAACCCCGAAGGCCGAAACCAACATCAAATCAATACCTAGGAAACCATTCATCTTAACTAATCTTCAGTTAGTTGCTAAATTTCACATTCTTAGGGAGAGATTCCCATCAATTTTATCAAAGATAAATTCCTTAAATTTATTTTTTAATCTTCTTTTGGATATCAATTCAAACCAAATTATGGTTTATCCAAACTAGTCGGGGTTAACGAACCTTACCGAAGTAATCGTTTGTTTTAATTTCCCAATCTATTCATCCCATGAAGTAAAACTGGTAATACTTCATATCTAACACCACGGTGTTATCGGTACATTCAATTACCATTTCACGTTCAAATCTAATTAAAGATTTAACTATCGTCTGGAGCAAAACTGGTGATACTCCATTCCCGATCATTTCAATCTAATTAAAGATTCATTAAAACTCCACTTGGTTTTAATTTTCCCAAAAATCAATATTAATGATTGTTTAACTTGGGAAATCATATTTCATCTTTAACTAGGTTAAAGAACCAATGTCATTTAAACACAGTTCATAATAAACCCAAAATCACATTCTATTCCATCAGCCTTTAACCGTAAATTAGCAAGTGAATAATTCCCTAAGTGTTAATCCCGAAGGCCGAAACCAACATCAGATCAATACCCAGGAAACCATTCAACTTAACTAATCTCCAGTTAGTTTCTGATTTTCTTAACTCTGTTGGGTCTAAGAATGGTATTATTAAAGATACCATTCACGACAACCCAAATCACATTCCATTAATTATCAGGTTAAAGAACAAGTGTTATTTAAAACACCGTTCACGATATACCCAAAAATCAATTCAAATTCAATTCCAGTTAAATATCATTTAATTGGTATACTTCATTAAATCTAAATAAAAAGATTTAATCTTTTTCTCAACTGGGTTTAAGAACAGTGTTAATGAAGACACCATTCACGACAAACCCAAATCACATTTGATATTAAATACAAGGCTCAGAATAGAAAATATATCGGCTTATATTCAATATCAAATTCTACGACCAACAAATATCGTATTGGAAATAACGATATAAATATATCTTTCAAATTTCCATAACAATATCTGTATAATCACAAAATCCAACATCGAAATATTCAAAAGACAATTTCGATTCAAATCCATTCCAATTCAATTATTGGAAATTCTGGTTACTTTCAAAACCATTTCAAATCCGCTTTATTTATTTTAAAAATAAATGGAATTATAATTCTAGTTCAAAACTAGTTCATTTCGATAAAAATCTATTTTTATCTTTTCAAATATGGAAATTTTCATCCCAATTCTTACCAAATCATTTCTTATGATTTTACACAAATTATTACTATTTTTAATAATTTTATCAAGGCCCGTACAGTCGATTTCCATCAACGGCCATCGAACTGCACTTACAGCGACCTTTTCCAAATTTGATTTGGACATCATTCCAAATCCAAGCATTAGATTTCAAATCTCTAATATTCGTTAGAAATATCTTTTCGATACGAACCCAACGGTTCCGGTTTTAGGAGAATCCGACGGTCGGATCTCCCATAATGTCCATTTGAAGTCAATGGTCGAAATTCGCGAACTGCCGTAGCGCGGCGCGTTCTATTCAGGCCATTATATATATATATATAATATATTATATATATATTTCGTCGTTATTATTTAAAATAATTCATTTTAAATATTCAAAATTCATCAAAATCGCCAAAATAAAAATTTTTAAATTGACTCGGATTTCCGGGTTATTACATCATGCCTTCATATAATTAACTTTCACAAACACTTATTTCTTCATTAATACTTGAATGGTGTCAGCTGTTATATTCAAATCAAAATTTACTAAAGCAAAGATCTTTGAAACTAGAAATTTTGATGTCTCTTGCATGTGATTAGAATTGACCGTGGGGTTCATACATTTGTGTTCATTTGGATATATCTTTACACTACACAAATTTTGTTAACAATACTACATGAATTCTCCAAGGATAACTAGCATAACATTGTAGATGGCTGCGTTATTGATTTTATTTGATTTTATTAAAACACACAACATGAAGAATTCACCATTCACTCAATTGTTGTATGAAAAATTTCTTTTGTCTCGAAAACCATAACAAGTTTAAAGCCATTTTTGACGATTATAGTTGAAAACCGGCACTATAGTCGGGTTGCTGAAGTGCGGAATTGAATTATGATGGGCAAGGTCTCAAGTTCGAGGCCCGCATTTACCAATTTCTAGGGCGACTATCTTGGTGGTGCAAAGACCTTGAAAACCGGTTATACACCACCCTTGGGGTTTACTATGACTGACAAGCTTTGTCATTAGTGATGTTTTAGGTTCCACACAAAACCCCAAAAAAAAAATCTCGTTCTTAAACTGAAGATTTGTAACAATTGACCTCACTATTATCTGTGTAGTGCAAAATTTATCATCAAGAGGTACTTCCTTTTACACCTCATCGCTATCTTTTGGCATTATGTCTTCAACAACCGTAAAATTGTAATTAAGGTTTTGTTATTCACATGCATGCTATTGATTCAAGACCTGTCATTCTTAGTCATGCTTACTGCATCTATGCTATCAACAGGGAGATCAACATGTTCATCTTCACTTGGATTCATGTCCATTTCCATGTCATCAGTTGGCTCACTTAATCTTATGCCCATATTATTTACTTTGATATTAGATTGTGTAGCAATATCATGGGTGAAAAATCCGAAATTCACAAAAGCTTGTATATTTAACATAGTTATCAGAGTTACAACCACAAAAATTGATAGCATAATGCTTACATACCTCTAGCATATATGACATAACTCGGATGGTGTATGATATACAGAAGGAGACATATGAGAATTTGAAGGTCCAGTGCTACTAAGCGGTGTTGGTCGATGTGAAATGTAACTGCATATAAAACAATATAGCTTTCAACCAATGAATAACATAAATTGTTATGGAGGATAAAAATTACAAAAATATCTTTTATCTTTCCATCATGTGTAAAGATGCCTTGAATTGAAAAAGGATAGTTGCAACAAGCATCATGTTGATAACTTGTACGTGACGAATATCAAAATTAATCTTGCTATTGACCATAATTCACTATCACAGATGGAGTAATAAAGCTCGAGGATGCATTTTCATGACCATTTCTAATTGTCTCAACTCTTCTAGTATAATATTCAATTTCATTGTTAACTACATGTGGTGCTATGAGTTCTTTTACTTACACCCATCTGCTCTTTAAAAGAAATAACTATATGGATTTCATTATCGTTGAGAATATTAGCTCTACATCATCATCATTGATTATTTTAATGGTTTTGGAACCTAAACCCATAGGCCAATTACACACTAATCTATATCAACTTCTCTGGATTTTATCTTGGTCACTTTATATTTCAACTCTTCAATGAACCAAACTACAACCTTTAAAAACCTCCATCGGTTTATACGACGCTTCAATATATTTTCCAAAATTATCTTCATTTGTAATCAATTTACCATCAAAATAAAATATTATTGGAACATATTTAAGAATCATTCTACATTTCAATAAAACATCAGTTTCACTAATCTGGTAATAACCTAATGCCACAATTAGACAAAAACAAACATTATTGAATTGAGTTTGGAAAAAAAACATACCTTCAATATTAAATATGAAGAATTAACTGTTAATCCTCACGCAAATATACTTCAATTAAGATGAGATTTCATGTTGAATATTCTTTTTGGGCAAAAATTTGGTTTTTGGATGAATAATTTTATGTTTTGAAGTGAGCGAGGAATAAATGAGAAGCTAAAAATAGCAAAACCAGATCTTAGTGGTTGAAATTTTCAACATATGTACCACATATGTAAAATAAAATGTATATGCTATTTCGATGTAAATCCTAATTAAAGTGATTAGGTAAAGTAATAAAATAAACAAGGCTTAAAGATGTATCTATCATGGAAAGAATGCGTAGAGACCGGAGTGATTTTCAATTTGTTGAAGGGTCAAATTGAAAATGTCACACTATTATAGTTATCGGGTTATGGTCCCCGAATTACATAAGCTTTGGTTATTCTCCTAATATTTTCTATGGGAAATAATTTAGATCTAGGTTTATACCAATTTGGAAGATCATATCCAATTTATATCTTTTAAATTTGTCTTTTCTCTCAATCAGTTGATGAAAAATGCAATCATCAATTTAGATCTAAAGCGTGTGTCAGGTTTGAAAATAAAAACCATATCTTAACCAGATTAATCTTCTCTCGGTAAGCATCTATGGATTCTGGTATGAGTTCCATTAATTCATTTACTTTCTCTGATTTCTTCTCGATTAAAACAATATGGGTCATCCATTTAAATATGTGATTTCATCATTTGTCAATCATAAAGTGTATAGAAATTCCAACACTTAGCAGTATCAGAGCCGCCCATTATTGATTTTATTGGGAAAATTATTATTTTCTGGTGAAGATTTGGATTTGATTTAGTAACTTTTTTTGTATTGAAAATTAAAAGCCGACTTATGAAACTCTTTTGGTTTCGAAAGTTATATTTAAATGATTAAAAATTTAAAGCCATTAATTTTTTTTTAGAAAATAATTTGAATCGCTCTAAATTTGGAAAATAACTTTTGTCGGCCATAACATCACAAGTTATTGCATATTATTCTGAGTTAGTTATGAATTTCAATATGAAAGAACATTTTGAATATGTTATGTATAGTTGTTTTCCTTTAATGTTTATTAATGGTATATGATGATTTGAATAATCTAGAACCATTTATGCAAGGAAATATGAATTTGGCTTCTTAATTTAAGTAATTTGGTCATATATATATATGTGTATATATATATATATATATATTTATATTATATGGTTATGTGTGTGTGTGTGTGTCTGCAGCAGTAGCCCAACGGTTAAGGACTTTGCGTCGTGGTAACAGTGGTACGAGTTTGAAGCCTGGAATGACATGCTAAGAGCTTACTATGTGCATACGCTAAGATCAACAGTTTATATGATGCTTGCAGACCATGTATGTGCACTAGGGAGAGTTTTACGACTCCGACCGTTTCCCTCCTCAACAAATTTAAAATATATATATATGTATGTATGAATATGTGTGGGGGGGGGGGGGTGGGGGTATTTGTGATATTTTATAAATTTGAATCAAAGTATGCTCCTTTTGAGATATTTATGCATACCTAGATCTAAGATGAAATGATATCATTTATTTGATTTATACATTTGTAACTAAATTCATTTGATGTAATATTGGTTTACATTTTAGGCCACGTAATGGACAATTGCATTTTTTATATATTATAATCACACTAATTGTGTTTGTTATGGTAATATCATAAATGCATTAAATGCTTCGGTTATGGAAATTAAATGTTTCAGCTTGTTTCTACTAGAAATAAGAAAATACATATTTTTATGCATTTATGTTTTATAGATACGTATGTTTTATATGTATGACGCATGTGGAAGATATGTTGCACTTTCGTGTTTCGGCGACATAAAATAAAAGGAGCAACAGTTTGCATGTTTATCTAAACCGCATCATTCTGGCTTAGTCAAGTATTCACGTAATATACCAAAGGTAAAATGACATAGTAGCATTTTATGTAGCTATACTATAGTCAGATATACATCATAGCTATTTTGTTCATTAATGTTATTTTACATGACATTTACTAATGTCATTTATATGTAATTTTATGTGGCATTAATTCTGGCGTTAATTTATAACATTTGTTATGCGACTTATTTATGATGTATTATCATATTTATTAAGGAAATTTCTGTAGCCACATACCTAAAGAAAAGGATTAAAGTAGCTATGATTGAAAGTGTTGACACCAAAAAATGGTACAACACCCAAGAAATAAAATTGTAGAGAATAAATGAAGATAAATAAATGAAAAATGAAGAGAAATGAGATTACACACAAGTTTATAATGGTTCGGCGTTAACGAGCCTACGTCCACTTTATAATCTCTTATATATGAAATGATCTATTATAGTTGAACCAGTCACAATAATGGTACAATCAGAGATTGGCTAAAAGATCCCCTCTTTTGAGTCAGAAAGTCTATTTATAGATGCTACAGTATTTAAATTGGCTGAAGCGCGCGTTATCCGATCCAGGATTTTAGGAGAGCATAAAGAAGTGTTCCTTTTCCAAAGAGTCGCATGATTTAAGCACGTAGTGACAAGTGGCAGTTGATCCGGTATTCAAGGATGGCTCGAAGCGGTCAAGTAGGAGTAGGAGCGAGGATATTCTGCACGGAATCAGGCTTAGCCATACTCGATCGGTCCGAAGACTAACAGGCTCCAGCTGGCTTGCATGTCGGGTTCTTGTGCTTGGCCTAAGTCTTAGGTTAGGATCAAACCATCAATCGGTCGACTAGTTCTTTGGTCCGGGTTACTCGGTCCTTCATGTCACTTCGGCCGAAGTCTATGGTGTTGATGGATCTTGATGGCCTTGCCAAAAGGCTGGTCAACACTCTTTCCCCCAAAGCATGCCATGTTATGAACGGGGAGTGCTTTGTAATTTTTCATTCTGGATCGTCTCTTGGTGTATGGAAATCAGAAGACCATGTTTGCATCAGCTTGAGGACTTTTTCATGAATTGCGTGAACCAAGGATTGATCGATTGGATATTTTGGGAATTATCACTGATCCAGGAAATGACGAAGCTTTACAATTATATGTTTATTCTCCTTGGTCTGGCTTGTTATTGTATTGGCACGCTAACCCTATAGTCATATTCAATGGTCATGTCAACAGAATATGAAGAGTCTCCTCGTTCTATTATAAATGGCTGGCCCACCTCCTTTATTTACTTTCGATTTTTTACTACAGCCAAACCCGCTATTTTTCAAAGAAATTGGAAAAATCTCCTTTGTCGAAGATCATGATCGTTTCTTCTGATTTATTCGCAGGTTTGGATTGATGTTCCTTTTCTTATCTTAAAAGACGTTCTAATATGATTTCACACAAAAATCCGCATATGTTCTCTTTTTCTATTTTAATCTGCATTCAATATAATCCATGGTTTTATTGCCAACGTTGAGTTCGTCGCAAATGTGATCCAATGGTAAGGCGACGTCACAGGAGGTTCTGGTAGCATAGCGATGATAGTCGGTGATGGAAGTGGAATTGCCTTTGTGAAAAGGCATGGGGATGAATAGGTACTGCTCTTCAAAGCATTTTAAATTTCAAGGCGCCATCAACTTTGAGGACACATGGCAGTGGGAGAACGGGTGTGCTCAGGTAATGATGAGGGTCATTGGTTAGGCAGAAGGAGACAAAATTGACTTCAAAACCGATGCTTGTAGCCTTGGCGCTAACTACCCTCAAAATATCTAGAAATAATGTCCGATTTTGGGTCAGTAGGATTTGGTTGACTCCATTCGTATAGATTCAGATAGTGATTCCTCCTCCGAGTCTGAATCTGAACTCATCCCTAATATAGGCGTTCAGGCCCGACCGACAAACCCATCTTCTGCCATGGAAATAGAAGAAACAAGCGAGGTGGCAACTGCACCCGATACTCTCCCTGGTGCTATTTTCTTGAGAGATCCTCTAGATACTTGGCCTTGCACTATGAATGAGAAACAACTGAGAAGGTTGAGTGCTAAACGTAAGATTCCATGGGCTGATTTCCGTGTCCCCGAAAAGGATGATCTTCCCCATAATCCGTCGAGTGGCTATATGGCTCTTACTTGCCCAATGTGTACTGCCGGGGCAATCCCCTTTCTCTCCATTTATAATTGTCTTTCTATGGCAAATGAATTTGGTGCCTATGTTGCTTCACCCAGTTGCATATACCAACTTGTTGTCTTTATATGTCTTGTACATGAAGTATTTACACCAACCACCACCACTTGATAACATTGTTTTTTCTTCAACTTTAGACAACGAAAGAAACAATCTCCTTCTTTTCTTTTCATTGAGGCTGTTTGTAGTCGAAAAATCATCGAGGATATCCCCAGCAAAATGGGGGATATTAAGCATGACCGATTTTGTGTCACACAACAACCAAGATGTGGCCGCTACTAGCTTTGAAGCAGTAAGTCTCCATCTTAATTAATTCGATCATAAGTTGGCTTCTCACATGAATTGTTTCCATGTAGATGACGAGCCTGCAAGGCCCGTACGGGGAGTGTTTCAAGAGCTTCTGGAGACTTGTCTGCCCTTAGTTTAGAATGCCGAAGCTATAAGAGTTGCTTGATCGACACAAATCTTCATCGTTACCATCCCCTGGATGAGGGGAGAACGTTAGGATCCCCAGATGGTCGAGCTTCTCCTTTGCACATCGTTCAAGCTGGTGCACCCCCATTTCAAAAAACATCAAACATTGTCAGGGTCGTGCCCCCAATCGGGGGGTCGTCTGTCCAACCCTCGCTCGGGGAGAAAAAGACTGTTCATCCCTAGGTGAAGGGCAAAGGACCTGCCATAAAGAGACTTATTCAGGAGGCCGGCCGATCAAGAATACAGAAGAGCTCGATTGTAAGTGCTTCGAGGAGGCCCGAGAAGAGATAATTGAGGAAGAGCTTCATGTTTGTTGATCGAAAGATTTTGGTGCTAGAAAGGATCCTTCTCTTACGCAGGATCCACATAAGGAAGAAGTGGACTCTCCCAATCATGACTTACAAAACTTGGATCTCCCTGAAAAACTCATTTCTTCTCAAAATTTAGATTTGAATTCTTTCTTTACTGGATCCGTCGAACAAAAGGGCGTGATAGAGATGAGCCAAGCTCTAGGCTCGGGTCCTTATTGGGGAAATTGCTTAGAACGTACATAGCACAAACACTGAATGTCACAGCACTATCTTCTCTTGTGTAACTGAACATTGATCAAAGTTTCTTTGTCATAATGCAGGTCCTATGGCTAACGAGTATTATCGTGATAACTTTGACCTTCTTTTGAAGAAAGGTGGACCTGTTAAGTAGGCCCCGCAGCAAGGCATGTAGGATAGTAAACACGGAGATGACGATCGTAAAGAGAAAGAGAGAAAAAAGGAAGGAATAAAAGAGGAAGAGGAAAAAGGACAGGAGAGAAAAAGATGAGAGAAACAAGAGAAGGGAGACTGGGAAAATCGTAAGAGAAATTGTGAGAAGAAAGTGAAAAAGAAGGGCAAGTCCCAAGGAAAATATGAGGAGCACAAGACTCCCAAAGGAGGTGACAAAACAGCCAGCGAACATTCCCAGGTTGCTCTACCCCATCCCGAACTTTTGATCGACCCTCTTCCCAAAACACGGTCAGTTGGAATTCATGATCATGACTCTACCCCTCCTACCAGACGTCATAGGAAAAGTCCCCAGATATCGATCTCTTTGGCTTAAGAGAGGACACCTGCCGAACGAATCAAAGAAATGGAAGAGCTTTTCCCTTGTCTTTGGTTTATTGGAATTGAATTTGCCCTCATCATACAGCCGTTTCCACCAAATATTTGTGATAGAGTCAGATCTAACGTTGACTTTGCTCTATCTCAGTGTGATGCGATGTATGCATACGCGAGGCAAATATGTGAGGTGGTTAAGTGCAAGGAGATAGAGAATGAAGGCTTGTGGATGGAATGAGATTCTGATAGAAAGGGTGGAGGAGTGTGAGACTAAAGTGGCCATTCTCAAAGAAAAGTACCAAAAAACTATGAAGGATTTAGAGGCCCAAGTACAGTTGATAATTCGAGAGTATGCATCTCTCAGAGCTGAAAAATGAAATCTTAAAGTGTGATAAAGGTCGATTGGATCAGGAGGTACAAAACCTCAAAGCCCAACTTAATTCGTTTGAATTTGCTAGAAGCAAGGCCGAGGATAACGCTACGGCTGAGATCGAGTACGTTAGCAACTTTCGAGTCCAACATGACATTGAGATCCTTTCAATCAAGGCTGAACATACAGTTTAGATAGAAGGGATGCGTAAGAGGTTTGGTGGCAATGTTTTGCTATTCTTTGCCCGTGTCCTCTGCCACAAGAACCTGACTTGAATGGAAAATTACCAACAGGTACTAGCTAACTCTTGGGAAGTATTTGTGAGAGAAGAGGTCGAGGCGGCGAAGGGATAACCAGTGGACGAAGAAGCTTTAATAACCCAATATTTGCGTGGCGATGAGCAATGGGAATTAACTGAAGGGAAGAGAATGTTAAGGGAATCATGAGACACCGAGCGATACAGGGCATAAGGAAAATCGATCCCGTAGGGGGAAACTAGTGCAAGTAAAACGAAAACATCTCTCCATCTTCCGACTACAAAAGCTATTGCGGGTTCATCCTCTGCTCCTCCTCCCCCAAACCAGTCCTCTGGGGTAGTGGAGGAATATAGTCCGAATGATCCTCCTCTTCCCTTATCTAGAAAGAGTTCAGCTGCTCCCTCTTTCGAAACAAAGACTTCGGAAAGACCGCTAGAATCTGCAACCGGTGGTAACTTGCTCCATTCTTCCCAATTCCAAATAATATTCATTTCTTCAAGCAAAACTTTTTCCCTTCTTGTCAGTGGCACTAGTTGAACATTTCTGAAAAATCTCTGATGTGATCGGAAGATTGCCTTGACTTCACCAGCATATCGTCCACGTAAACCTCCATCGTTCTTCCGATCTGGCCATGAATGATTGACCAAACGTTGATATGTTGCCCCAACATTTTTCAATCCGAAGGGGATGACCACATAAAAATATAGTCCAAGATCTGTTACGAAGCCGGTATGTTATTGGTCTGGGACATGCATTGCAATCTGGTTATACCCCGAGTACACGTATATAAATGAAAGAAGTTCGTGTCCCGCGGTTAAGTCAACCTGTTGATCGATCCTGGACAATGGGAAGCTTTCTTTAGGGAAGGCTTTATTTAAATTTGAAAAGTCAATACACTTCGCTATTTCTCGTTGGCTTTCTTCACAAGCACAGGGTTTGCTATCCACTTCAGATAAGTTGCGTTTCGAAAGAACCCATTGGCTTGAAGTTTCCAATTTCTTCCTTCAAAGACACAGACCTCTCTGGGCCGAGAATCCGCCTTTTATGCTTCACAGGGTATACTTCGTGTCGATGCTAAGAGAGTGAGTCATGTTGGAGGGTGATATCCCACACATATTAGCATGAGTCCATGCGAACACGTCAAGGTTAGCGTAGAGAAATTTAGTTAACTCCCTCGTTCGGAGGGGTCAAGGTGGGACCTGACCTTCAAGGCCTTAGTCGGGTTGTCGTCGTCGATCAAGACCTCCACTGTGGTTTCATTTGGGGCTAGCTTCCTATATCCCAGTTCTTCGTCCTCTCTTGGATCAATGTCCTCGAGTTAGCAAATGGATGGTTATGGCCGGGATGTTTTCTACAGTTGTTATGCTTCCCTCCCCTCTGTAGGGGGAGGATTGTCTTCTGATTCCTTACTATCTTTGCTTCGCAGTTCTTTCCACTCTGCCAAATAGCATGCTCGCCCTATCACTTAATCCACGTGCACCGTTTCATTCCCTCCATCGCTTGGGAATATCAAAAGTAGGCACCAGGGATCGATACAGGCTCTAAACTCTGCTAGGGCCTGTCTCTCCAAAAATGCATTGTACTAGGAGTTTATATTCATTACAACAAATGAAAAGATCCGTACTCTCCTGTGATCTCCGTCTCCCAATTCTACCGATAGATCGATCAAACCGACCGGCTCGGTGGATGATCCAATGAAGCCATGTATCTGGCCCGTGCATGGTTTCAAGTCTCTCAATTCCAACTTCATCTGGTCATAAGCTTGTCTGAACAAAATATTTTCCAAACTTTCATTGTCGAACAAAACCATCTATACTGTAGCCAGGCCAATAATGGCTGTTATGACCAATGGGTCAATTCTTGGGGCTTCTACACCGATCGACTCTCGATCGCGAAAAACGATGTCCTCCATCATCACTTTTCTTTATGGGACTTATATATTTAGGGATGCTGGACTCTGCAACATCAAGATGTTTTGCAGATTTTACATATCGTTCCATAGTACTAACACTATTCCCCGCCGGATGGGGTCCTCCAACAATGACATTAATCACTATCCCTTTTGCCTTTTCTTGTGCACTAGCTTTGGTCGCCGTCTGTCCTTGCTTAGGTGCGGACGTCCCCTGCCACTCGTCCCTCAAGGCCACCTTGTATTCATTAAGCTTTCCTTCTCTAATCAGCTTCTCAACGATGTCCTTAAGGTGAAGACACTCATTAGTCGCATGCCCGCAAATATCATGAAACAGGGAAAACTTTCTGGTCGCTCTCTCTTTCGATATAGATTCACGCAGAGGTGGCTTCTTAACTGAACCGTACTACATATGTCAATATAGATATTTTCAAGCATGTCATTCAATGCAGTATAACTTTTAAAAATTTGGAATCGCGACTGTGTCCTAGAATTCCCTCTTTGTCCAGGGTTTCCGTTGGTACCTTTCGGTTTGTTCCCCTTTCCAACATTTACCTCCACCTTTTCGAGTTATCCACGGACTGCTTTTCCGCTACATTACTCTAGACGGCTTTATCAGAAATGTCTTTCGGCATGTCTTCCTCATCTAACTGCGCATCTTCTTATTGTAATTGGATGTTTGCCTTTTCATAGAACATCTCGATCGTCGTTTGGGGTTTTCTGATGGAACACTTCTCGAATTACGTCCTTTTGTTGATGCCATCTACAATGGCCATTAGTATTGTCTCGTAATTGTGATTGCTTACTTCGATGACAGCCCGATTGAATCTACTAAGGTGGTTCCTTAGGGATTCACAGCTTACTTGCTTTATTGCGCAAAGGTCCATAACATGCTTTCACTTAGAGGCGTGGAGGCGGAATTGATTCAGAAACTTCTCGCTTAGATCCTTAAAGTTCGGGACCAATCTCGGTGGAAGCCGGGTGAACCACATAAGCGCTACCTCGCTAAGGAAAATCGGGTGGGCCAAGCACTTGATGGTGTATGGAGCTACGGCTACCTCCATATGCCATGAGTACCTCATCAAATGTTGTTGTCGGTCGGTCGTTCCCTCATAGTGGCTCATCCGAGGAATAATAAATCTTCGGGGGAATTCTGCCTGTAGAATGTTATCCGTAAATTGCGTATGGCAACGGTCAATCCCCCAATCTTCATTCTTGTACCCTTTATTATAATTCATGGTTTGTCGTACCATGGAGGTCAAATTTGGATGGATAAGTGCACATCGATCGGCTTCCTTGGCCGATCGAACTCTCCCCGCTCGCTCTCTAGGCAATGTCATCAGACTTGCCGTCTGGGCGGAACTTCCTCGACCCCTGACATCCCGATTATTCATAGGACATCTGAGATGAAAAACGAAAACTTGGGTTGTTTGAGTGGTATTTCGGTGAGCCAAAGGAGAGGTACTTCGATCATGTTGAGTCGTTGGATCGATGTCCTCCAAGTCAGCAAGATCGACCTGAGTTTGATCAGCTGCTCCGAGCTAGTTTGAGCGCTCTTTCAATTGAAATAGTCATATGTTTTGGGGTCTTTCTAACGGGCGTCGTAGTTGAAGTCGATCTCTAGCCCCTTAGAATGACGGTGAGCCTTCCGAGTTTTGGTCCAGCAAGTGTGTAACAACCCGTATTTTTCGATAACGTGTTAAGACGAGAATCAAGGCAGAATTTAATTTTAAATTCTGAATCAAGTAAAACGGGCTATGCCATTGCGTTCGTCTCGGAAAAATACGCGAAATAGAGTCTGAGTTTTCGAGAATCGGAGTCCGTATGACCAAGATATGGCCTCGCGAAGTTTCACGAAAAATTCCCAAATTAAAGTATACTTAATTAAGTGAAATGGGTTGCGCAGAGAAATATATATATTGATATATATATATATATATATAATTGAAAATTAAATAAATAAATATGCAAAAATGTTCAAAACAGCGAATTGGGAGAGGGGAATAACCGAACCGGCCGATTTTTGAGGTCGACCCGAGCCTGCTGGGTCGACTAGGGGTTAATCCAGGGTGTTTGGCTGTCAACCCGTGGGCCGATTCGCTCAAATGCAGATTTTGCATTTGGATGGTTCTCATGGTTCATCTTTAATCTAAAGGCCCTAGATGGTTCCTACACTTGACTTCTTCCCCAAGACATGCTTTGATGGCTTGGATTGAATCTAGGTTTAATCCTATGGCCTAAAACACTTGCCTAATCTATAAATAAGACCCTAACCTATCCTAAATCCTCATTATTCATTCATGCAACTAAACTATGGCAAAATTTTACCTCTCATGGCCTCCACTCTCTTCATAAAATTTCTAAATGGTTTCTATGAGAGATTTTCCATGCATACAAGTATTTTCAAGCTTGTATGAGTGTCATTAGCTTGCATTCAAGTCAAGTTTCTATCTTTGCATCATAAAGCAAGGGTTTTGATCATTTTGGCTCAAGGGTTTTTATGTTAGAGCTTGCATTTTGGGTCTATTTGATTGCATAAGGGCTTTGTCATATCTTTTGTGCCTTCATAGCAATGTAAGCCCTTTCCCTACTCTTAGATATTAACTATGAAGTTAAATGTTCATGTTGCAAGTTTGGGTTTGATCATTGAGTATGATACATGCTATCATGTCATGCAAGTTTATGAAGTCATTATCTTGATCTTGTGAGCTAAAAGCTACAACCTTTATGTTGAAATGTTGCATTAGGCAACATGAGAACCCTCATAACCTTTATGTCAACTTGCATATGAAGTCATAACCCTTATATGATGATATGTGCGAGTTACTAGTCATCATTCCATATCTTTTGTCACCATGATTCGCTTATGTGCCAAGTTTGGGTTTATGCATGTTTTTAGGCTTAAGAATGTAACATGCAAGTTAATGAACACATTTGTGCCTCATTTGCCACCATGATTAACTTGTGGCTTAATATCCATTTTTGTCATGCCTTTGCCAAGTCTCTTCTTTTAATCCATTACGTTGTCGCGAACGTATATGCGAGTTTAAAAGCGTTGGGTTATGTTATGGGTAATTTCTAATGACATGAAAATACAACTTGAAAACATGACTTGAAATATAACATGGAAGTTGACATGTAAGTATGCATAAAAACATAAGCTTGGGAATTTACCTATTAAGTTAGGTCTACCCTTTGGGAATTTACCTATTAAGTTAGGTCTACCCAAATGCTTGAAAACTTGTAACATGTTTTGGGAAACATGATGGACATGACACTTAGATAATATAAGTGTGGCCAACTCGAGGTTGGGTTGAGTTTGCAACGTAAAACTACCCGGAACCGACCGGCCTAACTAGTAGTTTCAAACAATAGGACCCAATGTGAGAAGTTGGTCATGTTGTGCTTGAACCCGAGGTTAGACCAAGTTGTGGTGTAAAGCTACCCGGAACCGACCGGCTTAACTAGTAACCACAACAAAGTCTAATGTGAGAGGTGAAGGTGCATTAAGTAATTAATGCCACATGATAGGGTTAAGTTAATTTGATTAATGACTCTTAACCAAATATGACATGGACAAATGGGTTAAGTAATTTGATTAGGCTAATGATACTTAACAAAACATGACAAGGTTGGGTAGGTTAAGTAACTTGATTTGCCTAATGACACTTAACCATTTTTATATGACTAGTGGATGGGGTTAAGTTAACCAACACTTAATCAATCCAACGCGATAACTTGGTAAGGTTAAGTAAGTTTTCTTAATGACGCTTAACCGAAAAATACGGTTAACGAATGGGGTTAAGATTAGACTCAACTAGTCTAAACATGGAAATCGGATGGGGTTAAGTTAGCCTAGACTTAATTAATCCCACTTGGTAGTTTAATGGGGTTAAGTTAAACACTTAACTAATCTAAACATGATGAATTGATGTGGTTAAGTGACCTATACTTAACCAATCTAACTCGTGAATTTATTGAGGTTAAGTTAACCTATACTTAACCGATCTAACGTGAAAACATGATAAGGCTAAGTCACGAATCGCTTGAATACACCTGACCGATTTGACTGAGTAAATTGATAGGGTCAAGTTAATATATACTTAACCAATCTAGAATGATAATTGGACGAGGTTAAGTCGTGAATTGCTTAATACATACTTAACCAACGTGAGCATGGTTTGTAGGGTTAAGTCTTGGACTTGGATACTTAGCCAATTTTGACATGATTTGAAGACGGGTTAAGTCTTGGACTTGGATACTTAGCCAATTTTGACATGATTGGTAGACGGGTTAAGTCATGAACTTAAGTGACACTTAATCCATTATGTAAACCCTAGTTCTGAGGATAGGGGATAACCGTAGTTAACAAGGATAACGGGAATAAGGCTAAGTGGTAAACCGTAGTTGAGGAATAACTAAGTAATGATTCTTAGTCAAGGAAATTTAGACCAGTTCATAGATAGATGAGTAACCTGATACGGTAGGTCATCGTTTAAGTATACGAGTAGGAGCAAGTATCTGATTTAGATAAAGGCTCCAGCGAACTGGGTAACGAAGCAGCGGGATCGGGGGACGTGAGGGTATTCTTGGTATCCCTCTATGAGCTGCCAGGTGATTATACTAGGCTCATGAGAGGTTAAGGTCTGCGTTAGAAGAACCAAGAGTATGCCTTGGTTGCTATGCGAGCGACCTAAAGACGGGGATGGATAGGGGATAGTCGACGATACACGGTCGTACCCTAGATAGCATTTCGTCAGACTACCTACCATCTTTGGTAAAGCGTGTACGTACGGAAAGGCAGAGAACACCCAATAGACCATAATTGCTATCTAATTATGGTTGCGGTAAGGCTAGGATTGTGGGTTGGCCAGTAGTGTGTTCTCATACAGGATTTATCCTGTCTTGTCTTTCACTAGTTGAGGGAGGGGTCGCGTGGGACCATAGCCACGTATAGAAAAACAGACCTTAGCATCTGCATCGGCAGATAAATCGAAAGCTCCCGACCGAGTCCTGTATTTCTCGATCTGCCCTGTGACAGGACTCGGATGGCACGATGTGATACATGTGCATACAGTCATGGAAAACGATTCACGATGAATGCGTGGGAAAAAGGGCGCGGTTGACGGTTAGCGTAAATCCCAGTGGCCCTGGGTGGTTGAACCAAAACCGAGATACGAAAACGTGCAATAGGTAAGCGTAATCCCTAGTGGCCCTAGGTAGCATAAGTCCTAGTTGTACAAACGATAATTCATGTTGGAAGACCCTAGCTAGGTTTAGGGTAACAGTCCAAACCGATCTTAAGGATCATGGAACTATGTTAAAGTAATGTAGAATCTCATGGGAAAGCCCGTATGGTCTACGGCAAGGGACTGAACATTTACATGGAATAAAACATACAAGTTGAGTAACCTATATATGCGATATATTAGGTTGACATGGACCATTACACGACTTTTAGTGAGGGTCATTCTTGGTTAACACATGATACGGTGGGGATACTAGTACGGTAGGTGCAGAGCTAAAATGCAGGATAGATATCATGGGACGTTATACGTGATAGATATCTTGGGGATATTATACTTGATAGAAACCTGACGATGTGATACCTTGTTTTATCTTGACATCGTAATTTATCATGACACCTTAGTTTATCTGAGTTCAGTAGTTCATCCTGTTATTTTGATTTAGCTTATCTATCTTGTCATCATGCTTATGTTCATCTCAGTTTCTCATGTCAGTTAACTTTACTAGTTTTTATGCTAATAGTAGATAGGGCTTACTCAGTCTTTTTGACTGACCCGTTTTGTTTCGCCTCTTTTCTTCCGTTCCCCCCCCCCTCAAGGTTACAGGGAGGAAATACTGCTGTTTAGTTCGGACTTCTTCTGCTTGAAGGTCATCATGGATGGCTTGGACTTTTCTTGGCTAATGGCTACTTTACTGTTTTTACTTGGGGAATAATTTATGAAAATGTCTTTATGCTTCTTTACTATTGCAAGACAGGTTTTGATGTACTCTGATGTAAAAGGCTTTAGACCTTATTTATTCATGTTATGAAAGTTTGATTTTACTTCCGCTATTTTTATATGTTCTGTCTTGTGATATTTCTGTGCATGTTTACCAATAATGCCCCTCTAAAGCTAGTGCATTCCTTTGCGAGTGACCCTAGCGGAGGCGGGGTGTTACACGTGGTATCAGAGCAGAAGGTTACCAGACTGGGCAAAAGTTTTTAAAGACCTTCTGAAAACTATTTGAAAATCGTTTACAAAGAAGCATTTTTTCAAGAAAATTTTCTTTTAAAAGAAAAAGGCTATTCCCCAAAGGCCATTAGCACTATCCTTGTTTCCTTAATTGAATCTCTTCTCCTTTCTTTCCTCCATTTGTAGTCACAGTGGTTTTAACTGTGACTAGTCTTTTCTATCTACGAAAGTGCTTTCCATGCGATGGAGGTGGTTTTCAAGAGACCAGTGGCCGCGTTATAAGAAAGGATAGTGAGAAAGAGGATAAAGGATACGAGCTTAAGGATGAGCAACTTGTTGGTATGGCTTAATCCTCAAAGGAGGGAGAAAGATGAACAATGAAACCCATGACGAGAAAGTATCTTTGGTATGGTGAAACGGGACGGATAGTTAAGTATTGTGGGACAAGGACAAGATCATCGTTGTATACCCTCACTAGAGTACCTGAGTAGGGGGATAACATCCTTGTTGAAGATCTAGTTATTCTTTTCTATCATCCCGCCAAGACTTTGTTTTGATCCCTGCATCATTTAAGTCCGCTTCGGTAGTTGAGTCTCTGCACCTTAAGTACTAACGTAATAGAGAATCCCATTTTTGTCTCAAAGTCCTATTGGAGAATCAGTCCATTTATACATGACTTGTTTGGATTTGGGAATGTCTATGCCAAGTGTTGAGTTTGGAAATAATGCTTATGTTTATAAGCTATGGATGGATTCTAGGGATGAAGTGGTTATCCAGTAAGGGGTGCCACTCTCGGTTTTGATAGGAGGGTAGTTAGACCTTTTGACTAGCCTTGGTAATGCCCTCGAAGTATCGGGTAACCTTTTTGAGGTTCTGTTATGACTAGTTACTTAGAATCCCTTGATGCCTTTATTGGAAATTTGAAGCCCGATCGAGTGGTGTTCGCCAATAAGACGGATGGTTTACTTCATTTATGCATGGGTTATAGAGATCACCCTAGTAAGTGCGCATGATAACCTGATTGACATCTGTTTACTTTCAAGAGAAAGTTCTTCTACATGGAATGCCTTATAGTATATAAACGAGATCCAAGATTCACTAGTGAATTTTGGAAAGCTTGCATGAGATCATGAGTACGCAGTCATGTTTGCGTCAAGTATTCTAGGAAAAGGATAAGTGCAAGTGGAACGAGAGGCGACGAAGAAATGAGTTCCAGCTCATGTTATGGAAACAGGAATAAGAAGCTACAAAATCGCGAAGTTAAAAGACGATTTTGATGGTCAAAGACTAGATACGCGCATGATATCTCTTTTTGAGAGTATATCCTTGATCCCTGTTTTCTGTAGAGCTTACTTGTAGGCTATCTTTTGTGGACATCCTCTCGGTCCTATTCTCCGTTACAAACCCTGTAAGGAGTTTGTCCTGTTTATCTTCTCGACCCTGTTTCAGGGAATTCTAGGTAGAACCCTATGGATGTAAACATGTATTTGAAACATGTTATGATTGATATGGTTGCAAGTGGTTGCTCGTGGATGCGCGAATACACATTAGATACTAGCTTGACTCGTTCACATTTCATATTGCATATGCACGAGTATTTATACTTGTTTATGGATGAAATCGAATGTATTATCATGCGGTTGTTGCATATGAATGAATGATTGTGCACGCATATAGTATCAATATGACTAGGACTATTTGCATACATGTTGGATTCATGGCACTATACATATTTTGCATTAGAAAGATTATTCAGGCCTGATCATTAGCATTAGCTAAGGAACATGTACACACACGTTTTGCATATATTCGTACAGCATTAGAAATCATCTAAGGACAATGGTTGCTTGTGGATGATGCTTTGAGTAGATGGATGATGGATGGTAGGATATGTTCTTCCTAACTTGGAGATTTCGGGGACGAAATCCTAAAAGGTGGGGAGAATGTAACAACCCGTATTTTTCGATAACGTGTTAAGAAGAGAATCAAGGCAGAATTTAATTTTAAATTCTGAATCAAGTAAAACGGGATATGCCATTGCGTTCGTCTCGGAAAAATACGCGAAATAGAGTCTGAGTTTTCGAGAATCGGAGTCCGTATGACCAAGATATGGCCTCGCGAAGTTTCACGAAAAATTCCCAAATTAAAGTATACTTAATTAAGTGAAATGGGTTGCGCAGAGAAATATATATATATATTGATATATATATATATATAATTGAAAATTAAATAAATAAATATGCAAAAATGTTCAAAACAGCGAATTGGGAGAGGGGAATAACCGAACCGGCCGATTTTTGAGGTCGACCCGAGCTCGCTGGGTCGACTAGGGGTTAATCCAGGGTGTTTGGCTGTCAACCCGTGGGCCGATTTGCTCAAATGCAGATTTTGCATTTGGATGGTTCTCATGGTTCATCTTTAATCTAAAGGCCCTAGATGGTTCCTACACTTGACTTCTTCCCCAAGATATGCTTTGATGGCTTGGATTGAATCTAGGTTTATTCCTATGGCCTAAAACACTTGCCTAATCTATAAATAAGACCCTAACCTATCCTAAATCCTCATTATTCATTCATGCAACTAAACTATGGCAAAATTTTACCTCTTATGGCCTCCACTCTCTTCATAAAATTTCTAAATGGTTTCTATGAGAGATTTTCCATGCATACAAGTGTTTTCAAGCTTGTATGAGTGTCATTAGCTTGCATTCAAGTCAAGTTTCTATCTTTGCATCATAAAGCAAGGGTTTTGATCATTTTGGCTCAAGGGTTTTTATGTTAGAGCTTGCATTTTGGGTCTATTTGATTGCATAAGGGCTTTGTCATATCTTTTGTGCCTTCATAGCAATGTAAGCCCTTTCCCTACTCTTAGATATTAACTATGAAGTTAAATGTTCATGTTGCAAGTTTGGGTTTGATCATTGAGTATGATACGTGCTATCATGTCATGCAAGTTTATGAAGTCATTATCTTGATCTTGTGAGCTAAAAGCTACAACCTTTATGTTGAAATGTTGCATTAGGCAACATGAGAACCCTCATAACCTTTATGTCAACTTGCATATGAAGTCATAACCCTTATATGATGATATATGCGAGTTACTAGTCATCATTCCATATCTTTTGTCACCATGATTCGCTTATGTGCCAAGTTTGGGTTTATGCATGTTTTGAGGCTTAAGAATGTAACATGCAAGTTAATGAACACATTTGTGCCTCATTTGCCACCATGATTAACTTGTGGCTTAATATCCATTTTTGTCATGCCTTTGCCAAGTCTCTTCTTTTAATCCATTACGTTGTCGCAAACGTATATGCGAGTTTAAAAGCGTTGGGTTATGTTATGGGTAATTTCTAATGACATGAAAATACAACTTGAAAACATGACTTGAAATATAACATGGAAGTTGACATGTAAGTATGCATAAAAACATAAGCTTGGGAATTTACCTATTAAGTTAGGTCTACCCTTTGGGAATTTACCTATTAAGTTAGGTCTACCCAAATGCTTGAAAACTTGTAACATGTTTTGGGAAACATGATGGACATGACACTTAGATAATATAAGTGTGGCCAACTCGAGGTTGGGTTGAGTTTGCAACGTAAAACTACCCGGAACCGACCGGCCTAACTAGTAGTTGCAAACAATAGGACCCAATGTGAGAAGTTGGTCATGTTGTGCTTGAACCCGAGGTTAGACCAAGTTGTGGTGTAAAGCTACCCGGAACCGACTGGCTTAACTAGTAACCACAACAAAGTCTAATGTGAGAGGTGAAGGTGCATTAAGTAATTAATGCCACATGATAGGGTTAAGTTAATTTGATTAATGACTCTTAACCAAATATGACATGGACAAATGGGTTAAGTAATTTGATTAGGCTAATGATACTTAACAAAACATGACAAGGTTGGGTAGGTTAAGTAACTTGATTTGCGTAATGACACTTAACCATTTTTATATGACTAGTGGATGGGGTTAAGTTAACCAACACTTAATCAATCCAACGCGATAACTTGGTAAGGTTAAGTAAGTTTTCTTAATGACGCTTAACCAAAAAATACGGTTAACGAATGGGGTTAAGATTAGACTCAACTAGTCTAAACATGGAAATCGGATGGGGTTAAGTTAGCCTAGACTTAATTAATCCCACTTGGTAGTTTAATGGGGTTAAGTTAAACACTTAACTAATCTAAACATGATGAATTGATGTGGTTAAGTGACCTATACTTAACCAATCTAACTCGTGAATTTATTGAGGTTAAGTTAACCTATACTTAACCGATCTAACGTGAAAACATGATAAGGCTAAGTCACGAATCACTTGAATACACCTGACCGATTTGACTGAGTAAATTGATAGGGTCAAGTTAATATATACTTAACCAATCTAGAATGATAATTGGACGAGGTTAAGTCGTGAATTGCTTAATACATACTTAACCAACGTGAGCATGGTTTGTAGGGTTAAGTCTTGGACTTGGATACTTAGCCAATTTTGACATGATTTGAAGACGGGTTAAGTCTTGGACTTGGATACTTAGCCAATTTTGACATGATTGGTAGACGGGTTAAGTCATGAACTTAAGTGACACTTAATCCATTATGTAAACCCTAGTTCTGAGGATATGGGATAACCGTAGTTAACAAGGATAACGGGAATAAGGCTAAGTGGTAAACCTTAGTTGAGGAATAACTAAGTAATGATTCTTAGTCAAGGAAATTTAGACCAGTTCATAGATAGATGAGTAACCTGATACGGTAGGTCATCGTTTAAGTATACGAGTAGGAGCAAGTATCTGATTTAGATAAAGGCTCCAGCGAACTGGGTAACGAAGCAGCGGCTTCGGGGAACGTGAGGGTATTCTTGGTATCCCTCTATGAGCTGCCAGGTGATTATACTAGGCTCATGAGAGGTTAAGGTCTGCGTTAGAAGAACCAAGAGTATGCCTTGGTTGCTATGCGAGCGACCTAAAGACGGGGATGGATAGGGGATAGTCGACGATACACGGTCGTACCCTAGATAGCATTTCGTCAGACTACCTACCATCTTTGGTCAAGCGTGTACGTACGGAAAGGCAGAGAACACCCAATAGACCATTATTGCTATCTAATTATGGTTGCGATAAGGCTAGGATTGTGGGTTGGCCAGTAGTGTGTTCTCATACAGGATTTATCCTGTCTTGTCTTTCACTAGTTGAGGGAGGGGTCGCGTGGGACCATAGCCACGTATAGAAAAACAGACCTTAGCATCTGCATCGGCAGATAAATCGAAAGCTCCCGACCGAGTCCTGTATTTCTCGGTCTGCCCTGTGACAGGACTCGGATGGCACGATGTGATACATGTGCATACAGTCATGGAAAACGATTCACGATGAATGCGTGGGAAAAAGGGCGCGGTTGACGGTTAGCGTAAATCCCAGTGGCCCTGGGTGGTTGAACCAAAACCGAGATACGAAAACGTGCAATAGGTAAGCGTAATCCCTAGTGGCCCTAGGTAGCATAAGTCCTAGTTGTACAAACGATAATTCATGTTGGAAGACCCTAGCTAGGTTTAGGGTAACAGTCCAAACCGATCTTAAGGATCATGGAACTATGTTAAAGTAATGTAGAATCTCATGGGAAAGCCCGTATGGTCTACGGCAAGGGACTGAACATTTACATGGAATAAAACATACAAGTTGAGTAACCTATATATGCGATATATTAGGTTGACATGGACCATTACACGACTTTTGAGTGAGGGTCATTCTTGGTTAACACATGATACGGTGGGGATACTAGTACGGTAGGTGCAGAGCTAAAATGCAAGATAGATATCATGGGACGTTATACGTGATAGATATCTTGGGGATATTATACTTGATAGAAACCTGACGATGTGATACCTTGTTTTATCTTGACATCGTAATTTATCATGACATCTTAGTTTATCTGAGTTCGGTAGTTCATCCTGTTATTTTGATTTAGCTTATCTATCTTGTCATCATGCTTATGTTCATCTCAGTTTCTCATGTCAGTTAACTTTACTAGTTTTTATGCTAATAGTAGATAGGGCTTACTCAGTCTTTTTGACTGACCCGTTTTGTTTCGCCTCTTTTCTTCCGTTCCCCCCCCCAAGTTACAGGGAGGAAATATTGTTGTTTAGTTCGGACATCTTCTACTTGAAGGTCATCATGGATGGCTTGGACTTTTCTTGGCTAATGGCTACTTTACTGTTTTTACTTGGGGAATAATTTATGAAAATGTCTTTATGCTTCTTTACTATTGCAAGACAGGTTTTGATGTACTCTGATGTAAAAGGCTTTAGACCTTATTTATTCATGTTATGAAAGTTTGATTTTACTTCCGCTATTTTTATATGTTCTGTCTTGTGATATTTCTGTGCATGTTTACCAATAATGCCCCTCTAAAGCTAGTGCATTCCTTTGCGAGTGACCCTAGCGGAGGCGGGGTGTTACAAAGTGAGGGGAAGATTATTTCTTCCTGAATTCTTCTCATTGCCTCGACATACGGCTCATGCCTTATCTCATGGCAGCACTCTCCTGGGCTTGAGCGTTTAACGGCGCCGTTGTTTCTCGAAGTTGATTCATCATAATCATAAACTCATCACGGGTAGAAAATGCTGAGGGGGAAGCTTGATCCGCTGTGGAAGGTCGCACTGGCGGCGGTAATGTAGGCTGGTCTGAGGTAGGCCTCGGAACGGTCGACCCCTCAACCGCTTCTGCTGGCACTGAAGCCTGCAGCTGCTTTCTGGTAGTGCGTGCTAAGGATTTGGCAACCATGGTTCAGGGATGCTGGAAAAGATGTAGGATCTCGTCTTGGACTTGGTGATCCGAAAGTAGAGAAAAATCCTTCTAATGCTGATAATATCAACATTCTCGGTGAAAGCACCAAAGTGTTGACATCAAAAAATGGTACAACACCCAAGGAATGAAATTGTAGAGAATAAATGAAGACAAATAAATGAAAAATGAAGGGAAAAGCGATCACACATAATTTAATAGTGGTTCGGCGTTAACGAGCCTATGTCCGCTTTATAATCTCTTATATATGAAATGATATATTACAGATGAATCAGTCACAGCAATGATATAATTAGAGATTGGCCAAAAGATCCTCTCTTCTGAGTCAGAAGGTCTATTTATAGATGCTATAGTGTTTAAATTGGCTAAGGCGCGTGTTATCCGATCCAAGATATTAGGAGAGCACGAAGAAGCATTCCTCTTGCAAAGAGTGGCATGATTTAAGCACGTAGTGACAAGTGGCAGTTGATCTGGTATTCAAGGATGGCTCGAAGCGTTCAAGTAGGACTAGGAGAAAATCTCCAAGATGATATTTTGCATGGAATCAGGCTTGGCCTGACTCGATCAGCCCGAAGACTACGATCTCCAACTGGCTTGCATGTCGGGTTCCCGTTTGTGGTTAAAGTCTTAGGTTCAGATCGAACCATCAATTAGTCGACTAGTCTTTGGTCCGGGTAACTCGGTCCTTCATGTCACTTCGGCCGAAGTCTATGATGTCGATGGATCTTGATGGCCTTGCCAAAAGGTTGGTCAACAGAAACGTTTCATGCCCCAATAAGAGTTTTGTTTTTTTTAGAATTTCTTAATTTTACATGGTCCTAAATTATTTCTGAGTTTGTTATAACACTTGAGGTATATTGTACAAACAGTGAGAAATAAGTTCAAATATAATTTTGGTGTCTCTTTATAACTATAAATATCCTACATTCATAGTGAACTAACTAAAATAACATATCACCAAGTGACCTCTCTTATTTTAGTAGTTCATGAAAATAATTGATATTTGTATGTAGTTATTCATGCAAATATTGATCGGCCCAAAAGAAGGCTAATGTTTGGCCAAATCAGTTACAATGTGTGATGATAAATACATGACAATATTAAGGTTCTACGAGTGAATAATTTATCGGCCCAAAGGAAGATTATTATTTGACTTGAACTTATTATCAGTGTTTGGCCATTACAATAAAAGTACCACTTACTATTGATATTACTGTCCAAAGACTTGATATTAATGTGTACTAGCTATCTTGATAAAAGACTAACCAATTATTTGAATTTACTATGCTTGTTAGTTGGCTATGAGCATATAAGGCCAGTCTTTATTTTTGTTCATTTTTCAAATTAATTTGACTTAAGTGCCTGCCAATATTAAGAAAATTCTCATCTTTTATGTGACTATCTATAAGGAATAGCAAGATAACACGTTGTCTGCTCTTGACTTCATGGATCTATCTCTTGCAATTAAGGGGGTCTTATTCACCCCTATTAAAGTTGAATATTCTTTTAATATTATAAAGAATATTGCAAGGTGATATAATTCAAATAGCAAGAGTAAAAGTATTATATGGTAAGTATTTTAGAATTTTTCCAAGGATATGCTATATGTAAGGATAACCAATTTTAATGAGATATCTATTGAGAATGGAAAACACTTTATGGAAATAATGAGGGGAAATAAGCATAATTTGTTGTGCTTATTCCTTAAAGTCAAATTAAAAGAACATAAATGAGTACAATATAGAAAAATCTTGCTTCGAAAGTTAAATGCATTCAAGTAATTATTAATTTTTGGTACAATCGCTATTTTAAGGATATAATTATTGTAAAAATAATAATTTAAGAATAAAGATTTCTCTTATTGAGTTTACTTTGGTTTATGGTAAGAATAAGAAATATGAAGCATGATAATGTTGGAAGTACTCATTTAACATACATTGTAAACAAGTGTATAAATGAATATAATGAAGTCGCTAAGAATTTAGAAGAAAAGAAATAACATATAGATATATTTATTGTTGTTTCTTTAATGAAATATGCAGACATATAAGGTAAAGTACATTATATATTTCTTTAAGTAATTATTGAGATTTCAGTTGAATTATTTGATTATTTTTTTAATGTTGTCATTTAAACGGATTTCAGTTTTCTATTTCTAACTAGTGCAAACCCGTGCCACGCACATGGATTAAAATGTATTTTGCAATGCATTTTGTTTTTGCCACAATTTTCAAATCTTCTCTGTTGTAGTTAAATGGAAAACTGACTTTGTTGTAAAGCTTGTCATGGATGCGTAAAGTAGTGAAATACATTTACCATTCCCTTTATTGATAATTTTTTCCCTTTATTAAAAATAGTTTATATTTCAACTGTTCCCCTCCCTTTTCAGGTATTTGTGGATGCATCACAATAGGACAATATGTGTAGATTTTAAAGCAATCTCAATTTGATAGACGCATTTGAAGATTAAGCGTAAGACAAATTTATAAGAAATGTTAAACGAGTAGTTAAAAAGAACATGCAAATTACATAAAAGGAATTTATCGCATTGATACACGACTGACAGAAACAAATTTATACAAAAAATAGAGCATGTAATCAATTCACGGAGGATGCCTACATTAAACAAAAGAAAACCATACTACATATAAATACGTATAATAAAAGATATATCTGGAAATGTCATAATACAATTATAACTAAAACTTTTAAATAAACATAAATTTAACTGAAGAAAAGTTCGAACACCATTTCTTTGTCAAAGAGATATGCATCAACTGAACACTTTGAGGCCTGATCAGAATTCTCAGTGGTCGGTGCTTTCTTGTACATAATCTGCAAAACATAATTGTCCAACATAAGTAAAGTTCTAACAAAAATTTAATTTTCCTGATACCAAAAGAAATTGATTCAAAATGTGAGAAAATTCAATAATTGGTGATATAAGATTGAATACCATAAGGATATGAGTCAAAGTCATAATGCAAGATATGGATAAAAGCTAGGTTGAAAAATGGGAGACTTCGAAAGCAAAAACAATGGACAAAAGACCCTGAATAGTCATATATTATATTTGTAATATATCAAAGTGTAAAAGGAAAAATGAAGAACAAAAGAGTTTTTTTAATGCAAACAACGCTATATTTGGACACTATGCAACATGAAGTGCGAATTCATGCACACATTATGTCCTAATGCTCTTTGACAATAGTAATTTTGCATTAATGAGTTATTTGTACCAACAATAGGAAAATTTATATGCTAGTTTAATGTCTAAAAAGAACAAATTTTGTTGTCATATCCTATAATCCGCATTAGTATAGTAGTTTAGTATATGAAAAGAACAAAATTTTGTGGTAAGACAACATTTAATGTCAGTTTGGAAAATAAAACTTCAAGCAATATTATTAATATATAAAAAGCTGGAATAGGTGATGTGTGTTTTCCTCGTAAAAGCTGCAGAAAAAAGCAGTGGATCCAAAAAAATTCATGCGATTTTTGCCATAAAGGCTACTTTAAATTTCACTTCCAAAAGTATATGATAAAATATTTCCCATGCATTTTTAACCAACTTAAAAATCTATCAACTAAGGAGGGGGAAGCTAGCAATAGGCTAGCCAAGGCTTTATCCCCATGTGAGATATTGCATATATGGTGTGTTTTTTCTTTTTCCTTTTTTATTACTCATTTATACAAAATGATTGAATTTTGATATTCGTTTCAGCCACATTTGAAAACATGGCCAGATAGACTGAAGCACAAAATCTATAGTTGAAATGTAGCATAAATCCTATAACTACCCTAAAGCATGCATTCATAATAAAGATGTGTTTCTTAGTGTTTCTCAACATAATATTGTAAGTAACTGTATAATAAAAACCCGAATAACATGCAAAAATAGCATGTCATCAACAAAAATTCAACACTTGTTTCATGATGGATGTTGCATTTAGACAACAAAGCCAGTTATGTTCTCACTTATGAGCACATACCTTGGCATTAGGTTATTGTAGGATATTGAATTCAAAATTTCTATCCAATATTCAGCACATTACAAAAAAAAAACCATCAGTTTTTGGAAAGACACAACGAATGATGTAGTTATGTAAAGAAAACAATGTGCAAAACTATATAAAATATTCGATTAAAGTAAAAAAGTATTATAAAACATGGAAATATTAATTGTTTGGACTATAATAGTTATGAATATAACAAAATGTAATGATGAAAAGTAAGCAAAACAAATGGAAAGTAAAACCTTAGAAATGAACAAATCTAAATCTTACCAGCTAAACTAACATGTAGAAGGAGTGAAATCCATAATGGATGTTACACCATTGCAAAAAGATACCTTCTAAAGCTGCTAATCTATTAAGATATCCAATGTATGTTAAATCAACAAAAAATCAAAGATCCAGCATGACGAATAAAATTGAAGATAATCAATTTAATATTATCATATGCAGGTGGATCAATTAAGGTTTTAAAGATATTTTACTCCATCATCCCCTTCTTCCGTCGCACTTTTAAAATGAGCAAAATATGCGCTTTAATTTAATTTGGATATTTTATGTTCTTTTCTTTCCACTTTATCCATTGTAATTTACACTGATATTTTAGACAATTAGCTTCAATATCAACACTAACAAATAGGAAATTGATGCTAACAGTATGATACTAAGTAAAGTTTACGTATGTTGAAGTATAAATGTTCATGCTCCATTATTTTTAAGATTTCCATTGTGTGCCATAAGATGGAGCTGACAAACATTTTAGAGTACCTTTGGAGCCGCGTCAATGAACACATTTTATGTGAACCGGCAAGGGAAGACAGTGAAAATTCCTATTAACAGTCCATTATAGTTCAAGTCAAAAACCAACATGAGTAGGTAGACAAAACAAAGAATAGTTGTACAGAAAAATTTATCAACATGCAGCTAATATTGTATCAATTTATTTAATTTTTTACTTTTAAAATTTGATTGAAGATAATTCAATTATCACAGAGGTAATAAATACATTTTATAAAGAAATTTTGTAACTATTGGTTTAGAATTAATTTGAGAGGTAGTGGTTATAGTGTATAAATAATAATTTGGTCAGTGCTAGGAATAAAAAAATCTATTCTAACCAAACTACCATGTAGGTGAAAGCTAAAAACCATTATCCTATCGGTTTTTGACAAGAAAAGCTTAAAATAAAGAAACTAACTTTTAGAGAAGAGGATATTGAAACTATTAACAACGAAAACCCCCATCAACCCGCCTAACATGGAGGTGGTTCCATTGTTGCACTAAAGACTAATATACATATAGAAAACTAACCACAACCAAAGGTCAACTATGAAAATATATTTAATATATAACCTTTATCAACTTCACCAAAAAACGCACTTATCCAATTTTGTTCTTTTATCTAAACGAGCGAATTTCCATCATGGCAAATGAAACACACAGCTCATGATAGAAAATGGTGTGAGTTTAACCATTCAATCCAAAAATGATAAATTGTTGGGAATGCATTCATGATTGATATGATGATTGAAACCCACTGAGGCTGCCTAACTCCTTAAACTAATGATCGTGTTTAAGCTTGTATATAAATCCACATCCTTATATAACAAATGAAATTACAATCTCAATCATTCTAAATAACTAAAAGGACTTATGTTAAATCCATCATTCCTATTATAATCTTGTGGTATTCAAGCTAGAGCATATATTTAAAAGTATGCATTTGTACAGATTCATCTTGAAAAGGGATATATTATTTAGAAAGTTTCAACTGCGTTTCTGATTCACATTATTGTTCAGAAGTCTGATCAATATAGGTATTCACCCTCAAGGTTATTACCAATATAATGGTTAAACTTTTACTTATTCTAAACTGAACTCCATGTTAATGGCAAAGATTTGAATGCAAAGATCAATATTTATGTACAATCTTATGATTATACTTAATCTATGATTTTAAAATCAAGTGTATATGGTTTAAGATAGGGTTGTCAATGGATAGCTAGAAATTCAAAATCCATCTGCATGTATATCTGAAAAACAGATAAACATTTGGTATTCGGAAAAAGAATGTGGAGATGGATACAAAAACATCCGGTTTCAAAAATTATCTGTCCATTTTCTCCAAGATTATCCGCATCTGAAAATCTAGTCACACAGTGACATAGGCATGGAATGGAATATTAATATCAAGGTGTTGAGACAGAAGTCACCAAGATATGGTACCCTATTTACTTATTATATGTTTGTCAATTAACGAAAGATAAGCGCAACAGTTCTTACTTAATTATGGTGCTCTGCTTAAGGTTTCTCTCTATGTTCAAGGGTGGGATCACCCTCCAACAGTCTACCCTCCAATTCCATGTCTTGCCTACCCACCATATCGCTTCACATTCTCTACCTTACGTAAGGTTGCGGTATTCGGTAAAAAATATATAAGTAGGTATCCAAAATTCGTTTGCAACTAAAGAAATAATTCTTGCATGGTTTCCACTGTTATAAGTCACCACACTTATACAAACTAAATTATAAGGAGGAAAACGGAATTTAACGGAACATTGGTCCTTTTCATGGCTTTCACCCAATTTCACTATTCGAAGATGATATAGAGAGAACCAGTGTAACAAATATAAGATCCAATGCAAACTTGTGCTCTTTTTATATTGAATATTGGCAGTGTAACTATATATTTAACTGCTCACACCTTCCCATAAATCTTCAAAGTTATTCTTAGATGAGATAAGGAAGCTCTTTTTTGTTTATTGTCCTTTAGCTCTAAATTCAGGATGCAATGTACGAAAATATAATTGAGCTTAATTTATGAATTTATAACCCCTCTTTTACAAACAATTACCAAATCCGATGCCTTAATAACAAAAATCGTTGGAAATATAAAACTATGTATCGTTTCTTTAATTAACATTCCAATTTTTTATATCAAAATATGCAATTTCACTCTTTATTAACAATCATTATGAAAGCAATGCTAATGTTCTATTTGATTTTAGCTTTAAATTCTAGACTATATATCATAAAATTAATAATTGATTAGCCGAGTTTCAAGGAACAATAGATGAAAAATTCCGTAAGTTTGATTTTAAATTAAAGTGAATATATCTAATCTGATCATATAACAAATTTAATAGACATATATAATTAGATTTAAAAATAGATGAATCCAAAGTTGAATTCATAATATAGAAAAGGGTAATTGATCTAGTTTGAAAAAACAAAGGTTACAAACAACACAAATTGATTTCAATAGTAAAAAGAAAACAAATATATTTCTATGATATAAAATTTTGAATTGACATAAGAAAGGAAAGCTTGAAAATTACCTGAGCATGAGGCCGGGCTTCAAAAACTGGACAGAATAAAAATTCTTCTAGTCAAGAATTAGAGGTGAGATTCATAGAAACTGAAGGCTCTAAGAAGTAATCATGGGTAGCTAAAATGAGCGTGAGAGGGAAGTAAATATTAGGGTTTGTGACATTTAAGTGACATATAGCCTAATCGATTAAGTAAAAAAAAATCACCTGGTCGCTCCATGGAATCAGTATGCAAGAGGTCATAACATTCTTTGGAAAAAACAGTGAGGAAGGTGAGGAAACCACTGATGGCGAGGCAAAGATCGATTAAGCTTTCCCCACCGAAGAAAAGAAACCTGGTATTGGTATAACAGAGAAAATTTTGGAGAGGGAGCAGAGAAGATGAAGGACATCAATACGAAGGATAAAAGGAATGAGAAGGGAGATATTGAGATATTGATATGAATACCTAAATAAAACGCAACATTTGATTAGGAAACCTGAACCCATGGTGAGTCATTGGATCTGTATCTTTAACACGTGGTAGTTACATTTATTTTTGGATAAAAATGGAACGGAAAGGACTTTGAGGAAAGATTGTACATTTATATAATATAATAGATATGAACAAAATAGGTTATTATTGTTCATTAAGAAATAATGATATTGATTTATGAATAAATTCAAACATTTATGTAATTAAAGCTCCTAATGTCTAATATATAAATTATGTCTGCTTATGTTGAATAAATTTTGTAAAGATATCTCAAATTTTGTTTCGGTGACAGATATAATTATATATTTCAGCTTATTAAGGTATTTTAGATTGAGATATCAAAAAGGTGGAAAATATTTTGTTGATATTCTAAGCGACTTTAAAGGTATAATTTTATGAACCCACACTAAAGAAATGTTTAACGATGGGAAATGCAACAATTTCTCGAGGATGTTGGATTTGAGGGAGAAATAAAGTATAATCATTGTCTTTAAAGAGAATCATCTCTGATTCAACTACAGTTACTTCTTTGGATAACGTGCATGATTTGTTTCATTTCATTAGCAAGAAATGAATTAAGAACTATAATTAAATAATGTTAAACAAATTTTTAATAAAGTACGAAACACTGTTTTTTTTAAAAGAGAATCATTGTTTTTTGATTGAATTATAGTTACATCTTCCAATAATGTATAGGGTTTATATCCTTTCATTAACAAGAAGTAAATTAGAAAGCATAATAAGACAATGATAAAGAAATTTTTCTTCAAGTTAATGTTTACTGTTTTAAGAAAACAGATTCGACAACCTCGAAATGCAAGATCGCTAAGGAAATCCACTTGAAAGAGAAGAAATGATATTCCAGATTATTATGTTGTATTCCTCCATAAAGATAAATAATGGATTGGTAAGGATGATTCTACGGACTTACTTCAATCCATATGAGGTACTAATTTAAAGTGTGGATTTATGATATGAAAATATAGTGAAACCGACTTTGTCGGTTTTTCTTAATTCTACCGAGCCTTCGAAAACTTGTGTCCGTCTGAAGCTTTTTTACAATACCCATTTTATCCTCCTTTGAATGATTCATTAATTACAATGCCTACTGAATAATCATGACAAGCCTTATATATCAGTTCCTTGTATTTTCTTTCTTTGTGTGCATTTATGACCAGTTTTAACGTTAATGTTAATTAATGTAAATAATTTTCGTTAGTTTCATTTTCCTTTATTTCATAACATTTTTTTTCTAATCTAATTAACATACAAGTATATACTAACTTTAATTTATTACCATTTATTATTTCTTTTAATATATATATATATATGTATAACTTAATATTCTTGACTTTTTATTTCTTTTATCGCAGTTAATCATAAATGGAATACTGATTCCATTTAACTTAGACAATATTTGTAGTTTTCTTCTATAATTCATTTTTTATTTTTTCCGAAATCGAACTCAAATGAAATATCAGTAAATAAAATAAACTTTAAAGTAATAAAATTTGATATGAATTATATATATTTGTTCAAAGGTTAATGAATTATTTTATCATGAAACTTGAAATTTCAATTAAGGCAACATTAAAAATAATCGTTGTAATTTAAATATATTGATATTTTTCTTCTAAAATTTAAGCAATTCTATTAAAATTGAGAAATTTTTGAAAAAATTAAAAAATTATTGCAAAAAATAAAGTCTGTTTTGTTAAATTTTATTCAATTTGGTATAACGAATTTCTAATTATGGATAATTTTGTTTTTAAGGTTGGAAAGAAGGAAGAAAAAGAAGATGAAAAATGACAATTTAGTAAAAGACAGGTGTATGTAAAGTAATATTTGATGTGTACTAATTTATTATAGTTTTTGATTTATGTTTAGCAATTTTATAAATCTCAACATTTTCCCTAATGGGGCATGGTAATTGTTTACCTTATTTATATCCATATATGTCATGCAAGAAGTTGTCAAGGAACATTCATTTCATATGTAAAGTTATTTCATATTAATTGCAGCCTTATAGCCTTGCCTTTAAAGCCAAAATCATGATGCTTATTTTCTCTTATCACTTTTGAATTCCATGTGCAAATTAGTCATAAATATTAATTATGAATGAACAAATTGTAGGGTACTTGGGTGAAATTTTCAATATGTCCATATATAAAAAACAACAACATGGAAATGTATTTTTTTTCATTATATGGAAAGTAAATCAAGATGTATTACAAAGCCAGTTTTCCCACCGTTATGCGGTTATACTAGTGTAAATCTATAAAGATAATAAAGTAGATAATGTCCCTTCTTTTTAAGAGCTGAACAATCTCATATGAAATGTCCCTTCTTCTTACAATAATAGCAAGCACCTCTTCTATAACCCATAAAGTGGGTTCCATGCATATCCCCTCAAAGGCGCTTCTGCATCTTATCTCTTTCTTTAAGTGAATGAAGTTGTGGATGAAGAACATCGTTATTAGTTTTCATTTTGACCTTCCATGTCCAAAGAACTTCTCTTCTAACAAATTTGGTGATGCCATAATTTTTCATACCTACTAAAAGAATTAGCCATTGGTAGCTAATCGAGAACAAGACAACTAGCTCTGATACTAAACTATTGTGCGAGTATGTCGCTAGATAGGAGTTGTTTTGTCAATTACGAGAAGATTGATTACGGAGCAGTTCATTTGAACAATGGCACATCTTGTCATATTGTGGGCGTTGGAAGTGTGAGGTTTAAGATGCATGATGGTGTTATTAGAACAATCACGTATGTTAGACATGTTTCGATGCTGCATAAGAGTTTGTTGTCAATTGGAGCTTTGAGTAGACTTGGCATGGGGATAATAATAGATGGAGGGAATTTAAAAGTAGAGAAGGGTTCCTTGGTAGTGATGAAAGGGGTCAAGTCAATGATATTTATATGCTTCGTGGAGAGACAATCTTGGGAGATTCAATAGTTTGTACTGATTCTAGCATTTCAGATTCTACTCGGTAATGACACCTTCATTTAGGTCATGTTGATGAGGAGAGTCTTGAAGTATTGAAGAAGCGTAGGTTAATTGTTGATGATTTTCAATTAAAGCCTAGCTCTTTTGGAGATTGCTCTCTTGGAAAGAAGAAGCATGTCACATTTGATGTTGGAAGACCTAGAGCTACAAAATTTTAGAGTACGTTCATTCTTACATGTGGGACCCACCCCAATTGCATCTTTAGGTAGAGCCAATTTTTTCATCTTATTTGTTGTCGATTTATCATGGAAAGTCTGGGTCTATTTCATGAAGTCTAGATCCGAAATATTTTCCCAATTTCGGAAGTGGAAGACCTTAGTTGAAAAGAAGTCGGGAAAGTAGTTGAGAGTTCTTAGAGTTGGCAATAATAGTGAATTTGCATCACAAGAATTTACTAACTATTGTGCGTCCAAGCATATATTTGGAGATTTTCTACTAAGTTGCATACTTCTGGAGTGGCAGAGAACATGTGTTGGATATTATGAGGAAGCGAGCTACGAGCTTAAGAATGGCTGCTGGTCTAAAAGAGGGATTTTGGGCTGAAGCGATATCTATGATGGTATTTCTCATCAACCATACACCTTCTATTACCATAGATATGAAGATCCCAGAAGAAGCATGGAAAAGAGAGCCTATTAATTATTCATTCCTTAAAGAGTTTGGCTATTCAGCTTATTTAGAAGATGAGAGACATGATAAGCTAAAGCCTAGAGGAAGCAAGCACATTTTGTTAGGCTACAGAGAAGAAATAAAGAAGTACAGGTTGTGGTGCGAAACAACTAAGAGAACTGTGACCAACAGGCATGCGATATTTGATGAGAGGTCTTTATTGAAGGTGGAGCCTCTATCAAGTGATGACATTAGGAGGACACAAAATTTCCAAACACGTTTGGAATCATCATATTGTTTTCATATTTGGAGAGAAAGCGGTATTTCTGATGGTACCATGGTTGATAAGAATATTTCAGAGGTTCAGACTCCAGGTGGAGCCCAGTTGCAGAAAAGGCCTTTTAGTTCAGTTGGCCCTATTGGTAAGCATATTTGTAATGATGATTCTTCATCTTATGCTTTGAATGTTATACAACTTATTGGTGAGTCTGTTAGCATTGACAAAGAAAAAAATAGCAAAATTCTTGTGAAGGAGATTAAAGTAGATAATATTGAGTATGTCCTCACTCAATTTGGAATGGAGAAGGTGAAGTGTGTTGTTGAATCTCCATTGGTCTCTCAAAACGTAGTTTCTACATGTTCATCTCCTACATCAGATATATTGAAGAACTATTATATTCTCTCATATGCATCTTGTTTTTTTGATGTGCATACTATCTTTCTTATGCTCGGTAAAAATTTTAAAGCTCTATTTGGGCAATATTGACCAAAGTAATTCACCCTGAGCTTGATGATATAGACCCAACAATTTGTTGAGATTTGGTGATAAAAAGAGAATGTTATATTTGAATTAAGGTGGAATGTTGAATATTTGTGAATCAAATATTTGATAAAAGAGAAAGAAAGTAATTAATTGATTCAATCAATCAGTTATGTTATATGTGGAAATATTTGAGAGGATATTTTGATAGAGAATAAATTGATTACATAATCAATTAATCAACAATGGATTTATGAATGTGAAAAGATGTATATTGATTGGTTTTGTAATATAAAGAGATAAATGATTGGCTTGGAGAATCGTGCAAGGAAGGAAATGTATGGAAGCCAAGATCTTCACTTTCCATTTACACTGCAATTAAATCATGGACATTTGGAATGATTTTAAGACAATCAAGAAACTATTTTCTTCATCTCCAAGCAACCTTTCATCCTGAAGCATAATTATAACTTTATATTTCTGGATCATGATGTGAAAGAGCATCCACCATTATCCTCTTCTTCAGTATACCCTAATTTCTACAGTCAATCAATTAGGTGTTTTCAGTGCAACAAGTCTTTGAAGAAATCAATGATTCAATTTGTCTTTATAGGGTAGTCTCTCCAATTCGCTACCTATAATTTTGTAATCTCTCTCGATCTCTTTTGTACTCTCGTCTTTAGTTATATAAAGAATAGTTGTTGGGTCTGTGGATGTAGGCATAGCGAACAATTTTAAATCTTTGTGTCTTCTTCTTCTCTTCTATTTTGTTTAGTTTGGTGGTTATTTTTCATTGAGTTGGTAGTTGATAATTAATCGACAAGCTAGACCCTCTTTTTTCATTACTCTTATGCCTTTTGTATTACATTATGCAGTTTTGAAGTTTTTGCCAATCAAATCAATATTTTGCACAACAAATTGGTATTGGAGAAATTTGTGCAACTATTCAGCACAACATGGATATCATTACTGCAAAGGATCCACTTAAGGTAATGAAAATATAGAGTGGAACTATATAAGAAAGGATTAATTGACACAAATAATCCAAAGTTTAACGTGTCTTCCCATAATAATCCCTAGTTTGGATTATTTTTAAATAATTCCAAGTTTAGGGGTGCCTTCCCATATTGATCTCGCCAACCTGCTTACCTGTTTAATCGGTAAACTTTCCCTGCAAAAGCTTTCTCTCTCTTATACTTCTTTTCTTCTTCTACAACTATCAAAACTCAAATCTGAATATATATGCAATAATATAAAAAATAAAAAGAGATTGAATTAAACATGGCAGCAATAAAAAGATCTTGGCAGCACACTTCCCCTCCGCAAAGCCTCTACCCGCTCCCTATCACCACGCACCATGCTCCGCCTACTGAAGTTGCTAGCCTTTACCTTAAGCACATGATCCACCTCTAGCATCCACCCTTGTCAGAGCTCGACCAGGGTCCCCGTCTACACTGCCCAAACCAACCTCCCACGACCTGGAATAAGCCAGTACCGAGCCTCTCCAACCCAACGTACGCACCTCCCTCTTCCTTTCATCATTTCTCTAGTCCACCCTAAAATCTCCAGGAGCCGTACCCGTGCCTCATCGACCTTTCATCGTTTCTCTAGTTCTTCCTCCGTATTCTCCAAAAGGTTATTGTTCTTGTTCTATTGGAATAGGCTATTGCATGGAAAGTGTAAATTATGAACTTGGTGTAATAGCAGATGGAAAACTCACGGTATATACGTTAGCCACAGATTACTCATGGAGAACAGTCGGGTATGTACATGATTGCACACCATTTATTGGACCAATTTACTTTCATGGGAACTTATATTGGATAGTCTCAGACTCTGCTACGATTGGTAGGAATATGCATTTGATATGGAGAAAGAAAAGGTTTGCAAGATAATGGAGGTTCTAGCTTATTTGAACAAGTGGCATTATACAGGGATTCAGTTAAATGTGTTGGAAGGAAAAATAGCTCTTGTTGCATCTGATGATAGTTTAGTGGATGTTTGGATTGTCGATGATTTTTACTAGGTTAAAAGACATATTCTACTACTTCCTCATGTATGTCCAAATGTGAAGAACAAGCATTCAAATGTTATGAAAATTTAGGAGAGAAGTGGGGACGTGCTTGCAGTACTTTTGAAGGATGGGATGATATATTATTACTATAAAGATAAGGCCAGAGTAAGATGTTCTTACAGTAAACCGTCTTTTACTTCCCTCAACAAGTCAAGGAATTGGGAGTTTTTTAGAAGTTACCAACCAAGCTCCGTATCGTTGAGAAAGATTGTACTATGAATATTAAAAGAAGTCGTATTAAATTATTAGAAGAAGTCACGAATTGTACTACAAATGACAAATGTGAACTGTACCTTGGATCCGAAGGATTTGCTCCGTCTTCTCTTACTCGTGAATTTCTTTTTTAGTCAACAAGAGAGAAAAAGAATTAGAACCTATGGCGAGAGGTTGAAGAAGATGATTTGGGTGGTAGGGGTTTGTTGTAGTAACACCTGTAGCGGATAGTTTTTATATTTTTTAATTTTAACCATGTTTATTAAAGATCGATTGGATTTGAGGAAGGAGATGTTTGATTTTGGACGAAGATGTTTGATTTTGGGAAAGTTAATGGTATGAAACCGGTTAAACAGGTAAGCATGTAGACGGGATCAATATGGGAAGGGACCCCCCCAACCCTGGGATTATTTAAAAATAATCCAAACTTGGGATTATGATAAATAAATGTGTTAAACTTTGGATTATTCATGTCAATTAATCCTATAAGAAAACATGTTATGCAAACACTTATGGCTTCTACTACTATGGAAATATTGTTTATGTTTAATTACAAGACATCTAACCATGGAGAATAATTATAAAATTCTGTCATGAGACTGTGGGTTATTGATAAAGAATTGAAAGACCATTAAAGTACCATTGTGACGGTAAAGAATATATTATTTTCCAATAAGGGAAGAGTGAGCATACTTCGAAAGACTCCATTATGGAAGAACCTCTTACAAAAGGAATATTACCTAATGTCTTTAATGAGCATATAACTCAATTGGTGTAACTTTGTATATAAGGATATTTTGGTAGGGATATTTTGGTTCGTAAGGAGTTTGTATTTGGTATTATGACTCGTTGCTCTTCATTTCGATTACTGATATATATATATATATATATGAAGTCCTTTTTCTAATCAGAAATAAAATAATAAATTTTTCTTTGCACTCTATGTTGTTCAAATATTGAACATTTAATCTCACTAAAGAAGGACCAGTTGCAAAATAGACATGTATAGATCACATTTCATGTAACTTTCGTGCTACGCATCCATGATTGATCTGTGTCATTGGATTGTATTGATATATGTGACCATTGATGGGTCCAGTTACGATAAATGTGATGAAGACCTCTTTGATCCTTTGTCAAAACAGCCAATGGACGAGATTGCTTTAGATACACCATATATTATAAATAGCAACTTTTGGAGCTCATAAAATTACACATTTATGAAGTTATTACATATGTGAACGGGGGGGGGGGTGGATGGGGGGGGGGGGGAGGGGGGGATGTTGGAAAATTTTCAACATGTGGACCACATATGTAAAATAAAATGTGTTATGCTAATGTAGTGTAAAACCTAATTGAAGTGATCAAATAAAGTAATAAAATAAATAAGACTTAAAGATGTAACTGTCATGAAAAGAATGCATAAAGACCAGAGTGATTTTTAATTTGTTGAAGGGCCAAATTGAAAATATCACACTGTTATAGATACTGGATTATGGTTACCGAATTACATAAGCTTTAGTTATTCTCCTAATCTCTTTTATGGGAAATAATTCAGATGTAGGTTTATGTCAATTTGAAAGATAATATCTAATTTATATCTTTTAGATTTATCTTTTCTCTTAATCAGTTGATGAAAGCAACAACCATCAATTCAGATCTAAAACTTGTGTCAGGGTTGAAAATAAAAAATCATATCTTAACCAGGTTAATCTTCTATCGGTAAACTCTATGGATTCAGGTATGACTTTCGCTAATACATTGTCTTTCTTTGATTTCTTCTCAGTTAAATCAATATGAGTCATTGTTGACGGGCCTTTTGGTCTGTCTCCTAAAAGTATGAAAGTCACGCTCGACTCAACATATTGCGTGATATTACAGCCCAGAAGTGTTGCCAACATCCTTAGGGATCAAGCTAAGACAGGATCACACAAGGATAGTAGTCGCGGCTCACCAGGCCGCTCTCGAACAATACAAGTCAAGCAAACGCACTCAAGGTTGTGTGATCATACGAGGAAAGTCATGGTTCTAATACCAGAAGACTCGAGTCGGGCCACTAGTAGAATATCGTATCCCTTGGATGCGACATCCATCAGTATCCATCCGCAGTCGATCCAAAGGCGAGCCATGATCCAAGCCGAAAGCAAGCCATCAACGGGTCCGGACGCAGCGATGGTGGGGGTCCAGGGCCCCACAGTCCCGGCGGCAATCGACCTAACTGGTTAGGTCGAACAAGTGGGCAATGCCCAATTCATCCGATTTCTGCCAATAAGTGTGTTGCCCAGAATCACCAGATCGACTCAAACTCAACATTCAGTGACATCTTCCAACAAGTTGTTCGAACCCTACTGATCGCAGCTCTCTAGAACTTCGTACCCCATGGGGTACGAAATTTGTACCCCTCCGGGTACGAAATTCGTACCCTTCCAGGTACGAAATTCATACCCCACGGGGTACTAAATTCGTACCCCTTTGGGTATGAATTTCGTACCCTTCCAAGGGGTACGATTTTCCCAATGGAGATAGGGGATCCGAGATTTCTGGAGGCTGCACCTTGGGATCCGAAAAGTACAATTGTGGGTCCCATTTCCGACCTACCCTCACCTAACTTCTCCACTGTAAATACCCCCTCACTTCCTACATTCAGGAGGTTGGTCTAATCTCTCTCTCTCTAGATTTAATTGCTTCTATCTTCTTCTCCAAGGCCTCCTAGGCACCTCCCTTCATCATACAAGGGAGAAAATGAATACGCTTGGACCCATGAGTACACTCATGAAGGTTCAAGCATGCTTTTGGACATCAAACCACCTTTGGACTTCATGAAGCTCTAAAACTCCATTAATGATCACCATCTTCTTCTCCATGGCCAATGGACATGGCATGGGTCTCTAGAAGAAGAAGAAGAAAAAGGCCTCGACTCCGCCTCCTTCGGACCTCGAGCCTCGACTCCGCCTCCTACAGACCCCGAGCCTCGACTCTGCCGACCCCGAGCCTCGACTCCGCCTCCTTCGGACTCTAAGCCTCAACTCCGCCTCCTTTGGACCCCAAGCCTCAACTCCGCCTCCCTCGGACCCCGAACCTCGACTCCGCCTCCCTCGGCCTCGACTCCGTTTCCTCGGATCCCTCGGTCACGCAACAACAACAACTACTCGACTACTCTCGCTCTGCAAGGAAGCTTGATAACAAGGACTAAGGGGATATTGTTAATCATTATACCTTCTTGTATTAATCTTGTTATACTTTGTTGTAATGGAATAAAATCAGAACAACCTTCAAAGTGGAAGTAGTCCCCGACAGCCCGAACCACTATAAAAAACTGTATCCTTTACTTTCTTGTACATTATTACTGCATCTCTTATGCTTCTTTGCTCTGGACATAAAAGTTTCAAATTTTGGAACTCTCGGATGTTGATGACAATTATAGGTGTCGACATTTGGTGCGCCAGGAAGGGGAGAGTAAAGCATGCACCTATGGTCGACTTTCTCTCACTTCCTTCAAGGAATCGAAACCTCGCCTTTCCTTCTATTCAGTCATCAAGACTTAGGACGCTCAGCCTCCATCAAACACTGCCTTTGCTTAAACTCGACGAAGCCTATTTTTCCGACCGATCATCGACCATAAGTTTGTTTGTACTACTCGGATTTCATCTTATCCACCGAGCAAACAAGTCAGCAATGGCGAGAAAAAGGAAATCTATCATTGGCGAACCATCTAATGATACTTAAGTCACTCTAGTCCATAACCGACCTCTTTCCGACATCCTAACCACTGCTATCGTGGCAACATCTCCAGCCCCAAAGCCTTGGTAGCTCAAGTATAGCTTCTCGTGATTACCCAAAGATTGGAAGAAATCGTGCGATGGCTCGAAGCCCAAGTCAGGCAAAATCGGAAGTTAGTCCAGCGACACGCTCAATGAGGCATCGTCTGATTCACGACAAAGAAAAGTGCATCATGGAGAGAAGTCGGATTTGTTTCTTTGTCGTAAATTCCCATCTTGACTTCGACGCGCTTTAGATTCCTTCTATAACCTGCGGTCGAGTCCGCTCGCGATAGCTAAGAAACAAAGAATCAAATGACACAATGTTATGGATAAGTTCCTCCGATCCATCTTCATATTTTGTATTCAATTCTCAACTATGACTCAATTACTCGCTCTTATCACGGTGTTTAAGCGAACGAAGCTCGACGCTATAATCAAAGCTCAAGGTGTAGAAGGGGGAGGAAGTCAAGAACTCTCCTCGACCGTATCTCCATCAAACTATGTCACTTCGGAAGGTTTCGATGGAATAACTGAGAATCTTGCCATAGATTTGTACGCTAAACTTGAGAGGTAAGAAGAAACTTTCAATAAATTCCTCGTTCGAGTTGAAGATAGAATAAGAAGTACTTCAAGGCCGACTGGCCAGACAGACATTATTGGAATGAGTACCAAAGTTCCTCCACCCGTGGCTCATGACATAGGTGCAATCCCACAAACTAAACAGCTGGCTGACGCCACTCCTCGGAACGGTGCTGGTCCCGCTACACTCGGGGGTACCCCTAATCCCGATTTCACTCCAGCCTGTGACACTTTGGTTGGTCAAGTTGCGGGTCCACAGTAGGAAATGTTGCTCAAGCGTTGACGCGTGCAACTTTGTATGGTAGTGCTCCAACGGTTTTGGGAGTCAGGATTGCGCCCGACGTGGCCCCTTAAGTTGGGATCCAACCGGACTTTCTTCTCGATCAACCGATTCCCAACTTGAACTTAAACACTGGGGGCACTAGTGCCGCTTTGGACAATCTAAATCAACTACATTCTTTCAAAAATGGGTCAGAGATCGCGATGTCATCCGTTGGTACACTTAAGGTAGTGCTTCTTCTAAGAGCACGAATTGTATGACTCACAGCCCGCTTTCTCTAGATATCACGAACTCTCGCAACCCGCCTGATTTCCAGCTACCAGTCTTGGATCCTTATGATGGTCGCAAGGACCCAACTGCTCACCTTGCAAGATGCATTCGACATATGAAAGTTCTCTCAGCTTCGGAAAATGTCATGGCCAAGTGTTTTTCGCTTTTCTTAACAGACATAGCCGCAATGTGGTACAGGCAGCCAGAGCCAGACTCCGTCCCTTCTCGGATTGCTTTTAACACCCAATTTATGGAACAGTTTAGAGTCAACATAGCTCATCCGAAAAGCGTCATAACTCTCAATGACATTAAGCAAAAGTCCGTCGAAACCTAACGCTCCCCCGTTGGCCGCAATTGATGTTGGTACCTATCAACAGCCCCGAGCGGTAGAGGACCCGGCCGAAACAGATTTCCTTCCACCCGTGGACCCCGAAGTTCCAGTGACTCAAGCATAGATTCACGCGCTTAATAAGAAATATGAGAATGCAGCTCTCATACTAGGCGTTGAAGAATAACATCAACCTTATGCGCCAACTTCAAGAAAGTCAACGCATCATCGCTCTACTTCAGCTTGCTCAGAACAGCTCTCGCCCGCGGCATACTGTATCGGAAACTTCTTCTTTCGAAGCTAGGGGCCCACGTCAAGGAAGAAGGTTCATCCTCATTAAAAATGTTGTCGTCCGGTCCAACACTCATACAGCAATGGCAACAACAATGGAAATGATGATTGAACCATCGTCACTTATGGCGGGGGACATAGTACCGTAACCACTCCCGGTAGATTATCTATGACAAACCGGGTCCGAGTAACCGAACCCCTACTCGATATAACCCAACTGTCGCCGCTTAGAACCAGGGGTCTATTCTTCCAGCTGCCCGCTGGGCCCGAGTACTTCTGGACCAGAATGCACACCAGCCTGCTCAACCTCTCCAGCCTTACCAAAATCGGACCATCGATGTCGATGACATGGAAAAGGGAGAGCTGGATGTGCACTACAGAAGATGTCCATGGAATAGAACTCCAGAAGTTCACCAAAACAAATGAGTTCCATTAGAAGATCCACATCCAGCATATCTCTCCGACATGGCCCGAATAATCATAAAAGATATGCGAGGGAATGCCAACGCCATCTTGTAAACCTGCCCGAGGTATAACCCGTTTACTCCAACTATCCTTAATAGTGGACGGTGCGAGCACTTCGACACGCCAACACTCACTCCTTACTCAAGGAAGCCAGGATCTTCGAAGTTTCATTAATCGTTGCAAATGGCACATGGGTCCATTACGCACCACCAATACCATAAAGTACAAGTGCTTCCCATCCTTATCCAAGATGGCTCTATCATGGTTCTCTCAACTTCCACCTTGAACTATCTCAATTCTCGACTAACTCGCAAGAAGATTGGTCGCGCAATCCACGATGCACGTCGCGATGCCCAAAGACATCCTCTCAGTCTCGAACATTTACCAAGGCACTCGTGAAACTCTCAAAGGCTATATTGCAAGATCCCACACAGTCTTGGCCGAAGTCGAGAAACCTACTCCTCGAATCGCACTCGTCCAACTCACAAAGGGCATACAACCTGATTCCAGACTTAGAGCATGGACTGATCAAAAGCAATCGAAGATTCTGGGGATCTTATGCATGAATGCCGACTACTTCCTATGCCAAAATTCAGCACAAAGGAATCAAGCTCCTATCCTCAACATGCTTTCTCACGGTGACGCCCATAGCTCCAACGACTCTAACCTCATCGCTCTGCGCAATCTTGCTCATGCCAGCTAAGGTAGTCGCAACAATAAAAGGAAGCATCTTCGACTTCCTTCTTCCCGCAGCTATACTGCTCTCAGGGACACTGCCGGGAAAATTCATCTAGCAACCTGCAATTCACAACCATGCAAAAGGCCAAGACCTGAAAGTCCGATGAGCACCCCAAGGGACTCTACAGGATATCGTCGGTTCTACAGCATTCACGGACACAACACAAACATGTTTCCCCACTTGCAGGACAACATCGAGGAACTCATCCGCATGGGATCTCCGAGCCACTCAGCACTCATCTAAGATTCTCACTGCACAGGGTCTTCGAGCCACTTGATGCTCATCGAAGATTCCCACTACATGGGATCTCCGAGCCACTTGACGCTCATCAAAGATTCTCACTGCATGGGATCTCCGAGCCACTCAGCGCTCATCAAAGATTCCCACTAAAGAAGACCTCGACCGGCAACTAATCCCTCAAGATCGTCCCTATTACTCGTCAGGACTGTGGCATCAATGAGCATCTATGCCTCGCAACTCGCCTAACGTGGGTCCCCTTTTGCACCGATCTAGTTGTTATCAGGTCTCAAGTGTTGTAAGCCTACCAAATGGTTTCTGTCCGACCTATGGTTAACCTTTACGGCTAATTCGCATACACAAGCGCGCTACACTGGATCAACATCTCGAACCCGGGAACCGGTGCCTTGGATCATGCCTCAAATCGACACGAGTAGCCAGATACTTCAACTCCAAAGTCTACCATAAGTACCTCAACATCGGCGACCTCGTCTTAAAAACGGGTCTTTCCCCTACTAGTTGGTCTAGCTCCTCGTTGTGAAGTCCCGTACTCCATACAACGCAAGCTCAGCGATGAAACTTTCAAACTCTCAACCACGGACGATGCTCCTCGTTGTAAAGGCTACTACTACCAAAGTTATCCGTAGAAATGATGTTCAATTTCCCGTCTCCCTTCCATGTTTACTCCGTGTATGGCATGTTTGATTAACCCTGACAACCAGCTTGCATACAAAAATTCGATCACCGCATAGGCACCCCGAGCATGGGAGCCAGTACGGCCATCCGAACCACGAGCCAACATCGAGGGCAAACAACACTGGCTATGATCGGTGCGCCAAGCACGGGAGCAGGTAATTAATGCTACTCGAGTCCTGGCCCACGAAGCGACCTAGTATAAATAACCACTAACTCGAATCTCGGCCCCACACCGAGACCGAGGATAAATCGTTCAGCGCCCATGTTCCAGGACTTGGGACCGCGCAATAGCCAACCTAGTGTGATGCAAACTTCTCACCTAGCCACGGGTGCCAGTTGAATCTCGGCGCAGCATCGAGATCGACCTTAAATCGTTTTCTCCTTGAAGCTTTCAAGTCTTAGGTGCAGCCCATGGCCACGATCGGACTCTACGAGCTGATGATCCGGGCTTACTTCGGTGAATAAATGAAGCCTGCGCTCATAACCTGAATGAACGACGAGAGAGCCCCCCATAGGACGAATCGACGTCCTACGCCTCCGCTCTACTTGGGACTAACTCCGAGCAGCCCAAGACAGAAGGGGACTGGGCTAGTTTCGCAACTACGGTTTTCTGAGCTGAGGGAAACTTATTGAAACTAGCGCTCAATCTCACCCCTCTCAATCTCACCCCTCTGGAAACAACTCAGAGCGTGATCTCTAATTGCATTTATGTTAGTGTAACGATATGTACACTTGTGAAAGTACAGGATGTTGGAAAACTTAAGAAGAACATTCGAACACTTAACACAAAATGCGATTTTTACTAATTCATATTTCCTTTCGCACACACAAGGCAAACTACATGTCCAACATCTTTTCTTTTTGGTGAAAGGGTGTACATGAAAACCACACCATGTCTTTAAGGACCAAAAGCGAGGGCCATACTATCGGTCTACCTAACCCAAAGTATCTATAATTTCCATAAGAATTACTGATGCTACTCATTCTTCTCCATTCTTTTATTTTTCTGCACAGGCTCGGCACCAGGCGGGTCACCACTAGTGATGGACCCTTTCCTTCCAGAGCCGCTTCTGTCCTCTCCTTCTCTGCATCAACATCGGCCTACTTCCTCGCCACCACAAATAGCATAATTCTCCTCAATATCATGTCTAGCCTATGCCCATACATCTTGTGCGGCAACCTCATCTTGTTTCTCTTCCCCTCCCGCTCCTCAGACTGTGCCACCAGCTAGGCTTGCTAATCTTCCACCATAACTTGCAGTATTTGCACACTCGCACTAGCTACGCCCATCACCTGAACACTTTGGTTGTCAACAACTTCTCCTCCTTCGAGAAGACTCTTATAAATGTTGTATCCCAAATCCACGTCCGAGAATGTATCCTCAGATACTCCTACCTCTCCGAGTTATTCTCACTATAACCCCAATCTAGACTCGGACGTCGTAGGAGGAATGGGAGCAAAGCCTGATGTTGCCTCCGCTCCAGGGAGGCTACACAACAAAAGACATAACTATTTGGTTTTTGAGTATTTATCACTCACATCCTCTTCAGTTGACCAGAACACAAGCTTGAAGGCATCCTACTACCAATTCTCGCACCAACTCGACCATCACCGCAAGCTTCAGAGTAACCATTCCCAAGAAGAAGGTCTACCTCACAACGAGGGTGACTTAGATCCGAAAGCTCGGGTCTCAGAAGATTTTGACCTTCAGCAAGTACTAGGAAGATCCCCTTCAGTTCCCTCACTGGCATCATCTTCACCACATCTCTCAGAGGCACCGTTTTGGGAGCACCTTCACCTCACGAAAAGGCAGTCCAGAACCAAAGCCTAGGCCTTCGAAGTTTTCAATGTTCCATCAGTACCGAGACTTCACAAAAGCAAACGTTACGGAACACGATGGCAACCTTTAGCCTCATCACCTAACGCCAAGGCTATCATCAACCACCAGTATGACGCTTCAGTCAAGATGCAACTACATCGTGATTGGGTTACGGATTGGATCCCGAGACTAACGGCTCAACTATGTGTCCACATCCTACGTGCACATCCGAGCCGCTAGTCCAAACAAGTCCATTCCTCGATTACTATGCCACAGGGCCACAACTCACTAATCCTGATCCGATCGCGCAATGCCATTCAACGGTTCAAGTTCACTAGCTCAAGCTCAAAGCCAAGACTCAGCAAAGTCATCGGAGTGCGAAGTTATGCGTCTTGCTCCTACGCACTTGCTAAGTTATCATGTCCCTCAAACCGAGTTCGACCCTTGAAAAACCAGGAGGGTTTATTAAGTGTCCAGGATACGAAGTCTAATCATGTATTCACACATACTTGAAAAAAATTATCCGAACTCCTAATTCTGTTTCCCAAAATCGACCGCTCCACGTTCTTGAGTGCCAATCCGGAAATCCCTATCATTTTCCATATCTCTCTTCCCTTCTCCTAAAATCCTAAAAACAACTCGAACATCCAAAGTACAAAAGAAGTATTTTTGTATCCTCCATGCCTTAAGCTGAGTTTCTGTCTTGAGAAGCGAAGAAAGGAGGCAACTACAATTAGGGGATCAAAATTCTCCAAATGAACGTTCCAGGATTGGAATTCAGGATCGTACACCAAGCTATGGTCACTTTCACTTATCTTCGAAGCCCCAACTACCAAATCAATCACGGCTCAGCAACCACTCGGGTACTCGCCAAATGCCCAACCATCAAGGTGCACACGCTTGGCATTTGGGCCTGACCTCGCCTTAAGGAAAAATCTACGCGAATACACACCACAACATATGCCGAGTATTGTCCTAACCACGACATTCGCATACATGAGTTGCCGAAACTTTGATCATTGGGACCAGCTTGTATCGTTGAACGACTTTAGGCTCACAAATCCGAGTGATTCAGCGGACACTCCAAACAATCAAGCTCCATCCCAACGACGTTTCAATAACCACTTAGGGCGATCGCGCACCTAAGCCATGGCAATGACCACACATACACGCTTTCAAAGTCTCTACCGAGCAGACCGGCTTGATTCAATTGACCAAATGCATGCTCACAAGACCTAATGATTCAAGTAGGCATGCCAAAAGACCGACTCTCGATCCGAAAACTTTTTGTAAGCTAAATTGCGCGATCACAAGACCATGACCAACACTTCACTTTCATGTTACCTATTTGGACTCAATTGCGTCGCGCAACACCACATGCAAACGTATGAGTGCATACGCCATTCTGACCCGACAACCAACCGTTTGCATTTTGGTGCAGTCAGGAGTCGGAAACTATAGTTTAATCTCTTTAACCCATGGAAATTAGATGCCTTGGATAGGTTCCAATCCAAGTGGCAAGATTCGAGCGAGTCAAAGCTCTTAACGATACCAGAATCTTAAACTCGTACCAACATATTTCAACAAGGCATCTCAACCACTCTAAGGTAGTGCACTCCAGGCGTACAAATCAAGGGAAAGGTCATCACTAAACATGGCATGGAGATCTTTCCATCCGCCGACATACTTGTCTTACTTCAAAGCATGCCCTGTTAGCACAAGACATACTTTGTAGGGGCAAATGTTACAGGACTTTTGATCCGTCTCCCAAAAGCACGCAAGTCACGCTCGACTCAACATATCGCGTGATATTACAGCCCGAAAGTGTTGCAAACATCCACAGGGATCAAGCTAAGACAAGATCGCATAAGGATAGTCATCGCGGCTCACCAGACTGCTCTCGAATAATACAAGTCAAGCAAACACATTCAGAGTTGTGTGATCATATTAGGCAAGTCGTGGTCCTAATACCAGAAGACTCGAGTCGGGCCACTAGCAGAATATAGTATCCCTTGGATGTGACATCCATTAGGATCCATCCGCAACCGAGTCGTACTCCGAGCCGAAGGCGAGCCGTCTGTGGGTCCGGGCGCAACGCGGGTAGGGGTTTGGGGCCCCACAGTCCCGGCGACGATCGAACTAACCGGTTAGGTCGAACAAGTGGGCACCGCCCGATTCATCCGATTTCCGCCAACAAATGTGTTGCCCAAAATCACCAGATCGACTCAAAGTTAAGATTCGGCAACAACTTCCAACAAGTGGCTCGAACCCTACTGATTGCAGCTCTCTTGAACTTCGTACCCCACGGGGTATGAAATTCATACCCTATGGGGTACGAACCCCTTCGGGTACGAATTTCATACCCTGCCAAGGGGTACGAATTTCCTAATGGAGATGGGGGATCCGAGAGTTCTGGAGGCTGCACCTTGGGATTTGAAAATTACAATTGTGGCTTTCGTTTCCTATCTACCCTCACCTAACCTCTCCACTATAAATAACCCTTCACTTCCTAAATTCAGGGGGTTGGTCTAAGCTCTCTCTCTCTCTCTCTCTCAAGCTTTAATGGCTTCCATCTTCTTCTCCAAGGCCTCCTAAGCACCTCCCTTCATCATACAAGGGAGAAGATGAATATGCTTCAACCCATGAGCATACTCATTACTCATGAAGGTTTAAGCATGCTTTTGGACATCAAGCCACCTTTGGACTTCATGAAGCTCTAAAATACCATTAATGATCACCATCTTCTTCTCTGTGGCCATTGGACATGGCATGGGTCTCTAGTAGAAGAAGAAGGCCTCAACTCCGCCTCCTTTGTATGCCGAGCCTCGACTCTGCCTCCTTCGGGCCTGAGCCTCGACTCCGCCTCCTTCGGGCCCCGAGCCTCGACTCCGCCTCCCTCGGACCCCGAGCCTCGACTCCACCTCTTTCGGACCCCAAGCCTCGACTCCGCCTCCCTCGGGCCCTGAGCCTCGACTCCACCTCCCTCGGACCCCACGGCCTTGACTCCGTTTCCCTTGGATCCCTCGGTCACGCAACAACAACAACTACTCGACTACTCTCGCTCAGCAAGGAAGCTCCATAGCAAAGAAGCTCGATAACAAGGACTAAGAGGATATTATTAATCATTATAGCTTCTTGTATTAATCTTGTTGTACTTTTTTGTAATGGAATAAAATCAGAACAGCCTTCAAAGTGGACATAGACCCCGACGGGCCGAACCACTATAAATAACTATGTCCTTTACTTTCCCGTACATTATTACTGCATCTCTTATGCTTTTCCACTCTGGACATAAAAGTTTAAAATTTTTGGAACTCTCGGATGTTGATGAAAATTTTAGGCGTCAATAATCATCTACTTAATATGTGATTTCATGATTTGTCAATCGTAAAGTATATAGAAATTCCAACACTTAGCGGTGTATGAAATGTTGCAAGAAGACAACTTTTAAAAATGCACGTGCTGAAGGCATTTTAGATGCTACCAACTAATTTTAGATAAAGAAAATAATTTGGCTGCAACTGGGATGACACCAGTACACGTAGTGGCTGACTAAATAGAAAGTGGTCGACTTATGTAAATAATTTTGAAACTGATCTATTTTTGTTATAAATTTTCAAAATTGGCCTAAATGAAAAAAGATTTTTTTTATCTAAACCTCCTTCGTAAATAGTAGACCAAATAGTTTTTTAAGCTCCACCATAAACAATCGATTGACTATTTGTTTAGTAGGCGGTTTTCCATTGATTGGTGTACCATTAACATTTTTTGATATACCTTTATCACTGCTCTTAAAAAATATATTAACATGATCTTTAATACATTAGATAAAAAATTAGGTTCAAATTTTTTTTTTTGTGTAAATGTAAACCAGAGGACAATCAACAATGAACTATTGGAAAAAACAAAGTTATAAGGTTGTGATTTTTCTTTTGTGTACATGTACTTTGTATGCATATATGTTTGTACATTGTTACATATAGGATGGTTCAATGACATCGTGTTTTGAAGCATCTTTTAGCACATCTAGCTACCATATTCTGAGTTACATAACCTTAAGTACTATGAAATTTTGCAAATTTTATATCTATAATTTAAATATCTTCACTATAAACTATGAGGTCATTTTGAATTTTCAAACATCATTGAGATAAAACATTTATTTTATCTATTGGTTATAAACGTCAAGTTTATCAAGCTGTATATTTTTAAATGCATTTAAATTTTGTGAAGAAGGCCTTAAGCATGACATTAACATATCCACCAAATTTCACAACCATTAAAATCATATAACTTGAAATAAGATAGGATTGCTCCAACATAGGAGGGTTGTTGAACCTTCCTCATATTATATATCTATGTATCAACAACGGTCTACTACTAGACATTTGTGCTACACCTTAAATATGTTTAGTTGGTTCTATCCACACTCCTCTTTCCTCCTTCCATGCCCCTGTTAATTAATTTTTCTTGTCTCACCCTGCTTTTCTCCTATCACCCGTCATTCATTACCAAAATATCCATAAATTTTCTAAGCTATGTTCAAAAGTGATGTTATTTGTTCAAAAACCCCCTGAGTTCGAACTAGATTATTGTATAAACCTCTCTACATCTGAACTAGATAATTACATGAATCTCGTTCGGTCAGCATTAGATTATTACATGTACCTCAGTTGCACTGCACGGGCTTTTTACAAACCATCACTCCATTAAAGTTGATATATGTTGTTTTTATTTTAACATGATCTATCGTAGTTTGTGGATATGAGAAATTTTCGAATTGAAGTAATAAGAGAGAGTAAGTACAATTATTTAAAATAAAACATGCAATTGAAATCGGAATTCAAAGGTGTAGCAAAAATGAGATATTTATTATCGTTGCCCTACATACATGCATACATACATACACACACAAAGATATATATATATATATAGACACATGTACACAAGGATATATACACACACACATATAAATATATGTTTTCACCAAAAATGGTTCAAACACTAAGAGTATCTGAACAGTACTTCACCAATGTGGTTAGGAAATAAATGGAGCAATAATCGTCGAAGGATTGAAAGTAAAACGTGTGGAGAAAGTAAAATGAAGATGAGTTTTAGAGTGATTCAGCCCTAAGCTTGGCCTACGTCCACTATGAAGGTAGCTTGCATTATCATGGCAACGATTACAAGGCATAAAATCTCTCTTTGTACATACATCTTCTCTCTCTTACAGCATATTCTCTCTCTCACATATAGATCTCATTTAGATTCATTGAATTCAATGGAGAAGTGACAAGATCAGCAGAGGAGAAGTATAGGTCAGCGGAGGAGAAGGAGAACGTCCTTGTTTGAGAGGAGGATGAAGGAGAATATTTAGTCTCTTTGCCACTTAAGTGATCTCAACGAATGCCATGGCCAAATGGATGAAAGATCTTCAACTGGAGATGATGATGATGGTTGGAATGCTAAGGAATGGTGGAAGGAAGAATCCAACAGCACTTCGTGGTGGGAAGGAATTCCTCCCCTTTTTGGTGGAAGCCATGGCCTATTTATATGTAAGCCTCCATGAAGAAATGAGCTGAAATTCATATAAGCAGGCTACGGGTCGGTTGTCCCATTAATTATGAAAATGCCACCACCTAGCAGTAGCCAACTGGCGACAGCTGTATCCAGTTGTCTCGTGCGAGCGAGCTCCATGTACGCGAGCGGGCTTATCGGGCGAACGAATGCTGAATGTACGGGCGATCGACCAAGGCTTGTAGAGCAGATATAAGTGCGACCATTTAGGAGTTGATATATGATTGACCTGTAGGTAGCATCTGATTGAAGCAGTAGTAACTGATTGAGGAATGGGCGAGCGAGTAGGGTTGAAATTTATGAGCAGACACATGATGCGTGTGCGACCTCCGGTGTCTTTGGGGTTCTTGCTCAAAAGACATGTACGACCGACCAGGATAGTAAGAACGAACGACTGTAGAGTGGAATGTGTGACCAACACCAATTCTCCTCCTTGTCTTGCACGACCGACCTCTTTGTTTGGTCAATTTATACCTGACCATGTTATGATGCAGGAACGACCCAACTGGTCTGACGAGCGGAGCGAGCTACCTTTATGTGCGGGCGATCTCACAAAGTGTTCAAGCCGTGTCGTGCCCGAGTTTCCTAATGTTCGAGCGACGGACCCCTTTTCTGGTATGACTGACTGATCCCTCACACCATGCTCGACCCTTAACTTGTGCTCGATCCTTAACCTGTTCTCGACCCTTAACTTGTGCTTGACCCTTAACTTGTGTGCGAACGACCATGTTATGTTCAGCTTGAGTATGAGCGTGTGATGCTTATGATCTTCATCCAATACGGGTGTTTGTCTCGTAGCTTTAACTCAGACTTAATCATCCAATGTGTGTACAAATCTTTAAGGGATAAATATTTGCCCTTCAAAGTTTGTAGTTTTGTAAAAATTACATGCTTCGAAATAATTACATGTGGCACCATTTGATGGATTAAGTCAAACTTTCCATGAGGCGGTCGTGCTTGCAAGTGGTTCACATACATGCAAAATCGAAGGAGCTCTCGGTCGCTCGTACACATGCATAGCTAGTTGTATTTAAGGTCGTTCGTTTACACAGTATGGTTGAGTGAGCAAGTGATGTGTCACTTAGGTCTGTCGGGCCTCTTAGTCTTCTTTTCAATTTATATACCGCCTCCTTGTTTTCCTGTTTCTTATTTCTTTTTCTTCGAAGAAGCTCTTAATGTTAACGTTGTTCTATATGATCTTGCTCGCCGTTCCAACTCCTTTCAAACTTTAATTATATTAGCCTTTCGAAGTTTCAACTTGTAATCGTGCTCGATATCTTCAACAAAGCTCTACAACTTCAAGATCGATTGAAGCAACTCACCCTTAAATTCGAGACTATCCTCTTGTTTGCAGGTAAATTCCTCCTCTTAACCTTGCTTTGGTTTAATTCGAAGTATGAATTCGAGAACCCTAGGTATAGCTTGAAGGATCTGAATATTAACCGAGATCTACACTTGCGATTTTTTGGAGATTTTATGGTTTGAATTGGAATGTTGCAGGATTGTACATGTAATCATTTTTTTTTGTCGAATATGTACAACCTTTTGGATTTCTGATTTCAACAACATGCCTGTAAGTCGCTTGTTGAAATGTTTCCAACATCCCTTTGTTACATACCTGTGTAATCATGTTGTCGTTGATACAGCTTTGTTGATCGTCACTCGTATTGGTAACAGTTTTGCACTTGCACTGTGAAATTGAGATATTTGTACATGTTGTTCATCGTCTGCATTTGTTTTGACTCTATACTTGGTCTAGAATTTTTTTTCTGTCGTTCATACTCGCGTTTGACCTCTGTGGTCGCTCAAATTTAATTTGGCAAGGGTCGTTCCAGCCCAACTTTTATGTGGGATTGGTCACGAACGAGCCTGTTGTGATCGAAAATGAGTGACTGCCTTGAGTCGAGTTTGAGCAAACGATATGATTTGACTATGCGTGACTAGGCCAGGGTTGGTGGGGTATATATCTGGGCTCTGGTTATTCACGTGCGAGAAGGTCAGAACCCTTTGCGAACGATTGGTTAAGGGTCGTGCGTACGCTTTAAATTTGGTCAGATCACTTTTACTCGATCCGTAAGGGTCGGTCGTGCATGACCTCATTTTTGTTTGCACATGTTCAACCTCTGCCATTTTGGTCATGCTCGACCTATCTTGATGCCCCGACTCTTGTTTGACCACTGAATCTTCTGGTAGTACTAATTTTTCAGTAACATAATATTTATTCATGTAGAAATGCTAACTCGCCATCAATTACACCAGAATCTTAAGGACTGAACTATGTCAGGTAGAGTTGGAAAGTCTAACCAAATTGCTGAAACTACATCGGGGACTTTTCATGAGAGTGAAACAAAGTGCACCTTCATTTGAAGATATATGCTCTTTATATTCTTTTAAGAGGAGGATTCAATGTCCCTCAATTATTTTTGTTGAAAGTCGAGGCTCTAGGATAATTACTTGTAACACCCCACGTCCATTAATGTCACTCATAAAGGGAATGCATTAACTTCTATGGAGCGTTTTAAGTGTGTATAGAACAGAAACTTAACAACAAGACAGATATAAATAGTACTTAAAAATTCAAACTTTTATTCATTGCAGTGGTAAACACATAGGTTTGATTACATCATCAAAAACCAGAGTCAAAGTACATAATATCCATCTTGACTAAATCAAAGTACATAAATTGAAAGACATAACCCCAGTACAAAATAGCCATAAATAAGAGAGGCTGAACTTTACTTCAGCGATCCAAGCAACTTCTAAAAGCAAGTGATACAGCTGTCCAAAATCAAGCTCCACTGGTGCTAGTTCCGACCTGAGCACCTGGGGGGGAGGAAGAAAAGAGGTGGAAACAAAGGGGGTCAGACATAAAGTCTGGCGAGTGCGATAACTATAACAATATAATTACCAAAATAACTAGGCTAAGGCATAAGTTGGAAAATAAGGAAATGACTGTGAACAATTGGGTATGACAGAGTAAACAAGGAAATAAGATGAACAAAGATAACGTTAAAGGCGCACCTAAACCACTATAAGATAATTACTATACTGCACCACCACTAGTCACCCTAAGGTTGATCCTGCCTACAAAACTTAATAATGATAATGGTAGTTTCGTGCACCCCTAGTTGCCATCATAGGTGCCGCCTGCCCCTATCTCCATTAGGTGTACCCGCTACCCCCATGCGATCGGCTCCCTAACTCGTAGATACCCGTGCTGGCCCCACAGTGGGGTGTATCACTCCCCAAAGTGGCAACCCGATACCACCAATAATGCACGGCTTAAACCTACACGATGCAACAATGTCTTACCTACCAGCCTAGGCCCACACACGCATATGAACCTGTTGGACTTGCGTTGCCACCGCTAACCCATTCTGGCCTCTTAAAGTCAAGCCCAGTACGCGTGTCCCTTCCTCGACTTAGGTCGAGCCCACAAAGATACTCATGGGTTACTGGTTGAAACGGGCCCCCATTACTTGACACAAGCTATCCACCTGAGCTTGGTCCCCTCCAGTACATCCAACTTAACCCTCTTCTTATTCATGTTCACTTACATGTTTCAATTTTGGTTAAGTGCTTCTAATCGTATTTCAAATGCCACCTAAGGCACCCACTTAATTCCACATGCCACCCAAGGCACCCACTTAACCCCTTCATGTCCCACTACATGTTTATCTGGTTAAGTGTTTCTTAATTCATTAAGACCGTAACCTCATAAAGACCTCCCACATTAGACTGGCATTTGTGGCAGCTGGATTTGCCGGGCGGGTCCGGGCAGTCTTACACCACAAACGAGCCTAACCTCGTGTCTTTACAACTGTTACGTATTTAATTTATGCCTAAGATCTCTCACATTAGACTGGCATTTGTGGCATCTGGATTTGCCGGGCGGGTCCGGGCAGTCTTACACCACAAACGAGCCTAATCTCGTGTCTTAGACGATTAATTACTCCTAATTAATCATTCACCAATTTGAATTAATTTCCCTATTCAAATTATCAATCAATTCCAAATTTAACTATGGCCATAATTGACTCAATTATGTCCATCTATTTATAGTATGTAAAATCATACCAATTTTCACCATAAATTTATTTTAAGGCATTTATGCCAATTCTCAATATTAAATCTTTTAATATTATCCCATTACCCCACGTTGTATGTTCGTTCGTTTAACGTAAAATATACGTTAGACTTGAATAGTCTAACTCATGGAATAAAGAGAAAACATCACAACATACATATAGATAAAACTAGATCTAATCATAAGGGGGAACTTGCATGTGTGAATGAGGTTCTATATCTAAAACTTGCATAGGACAAAGTCACAAACTTGCATAAAACAACATATGTCATAGATCCAAATCTAAAGGTGTGAACTTGTTTAGGCAATAGTCATAAACTTGCATAAATCATGTATGTCATAGATCTACATCTAAAGGTGTAAACTTGTATAGGCAATAACCACAAACTTGCATAACATGATTCATACTCCAAACACATATATTCATATAAACTTGCATATGTGATTTATGCAACATAACGATGGTGTAAACTTACATCTAACATATAAACTAGCATGTAAAATTTAGCATATAACTCACACATGTCATAGCCTAACTTTAGATCTAAAATAGGTGTCACGAAACATGTAAGGTTATACACAAAATTTACACTAACTTGCATATGATTTATATCTAAATCAACACCTAAACTTGCATACTTACATATGATTTATCATATGAATCAACATAACCAAACTAGCATATGAAACACCATTATGACTTGATTATACATAAGCCAATCATAAAATTACAACATAGATGATCACAACTTTACAACATAGATGATAACATCATAGAATTTACAACATAAATGATAACATCACAATTTTACAACATAGATGATAACATGCGGTCAATAATTCACAACATAACCATATAATCTGCATCATAACTTAATCCAATTAAATTGCTAATTATTTTATTAAAGAAATCGAAATCACAACTCAAAGAAGGTCTAGAGTTCTGAATTCTGAGTTCTGAAGTTGTATTAGCTTTCCTTTGAAGTAGATTCGTTGTTAGAGTTGAATTGAATTGAATTTGATTAGCTTTCTTCCTCTCTAATTGGTGGCGGCTATTCTGAGTTGCAAGGTGATGGCATGGAGGCCAAGAGTCTAATTTTAATTTGGTTTTAGGGTTTGAGTCTACATGTCTTTTTATAGAGTTTAGGATTAGTTTAGGCCGTCCGATCAAACCAGAATTAATCCCAGCCAATCAGAGCAGATCAGAAACCCTAATGAGTCAACATACAGTCAGAAACAGGTCACTAATCAAATCTGCCCGGGGAGGGGGGTGGCAGGTCGACCCCCAGGTCGGCCATATGGCCGACCTGGTCAGGGTAGGTCAACCCCCAGGTCGACCTGGCCCTGGCGGGAAAATTCCTGCCTAGCCCATCTGACTCTGATTTTTTGAAATCTGATTTGAATTTTCTGAAACTTCTGATCGCCATAACTTCTTCATACGAAGTCCAATTCACGCCAACTCGGACTCTATCTCAACCAGAATTCCGAGACGAACACAATGGCGCAACCCGTTTCCCTTAATTCTCTCATCTGAGATTAGTTATTCTTTAATTTGTGAATATTAATATTAATAGAAATACGGGGTGTTACATTCTCCCCTCCTTAAAGGATTTCGCCCCCGAAATCTCCAAGTTAAGGAGAATGCATATACTAACATCCAAACAACCATCTACTCAACCATCTAACACAGGCATCCATTGTCCTTATAAAATTCCTAATGTTGTATGAACATATGCAAGAAGTGTGTGTATGTTATTTATCTAATGCAAAATCAGGTGGTCTACTGATTTAGTTGACCTCCTTAATGCAAACCATGATAGTGCCATGCGTCCATTATGTATGCGAAAGAATCCTATCGATACATATTATTTCTATATGTTTGCACAACCATTCACCAAAATGCAGCATCCATATGATAGTACAACCATTACTTAAATATGTACACACATTTATATGCAATATGCAATATGAAGTGACTGAGCCGATCTAGTGCCTAAAGTGTGTGTATATGCATCCACGGGCAACCACTAGCAAACACTTGCATCCACATGCATCCATCATACATAACATGTCTCAAACACATGTTTCAACCATAAGACTACCCTATCTAAAGGTCAAAGATACTAGCGAGAGGACATACTAAAGATAAGATAAGTACAAGCTAAGCGATAAAGGAGAAATTAAAAGACATACCCTTGAAAAGAAAAGGGTACAATGAACGCATCTTCTCTTCCGTCTCCCAAGTAGCGTTGCTCTCATCATCTCCCCATTGCACTTTGACTAGCTTGACCTCTCGATTCCTCAACTTCTTAATCTACGACCCAAGAATGCACGTAGGAGCTCGTCGAATTGTCGCATCGCGCTCTATCTCCACCTCTCTAAGCAAGCTCGGCTCTACCACTTCCGCGGTCTCGTGCAAGCACTTCCTCAAATGTGATACATGGAATACATCGTGTACACCACTAAGTCTCTCGGGCAACTCCACTCTATACGCCATCTGCCCAATCCTCTCCTTAATAGGAAATGACCCTACGAACCTTGGTGCTAACGTCCCAACGGACCCAAAGCGAACGACATTCCGTAATGGAGACACCTTGACAAAGACCATGTCCCCAATATCAAACTCAAGATCTGTCCTTCTCTTGTCCACATAAGATTTCTGCCTATCTTGCGCCGTCTTCATCCTCCTTCGAATCAAATCGATCTTTTCCGAAGTCTCTCTGATCATATCGGGTCCAAGCAAGATCTTATCTATAGACTCCCACCAACATGTAGGCGAATGACACGGCCATCCATAAAGAGCCTCGAACGGTGCCATGCCATTGCTAGACTGAAAGCTATTATTATATGCGAACTCTACCAACGGAAGATGTTCCTCCCATGTACCTCCGAAGTCTAAGACACACAACCTCAATAGGTCATCTAGAATACGATTCACCCTCTCGGTTTGGCCGTCCATCTGAGGATGATATGCGGTGCTTAAACATAACTGAGTCCCTACCGCCTCTTGCAAGCTCTTCCAAAACTCGCTAGTAAAATTGGGATTGCGGTCGCTCACTATGCTAGAAGGAACACCGTGAAAACGAACTATCTCTCGAATGTATACGGAGGCTAACCATGGAGCAGTCCTTTTACTCTTCACGGGAATGAAATGGGCGCTCTTAGTAAGTCTGTCTACCACGATCCAAATCCCGGTATTACCCTTCCTCGATCTCGGCAACCCATCAATGAAGTCCATCGAGACACTTTCCCACTTCCATTGTGGGACCTACAATGGGTGAAGCAACCCACCGGGTTTCTTTTGCTATGCTTTTACTTGTTGGCACACCAAGCATCTAGCGGCAAACTCGGCCACATCCCTCTTTATACCGGCCCAAAATTAAACTCGTCTCATGTCTATGTACATCTTGTCCCCGTCGGGATGAATGGTCATCTTCGATCGATGTGCATCATCAAGAATGGTCTTCCTCAAATCCTCGTCCCGTGGTACACAAAGTCTACCATCCCTACGTAACCAACCCTTATCATCTAGGGCATACCTATTGAGATGGCTCGATGACCTCCCCTTTTTGAGCTTCTCTACTAACTCAACCAACTACGGGTCATCTCGCTGTGCCTCTCCAATCCATCCCAAAAGCGTAGGTCTGACCTCTAAGGATGCTAGCAAACCGGGTACAAAGTCAACGGAAGGTCTAAAGTCAAACATAGAGATGAACTCTAAACTTCGCCGCTTAACAAACAAAGGACTCAAGGACAATCTTTTCCTACTTAAGGTGTCTGCCACCACGTTACCCTTGCCAGGGGTATAAGCTATCTCGAAATCGTAGGACACTAAGAATTCCATCCACCTTTGCTTCCTTAAGTTCAAGTCCTTCTGAGAGAACAAGTATTTTCGCGATTTGTGGTCAGTGAACAATTCGAATTTCTCGCCAAGAAGATAATGGCGCCAAGACTTAAGCGCGAAAAGAATAACGGCCAACTCTAGGTCATGTGTAGGGTAATTTCTCTCATGCACTCTCAACTGCCTTCCACCATAGGATATTACCCTTCCCTCTTGCATTAAGACTGCGCCTAGTCCTGTCCCACAAGCATCGGTATAAACGGTAAATGGTTTACTCCCATCTGGCAACACTAAGACTGGGGCTGTGGTCAAAGCTCTCTTCAAATGTTGGAACGCATAATCACAATCTACGTCCCATGTGAAAACTAGATTCTTCTTCGTCAAGCGTGTTAATGAGGCTGATATTTTGCGAAGTCTTTGATAAACTTCCTATAGTAGCCAGCCAACCCTAGGAAACGCCTCACCTCGGTAGCATTTTTAGGGACCTTCCAATCTTGGATGGCCACTACCTTCGCAGGATCCACAACTATCCCTTTTTTGGAAACCACGTGCCCTAAGAATCGCACTTCCTTCCTCCAAAATTGACATTTAGAAAATTTAGCTTTAAGGCTATGCGCTCGAAGAGTCTCCAACACTTCCCTAAGATGTAGGGCATGCTCTTCCTCGCTCTTAGAAAAGATCAAGATGTCGTCCACAAAGACTACCACGAATTTATTAAGGTACTCCCTAAACACCCTACTGATCAAGTCAACAAAGTATGCGGGGGCGTTTGTCAAACTAAAGGGCATCACAAGCCACTCGAAGAAGCCGTCTGGAGTCCTAAAGGAAGTCTTGTCAATACTATCCTCAGCCACTCTCAACTGATGGAAACCCGTGGCTAAGTCCAACTGCGAAAACACCGAGGCGCCAACTAACTTATCGAAGAGATCGTCAATCCTTGGCAGTGGGTGCCTATTCTTCTTAGTAAGCTTATTAAGTTCTCTATAGTCCACACAAAGTCTAAGGGATCCATCTGACTTCGTGGCAAATACTACTGGAGCACCCCACTTCGATATACTACGTCTGATGAACCCCTTCTCAAGTAATTCTTTCACTTGCTTACTGAGTTCTCTTCTCTCTCTTGGAGCCATATGGCACACTGGCAATGCAACTGGCTTTGCATTATCTACTAGATATATTCGAAAGTCTATCTCACGTTTTGGGGGTAAACCCCTCACCTCATCGAAGACATCAGCATATTCACGGACTATACAAACAGAATGTAAATCATCATCGGATGCGTCAAGGGATTCTAGGTAGCTAAGCATTACTGGACCTCTAGGGTCACAAGAAATATCAAGGGTCTTTCCACAATGAGTCAAAAATCTAACTACCCTTCTTTCACAATCTAGGATGGCCCCGTATCTAGTTAGCCAATCCATACCTAGAATCAAGCCGTAGCCCATGAAGCCAAGAACAAAGGCGTTGCATTCAAACCCAACGCCCAAGATAGACACTCTCAAATCCCGACAGATCATAAAAAGATGAGCCGAACCACCAATAGGATTTGAGACTACTAAGGGATCTGTAACAAGACTAGTATCTAGGTGCAGTGTTTCAACTAATGATGTAGAGATAAACGAATGTGATGCGCCAGAATCGAATAAAGTACGGAAATGATGATCAAACAGAAAAACTAAACTTTCAACGGAAATTGCTCTACCTCGTTCTTGCAGCGGTGGGACCACGAGAGCCTGAACTTGCCCCCTTGCTTGCCCTGGTGCCATAAGAGCCTGCACATGTCCTCCCGAGGTAGACCCTGGCCTCTGCCCCTTCCTTGGGCAGTCCTTAATCAGATGTCCTGCTTCTCCACAGTGGAAACAACCAGTCTTCTTTTTCTTCCTACAATCTTTGCTTAGATGGTCGGGTGCCCCACGGTTAAAGCATCTCTTCTTTACCTTAGCGTTGTTGCCTTTACCACCTTTGTTGTTCTGTTGTTGCTATTGCTGTTTCTTTTGATCCCCTTTCTTCTTGGGTGCCTTATTAGCATTGGCGCCCTTCTCCTCTTCATGCATAATCGCCATGTCAACTAGTTTCTCAAAGGTAGCCCCCATGGGGATATGGGTCATAGCTAACCCATGAAGCGGCTTGTTCAAATCCTTAACAAATCTTAGGGCCTTCTTTTCTGGTGTATTCACCAAGTCCAAGCCAAATCTCGCCAACTGATTGAACTTGTTGACGTATTCTTTCACTGATAGATTTCCTTGCTTCAATGCCAAAAATCTTTCCATATATAGATTCTCTTCATCCCGTGAGAGAAATTTCGCTTCAAACCTCCGCTTAAAATCTGGCCATGTATCAACTGGACGCTCTCCATTAGTGACCTCCCACCAAATCGAGGCCTCATTCTTCATTAACCAGGCAGCTAACTGGACCTTTCTTCCATCTTCCACTTCAAAGATTCCAAACAATTCTTACACCTCCTTTAGCCAATTACGAGCTTCAACAAATGTCTCCGTCCCGTGAAACGGTTTTCCACCCATTGCCTAATGTCCTTACATATCTTTGCAAAAGTATCGACATGAGGAGGAGGAAGAGGATTTGCTGGACCTGCAGTGGTGGCCCTAGTCTCCAAATACCTCCTAAACCATCTGGGTATCAGTATTCCCTCGGGTATCTCGGGAATTCCAGACATACTGAAACGAAAAGGGAAAGATTTAATACAAAAGGACCGAAGGAAAGATATATGTCTCTTAGGGTTATGCTTTCTAAAATAAGCTTTTCTCTTTAAAATACTTTCCTTAAAACATACTTTTGAAGGTATTTCTTTATAAAAGTGGTTTTGAAAAACATCTTTTCAAAATTCATATCTGTTCTGGTAACCTTCAGCTCTGATACCACGTGTAACACCCCACGTCCATTAATGTCACTCGCAAAGGGAATGCATTAACTTCTATGGAGCGTTTTAAGTGTGTATAGAATAGAAACTTAACAACAAGACAGATATAAATAGTACTTAAAAATTCAAACTTTTATTCACTGCAGCGGTAAACACATAGGTTTGATTACATCATCAAAAACCAGAGTCAAAGTACATAATATCCATCTTGAATAAATCAAAGTACATAAATTGAAAGACATAACCCCAGTACAAAATAGCCATAAATAAGAGAGGCTGAACTTTACTTCAGTGATCCAAGCAATTTCTAAAAGCAAGTGATACAACTGTCCAAAATCAAGCTCCACTGTGCTAGTTCCAACCTGAGCACATGGGGGGGGGGGAAGGAAGAAAAGAGGTGGAAACAAAGGGGGTCGAACATAAAGTCTGGCGAGTGCGATAACTTTAACAATATAATTACCAAAATAACTAGGCTAAGGCATAAGTTGGAAAATAAGGAAATGACTGTGAACAATTGGGTATGACAGAGTAAACAAGGAAATAAGATGAACAAAGATAACGTTAAAGGCGCACCTAAACCACTATAATATAATTACTATACTGCACCACCACTAGTCACCCTATGGTTGATCCCGCCTACAGAACATAATAATGATAATGGTAGTTTCGTGCACCGCTAGTTGCCTTCATAGGTGCCGCCTGCCCCTTTCTCCACTAGGTGTACCCACTACCCTCATGCGATCGACTCCCTAAGTCGTAGATACCCGTGCTGGCCCAACAGTGGGGTGTATCACTCCCCAAAGTGGCAACCCGATACCACCAATAATGCACGGCTTATACCTACATGATGCAACAACGTCTTACCTACCAGCCCGGGCCCACACATGCATATGAACCCGTTGGACTTGCGTTGCCACCGCTAACCCGTTTTGGCCTCTTACAGTCAAGCCCAGTACGCGTGTCCCGTCCTCGACTTAGGTTGAGCCCACAAAGATACTCATGGGTTACTGGTTGAAATGGGCCCCCATTACTTGACACAAGCTATCCACCTAAGCTTGGTCCTCTCTAATACATCCCACTTAACCCTCTTCTTATTCATGTTCACTTACATGTTTCAATTTTGGTTAAGTGCTTCTAATCATATTTCAAATGCCACCCAAGGCACCCACTTAATTCCACATGCCACCCAAGGCACCCACTTAACCCCCTCATGTCCCACTACATGTTTATCTGGTTAAGTGTTTCTTAATTCATTAAGACTGTAACCTCATAAAGACCTCCCATATTAGACTGGCATTTGTGGCAGCTGGATTTGCCGGGCGGGTCTGGGCAGTCTTACACCACAAACGAGCCTAACATCGTGTCTTTACAACTGTTATGTATTTAATTTATGCCTAAGACCTCTCACATTAGACTGACATTTGTGAAAGCTGGATTTGTCGGGCGGGTCCGGGTAGTCTTACACCACAAACGAGCCTAACCTCGTGTCTTAGACGATTAATTACTCCTAATTAATCATTCCCCAATTTGAGTTAATTTTCCTATTCAAATTATCAATCAATTCCAAATTTAACTATGGCCATAATTGACTCAATTATGTCAATCTATTTATGGTATGTAAAATCATACCAATTTTCACCATAAATCTATTTAGAGTCTAATTTTAATTTGATTTTAGGGTTTGAGTCTACATGTCTTTTTATAGAGTTTAGGATTAGTTTAGGCCGTTCGACCAACCCAGAATTAATCTCATCCAATCAGAGTAGATCAGAAACCCTAATGAGTCAGCATACAGTCAGAAACAGGTCACTAATCAAATCTGCCCTGGGGGGGGGGGGTCAGGTCGACCCTATGGTCGACCTGGTCAGGGTAGGTCGACCCCCAGGTCGACCCTATCATCGACCTTGCCCTGGCGGGAAAATTCCCGCCTAGCCAATCTGACTCTGAAATTTGAATTTTCGAAATCTGATTTGAATTTTCTGAAACTTCCGATCGCCATAACTTCTTCATACGAAGTCCAATTCACGCAAACTCGGACTCTATCTCAACCAGAATTCCGAGACGGACACAATGGCGCATGTAATGACCCGTATTCTACACGTCATGGGATCGTAGAATATTTATTTCTTTCTCATGTGAAGTCGTATGGTCTTGTAACTTTGGGAAACATCTATTAGAGTCATTTCCCATGTTCATGATTTTTGTCGATTTTTAAATGACAATTTTGCCCCTAGTTGGTACTGTTTTGGCCATAACTTTTGATTGGAAAAGAATTTTGACCTGAAACCACTTCCATTTGATTCGTTTGATGGTTTCTCTTTTCGTAGAGTGGTTACATTAGCCAAACGGACTTACCGTTTGGGAGATATGGCTGAAACAAGGTTTGGAGGGTGAAAAACTGCTTAACCGGGCCAAATCGGGTGATTAGTGAGTAGGCCCATAACCCATTTCGGAATTAGGGTTATGGGAGGGCTGAAATGAGATGGAGAAACATTCCATTTCAGTTTTCTAGCCTCCACTTATCACCAAGGATCCCTAAAAATGGCCTCCAACCTTTAAATCACCTCCAAATCACCTTTAGGTTAAGGATTTGGCTTAGCAACCCCTAATCAAGAAGGATCTTCACCAAATCAAAAAAAGGAGCTGCTGTTTGGCGTTGAAATTTGCATCAAATCAGAGGATTATTTCAGATCTTAGTTTATTTTGTGGCTAAGGTGAGTGATTTGCATAGTTTTGCACTAATTATGGCTAATTAGGGGTGATTAGTGTTAATTAGCGAATTTATACATGATAAAATTCTGGAAAAATGTTTATAAAATTCGGAATGATGTTTTAGACCTCTGATATGAATTTGGGTTAATTTGGTTAAGATTTGCTAATCCTGTCATTAGTTTCACCTAAACATGCTTAAGGGGAAATATGGGATTTTGGGTATGTTTGATCCATTTTTACCTATCATATTGATGTTTTGGTGTTTGTGGTTGATTATGCATGTTGCTATGACTGTATGAAATGCTTTGTGATTGGTTAGAATAGTTGGAATGGTCGAAAACGCCGTCGAGGGGCGTAAACAGCTCGCTGGACAAGGTGCAGGGATTCAGAACGGATAGGGGGTTGAGGGACGATCGGATCGCCCTATGGGATCGTGGGGGTATCCCCACGAGTCGAGTCACCTCCTCCGAACCGAACCGTCTGTGCAAGTCCCACGAAGCGAATCGATGCAGCGCCGTGCCAAACTGAAGTACTCCGATCCGGATCGCGAATAAGCATTACGACCCGATCCGTCCATGAAGGGTGAGCACGATCCGTCGACCTGGAGAAGTGCGTCCGATCCGAACCGCTTGAAGGACCACGATCCGATCCGTATGGGGTGTTCCGATCCGAACCGAGAAGGGGAGCACGATCCGAAGCAAAGGAAAGGAGGACCACGACCCGATCCGACGTAGGAGGCGCGACCCGATCCGATGAAGAATGCTGAAGGCGACCCGATCCGATTCGATTGTGATGACCAATAACCTGAGATGCAAAGGTAGTCCAAATGGAAGTTAGAGCTCAGGATCCCGGAACCAGTTGGGAACCAACGAGTTCACTTCATGGTTGGACTTTGCTGCGGGACGTGTGCTAAGGAGTTGTCGACGTTCATAACTTCGATTCACCACTAAAAAGGAATGATGGGCTACTTATCAGTGCAGTAGGGTCATTACGACCTGAGGGGCAAGGTGATGGTAGCAAGACTACGTTATCAGTGCAGTAGGGTCATTACGACCTGAGGGGCAAGGTGATGCGTAGTAAGACCATGAGCCAGCGCAGATGGGGTGAATAACTCCATGGGGCAAGTGGACATAGTAAGGATTGGTAAGGCTATGAGCCAGCGCAGATAGGGTGAATAACTCCATGGGGCAAAGTGGACATAGCGAAGGATTTGTGGCTACGTTATCAGTGCAGTGAAGCCATTTATGATTTCATGGGGCAAAGTGATCGTAGCAAGGAATGTTGGGTGATCGAAGTGGTGAATATCGTATGCTTTACGCACTGAGTGAGAGACGTGAGGATGGATGCTATGCTTGATAGTTTGCCATCATTATGACATGCACACCTCCCCCACCTCCGTATCTTTACACTGTTTGATATGATACCTTAGAGTGTTGTACAGTATGTAGTGCTAACTCTTTGGTTGCAGGTCCAGGTTCCCGTATGTTTTAGTCTACCTGTTATTGTTCACTTTAGGTGCTTATCGCTCATACCAGGCTTTATGTCTGACCCAGAGTTTTATGTCTCCTCTTATTACTCTGGGTGCTCACACGAGCAGACTAGAGACATGTTAGCTGGTGATGTGCGAGTAGTTGATTCGGAGGCGGGCAGGAGGCTTCCACGTATTATATATATATACACATTCTCCCTGTGTCGTTGATGGTCGCTACTTGGGCATTAGTAGTGTACCTCTTTTATCTTACTTTGCTTTGAGACAGTTGAAAAGTTGTAATAAGCTGTATTTTGGATTTCCGCTGCTGTGATGTTTTAGCTCTGATTTTCAGCTTATGCACTGTCTCTCCTGTTTTATGTCAAGTATGTTATTATTATATTTTGTTCGATGCGCTGTGAGACATTCTACAGGTTCTTGGTATGTTCATTTCCTTCTTCCTTTTTCTCTTCTGGCGACCCGTTCCGTGCTAACTGGACATGTGTACAGCGCACTTTTGGAGTAAATGTCGGTTGGTGCGGGGCGGGCCGTCACACTTGGTATCAGAGCTCTAGGTTGCGTAGTTAACCTAGGGAAAGACATTAGGGAGAGTTAGTACGTATATGAGAGCGCATATTTGTGATTATTTTGGTTTTCAAAAACTATGTATGTATATACTATTAGTAGTATAAAGATGAAGTCGTACTGCACTAGCACCACTATGGGGTCGTTAATCGTTTCCCTTTTACATATTAACGATGAGCCGAGAGACGAGGGGTGCTGGTAGAGGGACCAACCAAGGGAATGCCGCTGACATGAGGGCTATGTTTACTAACCTCATGAGAGACATGCTTAGAGAAGTGCAAGGGGCAATTCCCAATCCCGGAGTTGGTGTTGGCCCAGTAGTGCAGGCGCCTAGGGTCGATTTCGCCAAGTTGTGCAAAGATTACACTAATCTTGGTGGGAAGCCGTTCCACGGGACGGAATCGGCCACGGATGTTCAGGACTGGATGGATAGATGTGACCGTATCTTTGATGACTTGGGTCTCGAGGATGCGATGAAGAGAAGGCTAGCGTCTCGTCAGCTGCAAGGGCGAGCGATGAATTGGTGGAATGCCATTAGAACAGCTACTCCAGTGGATCAAGTTACTTGGGATCAGTTCAAGGCTCGCTTTAGCGAGAAGTTCATTCCAGCTGCCCAGAAGTCAGTGTTGTTTAAGAGGTTCTTGGAACTCAAGCAGAACGGAAGGGCAGTTTCTGACTATATTGCTGAGTTCGACACTTTGTCGAAGTATGGACTGTCTCTCATCGATACTCCTGAGAAGAAGAACGAGAAGTTCATTACTGGTCTGGATGGGTACTTGGGGGAGAGGCTCATTAACCACATCGATGAGACTTTTGAATCGATCGTGGGGAAAGCTTTGAGATCAGAGAGCCTTTACCCTAAGTCAAAAACTGAGGCTGCATCTGCAGAAGGGCCAAAGCCGCAAGCAGGCGGTGGAGGCAAGAATAATTCTCAGAATAAGAGGAAGCAGGACCAATCAAAAGGTGGCCAGAAAAAGAGCAAGAAGGATGTTGAGTGCTTCAGCTGTGGAAAGAAAGGCCATTATGCTAAGGAATGTCGGGCCAAGCCAGTGGAAAGGAAGTGCTACAACTGTGGTCAAGTGGGACATCAGAAAGATAAGTGTCTGCAACCTCTTAAGGAGAAGCAGATTGTGAAAGCATATGCTATTGATGTTGTTCCTTCTTCGTCGAATGCCCCAACTGCGGCGGAGAAAGGAAAGAATGTTGTTATTCAAGGTATGCTTTCTATTTACGATATACCAGTTCGAGTTTTGTTTGATACTGGGGCTTCCCGTTCCTTCATATCTAGTGACCTGGTAGATAGGTTGGGACTGGAACCCGAGATAGTCGATAGACCATTGATTGTGACGAACCCGATTGGTGGTTCGACTAGCCTTAGTATGATTTGCAGGAATTTGGTCTTATCGAGTCATGGATGTATGTTTGTATGTGATTGCTTTGTTTTGGGCTTTACTGCGTATGACATTATATTGGGAGTCGATTGGCTCCAAAGATACGGGGTGGTGGTAGAATGTGAGGGCTTTTTGGTGACAGTGAGGGTGGATGATGGGCGGAGGGTAGTGTTTGGTAGTCTACCTAGTGATGGGGTTATGGCTAGTTTTGTAAATTCCCTCGACATCCCGCAAGATGAGTTGTCAGATGTGCCCGTGGTTGGCCAGTATCCGCACGTCTTCGAGGAGGTGACCGGGCTTCCACCACACCGAGAGATTGAGTTCCGTATTGATTAAGTGAAAGATGCCAGACCTATAGTGATGCCACTTCGTCGTATGGCACCAAGGGAGCAGCGAGAGCTCGGGGTGCAAGTCAGCAATCTTTTGAAGAAGGGATTTATTAGAAGGAGTGTCTCCGAGTAGGGAGCACCAGTTGTGTTTGCCACTAAGGCAGATGGTTCCCTTCGTTTGTGTGTGGACTATCGCGAGTTGAATAAGGTGACGAGGAAGAATAAGTATCCTCTACTGCGGATAGATGATTTGTTTGATCAACTGGAAGGAGCTAGAGTGTTCTCTCAGTTGGACCTCGCGACAGGATTTCATCAGCTTCGAGTAGCAGATGAGAGTGTTCCGAAAACGGCATTTAGGACGCCGTCTGGATTTTATGAGTGGTTGGTCATGCCGTTTGGGTTGACCAATGCACCAGCCTATTTTGTGGATCTTATGAATCGAGTATTCAGAGATCAGTTGAATAAGTTTGTTCTTGTGTTCGTGGATGATATCCTTGTTTACTCAAGGACAGAGGAAGAACACAAGGGACGCTTGAGGATAGTGATGGAGGTGTTAAGGAAACACCAATTGAAAGCGAAATTCTCTAAATGTCATTTTTGGAGAAGGGAAGTGAGATTCTTGGGTCATGTTGTTTCAGAGAGTGGTATTGCCGTGGACCCTGCGAAGGTGGCTACGGTACAAGATTGGCCTACACCCAAGAATGCTACAGATGTAAGAAGTTTCTTGGGATTAGCTGGATATTATCGTAAGTTTATCCAGGACTTCTCCAAGATTGCAGCACCGTTGACTTAGTTGACTAAGAAGAATCAGTCCTTCGTCTGGGACGGAGTGTGTGAGGATGCCTTCAAAGGTCTAAAGGAGAGGTTGACGCGTGCGCCAGTGTTAGTCATTCCTAAAGGGAATGAAGAGATGACGGTATACACAGATGCTTGTGGTACCGGACTGGGTGCAGTATTGATGCAAGGAGGTAGGGTTGTAGCTTATGCTAGTCGACAGTTAAAGCCGCATGAGAAGAAGTATCCTACCCATGATTTGGAATTGGCAGCGATTGTATTTGCGCTGAAGATGTGGAGACATTATCTCTTGGGGGAAAGATTTGAGTTGTTTACCGATCATAAATCGTTAAAGTATCTCTTCTCCCAGAAAGATTTGAATCTCCGTCGGTAGAGATGGTTAGAGTTCTTGGCTTCGTATGATTTTGATATCACATATACACCTGGAAAAGGTAATGCGGTAGTCGATGCCTTGAGTAGGAGATATGCCAGCTTAGGGGCAATGTTTCTTGAATGGAAGCAACTGGAGTATATCGCGGGGTTTGATTTCAGACCAAAGTGCGAGTTGGATCCAGTTATGCTAGCTAGTTTGACGATCAGACCCACTTTGATAAAGCGGATTGGTTCTAGCCAGAGGGACGATCCTAATCTATTGGAAATCATCTCCAAGTTAGAGATGGGTATTGATGAGGAGATGAATGTGTATGGGCTTGATCGAGACGGATGGCTTCGGAAGGATGGAAGACTAGTTGTGCCCAACGTGAATGGTTTGAGAGATGAAGTGCTTAGAGAATGTCATCACTCAAAACTGACTATACATCCCGGTGGTAATAAGATGTATCGAGACATGAGACAGACTTACTACTGGGAAGGGATGAAAAGAGACGTTGGGAAGTTTATATCCAAATGCATGAATTGCCAGCTAGTTAAAGCCGAGCAAAAGAAGCCTAGTGGGTTGTTACAACCATTAGAAATTCCCGAATGGAAATGGGAGCAAGTTTCGATGGATTTCATCGATGGCCTACCAAGGACTAGATCGGGATATGACAGCATTTGGGTAATTGTAGATCGATTGACTAAGAGCGCAAGATATATACCAGTCAAATCGACCAGAACGGCAGCCAAGTTGGCAGAATTGTATATGAAGTGGGCAGTGAGATTTCATGGGGTACCCAAAAGCATTGTGAGTGACCGAGACTCGTTGTTCACTAGTGGGTTTTGGAAGAGCTTACAAGAGGCTCTAGGGTCAAGATTACATCTCAGTACCGCATATCATCCTCAGACCGACGGTCAGACGGAGAGGGTGAATCATATATTGGAAGATCTCTTGAGAGCTTTTATATTGGATTTTGGTGGATCATGGGATGACCATTTGCATCTAGTAGAGTTTGCATATAATAATAGCTACCAATCCAGTATCGGTATGGCTCCATATGAAGCTTTGTACGGAAGACCGTGCAACTCACCATCATGCTGGATAGAGACTGGCGAGAAGTTTGTGCTTGAACCAGATGTGGTGAGAGAAACGTCGGATAAGATTAAGGTCATTCAACAACGAATGAAAGCTTCCCAAGATAGGCAGAAGAGTTATGCTGATAAGAGGAGAAGAGACTTGAAATTCTCCGTTGGTGACTTGGTGTTTGTCAAGATCTCTCCGTTGAAGAGCGTGATACAATTTGGAAGGAGAGGCAAGTTGGCACCAAGATTTGTTGGGACATTCCCTGTTCTTGAACTAGTCGGGAATTTGGCGTATAGAGTTGGCTTACCAGAGAAGATGGCAGGAGTTCACAATGTATTTCATGTTTCCCAACTAAGGAAGTTCGTTCACGACTCAGATGTGACTATTTCACCTGATCAGTTAGAGGACTTCGAAGTAGAACCTGAGGCGGTTGGGAACCGCAAGCCGATTCGTATTGTGGGGCACGATACGAAGCAACTTCGAAGGAAGTCGGTGAAGCTAGTCAAGGTTCAGTGGGGCGAGAACGAGAATGATTGTACTTGGGAGACAGAGGAGAGCATTAGGAAGGCTTATCCAGAACTCTTTGCCTGGTAAGATTTACTTTGCGATTTAGTTATTCCGCAAGCTAGGATAGACTTATTTTGCTTGTTTGCATGTTTGATTGTTGTTTTATGATTCATAGGCATGCGGGACTTTTGTGTATGTTTGGATTAGGGAATTTCGGGGGCGAAATTTCTTAAGGGGGGGAGAGTGTAATGACCCGTATTCTACACGTCATGGGATCGTAGAATATTTATTTCTTTCTCATGTGAAGTCGTATGGTCATGTAACTTTGGGAAACATCTATTAGAGTCATTTCCCATGTTCATGATTTTTGTCGATTTTTAAATGACCATTTTGCCCCTAGTTGGTACTGTTTTGGCCATAACTTTTGATTGGAAAAGAATTTTGACCTGAAACCACTTCCATTTGATTCGTTTGATGGTTTCTCTTTTCGTAGAGTGGTTACATTAGCCAAACGGACTTACCGTTTGGGAGATATGGCTGAAACAAGGTTTGGAGGGTGAAAAACTGCTTAACCGGGCCAAATCGGGTGATTAGTGAGTAGGCCCATAACCCATTTCGGGATTAGGGTTATGGGAGGGCTGAAATGAGATGGAGAATCATTCCATTTCAGTTTTCTAGCCTCCACTTATCACCAAGGATCCCTAAAAATGGCCTCCAACCTCTAAATCACCTCCAAATCACCTTTAGGTTAAGGATTTGGCTTAGCAACCCCTAATCAAGAAGGATCTTCACCAAATCAAAAAAAGGAGCTGCTGTTTGGCGTTGAAATTCGCATCAAATCAGAGGATTATTTCAGATCTTAGTTTATTTTGTGGCTAAGGTGAGTGATTTGCATAGTTTTGCACTAATTATGGCTAATTAGGGGTGATTAGTGTTAATTAGCGAATTTATACATGATAAAATTCTGGAAAAATGTTTATAAAATTCGGAATGATGTTTTAGACCTCTGATATGAATTTGGGTTAATTTGGTTAAGATTTGCTAATCCTATCATTAGTTTCACCTAAACATGCTTAAGGGGAAATATGGGATTTTGGGTATGTTTGATCCATTTTTACCTATCATATTGATGTTTTGATGTTTGTGGTTGATTATGCATGTTGCTATGACTGTATGAAATGCTTTGTGATTGGTTAGAATAGTTGGAATGGTCAAAAACGCCGTCGAGGGGCGTAAACAGCTCGCTGGACAAGGTGCAGGGATTCGGATCGGATAGGGGGTTGAGGGACGATCGGATCGCCCTATGGGATCGTGGGGGTATCCCCACGAGTCGAGTCACCTCCTCCGAACCGAACCGTCTGTGCAAGGCCCACGAAGCGAATCGATGCAGCGCCGTGCAGAACTGAAGTACTCCGATCCGGATCGCGAATAAGCATTACGACCCGATCCGTCCATGAAGGGTGAGCATGATCCGTCGACCTGGAGAAGTGCGTCCGATCCGAACCGCTTGAAGGACCACGATCCGATCCGTATGGGGTGTTCCGATCCGAACCGAGAAGGGGAGCACGATCCGAAGCAAAGGAAAGGAGGACCACGACACGAACCGACGTAGGAGGCGCGACCCGATCCGATGAAGAATGCTGAAGGCGACCCGATCCGATTCGATTGTGATGACCAATAACCTGAGATGCAAAGGTAGTCCAAATGGAAGTTAGAGCTCAGGATCCCGGAACCAGTTGGGAACCAACGAGTTCACTTCATGGTTGGACTTTGCTGCGGGACGTGTGCTAAGGAGTTGTCGACGTTCATAACTTCGATTCACCACTAAAAAGGAATGATGGGCTACTTATCAGTGCAGTAGGGTCATTACGACCTGAGGGGCAAGGTGATGGTAGCAAGACTACGTTATCATTGCAGTAGGGTCATTACGACCTGAGGGGCAAGGTGATGCGTAGTAAGACTATGAGCCAGCGCAGATGGGGTGAATAACTCCATGGGGCAAGTGGACATAGTAAGGATTGGTAAGGCTATGAGCCAGCGCAGATGGGGTGAATAACTCCATGGGGCAAAGTGGACATAGCGAAAGATTTGTGGCTATGTTATCAGTGTAGTGAAGCCATTTATGACTTCATGGGGCAAAGTGATCGTAGCAATGAATGTAGGGTGATCGAAGTGGTGAATATCGTATGCTTTACGCACTGAGTGAGAGATGTGAGGATGGATGCTATGCTTGATAGTTTGCCATCATTATGACATGCACACCTCCCCCACCTCCGTATCTTTACATTGTTTGATATGATACCTTAGAGTGTTGTACAGTATGTAGTGCTAACTCTTTGGTTGCAGGTCCAGGTTCAGGTATGTTTTAGTCTACCTATTATTGTTCACTTTAGGTGCTTATCGCTCATACCAAGCTTTATGTCTGACCCAGAGTTTTATGTCTCCTCTTATTACTCTGGGTGCTCACACGAGCAGACTAGAGACAGGTTAGCTGGTGATGTGCGAGTAGCTGATTCGGAGGTGGGCAGGAGGCTTCCACGTATTATATATATACACATTCTCCCTGTGTCGTTGATGGTCGCTACTTGGGCATTAGTAGTGTACCTCTTTTATCTTACTTTGCTTTGAGACAGTTGAAAAGTTGTAATAAGCTGTATTTTGGATTTCCGCTGCTGTGATGTTTTAGTTCTGATTTTCAGCTTATGCACTGTCTCTCCTGTTTTATGTCACGTATGTTATTATTATATTTTGTTCGATGCGCTGTGAGACATTCTACAGGTTCTTGGTATGTTCATTTCCTTCTTCCTTTTTCTCTTCTGGCGACCCGTTCCGTGCTAACTGGACATGTGTACAGCGCATTTTTGGAGTAAATGTCGGTTGGGGCGGGGCGGGCCGTCACAGCGCAACCCGTTTCCCTTAATTCTCTCATCTAAGATTAGTTATTCTTTAATTTGTGAATATTAATATTAATAGAAATATGGGGTGTTACATTACTAGTGTAGAAGAAAGTGTTCGAGGATTCCTAAACTAGTATTTCTTTGTCCGGTGTCCTAGCAGTTTTTATGGTTTCTGGATGGAAGGAAGTGAGTGTATTTACCTCTCAACATCTTATTTCTCTCCCTCTTTATCTTATTTCTTAAGTCTTCTCTTATGTTACAGCGCTCCCTGATCAAAGTACCGCCTTTGATCAAAACCTCTGCAATTCTTTACTAGCTGTTAAAGAGGGTGAAAGGAACAGGAAATTCTTGATCACAGAAGAGTTCCGTCATCAACATAACTTACTTCCCCCTTCGCGTACTCTTACAATGGAATATGTTGATAAGAAAGGTGCTATTAGCAGGTCCTCGACTAAAAAGGCCTCAACAAAGCATTCCACCCCTGCAGAGAGCAGTAAAACAACTCCTAGATCCAAGTTGGTGTCCACTAAAAGGGAAGTGTCTAAGCGCCGTAAGGGTGATAATATCATGATTTTGTCTGATCAGATATAGAAGAAGAAGGGTATTTCTTCAGGTTCTGCGGTGGAAACTGTCCAGGATAATGCAAGTAAAACTTCTTCGAAAACTGCTTCAGATCTGATGAATGAGAATGAGAAGTCTGATGAGGCTGGGGTGACTTCTAAGGAAATTTCGGATGCTGATGCAACTGATGAAAATCTTGTCATTCGGGATAATCAAGGTGAGGGTGGTTCAGACACTTTTAAGGATCTTGGTGTCCTTGATTTGGCTAAATACTTTATTCAAGGTGATGTTGTCTTTCAAATATTTAAACCCTAGACCCTAAATACAGGTGTTCTCAAAGCTCCCGTTTTTTGACCAGGAAAATATCTCACGAAGCTAGGGATTGCCTTAGAACCACCATTAAAGATTGGTTTGTTAATAGATGTATACTAGTACATTTTTTTTATGCCATATACTCCCGATGCTTTAGTTCTTTTTATCTTGTTCTAGTACTCTCTAATTTAAGTAATAAAATTTTTCTCTTTTATTTTTTCAGATTTAGGATGGAACCATATTTATTGGACAGCTTTTCCCAACAGGTTGGTCTTGTTAGCCCGTAAAATCTTTTACAATCCCGTCTTTCTCGCTGCTCGAAGCATTCTCAATTGTCTTCAGATTTCCTGCCAGAGCATACTTCCGAACTTTCGTTGACTAACCAACGGAAGAAAAAGAAGCATGATCATTTAAAGACAGATGATAAAGATGCTAAGGACAAGGAGCCACACTCGAAGAGGAGTAAGAAGAAGAAAGACAGTGATGAACGAGGTGAGGATGTGCCCCTGAAACATCGTAAATCAACCGAGTCTTTAAGTCCCGATCCCCTCATTTCTCCAGAACAACCCCTCATAGCTTCTCATTCCATTGTTCCAACTTTTAGTAAGATCCAAATGATCCTTGATCAACCTTCCTACGAAATTCCACCCAGGAATCCGAAGGTTAAGGATCAATTTGGGGGTTGGGATTTGAGAGGAATGGAAATTTATTTGGATTTGTACCCGTATGGGAGGCAGGATGCCGTTGAAGAGCTAAGCAATATAAAGAGCTGCATGTCCACCGAACTTGACATCGCCAAAAGTCAGCTTGAAACGCTTCTGGATAAGGTCATGAACACAATTGGGAGTCAATTTGAGTAGTAGAACAAATTTGGCCACGAGTTTCAGAGGAAAAATACCCGACACCTTGAGCATATTAGAATTCCTGAGAATGATAAGGCCGGATTGGCGCATGTGATTAAATTTCAAGTATTTAAAATTGCGTCTTTAAAGGATGGGATTGGCACGGTAAGCAGTTTAGAAGCCGAAAATGAAAAGCTTAGAAGGGAGGTTGAAGATGCTAAAGAGCAAGTTTGCGAAGCATAATCTGCCTGAGAATCTGTTGAATCTCGACTGGCTTTGGAAAAGCAAAATTCATCTTTTTGTCAACAGGAAAAGCTCTTGGAGACAAGTTTATTTCTCAAAGCGAAACCCTTAAAATTCTGGAGGAAGATAAAATGAAGCTGAGGAGTGCTCTTGAACAAGCCAAGGTTAAAACTGACGAAACTTTGTTCTAATTTTATGTCTATAGTATCATAAATCGTGGAAGTTTAAGCTTTTTGAATAAGCACTTTCCCCGTACTTTGGTTCTCGTCTGGGAACAAGTGCTTGTATATTCCAATGGTAAAGAAGATAGTGTTATCTAAGAAATTCTCTTAGAAGCAGAGGACCTTGATGCCTTGGATGAGGGTACGAAGATATTAATAGATGTGCGAGCTCAATCCCTCGGGAAAAAGACCCCGGATGTTACTACAGCTGATACTTCCTTCTGTCCTTCCAATGTTGAGGCCTCATGTTCTCAGATTTCTCCTGTGGGACTTCCTGCTATCCATGCCAATAAAAATGCTACTGAAACTCATTCTACCGATGAGCATGTTATTCAGGCGGATACCACTAATCAGTGTACCAGAGATGGTAAAGAAAAATGATGATTCTTAGAACGGTTGTATATGCGAGTGTTGGTCCTCGCTTGCTACTTTGTGCTTATATTGTTGACTTTTGTGGTCCTGTGACTGGTTTGTGTTCCTGTGATGAAACTATGCTTTTGCTCTGTTTGCTTGGGACAATGTTTATGTTTGTTGTACTGCAACCTCTTATCCAACTTTTGTTGTACACTGCCTGTTGCATTTGTGAAACACCCCACCTCCGTTAAGGTCACTCACAAAAGGAATGCCTTAACTTTGATGGAGCGCTTTAGTAGACAGAACAGAAATTTACAAGACAGATAAAGTAGTACTTGAAAAATTTATAACTTTATTACAATAGAAACAAAAATAAGTTTGGTTACATCTCTCAAAATCACAATATCGGAATTCAAGTACATAAATATCGGTCTTGTACAAAAGCCTTCAGAATGCATAGTTTTTAAAGCCATAATCCCCAATATAAACTGCCATGGAAAGATAGAGCCAAAGCCAAGTAATACTTCAAACACTTCAAGCAGAGAGAATCTGAATCAAGCTCATATGTTTCCACCCTGAAAACCTGGGGGGGGGGGAACGAAAAGAAAAGAGGCGAAACAAACTAGGTCAGACATAAGTTTGGTGAGTCCAGTGACTTTCAACATATAAACAAATAATAGTATCATGACATGTAAATAAAGCTGGATGAGAGATAACCGTAACCGGAATAGCAGGTTAACAGAAGAAACAGAATGATATAGGCTAAGCTAAGCTTTTCACTTCTCTGCACTAATACTAGTATAACAGGATTAGGTGTTACCCTAATGTCTAAACTGAAACAAAAAAGGAAACAGAATAATCTCTACAGAAACAGAATGCTAGTAATGGGCCTTTACCACCCAAACAGACAGAAGGTACAGAAGCAAAATACTAATAATGGGCCTTTACCACCTAACTAATGGGCCTTTACCACCCTAACAGAAAGAAGGTACGGAAACAGAATCGGAAACGGAATCAGAGACGGAAACAGAATAATCCCTACGGAAATAGAATGTTAGAATTAGGTGTACACTAGTAATGGGTCTTTACCACCCCAACAGACGGTACCACGGAGAAACAGACAGGTGTTATCACCCAACAGAAACAGACAGAACTAAGTGTACCCTAAGTCCTACCTCCAAGCGATCGGCTCCCTAATACATAAATACCCTGTGTCGGCCCCACAGTAGGGTGTATCACTTCCTATAGTGGCAACCTATTGGCATAGACCTATTTACAGATGTCACGGTGTCTTACATCCTCGGAGCAGACCGGATCCATGCACGCACATGACCCGGTTGGAACACGCCATCAACACCCCTCGCCATTATCAGAATGAACCGCTTATAATTAGTTCAGTAAGCGTGCCCGGACCACTACATAGTGTGGGGTCAAAGTTTTGATACCAGAAAGGGTTACTGACTAATATGGGTCCCAAACAACAGATGACACAAGTATTTCCCCTCCTAACCTTGTGTCCCTAGACTAGCAAATTTTAGATTAACTTGTTTACAAGTTTCAGACAGAGTTCAGATTACTAGTTCACAGATCAGATAATCAAGTTAACAAGTTTTCAGATTAACAGATCATATGTACGGATTTAACAACTTACAGATTGTCTAACTTTGTATTGGGCCTACAGATTCACGAAATGGGTTTATTAGATTCATCAGTCCAGTTGGTTTAACCCTATCCACACAACACGTTTTTAGACACCACATTTCTCTTAAATTTGCATTAATTAAATATTATTGCATAGACCTCTCACATTAGGTTGGTAGCTTGTGGCCGCTGGATGTGCCGGGTGGTTCCGGGCAGACTTCTGCCACAAGCCAGATCTAACCTCGTGTCTAAGCATATTTTAGTTATGCCTACGACTTCTCACATTAGACTGACAGTTTGCGGTTGCTAGTTAAGCCGGTTGGTTCCGGGAAGGCTTTTACCGCAAACAGAGTCTAACCTCGTGTCATAGCCAATTTATTCCAATACAGATATCAGACTAATTATGTCGACTTAACAGATTAAACTTCTTTACAGGTTACAGTAGATTAATCAAATTTCCATGTTTTACTCAATCTTAGATCGAGCCTACGGATTTTCATACCCAAATTACAATTATTTAGGTTGCAACAGATTAGGCAATTCAACAGATAACAGATCTAGCAGATTAGGCGATTCAACAGATTAGCAGATTAGGCAATTCAACAAATTTAGCAGATTAGGCAATTCAACAGATTGGCAGAGCAGATAACAGATTTAGCAGATTTAAATTTCTTAAATTTCTATTTACATATCTTGTCTAATCATAAATTAAGCGTAAACATACATGCCCAAATCATGGTCATAATTAATAATACAATATATGGCTCCAAATTTTCGTTAAACTTTGCACAGCACAGAATACCCTCTAAAAGCCCCAAAATATGAATTATGTCAAATTATAGCCTTTAATTCCAATATCCAAAAATCCATTTTTAGGTGCATTCACATTAATAGTTATCCTATTTTAGTATAGGTCTTTACGCCTAAGTCACATATTCCTTTTCCAAGTCATGAATCGTTATATAAAAATATGCCCAAAAATCTAGATCTTTAAATTATAACATCTCAAAAATCAGATCTTAATTTTAAACATGCGTTATGTCCCCTAAGTTTCAAGTCATATGTTATCATACAATGATTCCTCTTCTCCCAAGTTACAGAGTATACACAGATCTAGATCTAATTTACAACATATGTCCATTTCTCAAATCAGTCAAAGATCATTCATGTCCAGTTATGAATTATCCATTATTTGTCCCAAAATTTAGCGTTCGTGCGTTAATCTCTTATGAGATTTGGCGCAGGCTTGTGGTAGCCTGACTATAAACAAAAAGGAAGAAAAGAGGGAACAGATACAGAACAGTCACAATAATATTAACAAGATAGATTCACAGAAAAGTATGCATAACCTCAGATCCAGATTCACAAAAATGTCAAGATAATTATTAAATTTCATATCTGAAAATAACTGTACTCACAAAAAGGGAACGATTCTTGATTTCTGGGATCTGTATTCTGACACTGAATAGCGCTCCTTTGGCGTAGACTATCGATTAGATTAGAAAATAGTTGTTCTCTCTATTCAGATTAGAAGAAGATGCACTAGTTCTAGTTTTGATTCTAGCAGAGTAGCAATGCCATTTTTAATTAGAATAGAGGCAGAGTATAGGCAGAATGAAATTGTGTGGAGAGAAAGCTAGGTTTGGGGGTGTTTAAATAGGTTAGAGCTCACGAATCCAGTCAGAAAGGCGTCCAGGTGCAGAAAAATGGATCTGTCTCCAGATCTGGAAAAGGGGGGAGGGGGAGGTCGACCCTAAGGTTGACCCTAGTGTCGACCTGTTTACCCAGGTCGACCCTAGTATCGACCTGGGTCCTAGGCGGGAAATTTCCTGCCCAGCCCGGGTGTCTGTTTTGAATTTCGAAAACTGAATTTTTGAATTTCGGGCTGATTTTTATTGAAACTTCCTAAAGCCATATCTTCTTCATACGGAGTCCGATTTACGCAAACTTGGACTCTATTTCAAGCAGAATTTCGAGATGAACGCAATGGCGTAACCCGTTTCCCTTAATTATTTTGTTAAAATTTAATTATTCTCTGATTTGTTACTCTTATGTTCGTAGAAAATACGGGGTGTTACATTCTCCCCTCCTTAAAGGATTTCATCCCCGAAATCTTCAAGTTAGGAAGAATGTGTCATACCATCCAATTACCCATCTTCTCAACCATCATTCACAAGCATCCATTGTCCTTAGAAAACTTCTAATGTTGTATGAACATATGCAAAAGTGTGTGTATATGTTCCTTATCTAATGCAAAGATCAGGCGGTCCACAAATTCAGTTGACCTCCTTAATGCGAATTATGTCAGTGCCATGAGTCCAACATGTATGTAATTTCCCTATTTGATACATATCATTTCTATATGAGTGCATAATCGTTCATTCATATGCAACATCCATGTGCTGAGTCAACCATTTCGCATCCATAAAAAAATTTAAAAATTCACACACATCCATATGCAGTATGAGAGTGTTTTTGAGTCGATCTAGTGCCTAGTGTGTGTATATGCATCCACGAGAAACCACTAGCAACCACTTGCAACCATCAAACATAACATGTCTCAAACACATGTTTACAACCATTAGTTTCTACCTAAAGGTCGAAGATTCGATCGATATGATACAACTGAGTGACAGAAGCAAAACAAAAGCTTTGTTCCTATTAGGCATCGATTTAAAGAATAACCCCCTAAGTATCAACCCTGAAGACCGAAATCAACATCAGATTGACACTCAGAGAATCACTCCCCTTTAAACAAATGTCCAACTGGAAATCTACTTCACACTTTGAGTAAAAACCCCTATCCTTTTCATAAATATTCAGATACTTACAGACTACTGGTACAGATCAGATTACCAAATGATTCTTAGGAAACTAAGTATGATAAAAACCCAGAATGTATGCGTCATAGTCAACTTAACGCCCAACACAGATACCCTCAAACCCCAACTTATCACAAACAGATGGGTCATAACCCTTATGGGTTTGAGTCTACAGCGGGATCAGAAACAAGACTAGTATTAAAGTGCAGAGTTTCAATTACAGAATCAAAATGCCAGAATCAGAAAGAGTTTTAACTCCACAATCAGATAAGGAAATTAAACCTTCTACATAAATTTTCTTATTTCTTTCCAATCCACCAGCCTCGCGAGCATTCTCCTGCCCTCCAGAAGTAGGTCCTGCCCTCTGCCCTTGTCCTCGTTTCTTTGGGATGTCCCTAGTGAAGTGCCCCATTTCTCTACAGTTGAAGCAAGTGCCCTTCCTCTTTCTGAAATCCTTGTTCAGATGGGTCGAGCTTCCACAAGTAAAGCACTTCTTCTCCTTCTTATCTTCAGACTTCTCATCCTTCTTTTGTGTTTCCTTTTTGGGCCCCGTCTTCTTGTTCTGTGGTCCTTCAAGCTTTTCTTCTTTCTTCTCACTTTTGGTTTCCTCTTCATGCATCAATGCCATGTCAACTAATTTCTCAAAGGTAGCCCCCATAGGAATGTGGGACATTGCCAATCCGTGTAGCGGCTCGTTCAAACCTTTAGCAAACCTTAGTGCCTTCTTATGCGGTGTATTTCCCAAATCTAAGCTTAATCTCGCCAACTGATTAAACTTGTTGACGTACTCTCTCACTGATAAATTCCCCTGCTTCAACGCCAAGAACCTTTCTACGTATAGACTCTCTTCCGCTCGTGAGAGAAATTTCATCTCGAACCTATGCCTAAAATCCATCCATGTCTCTACCGGACGCTCTCCATTTGTGACCTCCCACCAAAAAGAAGCTTCGTCCTTAAGCAACCATACCTCCAACTGTATCTTCTACCTATCGTCCACCTCGAAGATAACGAACAAATCCTCAGTTTCTTTGAGCCAGTTCCTTGCTTCCACGAAGGATTCAGTTCCATTAAAGTTCTTTCCACCCATGGCTCGAAAGTCTCTACATATCTTCGGGAAAGTATTCACGCGCGGAGGAGGAGGAACCGCTGCAGCTGGGGGAGGAGGGACGTCTGCTGGGCCCGCATCATTAGCCCTAGCTTCTAGATACCTTCTAAACCAACTAGGTACCGGTACGCCCTCTGGAAGGTTAAGATCCCCAGACATACTGAAACGAAAAAGAAAAGGGATTCAAAATGGAGAAAGGATAGATATATGGCTTTTGGGGATTATGTTTTTCAAATTAAACTTTACTTTTGAAAATACTTCCTTTTTAAAATCTTTTTGAAAATAGTTTTCAAAAACTTTTTATCAAATCTGGTAACCTTCAGCTCTGATACCAAGTGAAACACCCCACCTCCGTTAAGGTCACTCACAAAGGGAATGCCTTAACTTTGATGGAGCGCTTTAGTAGACAGAACATAAATTTACAAGACAGATAAAGTAGTACTTGAAAATTTTATAACTTTATTACAACAGAAACAGAAATAAGTTTGTTTACATCTCTCAAAATCACATCGGAATTCAAGTACATAAATATCGGTCTTGTACAAAAGCCTTCAAAATGCATTTACTTGGATCAAGGGATTGACTTCAGTATTAACTAAAATGATCACTGTTTCATTTGGGTTTGCTTGCCGTGATTTTATGGGTTGTTTATATGATGGGTTAGCGCTCTGTTGTCTTGCCTTTTTCCATTGTCTACTTAGATTTGTTCTTAACCATTTACACAAGCACATGTATCTGTTGGCACCTTGTTTGCTGCACTTGAGTATTTAAATTACATGGATGTATAATTTGAAGTTGTGTTGGTACCCTGTCTCACCTTATATATATATATACACACACACATACATACACGTATGTATACACGTATATGTTGTGTTGATCAGACTTGAGTGTTGAACTGTGTCACCAAAATATGATATTTGTCCTATCTGTGTATATATGTGTAGATCAGCACGTTTGTGTATATGTATATTATGTATATATTCACGTGTAGGATTACACATTTATACATAGTTGTGTTGAACAGCCGATTTGATACTTTCTTGTTCCATTTGCAACATTGTCTTACTGATATACGTTTACTATATGAATCTTAGCACTTGTTTTCTATCACTTAGTGTGCTATATTGTTGATTTACATTCAACCCTCTTCCTAATTTGATTACCCTGACATTCTCCTGCTTGTTTGAGCCACGTATGGAAGTGCATTCCACTTACCTTGTTGAACTGTCGAAGCTGTGCACATTTTTTTTTGCACTCGCTATTTTAAAACTTGAGGCTGAGATCGTTTTACCTTAGTTGTAGGGAACTTGCCTTTTTATTTGACTTTGTGACCCCTAAGCTTGTGCTTGCACTTTTCTTCGCAGTCTTAATTGTGTTATATTCCTGTCAAATTAGACATACTTAAATGCAACATCATTTTTACATCCTTGCAATTGTTACCTACCATGTTTTGAAAACTGTAAACACACTAGCGTTGATGAAATCTGAATTATATAACACTGGTGTATTGCTTTGTGGAACACGCCAGGCCACTCATTTTTTTTTCAATTCACTTTCATGAACTGAAGTACACTTCACGTCATGTATTGTTGGGTGAACCAAAAACCATCATCTGCTCATAGTTGAATACATAGCGACGTGAATCTATTTTCCTTATGCATATATATATATATATATATATGTATGTATGTATGTATGTATATGTATATGTATATGTATGTATATATGTGTACACATGTATGGTACATGAATATGTGACCAGTTGTGTGAACCCACCATGTCAACAGAACTTGTATATTTAATTACATATATGTGTGGTTCGGCATATGTATATATATACTTATATGTATACGTATATATAGGTATTAACCTACGTGTATATGTGGTTATGTACAAGAGTTGCTCCATTTTGTGATAGCCTGTAGGAACTTGGCTTTATATATATATATTTGTGGATCTGTTGAAACTATAGAAATTGAATAATTTGTTTACCTTCTTCATAGTCGGGCTGCATTCGAATCTTCAGTCATTGATTATTTTGGGCACTGACTACTTAAATTTTTCCACATATTAGTTCATATACCCTATTATTTTGGACCTGAACATGTATTGGGCTGATAAAAAACTTGAGCATGCACTGGACATATATTGTTCCATTGATTGAACTTCTTTTAAATATTGGTTCATCTTGTTGAAACCGAAAACATATGTATATAAATATTTACTTATAGGTTCCACTGAGTTGTAGCATGCAGGAATTTAAAAACTACTTTATTGAGTTAGACCATTGTAACCTGAACAGTATAATAAGTATTATGTAACACCCCGTGTATTCTATAACAGTGAGGTTCACAAATTAAAGTATAACTAATTTCAAATCAAAGAATTAAGGGAAATGGGATACGCCATGCGTTCGTCTCGGAATTCTGCTAGAGATAGAGTCCGAGTTTGCGTAAAACGGATATCGTATGAAGAAGATATGGATGAACGAAGTTGGGCGAAAAACCAGAAAACGGGTCAGAATGCACTGGCGCACTTGGGAAGTGCGCCAGAACAGAAATGAACTAGCGCACTTGGGAAGTGCGCCAGTACATTTTTAGCCTGGCGCACCTGCCAAGTGCGCCCAGGTCAGAATGACCTGCTGGTCAGGTCTTGGCTGGCCTGATCAGGGCCTGGTCGAATTTCTGAGTCTTGCCTTGTCACTAGGGCTAGGTGTCAGCTCCTGGTTGGTCTCCCCTTCAAACGAACGGCTATTATTGAACCAAGCTCCATCGACGGTCTAAATCAACTCACAAACTCTATAAAAAGGACCTAAGACTAACCCTAATTCACACAAACTAAAATGGAGATGAGACCGTCATGTTGCTGAGGAGAGACTAAGGATAGCCATCAGAAATAGAGAGACAATTAGGAGATAAATCAAAAGCTTAAAGCAACGTTAATTGAATCAAAGCAACGCCTACAAAAAAGGATAGCATCTCCAAATTCAGAACTCAGACTCCTGAATTGAAGATTCATCATACGTTTTAAGTAGAGTGCTATTCCGATGTGAATAATTAATTGCGTTTGATTTGTGTAAAATGCGAAATGGAATTGTGGCGATAATAATCTATATTTGTATGTTATTTTGATTCTAAACGATTTGGGAATGTTATGGTATACGATTGGATATTTGCAAGAATGTGATTTGCGTTGGAAGTTAACAACGAAATGGAATTGTGGCGATAATAATCTATATTTGTATGTTATTTTGATTCTAAACGATTTGGAAATGTTATGGTATACGATTGGATTCATACAAGTATATGATTTATGTTGACAACCATATGTTGTAGAATTTTAATTTGGGATTCATGCAAGTATATGATTCGTTATTATGCTAATATGATGTACATACTTTTATGATCACTTTTAGTGTGTAATTGGACTAGGCTAAGTACTATGATTTATATGAATCTATGATTGGCAAATCATACTTTTGTGTTAGAAACAAAAGCAAGCACCTTTATGAACATGACTAAACTATGTTTGGTATTATGCCTAGTTGAAATATGTTTTAGGCCTAAGTTGTTATCAAAACCATATGGTGATGTATGTGACACAATTAAGTTAGATTTACATCCCAATTGCAAGTTTACAATGATTCATGTTTAAGTATTATTTATGCCATGATTACATGAATAAAATGATTCATGTTTAAGTATTATTTATGCCATGATTATATGAATAGAACGATTCATGTTTAAGTATTGTTTATGCCATAATTATATGAATAAAATGATTCATGTTATGCCATGATTATATGCTGTTACAATTGCAAGTTCACATGTGCCTACTTTATGTTAATTGAATCGTTCGTTGCAAGTTCATGCGTTCACACTCCCCTTTTTCATGTTACCTTATAAACACCATGTTATAAGCCTCCCCTTTTCATATGGCTAAATTGGGTTTAAATATTAAACCCAACACACCTTACATTGTAGCGAACGTGTAAAACGGGGGTAATGATGTTTGGGTTAAAATATAAAACATATGTGTTGGCATGTTTGACGCATGCCAACAACCTTGAAAAACAATTAAGTGGCATAAATAAATTTTAATCAATAAAGATGAATTTGAATAATGGGCCGCAAATATTTACATATAAAAAGAAAAGAGACAAAATATGTAAATGTAGAAAATACGATGTGTTTAACCCGAGGTTGGATTGAGTTGTGATGTAAACCTGCCTGGAACCGCCCGGCTGTCCAGTAGTCACAACAATACCTATCCAATGTGGGTGGTTAAACACGGAGCCTAATAAGGACCCGAGGTTAGACTGAGTTGTGGCGTAAGACTGCCCGGACCCAACCGGCAACAGGCAGCCACAACAATACCTGTCTAATGTGAGAGGTCAAGGCTTTAATAAGACAATTATGGCTGAGTCAGAATTGATAGGATTAAGTAAATTAAATTAATACTTAATCAAAATGGAACATGCTAAACTAAACAGACTGATTGGGGGTTAGGTTTATAAAACACTTAACCAACTTAGCATGTTGGCTAGAAATAGAAAACCTAGTAGCGGGGGACCCTTTTCAGCAGTAACCCTACAAGGTGTATCAGGATACCCTGAACTAGGCAGGGTGGGGCACGATTACTGGGCTGACTGTAAGAGGTCAAATCGACGGCGGTGGTGCAGCAGTGTAGGTTCTAACGGGGTGCGGGCGGGCACACACTCCAGCGCAGAAAAATAAGGCACTGGGCACCAGTAGCATACCTGTGCATTCTAGAATTGTGTCGGGCCGCCACCATGGGACTTGATACACCCCATGGTGGGACCAGCATAGGTAACTACAACATCGGGGGCCGTAAGACACATGTAACTATGCGAGTAGGAGCCGATCATCAGAAATGGATCACTTCACCCTGATTATGGGGTGCCTGTTGGGAACTAGTTTATATGGGTACAGAGATTAATATGGGGTACGATAGTATATTCAACCCTAGACAACTTAACTTAGTTTATGGTGCTTTCCCATTTCCAGTTTATACTTATCATACCCAGTTCTTTATTCATAGACTGAATAGTCCTAGACTTACTCAGGCTTTATGTCTGACTCTACTTTTCTTTCGTTTCCCCCCCCCCCCCCCAGGTCCACAGGGAGGGAATACCGCAGCTTGACCAGATTTCATATCCAGCTTGAAGAGAAAGAATGTATTGCTTGGATCTTTTCCGTTTTGGACTATGGCTTTGGACAGCAATTATGGGACTTTTGCAGTTTATTTATGTTTTCTTTATGCTTCTTTAATAATGTAATCAAGACAGTTATGAAGTTGTTATGTTTTTGGAAGAATTGTAAGACAAGTATGGCATATTTTTGTGAACACGTATTTTAATGAAATAAAAGATGTTGTTGTTTTTCGCTGTTCAAAAATATGTGTTCTTATATCTGTCTTGTATATCTGTGACTTATACTTATAAACCTCCACCAAAATTAGGGCATTCCCTTTGAGAGTGACCCTAACGGAGGTGGGGTGTTTCACTTGGTATCAGAGCATAGGTTTACCAGATAAGATAAAAAGTTTTGAAAATTTATTTTCAAAAAGGAAATTTAAAGAAGCATTTTTAAAAGATAAAATATTATTTTATTTTAAAAAAGGCAAAGTCCCCCAAAGCCATAGGTATTATCTCTTATCCTTCGTTTTGAATCTATCCTTTCTGTTTCAGCATGTCTGGAGACCTTACTCCCCAGCTGCTGATGCTTTCACTTCTCCTCCTCTATGTGAACCAGCAAGCAGAAGAGTCCCAGAGCAGGAAGACGAATAATAGTCAAACAAGAAAGGATCGTAACAGTAATGACAAGAAACGAGAAAAAAGGAAATGTTGTTTCTGCGAAATTCTTGGACATTTGGAGGGAGACTGCAGGAAGAAGAAGAGGAGGATGAGTGCTACTTGCTTTCAGTCTAGGGAGACAGGCCACTGGGCTAGGGACTGCCCAAGGAAGAAGGAGACAAAGGCAGAAAGCTCTCAAGGGAAGAAAGAGGGTTTACAGCCTAAGAAAATAGATTTTAAAGAGGGCGGGAAAGACAACAAGTCCCAAGAGAAGAGGAAGTGTAAATTCTATGGCAAAGTGGGGCACTTGGTGAAAGATTGCCGGAAAAAGAAGGCCAAGATGAACGGTGGGTTCTTTTCTTGCGGTGAGATAGGCCACATGGCTAAGGATTGCCCGAAGAAACGAGGGTAGGGGCAGAGGGCTGGATCCACCTCAGGGGCACAAGTTCATGTGCTAGAAGCGCCACCTCTGTAACAAAGAGGTATAAATACTTCTGTAGAAAGTGTAGTTTATCTTTATGATCACCCAGTTCGCACTTTATTTGATTTTGGCGCATCACACTCCTTTATCTCGTCTGCTTTAGTAGAATCTCTGCACCTAAAAACTAGTATGGTAGAGGACCCCTTAATTGTTTCAAGCCCAATTGGGGGCCCAGCTCATTTGTCTATGATCTGTGTGGAATTGAAAATTTCTATTCTAAGCGTAGAATTTAAATGTAGTGCCTTTGTTTTGGGCTTTTCGGGATATGGTTTGATTTTGGGCATGGATTGGCTATCCAGTAATGGGGCCATCCTTGATTGTGAGAAAAGGGTTGTTAGGCTCCTGACCCAGCTCGGTAACACTTTGGAAATTTCTTGTAATCCCTCGTATGCGGTTATGCTTAGTTATATTGAATCGCTAGATGCTTCTGTTGAAAATTTGCAATCAGTTAGAGTGGTCCGGGAATATTCGGATGTCTTCGAAGAGGTGAAGGTCTTGCCTCCGAAGCGGGAGATAGACTTCCGCATATATCTTGTAGATAATGCAAAGCCCGTTAGACACATGGCTCCACGGGAAAGGAAAGAGCTCAGTAAACAGATTAAAGAGCTTCTAGAGAAGGGGTTCATTAGGAGGAGCATTTCAGAATGGGGCGCACCAGTGGTGTTCGCTACAAAGGCGGATGGTTCACTCCGTCTATGTGTTGACAATAGGGACAGCACAACGCGAAGACCCTCAGCTTGTGGAGACGATTAATAGGCTAATTAGGGGTGAGACTTCAAGTCACCTCAACATATACTCCATCGACGACAAGGGTTGGCTAAGGCGAGACGGAAGACTATGCGTCCCACAGACAAGGGATTTAGTAAAGACGGTTCTCGAGGAAGCACATCACCCCAAGATGACGATACACCCAGGCGGAGATAAAATGTACAAGGACATAAAAAGAACTTTCTTTTGGAACGGCATGAAGAAAGACGTGGCAGAATTCGTTTCTAAGTGTATGGTGTGCCAACAGGTTAAGGCGGAACAGAAAAAGCCTGGCGGTCTGCTACATCCTCTAGAGGTCCCGCAGTGGAAGTGGGATAGCATCTCAATGGACTTCATTGATGGGCTGCCTAGGTCTAGGAGAGGCAACACTAGCATTTGGGTAATAGTGGATAGGCTTACTAAAAGCGCCCACTTTTTACCTATCAAAAGTAAAAGAACTGCCTCATCTCTAGCATCTCTTTACCTCAAGGAAATTGTTCGACTCCATGGAATACCCTCCAGCATTGTTAGTGACCGAGACCCTATCTTCACAAGTGAGTTTTGGCGGAGTCTGCAAGAAGCGGTAGGCAAACAGTTATGCTTGAGCACAACCTATCACCCCCAAACCGACGGCTAGACGGAAAGAGTGAACAGAGTTTTGGAGGACCTTTTAAGACTGTGCATCCTTGACTTCGGAGGGACGTGGGAAGACCATCTTCCTTTGGTGGAATTTGCCTACAACAACAGCTACCAAGCAACCATCGGAATGGCGCCCTTTGAAGCTTTATATGGAAGACCGTGCCGATCGCCCACTTGTTGGTGGGAGTCTACTGACAAGATCATACTTGGGCCAGATATGATCCGAGAGACTTCAGAAAAAGTAGACTTAATACAAAGAAGGATGAAGACGGCCCATGAAAGACAAAAGTCCTACGCCGACAAGAGGAGGACCGACCTTGAATTTGAGGTTGGGGACAGAGTTTTTCTTAAGGTATCTCCGCTAAGGAACGTTGTTCGTTCTAGAACCACTTGAAAGCTAGCACCAAGGTTCGTAGGGCCATTCCCTATCATCGAGAAGATTGGGAAAATGGCCTATAGATTAGAGCTACCCGAAAAACTGGCCGGAGTTCACAACGTCTTTCACGTTTCACATCTCCGAAAATGTCTACATGAGTCTGCTGAAGTGGTAGAGCCAAATATTCTAGGAGAAGCTGAAGTGGAACGCGAAGCAACCGTAAGGAAAGTTCCAACCCGCATATTAGGAACGGAAGTGAAGAAGCTACGCAACCGCGAAGTCAAGCTCGTCAAAGTTCAGTGGAGCGATGCCGAAGGAGATGCAACTTGGGAAACTGAAGCTAGAATACGCGCAACCTACCCTTTTCTTTTCGAGGGTACATCTTTGATCTTTCCTTTTTCTTTAAGTTGCTCTTTTATCTATCTTTTTAGGTATACTTCCTCGACCTTATCTTTTAGGTAGAAACCCTTTGGATGAAAACATGTAATTGAAACATGTTATGGATGATGGTTGCTCGTGGTTGCAAGTGATTGCTAGTGGTTGCTCGTGGTTGCATATACACACACAATCTAGGTTTTAGATCGGCTCAGTCACTTCATATTGCATATGCATATATGTTTGCATTCATATATGGTTGAAATTTAATGTGTTGTCATATGGATGTTGCATTTATATGAATGGTTGAGCACTCATGTAGAATCATGAATAGGAAAATTTGCATACATGATGGGTTCATGACACTTACATAATTTGCATTAAGGAGGTCAACTGAATCAGTAGACCGACTGATTTTGCATTAGATAAGTACATATACACACACACTTCGCATATGATCATGAAGCATTAGAATTCTTTTAAGGACAATGGATGCTCATGTTTGATGGATGAGTAGATGGATGTTTGGATGTTAGGATGTACATTCTTCCTGAACTTGAAGATTTCGGGGACGAAATCCTTTTAAGTGGGGGAGAATGTAACACCCCATGTATTCTATAACGGTGAGGTTCACAAATTAAAGTATAATTAATTTCAAATCAAAGAATTAAGGGAAACGGGATACGCCATTGCGTTTGTCTCGGAATTCTGCTAGAGATAGAGTCCGAGTTTGCGTAAAATGGATATCGTATGAAGAAGATATGGACGAACGAAGTTGGGCGAAAAACCAGAAAACGGGTCAGAATGCACTGGCGCACTTGGAAAGTGTGCCAGAACAGAAATGAACTGGCGCACTTGGGAAGTGCGCCAGTACATTTTTAGCCTGGCGCACCTGCCAAGTGCGCCCAGGTCAGAATGACCTGCTGGTCCGGTCTTGGCTAGCCAGATCAGGGCCTGGTCAAATTTCTGAGCCTTGCCTTGTCACTAGGGCTAGGTGTCAGCTCCTGGTTGGTCTCCCCTTCAAACGAACGACTATTATTGAATCAAGCTCCATCGACGGTCTAAATCAACTCACAAACTCTATAAAAAGGACCTAAGACTAACCCTAATTCACACAAACTAAAATGGAGATGAGACCGTCATGCTGCTGAGGAGAGACTAAGGATAGCCGTCAGAAATAGAGAGACAATTAGGAGATAAATCAAAAGCTTAAAGCAACGTTAATTGAATCAAAGCAACGCCTACAACAAAGGATAGCATCTCCAAATTCAGAACTCAGACTCCTGAAATGAAGATTCATCATACGTTGTAAGTATAGTGCTATTCCGATGTGAATAATTAATTGCGTTTGATTTGTGTAAAATGTGAAATGGAATTGCGGCGATAATAATCTATATTTGTATGTTATTTTGATTCTAAACGATTTGGGAATGTTATGGTATACGATTGGATATTTGCAAGAATGTGATTTGCGTTGGAAGTTAACAACGAAATGGAATTGTGGCGATAATAATCTATATTTGTATGTTATTTTGATTCTAAACGATTTGGAAATGCTATGGTATACGATTGGATTCATACAAGTATATGATTTATGTTGACAACCATATGTTGCGGAATTTTAATTTGGGATTCATGCAAGTATATGATTCGTTATTATGCTAATATGATGTACATACTTTTATGATCACTTTTAGTGTGTAATTGGACTAGGCTAAGTACTATGATTTATATGAATCTATGATTGGCAAATCATACTTTTGTGTTAGAAACAAAAGCAAGCACCTTTATGAACATGACTAAACTATGTTTGGTATTATGCCTAGTTGAAATATGTTTTAGGCCTAAGTTGTTATCAAAACCATTTGGTGATGTATATGACACAATTAAGTTAGATTTACATCCCAATTGCAAGTTTACAATGATTCATGTTTAAGTATTATTTATGCCATGATTACATGAATAGAATGATTCAAGTTTAAGTATTATTTATGCCATGATTATATGAATAGAACGATTCATGTTTAAGTATTGTTTATGCCATAATTATATGTATAAAATGATTCATGTTATTCCATGATTATATGCTGTTACAATTGCAAGTTCACATGTGCCTACTTTATGTTAATTGAATCGTTCGTTGCAAGTTCATGCGTTCACACTCCCCTTTTTCATGTTACCTTATAAACACCATGTTATAAGCCTCCCCTTTTCATATGGCTAAATTGGGTTTAAATATTAAACCCAACACACCTTACATTGTAGCGAACGTGTAAAACGGGGGTAATGACGTTTGGGTTAAAATATAGAACATATGTGTTGGCATGTTTGACGCATGCCAACAACCTTGAAAAACAATTAAGTGGCATAAATAAATTTTAATCAATAAAGATGAATTTGAATAATGGGCCGCAAATATTTACATATAAAAAGAAAAGAGACAAAATATGTAAATGTAGAAAATACGATGTGTTTAACCCGAGGTTGGATTGAGTTGTGATGTAAACCTGCCCGGAACCGCCCGGCTGTCCAGTAGTCACAACAATACCTATCCAATGTGGGTGGTTAAACACGGAGCCCAATAAGGACCCGATGTTAGACTGAGTTGTGGCGTAAGACTGCCCGGACCCAACTGGAAACAGGCAGCCACAACAATACCTGTCTAATGTGAGAGGTCAAGGCTTTAATAAGACAATTAAGGCTGAGTCAGAATTGATAGGATTAAGTAAATTAAATTAATACTTAATCAAAATGGAACATGCTAAACTAAACAGACTGATTGGGGGTTAGGTTTATAAAACACTTAACCAACTTAGCATGTTGGCTAGAAATAGAAAACCTAGTAGCGGGGGACCCTTTTCAGCAGTAACCCTACAAGGTGTATCAGGATACCCTGAACTAGGCAGGGTGGGGCACGATTACTGGGCTGACTGTAAGAGGTCAAATCGACGGCGGTGGTGCAGCAGTGTAGGTTCTAACGGGGTGCGGGCGGGCACACACTCCAGCGCAGAAAAATAAGGCACTGGGCACCAGTAGCAAACCTGTGCATTCTAGAATTGTGTCGGGCCGCCACCATGGGACTTGATACACCCCATGGTGGGACCAGCATAGGTAACTACAACATCGGGGGGCCGTAAGACACATGTAACTATGCGAGTAGGAGCCGATCATCAGAAATGGATCACTTCACCCTGATTATGGGGTGCCTGTTGGGAACTAGTTTTTATGGGTACAGAGATTAATATGGGGTACGATAGTATATTCAACCCTAGACAATTTAACTTAGTTTATGGTGCTTTCCCATTTCCAGTTTATACTTATCATACCCAGTTCTTTTTTCATAGACTGAATAGTCCTAGACTTACTCAGGCTTTATGTCTGACTCTACTTTTCTTTCGTTTCCCCCCCAGGTCCACAGGGAGGGAATACCGCAGCTTGACCAGATTTCACATCCAGCTTGAAGAGAAAGAATGTATTGCTTGGATCTTTTCCATTTTGGACTATGGCTTTGGACAGCAATTATGGGACTTTTGCAGTTTATTTATGTTTTCTTTATGCTTCTTTAATAATGTAATCAAGACAGTTATGAAGTTGTTATGTTTTTGGAAGAATTATAAGACAAGTATGGCATATTTTTGTGAACACGTATTTTAATGAAATAAAAGATGTTGTTGTTTTTCGCTGTTCAAAAATATGTGTTCTTATATCTGTCTTGTATATCTGTGACTTATACTTATAAACCTCCACCAAAATTAGGGCATTCCCTTTGAGAGTGACCCTAACGGAGGTGGGGTGTTTCACTTGGTATCAGAGCATAGGTTTACCAGATAAGATAAAAAGTTTTGAAAAGTTATTTTCAAAAAGGAAATTTAAAGAAGCATTTTTAAAAGATAAAATATTATTTTATTTTAAAAAAGGCAGAGTCCCCCAAAGCCATAGGTATTATCTCTTATCCTTCGTTTTGAATCTATCCTTTCTGTTTCAGCATGTCTGGAGACCTTACTCCCCAGCTGCTGACGCTTTCACTTCTCCTCCTCTACGTGAACCAGCAAGCAGAAGAGTCCCAGAGCAGGAAGACGAATAATAGTCAAACAAGAAAGGATCGTAACAGTAATGACAAGAAACGAGAAAAAAGGAAATGTTGTTTCTACGGAATTCTTGGACATTTGGAGGGAGACTGCAGGAAGAAGAAGAGGAGGATGAGTGCTACTTGCTTTCAGTGTAGGGAGACAGGCCACTGGGCTAGGGACTGCCCAAGGAAGAAGGAGACAAAGGCAGAAAGCTCTCAAGGGAAGAAAGAGGGTTTACAGCCTAAGAAAATAGATTTTAAAGAGGGCGGGAAAGACAACAAGTCCCAAGAGAAGAGGAAGTGTAAATTCTGTGGCAAAGTGGGGCACTTGGTGAAAGATTGCCGGAAAAAGAAGGCCAAGATGAACGGTGGGTTCTTTTCTTGCGGTGAGATAGGCCACATGGCTAAGGATTGCCCGAAGAAACGAGGGCATGGGCAGAGGGCTGGATCCACCTCAGGGGCACAAGTTCATGTGCTAGAAGCGCCACCTCTGTAACAAAGAGGTATAAATAATTCTGTAGAAAGTGTAGTTTATCTTTATGATCACCCAGTTCGCACTTTATTTGATTTTGGCGCATCACACTCCTTTATCTCATCTGCTTTAGTAGAATCTCTGCACCTAAAAACTAGTATGGTAGAGGACCCCTTAATTGTTTCAAACCCAATTGGGGGCCCAGCTCATTTGTGTATGATCTGTGTGGGATTGAAAATTTCTATTCTAAGCGTAGAATTTAAATGTAGTGCCTTTGTTTTGGGCTTTTCGGGATATGGTTTGATTTTGGGCATGGATTGGCTATCCAGTAATGGGGCCATCCTTGATTGTGAGAAAAGGGTTGTTAGGCTCCTGACCCAGCTCGGTAACACTTTGGAAATTTCTTGTAATCCCTCGTATGCGGTTATGCTTAGTTATCTTGAATCGCTAGATGCCTCTGTTGAAAATTTGCAATCAGTTAGAGTGGTCCGGGAATATCCGGATGTCTTCGAAGAGGTGAAGGTCTTGCCTCCGAAGCGGGAGATAGACTTCCGCATATATCTTGTAGATAATGCAAAGCCCGTTGTGTTGCCCGTTAGACACATGGCTCCACGGGAAAGGAAAGAGCTCAGTAAACAGATTAAAGAGCTTCTAGAGAAGGGGTTCATTAGGAGGAGCATTTCAGAATGGGGTGCTCCAGTGGTGTTCGCTACAAAGGCGGATGGTTCACTCCGTCTATGTGTTGACAATAGGGACAGCACAACGCGAAGACCCTCAGCTTGTGGAGACGATTAATAGGCTAATTAGGGGTGAGACTTCAAGTCACCTCAACAGATACTCCATCGACGACAAGGGTTGGCTAAGGCGAGATGGAAGACTATGCGTCCCACAGACAAGGGATTTAGTAAAGACGGTTCTCGAGGAAGCACATCACCCCAAGATGACGATACACCCAGGCGGAGATAAAATGTACAAGGACATAAAAAGAACTTTCTTTTGGAACAGCATGAAGAAAGACGTGGCAGAATTCGTTTCTAAGTGTATGGTGTGCCAACAGGTTAAGGCGGAACAGAAAAAGCCTGGCGGTCTGCTACATCCTCTAGAGGTTCCGCAGTGGAAGTGTGATAGCATCTCAATGGACTTCATTGATGGGCTGCCTAGGTCTAGGAGAGGCAACACTAGCATTTGGGTAATAGTGGATAGGCTTACTAAAAGCGCCCACTTTTTACCTATCAAAAGTAAAAGAACTGCCTCATCTCTAGCATCTCTTTACCTCAAGGAAATTGTTCGACTCCATGGAATACCCTCCACCATTGTTAGTGACCGGGACCCTATCTTCACAAGTGAGTTTTGGCGGAGTCTGCAAGAAGCGGTAGGCACACAGTTATGCTTGAGCACAGCCTATCACCCCCAAACCGACGGCCAGACGGAAAGAGTGAACAGAGTTTTGGAGGACCTTTTAAGACTGTGCATCCTTGACTTCGGAGGGACGTGGGAAGACCATCTTCCTTTGGTGGAATTTGCCTACAACAACAGCTACCAAGCAACCATCGGAATGACGCCCTTTGAAGCTTTATATGGAAGACCGTGCCGATCGCCCACTTGTTGGTGGGAGTCTACTGACAAGATCATACTTGGGCCAGATATGATCCGAGAGACTTCAGAAAAAGTAGACTTAATACAAAGAAGGATGAAGACGGTCCATGACAGACAAAAGTCCTACGCCGACAAGAGGATGACCGACCTTGAATTTGAGGTTGAGGACAGAGTTTTTCTTAAGGTATCTCCGCTAAGGAACGTTGTTCGTTCTGGAACCACGGGAAAGCTAGCACCAAGGTTCGTAGGGCCATTCCCTATCATCGAGAAGATTGGGAAAATGGCCTATAGATTAGAGCTACCCGAAAAACTGGCCGGAGTTCACAACGTCTTTCACGTTTCACATCTCCGAAAATGTCTACATGAGTCTGCTGAAGTGGTAGAGCCAAATATCCTAGGAGAAGCTGAAGTGGAACGCGAAGCAACCGTAAGGAAAGTTCTAACCCGCATATTAGGAACGGAAGTGAAGAAGCTACGCAACCGCGAAGTCAAGCTCGTCAAAGTTCAGTGGAGCGATGCCGAAGGAGATGCAACTTGGGAAACTGAAGCTAGAATACGCGCAACCTACCCTTTTCTTTTCGAGGGTACATCTTTGATCTTTCCTTTTTCTTTAAGTTGCGCTTTTATCTATCTTTTTAGGTATACTTCCTCGACCTTATCTTTTAGGTAGAAACCCTTTGGATGAAAACATGTAATTGAAACATGTTATGGATGATGGTTGCAAGTGGTTGCAAGTGATTGCTAGTGGTTGCTCGTGGTTGCATATACACACACAATCTAGGTTTTAGATCGGCTCAGTCACTTCATGTTGCATATGCATATATGTTTGCATTCATATATGGTTGAAATTTAATGTGTTGTCATATGGATGTTGCATTTATATGAATGGTTGAGCACTCATGTAGAATCATGAATAGGAAAATTTGCATACATGATGGATTCATGACACTTACATAATTTGCATTAAGGAGGTCAACTGAATCAGTAGACCGACTGATTTTGCATTAGATAAGTACATATACACACACACTTCGCATATGATCATGAAGCATTAGAAGTCTTTTAAGGACAATGGATGCTCGTGTTTGATGGATGAGTAGATGGATGTTTGGATGTTAGGATGTACATTCTTCCTGAACTTGAAGATTTCGGGGATGAAATCCTTTTAAGTGGGGGAGAATGTAACACCCCGTGTATTCTATAACAGTGAGATTCACAAATTAAAGTATAACTAATTTCAAATCAAAGAATTAAGGGAAACGGGATACGCCATTGCGTTTGTCTCGGAATTCTGCTAGAGATAGAGTCCGAGTTTGCGTAAAACGGATATCGTATGAAGAAGATATGGACGAACGAAGTTGGGCGAAAAACCAGAAAACGGGTCAGAATGCACTGGCGCACTTGGAAAGTGCGCCAGAACAGAAATGAACTGGCGCACTTGGGAAGTGCGCCAGTACATTTTTAGCCTGGCGCACCTGCCAAGTGCGCCCAGGTCAGAATGACCTGCTGGTCAGGTCTTGGCTGGCCTGATCAGGGCCTGGTCAAATTTCTGAGCCTTGCCTTGTCACTAGGGCTAGCTGTCAGCTCCTGGTTGGTCTCCCCTTCAAACGAACGACTATTATTGAACCAAACTCCATCGACGGTCTAAATCAACTCACAAACTCTATAAAAAGGACCTAAGACTAACCCTAATTCACACAAACTAAAATGGAGATGAGACCGTCATGCTGCTGAGGAGAGACTAAGGATAGCCGTCAGAAATAGAGAGATAATTAGGAGATAAATCAAAAGCTTAAAACAACGTTAATTGAATCAAAGCAACGCCTACAACAAAGGATAGCATCTCCAAATTCAGAACTCAGACTCCTGAATTGAAGATTCATCATACGTTGTAAGTAGAGTGCTATTCCGATGTGAATAATTAATTGCGTTTGATTTGTGTAAAATGTGAAATGGAATTGTGGCGATAATAATCTATATTTGTATGTTATTTTGATTCTAAACGATTTGGGAATGTTATGGTATACGATTGGATATTTGCAAGAATGTGATTTGCGTTGGAAGTTAACAACGAAATGGAATTGTGGCGATAATAATCTATATTTGTATGCTATTTTGATTCTAAACGACTTGGAAATGCTATGGTATACGATTGGATTCATACAAGTATACGATTTATGTTGACAACCATATGTTGTGGAATTTTAATTTGGGATTCATGCAAGTATATGATTCGTTATTATGCTAATATGATGTACATACTTTTATGATCACTTTTAGTGTGTAATTGGACTAGGCTAAGTACTATGATTTATATGAATCTATGATTGGCAAATCATACTTTTGTGTTAGAAACAAAAGCAAGCACCTTTATGAACATGACTAAACTATGTTTGGTATTATGCCTAGTTGAAATATGTTTTAGGCCTAAGTTGTTATCAAAACTATATGGTGATGTATGTGACACAATTAAGTTAGATTTACATCCCAATTGCAAGTTTACAATGATTCATGTTTAAGTTTTATTTATGCCATGATTACATGAATAGAATGATTCAAGTTTAAGTATTATTTATGCCATGATTATATGAATAGAACGATTCATGTTTAAGTATTGTTTATGCCATAATTATTTGAATAAAATGATTCATGTTATGCCATGATTGTATGCTGTTACAATTGCAAGTTCACATGTGCCTACTTTATGTTAATTGAATCGTTCGTTGCAAGTTCATGCTTTCACACTCCCCTTTTTCATGTTACCTTATAAACACCATGTTATAAGCCTCCCCTTTTCATATGGCTAAATTGGGTTTAAATATTAAACCCAACACACCTTACATTGTAGCGAACGTGTAAAACGGGGGTAATGACGTTTGGGTTAAAATATAGAACATATGTGTTGGCATGTTTGACACATGCCAACAACCTTGAAAAACAATTAAGTGGCATAAATAAATTTTAATCAATAAAGATGAATTTGAATAATGGGCCGCAAATATTTACATATAAAAAGAAAAGAGACAAAATATGTAAATGTAGAAAATACGATGTGTTTAACCCGAGGTTGGATTGAGTTGTGATGTAAACCTGCCCGGAACCGCCCGGCTGTCCAGTAGTCACAACAATACCTATCCAATGTGGGTGGTTAAACACGGAGCCCAACAAGGACCCGAGGTTAGACTGAGTTGTGGCGTAAGACTGCCCGGACCCAACCGGCAACAGGCAGCCACAACAATACCTGTCTAATGTGAGAGGTCAAGGCTTTAATAAGACAATTAATGCTGAGTCAGAATTGATAGAATTAAGTAAATTAAATTAATACTTAATCAAAATGGAACATGCTAAACTAAACAGACTGATTGGGGGTTAGGTTTATAAAACACTTAACCAACTTAGCATGTTGGCTAGAAATAGAAAACCTAGTAGCGGGGGACCCTTTTCAGCAGTAACCCTACAAGGTGTATCAGGATACCCTGAACTAGGCAGGGTGGGGCACGATTACTGGGCTGACTGTAAGAGGTCAAATCGACGGCGGTGGTGCAGCAGTGTAGGTTCTAACGGGGTGCGGGCGTGCACACACTCCGGCGCAGAAAAATAAGGCACTGGGCACCAGTAGCATACCTGTGCATTCTAGAATTGTGTCGGGCCGCCACCATAGAACTTGATACACCCCATGGTGGGACCAGCATAGGTAACTACAACATCGGGGGCCGTAAGACACATGTAACTATGCGAGTAGGAGCCGATCATCAGAAATGGATCACTTCACACTGATTATGGGGTGCCTGTTGGGAACTAGTTTATATGGATACAGAGATTAATATGGGGTACGATAGTATATTCAACCCTAGACAACTTAACTTAGTTTATGGTGCTTTCCCATTTCCAGTTTATACTTATCATACCCAGTTCTTTATTCATAGACTGAATAGTCCTAGACTTACTCAGGCTTTATGTCTGACTCTACTTTTCTTTCGTTTCCCCACAGGTCCACAGGGAGGGAATACCGCAGCTTTACCAGATTTCACATCCAGCTTGAAGAGAAAGAATGTATTGCTTGGATCTTTTCCGTTTTGGACTATGGATTTGGACAGCAATTATGGGACTTTTGCAGTTTATTTATGTTTTCTTTATGCTTCTTTAATAATGTAATCAAGACAGTTATGAAGTTGTTATGTTTTTGGAAGAATTGTAAGACAAGTATGGCATATTTTTGTGAACACGTATTTTAATGAAATAAAAGATGTTGTTGTTTTTCGCTGTTCAAAAATATGTGTTCTTATATCTGTCTTGTATATATGTGACTTATACTTATAAACCTCCACCAAAATTAGGGCATTCCCTTTGAGAGTGACCCTAACGGAGGTGGGGTGTTTCATATTACTAATCTCCTTTGTCAACATAACCTATTAAATTTTGATCCACTTCGGTTTGTCATCCATGAAAGTTGGATGTATAAATTTTTTGTATACATTAGTTAGCTTATGAACGCCCCTCCCTAGTGAAGAACGACTTTGTTCAAAATCTGGGAACATTTTTCTCAAGCAACATGTATTCGAATTGCTTGACATTTTCACCGATCCGATTATTCGGCTATAGCATATATTTCGAGTGATAATTTATATACAGTTAGAATTAACTATTTTATATTCGGTTTCTGTTGAAGCTAATTTACTTGAACAATGATTAATCCCAACTCGAGTGTTTTATGTTTTTGTATGGAACGCTCGGGTCAGACCCGAGCGTTACAGATTTGCAGATTACAGCTTAGGATTCAAAGATTGGCGAAGCTGAGGATTCCAAAGATGTGTGCACTATAAATATTAAAACTGTAAATATTTTTCTTGTATTCAAGTTGTATTTTAAATTCCGCTGTACAGAAAAATCTTGTATCAAATTCTGAATATATATAAAAAAAATTATTTTGCTGTTCAATATTGTATTATTTATTTATTCTGTGTTTTCTGTGTTGATTCTGTTTTAAACTCTGTAAGCTAAATAACGATCCGTCGGTTTGAACGTTTTAAGTTGGTTTAATTATCGATTTGAAGCGGTCAAAAAGGCGGGACGTTACAAGTGATGTCAGAGCTTTGGTTTATTCAAAGATTAGCTTATTGGGTTTAAAAATTTATTAGAGATGGGGTAGAAATATCCTAGAGTGAGTGGGATCAACACTAGAAATCACTTTAGAAAAAGCGGATCCTGTAAAATAGAAAGGCTTTGAAATTTTGGAAGTATAAATAATTTTAAAATAGATTTTGAAAGCTAAATTATTTTGGAAATATTATGTATTTTGAAACTAATACAAAAAAACAAAAGAATCACTACACCAGAAAATGCCTTTCGTAGCGTTGCAAAAACGCTACAATAACTTGTAGTAGCGTTTCGATAAACGCTGCTATATGACATGCAACTAAAAGCCTGAAAGTTTTTGTTGCGTTTTAGTAAACGCAACCAAAAGTGAAAATATTGTAGCGTTTCAAAGACCCTACAAAAAGTTTTTTTGGTAGCGTTTTAAAAATGCAACTAAAGTGATACTTGCATCATTTTTCAATTTTTTTGTAGCGGTTTTCCAGTCCTACTATGTCTTTTGTAGCGGTTTTCCAGTCCTGCTATATAACTTTTGTAGCGGTTTTCCAGTCCTACTATATGTTTTTTGTTGCGTTTTATTTCAACTACAATATCTTTTGTAAATTACATTTGTAGCACTTTTTCAATGCTACTAAAACTTACTGATGTACACCACATTTTAACTGCGGTTATTTACAGTAAATGGCTTGTAACATTTATATCAATTGCTTATATATAACAGAAATATTAAAACAAATAATCATATGAGTATCATTTTCAAATTAAAATCAATAATCGCCATATTTAAATACTTACAAAAATACATTACTCGCAATATCAAATATAACACCCATAATCATTTCAATAGTAGTATTTCGACAAAATAAGTGAATCCACATACCACAACTGCTTACAAACAAGTCTACACGACTAGTACAAACAAAATAATAGTTAAAGTCTTGTTTACAACTTAATTATCACCGGTTCTTTAATGCGACTGTTCTTCACTTCGGAAATCTAATTACCTGTACATAAGTATAACGATCAACGGTAAGATTTAATATAAGTATAACGGTCAACAGTCAGAATTACATAAATGTGCAATGGAATGTAAGGGGTGCTAACAACCCTGAAAGATGGTTAGACACTTGTAATGTTATCAAAGGGAATAAATGCTCTATAATTGCATTGCTGGAGACCAAAATCAGAAAAGAAAACTTTCTTCTTTCAAGAGATATTGGGATAATAACAGGATATCAAAAATCAAACTGAATTTTGTCGTAAGTGCTGAATTCTAGCCCATTATAACAAGCAATTTTGGGAAGGCGTTCAAGTATCAGTTTGTGATCATCATATAACCATGCTATTTGGTAACAAAGGAGGAGCGGAGTTTGTCGTATCATTTATTTAAGCAGAAAAGCATGAAACTCAAAGAAAGAATTTGTGGGCTGATTTGATCAAAAACTCTTTGTTGATCAATATTTCTTGGCTTATCACAAGTGATTTCAAGTGTATGAAACTTTCTAAAAAAAATCAAGAGGAAAAACTCTGCCTACTAGCAAAACTGAGACTTAATTCCCTTTTAATATGATATGGTTTGAGGGAGCATGAAGTTAGCGGCCTCAGATATTCTTGGAGATCAGGGTCTGACAAAAATAATGGATGTAAATTAGATTGAATTCTTATCAACCAAGAACGGTTGGCCAAATTTCCTCAATCTACTGCAAAGGCAATCAACTCTCTAGCCAATGACCATACTCCTTTAGTTATGAATCTGAGTGTTAATAGCGAGTTCTCGGGGGCAAGGCCCTTCAAGTACTGTATTGCATGGAGCCTATATGATGATTATATTATCACTGTTGAAAATTCTTTATTTGTTCCTAATCTTGGTAATCATCTATACAATCTCTTAATGTCTCAAAAGCACGTTAACAATCAATTTGATGATTAGTGATTACTTAGACAAACTCAACCATACAATCATTTGATGATTAATGATTACTTAGACAAACTCAACCATAAATTAAATACAGTATTTTTTAAAATTTTACTTAATACCAATCATTTCGAAAACTAAGTTAGCACAAATATGTAACTAAATTCATTTCCATCTCTAAATTGTGAAATTTATAAATTGTTACTCTAAGCATAAATGAAAATTGTATTTCTTTCAAAACACATCTAAGATTCCTATAATTTATAGCTAAATTCATTTTCTCCCCCAAATTCCTAATAGAAAATTAATTATATAATTCATTAAAAAAAATATTCTCAACAATAATGTAATAATAATAGTTATCCAAATCTTACTTGCGAGCTTTTGTTCCTGTTTTAGCCTGCATGATCCAGTAGCCTAACCATCTTGTATCCAAAAATGGTAATATAATATATCTGGAAATAAAAATTGATAGATCAAAATCACTAAATAATATAAAGCATACAAGCATACATGAGTAGTTTCCAATAACAACATCCACTTAAACATGTACATACTGGCCCAAACAAAAATTATGCCAAAAACACTAAGGCAGACATTATCCTCAACTAGTACAGGACGAACCAATTATATGCGAGCACCTAAACTTTTGAGCTATAATATTGACTACTGCTGATATATGAAATTAGTTTTATGACAAATTTTGAGCTATAAAATTATTAGCAATTTGGATGATGGGCTATTTGTTGTGTAACTTTAGAAAATAAATGCTGCATGTTTTCCAATTTCATTTTTATCTTCACAGATGTATCTTTCACCTTAATTTCTACACCCATACAAATCTCACCTTCTTCCAATGGACATCGTTGCATGGAAGTACGCTGAGGATTCATTTCCATTACTTGATCACTCACACATTTCATTTTTGTGATACTTCTAATATTCTCGCTTCAGAGCCTTGTATGATTCTTTTTTCATTTTTAAGAACTCTTTGGCTTTATATCATCTTTTAAAGGTTCCTATATTTTTTAACATTTCCACCTTTAAGAAATAACGTACATCATTTTGTTTCTTAAGGATGTGATAAATAGAACATCCACTAATATTTGTGTTCCATTCTTTTTTAAACAAACTCTAGTAATATCTATATAATGATATTATCATACTAATGATTCTTGTAGATAAACTTCAGATCCACTTGTTCCAAGATTAGTAAAATTGTGGATGAACATTGTTATTTGATGGGAGGTAAGACGCGATAGTTAAAAGGAAAAAGCATAAATCCACTTAATATCTGCCAGCTCTCGGTTTAGAAAAATTTCTTAAATAGATACCCAGTTACTTAATAATATAATCACATATACCTTTTTGAAAGCAGCCATATAAATCATTAAGCAGCATATTCAACCTCTTAGGCATGCTTGCAATATAAATCAGATGGCAGCAAAGATTCTTTTGCCAAAACTGTATCACGCCCATACTAGCAACGACAAAGCTCAAATTCTCAAAACTGCATTATCAATATTCACCAATAGCAATTACAGTACTAAAGGAACAATAAATTAGAGACCCGACTACATAACCAGTAAGCTAAAAAAAAGTGAACTCTACATGATCCTAAAAGAGAAGAGACCAGAATGTATCTTTAGTGCGATCAATTTATAAACTTGTACATGATTTGTAATGGATCAATGGAAAGAAATAAAACAGAACCACATAAGGTTCACAATGGATCAAGATTATTTTTCATACAAACAAAAGGGCATCCAGTAAAAAATGATTTCATTATTTGTTTAAACATATGCCCAGTTAAAATATAATACAGAATAAATTTATGTTCAAGGATAAGTATAAAGGAGTGCTTTGATGTTTTTTAAGATATATACCCAGCTAAAACTAAGCCTACTATCAGTTAAAAACTAATAAAAGTTTGCTCAGTTAAAAAACTGAGCATATGCTTGGTTAAAAAATGAGCGTTTAATTGAGTTTTCTTAGTTAAGGACTGAACCTACTTCTAGCTAAAAATTGAGTGAGCCTATGCTCATTTAAAAAAGTGAGTGATCCCTTATGCTCTGTTAGAAGCTGAGCGTGTACCATTAATTTAATTAGATGGTGAAGGCTTACCTTTGTATATGTATAGATTGTCTAGTAAAGAGCCATACAATAGCTCAATAACCCAACAACCATTCCCTCACCCAATTATACCAGCCAGAACAGCGACCACTCCTACCAACAATTCCTCTGGTCAGCATCCTCTGATATTATATAAGGATATATATCACGCAAATGGGTGCATGTGGTTAATTAACTTTAAATTTGTGATCATATTTTATTTGGCAACTAAAAACAATTCCTTGTATGTGAAGTTCAAACAATTTGCATTGGTTTTGAAGATGCACCAAAGCATAGATTCAAACAAACAAATATTTAAGAGGGACCAGACCTTGTAGAACAAGGCTGACAAGTTAAACCTAAGTAAGAAAGGCATGCAATAATGGTGAAAGCATAAGCAATGGAAATGATTCACTATAATACAAAACTATGATGAGTTATATTTGGTAATCAAAACCAGAAAGTGTTATTTGCTTTTATTTAAAAAAATTGGATTTTAGATAGTTGATAAGTAAAAAATCAATCTTTTAAAACAATTGTAGTTTAATTCAAATATATTTAATTTACAAAGAAGTTCTCTGTTGTTTTGCATCGAAATCAACTTTCTAATTTTTGCATTAACTTGGCAAATAAATGTTGATCTATAAAAGCTTTCTTAATGGACCGGTTGGCGATTTGTCCAGCAAGATAAAATGGTTTTAGTAATGGCAACAACCAACAAACATTCGAAGAACTAGGGCATTATGAAAGTGAAAATAATTGATGCACTAATATCACGGATTGTTTCATAATAATAATTACATCATTATCATGATCATTATTTTGCCATAATATACCAAAAGGTATTTGGTGTCTTTAGTTAAACAATTTATGTTCACAAGGTAAAAACATAATAATTGCTTCAAGATTCCATAGAAGAATGGATAGGGCTGGCAATGGATACCCGAAAAATCCGATATCCGTTATCGAAAAAACGGATGCAGATACGGATACATGGATATCTGCATCCGAAAATTATACGTCCGATTTTTTTTAACATTATGCTCAAAATTATATGTATTTCAGTGCAATGAATCAGATATTTTTTATTGCTTTACTATGTCGAAGGTTTATATTGTATGCTCTAAATGCATATTAGCTACTCAAATCTATTTAATTTCATCATATGTGTTTATTTTTAACACTTTAGCGATAAATGGAATTGAAAAACATTCATGTTAAACTAGAAATTTTCATTTATATTTCTTGATTTATCGATCATTGGCGGATAGGATAATTATCCGATATCCGTCCGTATCCGCGGATACGGATATCCGATATCCGAAAATGATTTCGGATACGGATACAGATATAGCACTATCCGTATCTGAAAGTATCCGTTGACAGCCCTAAGAATGCACTTGATTTTAACTCTTTTTTGGCAAAACATTGTTAATTTCTTCTATCCCCGCAACTGCATTTCGACAAATAGGCTAAATAATGAATATTCACTAATTTACACTCGATTACATAATTCATTACACCACTATGTAAGTATTCAACTAATATATTCAAATAAGTAAAAAAAAAATTTAAACCAATACTTTATTTTCTATCATTGGCTTGCATACATTACTAGAAACAACTAAATGAAGTGAATTTTATGGCATTAAATAATCATTTCTTCTATACTCGTATGATTTGAGCTTGAAAAATATTTTAGAAAATAAACACTAATCAATCATTATACTTTCATCGTCTGAATTAAATATGGTTGTTCATATAAATGTGTCTTCTTACAATAAAATAAAAAGTGTAATGACTTACCTCTGTAGGATCAAAATGAAGATCAGCTTTCAAATAGAAGCTCGCAACATGTTTGACAAGCACTAATACCCCTTGGACAAAGTATACAATAGTAACTGCCAAAATGTCAGGTGAAAGGTCCACTCCACAACATTCTTAAAGAGATCTCATTTCAGACTTGTTCTTCTGGTTAATATTATTGCTAGGTTATGCGGTTATCTCTGTCTTTTGCTATATCTCCTTTAACTTATGCTATCTGGTTTCTGCATATTCAATTTCCTGTCACATGTATCAACAGTTACTATTAATGTGGAATATAACGTGGTCATCTTAAATTTTTACAATAAGGGATTTTGATAGTTGAACCCTCCCTTTTGCATCCGCCTCCTCCACACTCCTTGACCAATGCCCTGTGCGGTAGCACCACAAAGCCCACAACCCTCCCTCATCCATGCAGCCTTCACCTCCGACCTTACCACCCGAGCCCGCACCACCGCCTGCACCGAAGCAGACAACCTTCCGCCACCTGAGGCATCCACCCACCACCCGCAAGGCACTCTGGCTTTCGCCTTGTAATGGTCCTGCTCCTCCAAACCGCAGGCCTTCCACCTTACCGATGTCCGAAACCCGAACTGGCACCGCTGCAATCTTCACTTCCTCCACAACTGGCGTAGCTCCACCCTCCAACATCCACAAACAACCCTGCTCCACCTGCCTCTGCTCTTCCCTGATGCCACCCACAAAATTGTAATGAGTAACCTGTGCGGTTTCTCTTGGCAGAATAGTTCGAAAAAAACAGTAAAACAAAAAACACCATCTTCGCTAATCCTCTTAAGTATGACGCTAATCCTCTTAAGTATGACGGGTTTGTCCCGGGACGTGGAAAATACAATCCAGTCTCCATTTGGCGACCGAAATTATAGAGGAGGAGGTGCAATTTCTTAGAAGACATAAAGAGCATAGTTTAATTATAGACTTATGTATGTTGGGGACAGATACGTCTGTTGAACTCCACTATGTGATTCGTTAATTTTTAGTTATGCAACTGAAATTTGAATACGAGGGTTTGAAGCATTGGGATAAAGAAGAGAAAGTTGAAGTAAATTACCTTCTGGATTGGTAGATGGGAATGCATCATTATGTTTTCCGTCAGTAAGTGGTTTACGTTTCTGGTGGCCAGTTGATACATTAGGGATCATGCAAATTGTCACCCCTTCGTTGGGTTTGAAAGAAGGTCCAACACATGTATACAACATATCCATATCAGGGCTTTGATTGCAAACTAGAGAGAACATTATATCCCCTTCCATCTAGACAACACACGTATTTCAGCAACTTAAAAAAGGAATACATTAAAGACAGGAAGACTGAAGAGGAATATTATGTTGTGACCATTAGAATTCCAGTAACTCTTGTGAAATATAACTTTGATTGTTCAATACACAATCGTATATCTACTCCACAATTACTAAAAAAATATATTTATAGGAATATACCTCATAAACAAGGAACAAGGCACAAATCATTGCCATCAGCTAGCCATATGCTCTGTCAAATGTTGATTGAAGTACTTTGTCAAATGCTGAAATATGGTAAGAATTCAATCATATAACATTACATACCTGAAAAATTCAATCATATAACACTACATACCCTATCTTCGCAAAATTTAATATTCACATAATTTAAAGAAAAATGAAGGAACTGTATAGTTATGTACCTTGAAAAGATGAGGTCTTACGCAATCTTCCAGTGGTTATCCTATCACATATACTGTCAGATCACAAACCGATGCTTCCCAACTAATACTACCCTATTTTTACATTCCAACCAACATTCTATTAAACAACTAGCAATATACCATCTCTAGATAAAACATAATCAGTCAAGAACATTAAATTAGTGAGTTCATTAGTAGACTTGAGTCGGCCTGCAATTTAAATGAATATAAACAAAGTGTACTTTTTGTTGCTTCAACTAAAATAAGAAATTTCTTATAGCATGCATGTGATTAGATATGTGTTTTCTATAGCTTTATCTACATCATACACCACATGAAAATAACCTAAAATATCAAATGATAACAACAGTAGATGCAATTATGCATCAAGCAGCCAAAGAAGTACAAAAAGTATCATTTACTTGAATACCTTTCACAGCTCTTTAATGTTCATACAGAAGAAGCTTGGCTACTACAATTAACAGAATTGTTGGTTCTTCCAAGATCAAGAGATGGAGTAGCAGTTACTCCTCCTACATGAGCAAGAGGCTAAGGTTTGGAGCTTGCAAAATCAAAGCTTCTTTGTCCTTTATCAAGAAATTGACAAGAAGGCCCTCCAACTACAATAACAGAAGCCAATGAACCAAACTTCAGCTCGGCTTCTCCTTTATGTGTTCTATATTAAAATATTGAAAAAGCGAGGGCAGTATGATCAAATCAAAAATAATGGTGAAGAAGACAAATATTGGAGTGAGAATAGGTGTTGGTGTTTCTTCAGTACAACATTACTGCTTCACTTTGTAAAAGCATCCACTGAAGTTACTCATATATTAGGAGGTCCAGGTTGCACCTTATCTTATATGAGCAAGAAACTGGGAAGAGAGGTCCAAAAATACAATGATATTCAGTGTTTCCGCTAGCCAAAGGATAAGCAGATTAGAGAGTATGAATATTTCAGGGCAAAACAGGCATTACTCGGGACAAAATATACTCCATCTTTTTTTTTAACTCAAGATTGTACAAAATAATAAAATATTGATAGTAGTTGTTTACAGTTTTGCATTAAGTGACGATTATTTTTAGATACACCATTCCTGAAACATAAATTATTTCCATATATATATTCCATCGTAGCTAATTTATTTTTCTACAAACATTCATTGAATCCACACTGGCATATAGAGGGCACACGTAAGCCAATATGTAATAGAACAGATGCTAATATAACACTTAACGCATTTGACCAAATCATAAAACTTTAGTAACTAATTGCCATAATATCTCAATTTTGAATCTTACATAACTATAAATTTATCAGCCATTGCTTAGTTGTCCTCGCAGTTTAAACTCTAGGCCACTCGCCCAAGATTAAATTTTTACCTAGATGAAATGAGACATCAAATCTCGTTCATACCCTTCTTTCACACTTATCTTGTTTATCTCAATCAAAAATTGGATTGAGATCTCAGTTAAAAATCTCATAAAAATAATATTTTTCGTAACTCTCTTAACATACATTTTATTATGGTAAGTCACAATAGATGACTTCATTTTTTTCTTCCCTTTATCAATGTTTAAATGAGAATAAACTTTCAATTACTACCAAGTAATCAAGCATAACACACCTTCGAAGAATCAATTAACCATTTCTGGTGCCATTATTATTTATGTTCCCATATAGAGTAGTACATTGCAGTGTTTTAATGACAATAATTAAACAAAGTCAATTTAGACTTGTAACTTAATGCAAACAAAGTTTAAGATTCAAAGCTTGTTTATGGCCTAGATTATAGTTCAAATTGATGCAACAACATCATATCCTAGTAGCTACTGTACTAAGATCAAATAGCAATATAAACATGCCGAATTTTTTTGTAAAAAAGTTTAATTAACCCTTATGCATTAACAACTAATACAAATACTGGAAGGAAGATGAATTACAAACCTCTTCAATAACGTTATTTTTAGTGAGTGGAATCTTCTCCTTCTCGATATTGCCGATGCCCCTCTTATGAATCAATTCTCTAATTCTCTTCAAACTAGGATAACCATAAGTAATGAACGGCTCCACGTTCAGTATCTTCAGATTTTGGTCATTGGCCTTCAAAAGAACTCCCGTGAACTTCTGCTTCAGCCTCAGTATACTCAAGGTTTTCTTAGTGGTAGGATGCATGTCTTTTGAGCCTGCAATGCAAATGACAAATAGTAAGTTAGACTACACGTTATCCTCAAACACGTTATCCTATTTCATTGATATATCTGATGATTTGGACAGTTGACTGTGGTTGAGCTAGGGTTTGAAAGAGAGAGGAAGTAGAAAGAGGAAAGGATCCACAAAATATCTTCAATCATCTTCATGTATTCAGAGTTTTATTATGTTATATATTTGGCCATGATTTGATTAGCTTTCTTTGTTACTTTTTCCGCTCCCACATGATGCATGCATTAAAATATGATTCCCTTGTACTCTACAAGTCTGCAGTAGCCAAATTAATCTGATCCATAACTTTTTTTTTGGTTATTATTGATAGAAGTACCATGAACCAACAATCTGATTAGTGCATCAATTAAAATTGAGATACAAAGAAGCTTATGGATAAAATTAATCTAACCGATACAAAACAAGTTAGTCAACCTTTTTTAATTCAATACAAAGATATTTATCATAGTTAGTACCTACTATATATGAATCTATGTTAGTGTAATAGTGTTATGCAGACCGCTAACCACTATAGTATAATAGTGCATGTATGTTTTGTATTCACAATTTCAATTCATGTTCTCAACTGATGTTTAAAAAAACAAATACCCCACTGTTGAACGATTTTTATGATGAAATCCATGTGCAACGCATGAGTTCATATTAGTTAGACAAAAAAGAATAAACCTTTCCTGCTGCTTCACAATATTCCACTCCATTCTCTATGGGCATTCTAATATCCTTTCTCTGATTTACTCAGTTATGTCACATGTCGAATTATGTATTCTTTTCACATTAGGCCCATTTTTCATGTTTCAATTCATGGATACTACGTACAATTTCGAACATCTACTTAGATTTAGAGTTTTTTATGATTTCTAATGAACCAATTGAATTTCATTATGTATTTTTCTAATTCTGCTAGATTTTTATAAAGCTTTAAAGTCATTAGGTCTAAAAAATTGAAACGATAATTTCTAATTTAGGTTTTTGATAGAATGCCTTATACAGCTCTTTTTAAGCTATTACCACTATTTAACATACGACACACTGTTACCACTATTTAACATAACAAAATCCTATAGCATGAGTGATCAGCACTTAACCTTATATCTACAAAACATAGGGTGTGTAGTCACTGTTATCACCTTAATATATATGCTCATGATTTGAACTCTTATGACAAAACCTTTGAAGCATTTGGATTATGAATAAATATTAATTAGATGTCGCGGCTACTCATTTTGTGAAAAAACACATGCATCCACTAACCCCACAATAAACAAAAAGCCACCATTGCAAACTGATAAAGTTCATTTGTCTGAAAAAATGTCCTGAGGTTGCTAGTGAATTATGGGTTTCAAAAAGAATATTTTTGAAAAAAAATCAAAAAATTCTATAATAAATATAAATGAGTTTTTGGATGGAGAAACTTACTTAAGATGATAACTCTATCGTAAGTTTCAAAAATCATGGAACAAAAGACCAGAATAGGAAATATACAGAAAGTCCAGGATAGGAAAAATGCAGTAGTTATAAACTCTGACAGCTCCAACAACCTGTAAGTGACAAAAATTGGTAAATTAGCAAGTTGGAAGCAGTGCAGACAATAGGCTAACCCCACAATTCTAAACCGTAACTATAACCGAATGTACAAATGCAAAAAGCATGGGGATTCATATGAATGACCACCTATAATTTAGAATCTGATTAGCCTTGTTTCTACCATACTATTGCAAGAGGCAGGCATGGTTAGGATTCCATGAATCTGGATACAAGTTTTTTCAATGAAAACTAGTGGGGGGCCTCTGCTAATTTAACAGATTAACTTCTACAGTTTTGAATATATACATGTTACATCTAATTCTATCCAGTAAGTAATATAGAAGTAGGTTTTTGACATGTTTATATTTTAATACACACACACACACACACACACACACACACATATATATATATATATATATATATATATATATATATATAGACACACACACACACACACACACATGCCTCTCTATCTCTCTCTGTGTAGCTGTGCCAAATTGAGCTTAGATCATTTGCCTTGAACTTTTTGGCACATCCATTTCACTATGGAATTTGCCAAACTTCACAGGAAATTAGTAAACATAAGAATTTCATATGAAAAGTTGTGCATTAACCAACTGGACATCAATAGAAATGCAATTTCACATGCAAGTTAACATTTTAACTTCCCTCAAACATGAGGAGTTATAGCATCAAATAGAGTTAATGAGCAAGGTTTGTATTGTACAGTGTGCATGATACTCCCAAGTGCGTGACATAAGTGACAAAGTGACTATTTAATATTATATAGTAAGTTGCCAGAATCTCACAATATCAGCAATGGAATTCGCTATAGCTACCAGCATTGGAAAGTAAGGTCGTTTGTTCTGTGCAATCAATTTTTTTTACGAAAGCCTACCTGCTATAATCCCCACTTCACAACCAAACTCACCCAGAACACCAAAATGCATCCACCCTTCAGCCCTAACAGCATACCCGCAACCACTGACCAACCTTATCAATCATCACCCCCACTAGAGTCCACTGCAACAACTCTCAACATCACGATCTCACTATCGTCAGTTAAAGAAAAAGTCCAATGAAATTAAGTTAACTATGAAATCTGAATGGACTATTGACAATTTATTCGCTTATTTGTCTGTTCGTAGATCTGTAGCTGCATTGTATTAAAAGATAGCAATTTAAAAATGATGCAGATGTTAATTCTCTTTAAAAAAAGAAGAAGGGACAAAGGTGGAACTTACTGCTCGCAATGGGAAGAAAATAATATCTATTTACAGTGAACAATTATGCATCTATTACTTACCATATGACTTACATGAAACAGCTCCAAGTTTCATACTAACAGAAATTGGATATTATTTTATGTTCAAATTTATTTGTTATCCTGGGGAATTGATAAGTTAGATATGATAGCTTCGTGGTTCACGAATCGAAGTACTCTGGTTCGCTAAAGGTGATTTTTATGTTAAAGTCAACATAATAAAGAAACATGAAACAAAGCCATGTACACCGCCAACAATACCAATCTTGGATTTCTAACGTGAAGAGAGATTCAAGCAAGAGTGGCTAGTACAAGGAACAACAAGCCAACTAGCAATTCTTTTTTCGGACATAGCCACACTTTGTGCACTGTTTTCTTGATGGGTTGTGTGTCTGGTTAACCTTTTATCAATAAGGGACCAACAAACTTGCAGATAGAGTAACATTTATATTGTTCGCCCTTTTGCATCACATTTATGTTTTCTGGTTAGGCACTGCGTAGTAATTTATACTTGAAACACGTCTTATTTGAAAAGATGAATATGAACTTCTCACACAGTTGACACATAAAACTGAAGTGATATATTTGGTCATTTCCATTTATTGTACAACAATACCATCTAGAAACATCAAAAATCAACCAAAATATGAGAAAAATGAAACTCACATGTGTGTATTGATTTACTACTTACATACCCATGCATAATCAATATACAGATAGAAGCAAATCAAACCAATTTAGTATATCCATCTATAGGCTTTATTGATTTGCGAATTGATTTACTACTGCCAACAGAAAAATATTGCAGCTCAATTTATAGGCTATATTGAGCATCCAATAACAATTCAGCAAATCGATATGGGTTCATAGGCACAAGTTATATTGGGTATACATTGCAGTTAATAGGCAGAAGTAAATTGAACTAATTTAGAAAATAACCTTACCCATTCAGCGAATCGAGCTACTCAAGGTAAATGGAAGAACAATCGTGGATACTGTAGTAGCAAAATCCGGTTCTATCACTAGGGGAAATCATGTCCCCAATGTCCTTTGTTATGCTAATAAGAGAAGAAGCCACCTAATTTTCAATTGTAGTAGTAATATCAGAATAGTGAACTGTGTCCGCAAAAACAAAATTCGACATCATTGATGTTAAAGCAACAGAGTTAAAAGCCACAGACGTACTAGTTTAATATTCAAATCACACAGCCCAAGATTTAACTTGGATTGCAAACCATGTAAAAATGCACGATCCTACTTTAAACGAGGAATAGGAAGCCACAGCAGTTGCAGCAAACCCGAATTGAAGAATCCACAATTCAAAGGCAATTTTCAGATCATGTAAAAAATCAATTAGTTAATGGTAAAAATATAGAAACAAGGAAAACTGATAAATTTGTTGTTACCGAGTTGTTGACATTTTGCTACTTAAATCTTTAAACGATGCAAAACTCGTGACTTTGTCACTTAATTCCTCATTCATTGAGCAACTGGTGACTTTTGTCGTTAACTCTTAACAAAAAAAAAATGCACAATTCGTGGTGGATTCAGAAGAAATTTCCTCATTTTTTCATAAATTCAAATGATAACCGCAAAATATAATACCAGGGTTCTTGTAGTAACATTAAACAATGTACGGAATTCAAATTGCCTTAGCTAAATTAGGGCTTTTGCGATTACCTCGATTTGTTGATTTAGGGCTTGTGGACAAATCCCAAGTAAACGAAAGCAGATTGGTGGAAGAGCGAATGAACGAGGTGAAGGGGAGCAGGTTAAGGGAGAGAAGTAGCGCGAGGTAGAGGAAATGTTCCAGAAGAAAAGAAAGAAAAATGTTAAATGAGAGAAAAGAACGTAACAAGGCAAAAGGGGAAAGAGAAGGAAAAACGTAACGAGGGTTTTAGTATTAGGCGGGGAGGGCCAAAATATTCGCGGGGATTGAATTAGACTATAATGTTTCATGAAAAAATAATATTAGTTGCGTATGCACTACAAACGCCGCAAATAAATGTAATTAAATGTAGGTTTTCTTGTAGTGAATTAATTTGTGATTTAAAATTCTTTTCGGTATCCCCAGTCTTCGAGTCTAGATTTGCAAGAGTTTCTCTTCAATAAGGTCCCCTTAAGTTTGAATTTCGAATCCATCATCAATGATATCAAAGAAGGATAAGTATAAGAGAACTAACGAATCAATTTCTCCAATTGCATGTTTTAGCAATCAAAGGCAACTGAAATTTATTGGAAATAAGAATTCAGATGATGAATTTAAATTTTTGAAGAATCGATTTAAGCGATAAGCTTAATATTTGGAAAATTGTAAGTTGATGTAAAACCAATATTATGGAGTGAATAATTCAAACTTCAGATTCAGTCAAAGTTGAGAATTTAAATTGGTAACTCGAATTATACCTTAACCTAAACAATTGATTCAACTTGGAATTTTACAAAATTGAGTTTAACTCTGACATTATCACGAAAGTCGAGTTTTGAATTTCGGACTTTGGTTTGGATTTGTATGTCTGACATTGTGATTTATGACATAGCAATTGATCTCTATTAATATATATCTGTTTGGTGGCGGATAATTTATTCTCTTAGCTCAACACTCTTCTCTGAGACGTACAAGCTCAGAGGTTATATATTGATAGACATCAGTTATGTGTTGTGAATTGGCTATGCGAGATGTAGTCCAAATCGAGTGTGAATTTGAAGAATTGACTTACAAATATGAGTTCAAATTTGACATAACAACGAATATTCGAATTGATATAGAAATGAGGTTGAATGAATAATGGAGTTTCGAGATTGAAGTTTTTGAATCTTATATATGGAAATGTTTTCCCATAGTAACAAGAGATTTTCTAGAATTTTAGAAAATAAATATGATAATTGGAAATGTTTTTCAAAAGGTTGTAAGTGGCTAACGTGTTTTGATAAATCAGAATGGCAAGAACTGAAGAACAAAAAGTCGCACGTCAAGAAAGAAGAGCGACATGACTTCAAAGAAGGGAGGAATTGATTTTGGAATATGAAAAGAGGATTAAGGAAATTGGAAATTGATTGGAGATTGGTCAAGTTGGATGACATTCTAAGTGTTGATTTGATGTTAGTTTCGGCCTTCGGGGTTGATACTTAGGGAGTTGTTTGCTTGCTAATTTACGGTCAAAGGATGTGAATATGAAAGCGTAATAATGCGTGAATGAGAAATTTTTATAAGAATAAAAAATTCTGAAATTTTGAGAGCATAAAAATTTAAATTAAGTGGTGAACTTAATAATTGGAAATTTGGAAGAAAATTTGGCTTATAACTAATAGATTCATAAATACGAGTTTGAAAAGATATCAAATAGCTGAATTGATTAAGAGATCAAAACTAAAATTTTGAAAATTGAATGGAAATTTAAGGATATTCGATTTTAGATACTGGATATATAAGTTTTCGAAATTTATATGAAAAATATATAAGAATATAGCAAATTCGAAAACTATTGATTTGGAAGGTAATGGATTGAAGTAAAATCTTATATAACCAAATTTATATAAGAACGATGGGTTGAAAAACATGATTTGAATAATTGATGAGAAAATTTTATATCAACCTACATAAGTATGAGATATGTGGAAAGTGACATAAAGTACTATATGTACATAGTATCATATGTTTTCTAGTTAAGATAAGGAAATTACCTTCCTTCCTCCTTTGAATTTTGAGCTTAGTTGAGATGTGCTAGTGGCGGTAGTAGGTTGTCCGGACATAAAACTCAAGAGTTGTCATAGTTTTTGGAAGAACACCACCATGTAACGAAATTCGCAAGGCTGTAGATGGCCTACGCTGGATGGATGTTTCTTGGGGGAACCAAGCGTAACCATTGTGTCTACTGTGATATACAGTCGTTTTATACGGGTGTAATTCGCAGGGTTGTGAAAGCTTACACGTATGGATATTTCCTGCGGAACCAGGTGTAATTATTTTGTATATGTGGTCCACGTGGCATATCTATAAGTGAAAGAGATGCAACCACTAGAGTTACTAAAGGTAGAATGGAGCCATGCGATGTTTGAGATATCTTAGTGATATTGAGCCACCTGTTTGATGCAACACTTTGTCTTCGAAACTTGATTGGTCCTCGTGACTTGATTATTTTCATAATTTTATTATTTGTTTTCGTGACCTTAAGATAGAGCAGCCAACGCTCAGTGACATCATATTTTCTTTTGATTCTTAAATGTTTCCCATTGATCTGTTTGTGATGAAATTCGTAGGGAAGTAATTCCCTACGGATACAGATGTTTTCTGGGGTATCCAGATTGTGATAACACTACCGTTTGGTACAAGTCCATGTTAAGGTTTTAAATTAGGCCCAAGTCCGGTCCAAAAATTATTGTAAATTAGGTTCATATTTTTCGAAAACACATAAAAAAATGAAAAAAAATCACGAAATTTCATTATTAAATAAAACACATACATGCCAAAAAATTCAGGTGTTAAAACAATTGGAAACCACGTCAAAACCCGAAAATACACAAAAACAGCGAAACAACAGGTTTATGCATCAAAAGATGCACCTATTCGCAAATAGTTGCATACGTTCATGCTTATATTTCAGTGTTGCGCCAAACTGCCGTATAAATGCATATATGTATGCAGTTAAACAACAACATACGCATCCTTTTATGCATATATTCAAATTTGACCTATATTTTCAAGCATTCGCCGTTTTCAGACATTATTGCACGTATTTATGCTCTTATACAGAATACACGCATACATTCATGCGCATATTCAGAAGTCGTCATCCCTTTTAAATTTGCTGCACACATGAATGCATATATACAGAATAGTTGCATTCATGTATGCAACTTTTCGTAACACATGAATCTCAATTCAACTTTGTTTGCATACATGTATGCAGTTATTTTGTAATAGTTGCATACATGTATACGTATATTGGTCCAGATTTTCAACAGAAAACACTATATGAGTATATGCATGTATGTATGCTACTATTGGCAATAGTTGCAGAGATGTATGCAACTTTTTTTTTTCTTTCGAATGCTTCCAGGAATATTTCCTATTTTATTTTATTTTTTAGTGAGTGGCGCATTTTTTTGGTCAAAACATATAAAAGGCGGAAGTGGGCATGGCAGGATGCAGAAGTGGGCATAAAGAAGGAGCGACAGCTAATTCTAGGGACTGGGTTTACATCAAAAGTTTGGGGGGAACGTGCGCTATATTTTGAAATGTTTTAGGGATGTGAGCCTAATTTTCACAGGTTTTCATCCTTTTATTTGTATATGCCCTTTTTACACATAAGTGATAAGGCAAAGATAGTGATAATTCTGAATATTATTGAAGCCATAGTTAATCAAAGAATATGGAATAATGATAATGTATTCAAAATAAAATTATTAGGCAGGTAATAGATTATGGTTGAACATGTAATATGCATGTTTATATGACATTTACATTTAGATTTATATGAAATGGCCGAGGGAAAATAAAAGTTTAAATTGGCTATGCAATTTTGTTTGTCACTATGCAACTTTTTCTAATTTGTTTTTAGCTAAGGAAAATCAAAAGAGGGAGGGGGCCATTCAAGAATCACACCATTTACATGATAAATACATTACAATTTATAGTCTATGGTCTAACTATATTAAGAATGGTACACCTGAAAATCATTTTTCCTAAAAAATGTAGTTATATTTGCTAAATATAAATAGGGGATAATATTGGTTTTGGCATAAAATAAAACCCCTGGAAATACTGGTTATAAATATCCTATAAACCATCCTTGAGAAGGGGAATGCCTTAGCATATTATCTGAAAAATAACTGCTAATGAGGTCTTAGAGATTATAGAAGGAAACTGGATAACATAAAGGAAGAACTTTGGTGAGTACTATGCAGTTAAAGCGCTTAGCAGTTCTATAGCAGTGGAGGTGCAAAAAGGTGTAGTGGGGATAAAGCGAGGAAATAGTGGGGATATAGCGGAGGCACAAAAAGGTTCATTAGATGTAAACCAACTATTTAAAAATTAATTAAGTATCATTTTCATATTATATGTGCATAAGAAATTAATATCAACTAATCTTATGTAACAAAATCAAACAATATAATGGTTATGTACATTAGATTTATTGACTATAATAGATTTCTACCATATATTGGGCTTTATTCCTTAAATTTAGCTCTTTTCACTAATTTTATTGAATTTTTTAAAAAGAAAACTAGTTAAATTAAGCTTCGTATATTAATATTGCTAAAGCGGGTGTTAAGAAGACTTGATTTAGCGGATGTAGTAGAAAATAGCGAGGTTAGAAGTGGATCTACTGTTCATCGGGGCTAAATTGAAATATTGTAGCAGTTGAAGGGCGCTATGGGCTATAGCGGGGATTTAACAGCATATGGTGAGTATATCTCACTATGTATAAGGCATTAAGACCTTATCTATTTAATAGTGATTAATGTGACTGATTATATTCTATTTCTTTTGATTCTTGTCCCATCTTGTATATACACACACACATAAATTCAAATCTTCAAAAAATATTCCATTATGCCAATCAATATGTAATTTTATTCCAGATTTATATTCATTCAGTTTGAATTTCAAATCTTGTGTGTATACAATTTACGTATAACTTGTTTTATTAATAACTCATTCATACAGACTCCGTTTTCAGTAAATAAAATGTGAAAATGGACTAGAATCTCACGATGAATACATTGGTAATACGTTCATGGCCCAATTCTCAATTATCCAAAGTTCTTATTTTCAACCCATTAATATTTTATAAATTTATCAATGTTTATTATTATTTATATTTAATTTAATTGCCTATGTCTATTTAGGGTATATTTTACGGGGTGTTGCAGATATTGTTCAACTCATCGGCTGGTAACCACTACAACAAAAACATAAAATTGAGACAAAATTTTGGAACCTAAATAAAATTTGTCTTTAAACAAAGCCCAATTAGATACAAAATAATTGTGTCTCTAGTAATATTAGAAAAGACCAATTCGTTGTTTCAAATGGGTCTCAATCTGTTACCCCAACCCACCCACTTTCCCAAATCCCCTTGTTTCTCACTTAATCACCCACGTTCTTATTTTCGGTTCCACAGAAACAATCTCTCAATGTAGTATTTCTGTGAATTAGTTAACATCTTTGCTATTTCTCTTATCGTCAAACAAAAATGGAAGGAAAAATGCAGCCTTTAACTCGTAGAGATACCTGAAGGAAGATTTATGCAAAGAAAATAAAGGTTAGTTTTCACTAGTCTACTCATAAATCTACAAGAATTTTGATGTATAATTTGTTTTTCTGTTATTTGGAACATGTTATGATTTGGCTGCAAGTGTGAATATTTTTATTTATTATCAAGTGGTGTTTATTAATCAGTTTTACATTTTTTGGGTTGATGATGATTTTTTTTTTCTGAGTCTACTGTAATTATTCAAATTCTGATTTTGTTACTTTGTGAAAGATTGATTAAAAGATATAGGTATGGATTGCCATTATTATTCACATTTTGCGCATATTGAGATCTGTTGCTGATTCCATTAGTTGCCACAAGCAAAGATTGCCAAGAACTTGGATATTTCTAGTCACCTTTTTCATGTATTGAAGAATTTGGTATCCTTAAAGGTTTACCACTTTGTGCCTCCTTCAGCTGATGAATCTGAAGCTATCTAGGTCAAAAAGTTTGGTTTTGTTATAATTACTCCCAAACAGCTTAACTGTATGCTCAAGGTGCACATTTGATCCCTTTTCAGGGTACTTCTTTGCTTTACAAGCTTGTTCCTGATCCAAGTGGTGGAGACTATTCAACTCACAGCCATGACTACTATCAGAGTTTCATGTATATGAAATGTTCCAAACTTGGAATTTGATTTCCTTTCTCAAATTTTAGTCCAAGTGTTGTATTATCTGCGTTTGTATATGATGCTTTAAGCACATACTTGTTTTTACTTGTATTTACATAGCATAAGTTGCTCTAGAATTTACTTGTTTGTATTCATTGCTTTAACCACATACTTGTTTTTACTTGCGTTTGTACCTTGAAATTACTTCAGTAAACGAAAGTTTGATCTTTTGTCTTTTCGGCAAATGAAAGTATGATGTGTGTATTAATGTATATTGATAAAGTCTGACATTGCAGTCTTATTTTATGGTCATTTTTATTTTAGTGTGTTATGTTGATGTTGCAACAGAATGTATTGATGTTGAAGTGCTTACGCTTTTGTATGGACATATTATATTTTATGTATGAGCTGATATTGGAGTCTATTCTGTTATTGTTTTATATTGAAAACCAAGCAATATATATGCGTTTATTATCCAATTATTTTAAAATAACTATTATTTTTGAGACAGATTTGGGATCTGAGCTATTGTCTTTATTATTAAACAGAGACTTATTTGTATCTGACGTTTATGTCTTTAATGTTCTTGAGACCCAAGTTCGTTGTCTCAACTTTTTTTGGCACCTGATTTTAAAGACAAATTTATTTGTCTTAAGTGTGTCTCAACTACAAATTAGAGACAATTTTTTATGATTAGTTACCAAATAAAAGAGTAGCTACTTACCTTTATTTTTGTAGTGAACGATCTGATTTTCTCCCAATGGTTATTTTTCCAAAATTTCCTATAAACTCATAATTCGTTCCTATCTTCTTCCACACCAATTTCAATTTCTTTATAACTTCATATGTTCAAAAATATAACCAAAACAACCCAGAGGCCTGCGAAGTCCAAAACTCTAGTCCAATGTTGCCATTTCATGTTTTATGATAATAACTTATGCATATAATGAAGTCAAAAACAACAAAAATAAAGTATTTTTTACAATAACTCTCAATAAAGTTTTATAGGTGCATTATGAAAACATAATGTGATCAACAAGCTTGTTCAACACAAATACAGAGCACTGAAAAAACAATGGATGGTCTAACAAAGTTTGGGCAATAGAACATGAACAAGCCAATAGTCTGTTGTGGTTGTTGTATTTGATGTCAAGGAATGGTGGTTGATCGTGTAAAAGAGTTTGACTTTTCTATTTTTAAACAAAAAAGAAGGCCAATATAGAACGTAGAATATTTACAAATTAATTTTTCATATGCTACTAGATTTGTTGCGTTTTCACCCGTTGCTATGCCAAACGAAGAAGCAAGTCAAATTCCCCGTGTTTCCGTATTAACCAACCACCCATCGATCAAAAGTTTGATACAATGTACAACAACCAAGAAGATGCCCAATTACAATGTACCAAGTTTTTTCCTACGTACTCCTAAATCATAGGTGGTCTTGGATCATCTTCTATGATCAAAAATCATGATGGAGGAGGCTAAAGATGTCGATACAAGAAAAGATAAATAATCGTATTGACGTGATCTGTAACACCCCGTATTTCAGTTAATGCTAAAATTCACTAATTGCAGAATAAATAATCTCAGATGTGAGAATTGGGGGAAACGGGCTGCGTCATTGCGTTCGTCTCGGAAAAATACGCGAAATAGAGTCCGAAATTTTGTAAATCGGAGTCTGTATGGCCCAGTTATGGCCCAATGAAGTTTGCAGAAAATTCAAAGTTCAAAACAGATTTAAAATTCAGGTTCAAATTTCGAAATTGGAGCCATTGGGCGCAGGAAGGAAAATTCCCGCCTACCTACCCAAGTCGACAGCCCTATCGACTGGGCAGTCGACTTGGCTAGGACCAAGTCGACAGCCCTGTCGACTTGGGTGTCGACAGGGGGTGCTCGGCCAGTTTAACCTGGTGCACCATTTTAGGGTTTGGCTGTGTTTTGGGCTATTCTCTAGAAGCTTCTGAGATCTGATGGTCCTAATCTAATTTAGGGTTAATCTAATGGCATAAAACACTTGCCTAATCTATAAATACACCCTAACACTACCCTAATTCATACTAAAAATAGATTCAAGGGCCTCATGCCGTCAAATCAAAACTAGAAGGAGCCTCCACCAAATTTGAGAGGAAGTTGGCATCTCAAATCAACTCTAATCAAGTTCTAATCCACTCTAGCAACTTAATCTTCCTCATTGGAGTGCTAATTAGTTATTTGTAAGTTCCTATGCCCTTAGCAAGCAATTGCTAAACTAATTAGGATAGGATATTAGGAGGCTATGGATGTAAATGAGGATCTATGCATGTTGTGGTTGTCATATGTTATTAGTTCATATGCAAGTTTGTCTCTTTTTATGATATGACATGTTCAAGTTCATATGCAAGTCTATATGCAAGTTCATATGCAAGTTTGTCTCTTTTTATGATATGCATAACATATGCAAGGTTGCCTCTATGTATGACATGTTATGTAAGTTCATATGCAAGTTCATATGCAAGTTCATATGCAAGTTTGTCTCTTTTTATGATATGCATAACATATGCAAGGTTGCCTCTATGTATGACATGTTATGCAAGTTCATATGCAAGTTTATATGCAAGTTCATATGCAAGTTTGGGTTAATGATTTATGCTAGTTGGGTTTAATGTTATGATGCAAGTTGACACCTTTTAAATCCATGTAAATGCCAACGTTGTGCTAAGGTTGAACCCATTACATTTATAGTGAATTTTCCCATTTATATGACATGTCATGAGAACGAATTACGTGGGAAACGATGGGGTTAATATGCATGTTAATAAAAACGTGTAAAGTTGGTATGCTTAAGCATAACATAAAATGAATGGACATAATTGGGAATTTACCTATTAAGTTAGGTCTACCCATATTATGGAGTTGGGAATTTACCTATTAAGTTAGGTCTACCCATACTATGGAATTGGGAATTTACCTATTTAGTTAGGTCTACCCATATTCTTGAAAATGTGTAATTAATTAGGGATAATTAATACAAATTATGGGGGTGATTAATTAGGTGTAATTAATCAACTAAGACACGAGGTTGGACTCTTTTGTAGCGGAAGTCTGCCCGGAACCAACCGGCAATCCAGCAGCTACAAATGGTTGGCCCAATGTGAGAGGTCTTAGTCATAAATTAAATACATGATTAAAGTAAAGACACGAGGTTAGACCCTTTTTATGACGGAAGTCTGCCCGGACCCAACCGGCATATCCAGCAGTCATGAAAGATGGTCTAATGTGAGAGGTCTTTATGAGGTCATGATCTTAATTAATTAATTAAGAAACACTTAACCATATTAGCATGTAGAGGGACATGAGGGGTTAAGTGGGTGCCTTGGGTGGCATGTGGAAATCTAGTGGTTGCCTTGGGTGGCAATAGAAAATACGATTAGAATACTTAACCAAAGTGGAACATGTAATTGAAACATGATTAAGTGGTATACACTAGAAATGACAAGCTTAGGTGGGTAGCTTGTGGGGGCCCATTTCAACCAATATCCCAAACGTATCTTTGTGGGCTCGACCCAAGTCGAGGACGGGACACGCATATTGGGCTTGACTATAAGAGGCCAAAATGGGGTAGCGATGGCAACGCAAGTCCAACGGGTTTCATATGCGTGTGTGGACCCGGGCTGGTAGGTAAGACGTTGTTGCATCGTGTAGATATAAGTCGTGCACCATTTGTTGTATCGGGTTGCCACTATGGGGAGTGATACACCCCATTGTGGGGCCAGCACGGGTATCTACGGTAGGGAGCCGATCGCTTGGGAGTAGTGGGTACACCTAGTGGAGATAGGGGCAGGCGGCACCTATGTATTCAGCTAGGGGTACACGAAACTACTGGGTAAATTTACTAAGTCCTTGGTAGGGATCAACCTTTAGGTAGGAATGACTGGTGTGGTGCAGTGTAGTAATTATCCTTGGGTGGGTAAATGCGTCTTTATCGTTATCTTAGTTCATTCTAAGTCTAATTGGCTACTGAGTGTAGTCATTTATCCCCAGTCACACCGTACCAAGTTATATCATACCCTAATTACTTTAATGATTGCATTGTTAAAGTTATAGGACTTGCTCAGACTTATGTCTGACCCCGTTGTTTTTATCTTTTTTCCCAACCCTCAGGTTCTCAGAGTGGGCCCAGCACGAGTGGGCTTTGATCAGGCTGCTTTTATTACTCTCTTGGAGCTTGGACCCTAGATGTAGAGCTCAGCTTACCCTTTTCTTTATGGCTATCAGTTCATGTATTGGGATTATGCATTTTTATTTATCAGGATGGATATTTTGTACTTGACTCTTATTATGGTTTTGTGATGTAACCAAACATGTTTTACTTTCCGCTGCAATGAAATGATGTTTTAAACTTTCAAGTATTACTTATATCTGTCTTGCTGTAATTTCTCTGTTCTATATTCACTTAAAATACTCCACCGATGTTATGGCATTCCCTTAGCGAGTGACCATAGCGGGTGTGGGGTGTTACACGTGGTATCAGAGCCAGGTTACCGGAACAGATAAATTTTTTTAGAAAACTATTTTTCTGAAAACATTTTTGGAAGAGATATTTTCAAAAACATGTCTTTAAAGAGAAAAGTTTTTGAAAGAAAAGCATAATCCCCAATAGCCATATCTTTATCTTTCGAATTCTCCATTTTGAATCTTTCCTTTTTCGTTTCAGCATGGCTGAGGATCTTAACTTTCCGGAGGGTGTGACGATACCAGTATGGTATAGGAGATTGATGGAGGCTAGGGCCACCACTGCGGGTCCAGCAAATGTTCCTCCACCAACCGTAGCACCCGATCTTCCTCCTCCCCCTCCTCCTCGCACGGATACTTTTGCTAAGACTTGCAAGGAATTTAAAGCTATGGGAGGGAAACCTTTTCAAGGATCTGAAACTTTTGTGGAGGCTAGAGATTGGCTTAAGGAGGTGGAAGAGTTGATAGATATCTTTGAGATGGAAGAAGGAAAGAAAGTCAAGTTAGCTGCTTGGTTAATGAAGGGGGAGGCCTCATTCTGGTGGGAGGTCACTAATGGTGAACGCCCCGTTGACTCTTGGGCGGATTTTAGGCAAAGATTTGTGGCAAAGTTTCTCTCAAGGGCGGAGGAAAACTTGTATATGGAAAGATTCTTGACTCTAAAGCAAGGAAATCTCTCAGTGAAGGAATATGTCAACAAGTTTAATCAATTGGCAAGGTTTGGCCTAGACATGGTGAATACACCGGAGAAGAAGGCCTTGAGGTTCGTGAAAGGCTTGAATGAACTGATGCATGGGTTGGCTATGACTCATATCCCTATGGGGGCCACCTTTGAGAAGCTAGTGGACATGGCACTCATGCATGAAGAAGAGAAGGGTCCCAATGCTAATAAGGCACCCGAGAAGAAGGGAGATCAAAAGAGACCTCAGCAACAACAGCAAAACAAAGGTGGGAAAGGCAACGGTGGCAAGGGAAAGAAGAAGTGCTTCAATTGCGGGATACTAGGCCACATAAGCAAAGATTGTTGAAAGAAGAAGAAGACTGGTTGCTATCACTGTGGCGAAGCAGGGCATCTAGAGAAGAATTGCCCTAAGAAGGGGCAAAGGACGGGATCTACCTCAGGAGGACAGGTGCAAGCTCTTATGGCACCGGGTCAGGCTAGGGGGCAAGTACAGGCTCTCGCGATTCCACCGATTCAGGAAGGAGGTAGAACTATTTCCGTTGAAAGTCTGGTTTTTCTATTTGATCATCCTGTCCGTACATTGTTTGATTCTGGCGCATCGCATTCGTTTATCTCATCATCATTAGTTGAGTCACTGCACTTAGACACCAGTCTGGTAGATGATCCCTTGGTTGTTTCAAACCCAATTGGGGGCTCCACTTATTTGTCCATGATATGTTTGGGTTTGAAGATTTCTATACTTAGCATTGAGTTTAGATGTGATGCTTTTGTTTTGGGCTTCACGGGCTATGGGTTGATTTTGGGCATGGACTGGTTATCCAGTAATGGTGCCGTTCTAGATTGCGAAAGGAGAGTTGTTAGGCTCATGACTCGCTTGGGTAACACTCTCGAGATCTCTTGTAATCCCATGGATTCTGTTATGCTAAGTTATCTTGAATCGCTTGGCGCTTCGGTCGAGAGTTTGCAATCTGTTAGAGTGGTCCGGGAATACTCGGATGTGTTTGAGGAGGTGAAGGGCTTACCTCCGAAGCGGGAGATTGACTTCCGAATATATCTGGTGGATAATGCTAAACCTGTATCTTTACCAGTGCGCCACATGGCTCCTCGCGAGAGGAGGGAACTCCATAAGCAAGTAGGGGAGTTGCTTGAGAAGGGGTTCATAAGACGAAGTATATCAGAGTGGGGTGCTCCAGTAGTTTTTGCTACGAAGGCGGATGGGTCCCTCAGACTTTGTGTAGACTATAGAGAACTCAACAAGCTCACAAAGAAGAATAGACACCCATTGCCGAGGATTGATGATCTTTTCGATCAGTTGGTTGGCGCTTCAGTATTTTCTCAGTTGGACTTAGCCACGGGGTTTCATCAGTTGAGGGTGGCTGAGGATAGCATAGACAAAACTGCCTTTAGGACTCCGGATGGTTTCTATGAGTGGCTAGTGATGCCATTTGGGTTGACGAACGCCCCTGCATACTTTGTTGATTTGATGAGTAGGGTGTTCAGGGAGTTCCTTAATAAGTTCGTGGTGGTCTTTGTGGATGATATCCTAGTATTTTCTAAGAGTGAAGAAGAGCATGCCCTACATCTTGGGGAGGTGTTGGAGACTCTTCGAGCACATAGCCTTAAGGCTAAATTCTCTAAATGTCACTTCTGGAGGAAGGAGGTGCGGTTCTTGGGGCACGTGGTCTCCAAGGAAGGGATAGTTGTGGATCCCGCGAAGGTAGTATCAATTCAAGATTGGAAGGTTCCGAAGAATGCTACCGAAGTAAGAAGTTTCTTAGGGTTGGCGGGTTACTATAGGAAGTTTATCAAAGACTTCGCGAAGATATCAGCCCCACTAACCCGCTTAACGAAGAAGAATCTTGTTTTCACATAGGACGTAGATTGTGATGATGCGTTCCGACGGTTAAAGAGAGCTTTAACCACTGCTCCAGTTTTAGTGTTGCCAGATGGGAGTAAGCCATTTGTTGTCTATACCGATGCTTGTGGGACAGGACTGGGCGCAGTCTTAATGCAAGAGGGAAGGGTGATAGCCTATGGTGGAAGGCAGTTGAGGGCACATGAGAAAAATTACCCTACCCATGATTTAGAGTTGGTCGCTATTGTTTTTGCACTTAAGATTTGGCGCCATTATCTTCTTGGTGAGAGATTCGAACTGTTCACTGACCACAAATCATTGAAGTACTTGTTTTCTCAGAAGGATTTGAATTTGAGACAGCAAAGGTGGATGGAGTTCTTAGCATCCTATGATTTCGAGATAGCGTATACCCCTGGCAAGGGTAACGTGGTGGCGGACGCCTTGAGCAGAAAAAGGTTGTCCTTGAGTCCATTGTTCGTGGAACAACGAAGCTTGGAATTTATCTCGATGTTTGATTTCAGACCTTCCATTGACTATATACCCGGTTTGCTAGCATCCTTGGAGGTCAGACCTACTCTTTTGGGGCGGATTGGAGAAGCACAGAGGGACGACCCACAGTTGGTTGAGTTGGTAGAGAAGCTCATAAGGGGGGAGTCGTCCAGCCATTTGAGTAGGTACACCCTAGACGATAGGGGGTGCTTGCGTAGAGACGGTAGACTTTGTGTACCGCAAGACAAGGGTTTGAGGAAGGCTATTCTTGATGATGCACACCGTTCTAGGATGACCATTCATCCCGGTGAGGACAAGATGTACCAAGACACGAAGCGGGTTTTCTTCTGGGCCGGTATGAAGAAAGATGTGGCCGAGTATGTCGCTCGATGCTTGGTGTGCCAACAGGTGAAAGCGGAGCAAAAGAAACCAGGTGGGTTGCTTCACCCATTGAAAGTTCCGCAATGGAAGTGGGATAGCGTCTCGATGGATTTTATTGACGGGTTACCCAGATCGAGAAAGGGTAATACGGGAATTTGGGTTGTGGTAGACAGACTTACTAAAAGCGCCCATTTCATACCTGTGAAGAGCAAGAGGACTGCTCCATGGCTAGCTTCAGTATATCTTCGAGAGATAGTTCGATTGCATGGGGTACCCTCTAGCATAGTGAGTGATCGAGATCCTATCTTCACTAGCGAGTTCTGGAAAAGTTTGCAAGAAGCAGTGGGGACTCAATTATGTCTGAGCACCGCATATCATCCTCAGACGGACGGCCAGACTGAGAGGGTGAATCGTGTCCTAGAAGACCTTTTGAGGCTTTGTATCTTAGATTTTGGAGGTACATGGGAAGAGCATCTTCCATTGGTGGAGTTCGCATATAATAACAGCTTTCAGTCCAGTATTGGTATGGCTCCTTTCGAAGCTCTTTATGGAAGGCCCTGTCGATCACCTACATGTTGGTGGGAATCTACGGATAAGATCTTGCTTGGGCCTGATATGGTTAGGGAGACTTCTGAGAAGATTGACTTGATTCGAAGAAGGATGAAAGCAGCGCAGGATAGGCAAAAATCTTATGCGGACAAGAGGAGGACGGATCTTGAGTTTGAAGTTGGGGACATGGTCTTTGTCAAAGTGTCTCCGTTACGAAATGTGGTTCGCTTTGGATCTGTTGGGAAGTTAGCACCAAGGTTTGTAGGGTCGTTCCCTATTAAGGAAAGGATTGGACGGATGGCATATAGAGTGGAGTTGCCCGACAGACTTAGTGGTGTACATGATGTATTCCATGTGTCACATTTGAGGAAGTGCCTACATGAGACCGCAGAGGTGGTAGAGCCGAGCTTGCTTAGAGAAGTGGAAGTAGAGCGTGATGCGACTATTCGACGAGCTCCTACTCGCATCCTTGGGTCAGAGACTAGGAAATTGAGGAATCGAGAGGTTCAACTAGTCAAAGTACAATGGGGAGAAGATGAGAGCAACGCTACTTGGGAGACGGAAGCGAGGATGCGTTCATTGTACCCATTCCTTTTTGAGGGTACGTCTTTTAACTTCTCCTTTATCGTTTGTCTAGTACTTATCTTATCTTTAGTATGTCCTCTCGATAGTACTTTTGACCTTTAGATAGGGTAAACCTATGGTTGAAACATGTGTTTGAGACATGTTATGGTTGATGGATGCATGTGGATGCAAGTGTTTGCTAGTGGTTGCTCGTGGATGCATATACACACACTCTAGGCACTAGATCGGCTCAGTCACTTCATATTGCATATTGCATATAATTGTGTGTGGGTAGCTATATTTATGGATGTATAATGATTGTGTTATCATATGGATGATGCATTTTGGTGAATGATTGTGCACTCATGTAGATATTGTATGTGTCGATAGGGTACTCTCGCATACATAATGGATGCATGGCACTATCATGGTTTGCATATGTTCATACATTAGATAGGGAACATATACACATACTTTTTGCATATGCTCATACATCATTAGAAATTGTTTTAAGGACAATGGATGCCCGTGTTTGATGGATTGAGTAGATGGTTGTTTGGATGGTAGGATATGCATTCTCCTTAGCTTAGAGATTTCGGGGACGAAATCCTTTAAGGAGGGGAGAATGTAACACCCCGTATTTCAGTTAATGCTAAAATTCACTAATTGCAGAATAAATAATCTCAGATGTGAGAATTGGGGGAAACGGGCTGCGTTATTGCGTTCGTTTCGGAAAAATACGCGAAATAGAGTCCAAAATTTTGTAAATCGGAGTCCGTATGGCCCAGTTATGGCCCAATGAAGTTTGCAGAAAATTCAAAGTTCAAAACAGATTTAAAATTCAGGTTCAAATTTCGAAATTGGAGCCATTGGGCGCATGAGGGAAAATTCCCGCCTACCTACCCAAGTCGACAGCCCTGTCGACTGGGCAGTCGACTTGGCTAGGACCAAGTCGACAGCCCTGTCGACTTGGGCGTCGACAGGGGGTGCTCGGCCAGTTTAACCTGGTGCACCATTTTAGGGTTTGGCTGTGTTTTGGGCTATTCTCTAGAAGCTTCCAAGATCTGATGGTCCTAATCTAATTAAGGGTTAATCTAATGGCCTAAAACACTTGCCTAATCTATAAATACACCCTAACACTACCCTAATTCATACTAAAAATAGATTCAAGGGCCTCATGCCGTCAAATCAAAACTAGAAGGAGCCTCCACCAAATTTGAGAGGAAGTTGGCATCTCAAATCAACTCTAATCAAGTTCTAATCCACTCTAGCAACTTAATCTTCCTCATTGGAGTGCTAATTAGTTATTTGTAAGTTCCTATGCCCTTAGCAAGCAATTGCTAAACTAATTAGGATAGGATATTAGGAGGCTATGGATGTAAATGAGGATCTATGCATGTTGTGGTTGTCATATGTTATTAGTTCATATGCAAGTTTGTCTCTTTTTATGATATGACATGTTCAAGTTCATATGCAAGTCTATATGCAAGTTCATATGCAAGTTTGTCTCTTTTTATGATATGCATAACATATGCAAGGTTGCCTCTATGTATGACATGTTATGTAAGTTCATATGCAAGTCAATATGCAAGTTCATATGCAAGTTTGTCTCTTTTTATGATATGCATAACATACGCAAGGTTGCCTCTATGTATGACATGTTATGCAAGTTCATATGCAAGTTTGGGTTAATGATTTATGCTAGTTGGGTTTAATGTTATGATGCAAGTTGACACCTTTTAAATCCATGTAAATGCCAACGTTGTGCTAAGGTTGAACCCATTACATTTATAGTGAATTTTCCCATTTATATGACATGTCATGAGAACGAATTACGTGGGAAACGATGGGGTTAATATGCATGTTAATAAAAATGTGTAAAGTTGGTATGCTTAAGCATAACATAAAATGAATGGACATAATTGGGAATTTACCTATTAAGTTAGGTCTACCCATATTATGGAGTTGGGAATTTACCTATTAAGTTAGGTCTACCCATACTATGGAATTGGGAATTTACCTATTTAGTTAGGTCTACCCATATTCTTGAAAATGTGTAATTAATTAGGGATAATTAATACAAATTATGGGGGTGATTAATTAGGTGTAATTAATCAACTAAGACACGAGGTTGGACCCTTTTGTAGCGGAAGTCTGCCCGGAACCAACCGGCAATCCAGCAGCTACAAATGGTTGGCCCAATGTGAGAGGTCTTAGTCATAAATTAAATACATGATTAAAGTAAAGACACGAGGTTAGACCCTTTTTATGATGGAAGTCTGCCCGGACCCAACCGGCATATCCAGCAGTCATGAAAGATGGTCTAATGTGAGAGGTCTTTATGAGGTCATGATCTTAATTAATTAATTAAGAAACACTTAACCATATTAGCATGTAGAGGGACATGAGGGGTTAAGTGGGTGCCTTGGGTGGCATGTGGAAATCTAGTGGTTGCCTTGGGTGGCAATAAAAAATACGATTAGAATACTTAACCAAAGTGGAACATGTAATTGAAACATGATTAAGTGGTATACACTAGAAATGACAAGCTTAGGTGGGTAGCTTGTGGGGGCCCATTTCAACCAATATCCCAAACGTATCTTTGTGGGCTCGACCCAAGTCAAGGACGGGACACGCATATTGGGCTTGACTATAAGAGGCCAAAACGTGGTAGCGGTGGCAACGCAAGTCCAACGGGTTTCATATGCGTGTGTGGACCCGGGCTGGTAGGTAAGACGTTGTTGCATCGTGTAGATATAAGCCGTGCACCATTTGTTGTATCGGGTTGCCACTATAGGGAGTGATACACCCCATTGTGGGGCCAGCACGGGTATCTACGGTAGGGAGCCGATCGCTTGGGAGTAGTGGGTACACCTAGTGGAGATAGGGGCAGGCGGCACCTATGTAGTCAGCTAGGGGTACACGAAACTACTGGGTAAATTTACTAAGTCCTTGGGAGGGATCAACCTTTAGGTAGGAATGACTGGTGTGGTGCAGTGTAGTAATTATCCTTGGGTGGGTAAATGCGTCTTTATCGTTATCTTAGTTCATTCTAAGTCTGATTGGCTACTGAGTGTAGTCATTTATCCCCAGTCACACCGTACCAAGTTATATCATACCCTAATTACTTTAATGATTGCATTGTTAAAGTTATAGGACTCGCTCAGACTTATGTCTGACCCCGTTGTTTTTATCTTTTTTCCCAACCCTCAGGTTCTCAGAGTGGGTCCAGCACGAGTGGGCTTTGATCAGGCTGCTTTTATTACTCTCTTGGAGCTTGGACCCTAGATGTAGAGCTCAGCTTACCCTTTTCTTTTATGGCTATCAGTTCATGTATTGGGATTATGCATTTTTATTTATCAGGATGGATATTTTGTACTTGACTCTTATTATGGTTTTGTGATGTAACCAAACATGTTTTACTTTCCGCTGCAATGAAATGATGTTTTAAACTTTCAAGTATTACTTATATCTGTCTTGCTGTAATTTCTCTGTTCTATATTCACTTAAAATACTCCACCGATGTTATGGCATTCCCTTAGCGAGTGACCATAGCGGGTGTGGGGTGTTACATGATCCATGGATCAATACAAATAATGTAGATTATACGTATCAGTAAGGACATTATCGTAAATCCAAATCCACCGACCAGTACAATCAATATAGGTTTTACCAAGTCAGTTTCAACGTACGTCGTTGTTGTTAATCATGTGAAGATGTTTGGAGAAATTGATGTTGGCGAAGCGTTAATAATTCAAATGGAAAAGGTTAAAATAGAATTGTTCATTGTTTTTAACATGAAACTGCATGAAGATTGACAATTAAGATAACAGTTGAGGACCGACCTTTCAATACAATCAACTTTTGGTCAATAAATCGAACCCTAATTCTCGAAGTCAGTATTATTTTTTGAGTATTTCTTTTATGTTTGTCGCAATACTTTTTAAAGCCAATATAGTAATTTATGTTTAAACCTATCCTTTTGTAATTTCACAACGTTCGTACTAATTTACATAATTTAATCTAAATTACTAAAATTTGCTAAGGAGTCAAATCAATTTAAAACGACTAACAAATATGATATAATTTACATAATTTAATACTTTTTATGTTTGCCTCTTTTGAGTATGGTACTCATTTACAGAAGAATGCACCCATGCTCTTCGCCTTTCTTGTTCCCCTGTTTAAAGATCATTAACATTTTCAATTCATAAAATTAGGCAACTTTTACTCAAATAAATAAAATGAAGGAAATATAGCAAATGCAAGATACAATGATCTTGCCGTCATAAACACCCAGCTCAATTTGTCATTATTCCCATAGTCATATATGTCTAGTATATTTTATGCCACGTGATTTAATTTTTAGATTTTTGGGGATTGTTACACTAATTCCACTTTTGGTTAAAGAAGGAAAATTTTTAGAGGATTGTTAAAAGGACTCCGCTTTTGGTTAAGGGGACTACCGTTTTCTGTTTATCTTAAAATTGTTAAGGGGGATTAAAATAAATTTGCCTCCCCTTAAATATATTAATAAAATTTCCAATACTAACCTTATACTCTTCATTAATACAACCTTAAAACATAAACTCTAATTTAATCCTGTAGACAGAAAAATAATAATACATGAAACATAAACGTTCTACACACATGAAAATAACATATTCAAGTATTGTTTACTTTAGTTTTCATTATCAAAGTAACTATGGAACACAATAACAACAAATGAACAAATACAAAGCACACTAGCCACAAATGAAAAAAAAGAGTAACAACATACACATACGCTTAACACAACATGAACATAACCATAAATTCACTTAACAAACATTTGTTTTAATGTTGGAATATGTACACTGTTTTAATGTAATTACTTTTGACAACTCATCTCATAGCGAGATTGTTTTTCTTATCAAACTGTAAGATCTAAATCATAACACATTGTATTCACCGTCGAACAAAATCCAAACTTTCCATGACGAACTTTATTCATCGTTCGTGCAAATGAACGAAATTCATCCGCTTTCTGCAAATTGTATTCATCTTTTTCAACAAAATTATAAAATTTCAAAAAGGGTATTTATCAACGTTTGATTTTTTTTTAATTTTTTTTTTAACCTCACGACGTGCTTGGATCGAACTGAGATTGAATTTTGATCGATTTGGTTTAAGGGATGATGAGGCCGGGGCACTTTAGTCTATATTTTATTTTATTTTTAAAATTCCAGACCCCTCTTAACAAATTAAAAATAAGATGGAGTCCCTTTAAATTTATCTTCCCCTTAACAAAAAATGGAGTCCCTTTAACAATTCTCAAATTTTAAAGGGACTACTCCATTTTTATTTGTTAATGGATTGGATTTTATAATATAAAAATAAAAATAGACTAAACAACCCCTAGCTATCGCGTGTTTTGGTAAACACTAAACTTCGAAATTCTTCGTAGTTTGATCGAAATGAAATTGCACTTCTAAAAATCAAAAGAAATCGCTTATTAATTCCTACTTCATTCAATTCTTGATCATTACCGACACCTGAATATGTCTTCATCTCAATTATGGATTTCTATTGTACATACTCAATCAAGCTTTTTGTTTATTCATGTATTTTAAATTAAATCGTCAAATTTCAATACGGTATTACGTTTACTTTCCTAATCCGATGCCTTTTAATCACACATAAAACTTTCATGTGTCTGAATTACGTTAATTATTTCTATTTTAAATCATACTCATTAATCAAAGTTTAGGTTTTAAAGTTTACATTAAGGAGGATTATATTATAGTAACATTGGAGTTTTTATTTATATGTTTAAAAGAAGGCTAATTTATTTTGTTTTCTCCATAACAACTGAACAATAAATTAAAAATGTTACCCCTCTTGAAAAAAAATAGAGTTCCTTTAGCAATCCATTAATTTTTTAATTGTGTTCCACCGTTCTACTAAAATAGTAAATTGATACCTATGTTGTAAAAATCCTTGTTAGGTTAGTTTCACTTAGTTTTTGCCTACTCTGCTTAGATAAGACTTGCTGAATCATCTCAACATATAAACATGTTTATGGACATCCATCTATGTGCAATTTAGACTTGATGCATGTTATAAGCATCAAAATAGTAGTTTCTAGTCATTATGTCTACATAGTTACCTCAAAATCCACAATATTTCATTATGGATCAGCTAATACTTATACATTACACTAAGATTTTATCCAAAATACATAAATTTTGTCAAAAATGTTTATTTTCAATTGATCCTCAATTACTCTACAGCCGGACGATTAATCTTCAATTTCAAGCTTATCAATGTCGATTAATCTTCAATTTCAATCTTCAATTTCAAGCTTATCATGACAGGAATCAACCTCTACTAACTATAGCTATTAGCAACATTGCATTTGATTTTTGAACAGAGGAAAAAAGAAATATAAACGTTTAAGCACAAGGCATCTATATTAAATGAGCGGACAAAATATTACAAACCTCAACACACCGGAAGCCGAAAAGAAGCAGTACTTCGTTCTGTAGCAGAAACATATTTCAAAATACAAACTCATGCCAAAATCGCCTATTCTACCAGTGAAAGATAAACGAACAAAAAGTGCAAAAATTCAAAATTTGAATCTTTTATGATGAGCGATATAGCCATCAGAAACAATCTGCTTCATACCGTCAGTTTCCACGACAAGTTGGTGTCGTCAATGTGTGGGAGATGCAGTGCAGCTAAAAGTCCACGCCACGTTTCTCCGGGGCCATCACCTACTTGGAAGTCTATTAGCTTCTTCTGCCTCCTATAATATTCTTCCAGTAACTTGCTCTGCGTGCAACATGTATAAAGTTAAAAATTACTGCTTGTATGACTGAAGGTAAATTTATATGAATATTTCAGCTCAAGGAGATGCATTCTTTCATCTGGGTCATATCCACACTTAGAAAATATCCAACAAGCAATTTTATATTATGAAATGTAATATATATACCCATTTCAATCTTCAATAAAATACAGATTTTGTAACCGGTTACATTTTTAGCGATTTTGTTTACAAATATGCGATCAAATTTGACGTTTGTTGAACAAAGGTCCAAGCTTCAGACGCCTGCTTAGCACGCGCATGAAGTTAGAACGTTTGTTGAACAGATGCCTGATATTTTAGACGTTTGTTCAACAAGCACCCAATGTATCTTTTTGTATAATTCTCAAGAGCCCGTTGAACAGGTTCCTGTCTTCATATGTCTGCTTTAATAACTATTGGAAAAAATGTTGGTTGCCTTTTGTAATGGTACAAAATGTAATATACACAGTTTGAATCGGCTGGAAATGGTCCTATAAGAAAGCAGCCATGAGTACTGTAGTTGCAAACTTTAAATGAAAGTAGCACTAACTTATATGTTGTACAGATGTCAATTTTTTCAGTGTACTAATTAAAAGTGATGACATAAAATCAAATCTCTTTGCTTTTAATGACATTGACATGTCTATCAAATTATCACAGTGAAGAGGAACTATCGGTGCAGAAGTTAGGAGCCAACGTACCTGCTCAGCATATGCCTGGAATTTCTCAATATGGTTCCCTTCCCTACCGACTCTTGATGTGTTTAACTTGCCGTGATGAGACCGAGAAGCCAAACACGGATTAAGACTACTGGATTCTGAATTGATTGCATCGAAGGATTTACCACAGTGAGAACATGTGTGGAATCCCACATCGTTCCTCATCAAACTATCCTCTTTGCATTTGAAGTTCACCACCAGGTCAACATCTGCAATCTGATCAAGGATTTCCTGATGGTACAGTAAAAATAACCATATCAAAATTATCTCTCTTGTTTACTATAGAATGATGCACTTGGACGAGTAATGTGAATTGTACGCATATAACCAAAGTGGAAAGTAGTAGCTTACAGCTTGGAACTGATTTCTCGGAATGCCGTCAAGTATAAATCCGGACTCGCCATTATGGTATCCTTCCTCCAGCCTTTTTGACAACAAACCAAATATAATATCTTCTGGAACCAGCTTCCCTTCATTCACAGCATTTGCTATCTGTAGACAATGCCAGGAGTCATATTACTTTCTTCAACCATATTGATCAAGATAAATCAAAGTTTTAACTCATGGTTAGGCTACATCTTAATCAGACACACGGAAATACTGCAAAAAAAATGCTACAGTTTCACTCACTGGTAAATCTCATGATAGATGAATATAACATCATCATCATCAGTAGCTCAGACTGGCCCATTTAAAAGATGGGGTCCTTCCGTTAATAGAAACAAAAAACCAGGTTCACATAATAAAAAAAACCCTGTCCATAGAATATTCACCCAGTGGCATATTCGAAGGTATCGATCCCAAGCATGTGATTCTTTTAGAATTTGGGGAACAAACGAAATGGCATAACCCAGTACCCTAGTTTCTACCGAATTCCCTACTTTATCCCGCTACAATCTAAAATGAATCCGATAACAATACAACTTTTAGAAATTTAATCAATCAATCAATCTTTGATTCACTGGATCGAATTCTCATACATGCAGTATTTCTAAAATTTTACACTAACAGTAAAGAATCCAGGCAAACGCTTAACAATTAAGAATAAAAGTCGAAACGCAAAATCAAACTTCAAAGCCAGAATTCAGAGATAAAGAATACCATAGCGTAAAGATTGGAAGTAGGATCAAGCTCCTGCCTTACAAGAGTTCCCATAGAAATGTAAGGAACCTGCATAATCTCCGCCAGTTTCGTGGCATACATATTCTTTTTCTTGGCCCCGCCTAGAAACACCCACTGCACACCTCTGTATTCCTTTTCGCCCCAGGTATCGATTTTCAGCTTAGGCCCTGCCTTTTCCGGGAATACGTCATCCTCCTCCCATTCACTCTCGTAAACCACCGCTGCGGCGGACGAAAGGGATCGAGCGGAGGAGATACGGTGGAGGAGGGATCGAACGGCGGAAATGGAGCGTAGAGACATGGTAGGCGCGTGGGTATGATGTGAGTGCTCTGCGATTGCAAAGATATTTGGGCTGAAACTGAAAACGAGTCATGGATTTTGGACGTAATTACATGAGTGCCATTAGGGTTTTGCGGGGGCGATCGACACGTGTGCTATTTTAAGTGGAGGATCGTCCATGAATAAAGTGAAAATTATGCTTATTCCGGTTTTTGCACTGTTCGTTTGCAGGACAGGCGACCCGCATTAGTTAAATTTAAGGCCTGCTAAATTGGAACGTTATGTTTAAGAACAAAAAATTATATGACTGTTCTTATCAAATTGTCCCTATGTGAAAATCTACACGGTGTTTGATTTTTATTTCTTCGCTTTTCATTTCTAGTTATGAATCGATTGTGGACTGCGGTAGTTCTAGAAGACCCTAACTATTGTATTTTGGTATGGATTTTGAGTGTTGCTAGATGCAACAGACAAAGGGCTGGTTAATGCCCTATAAAATATTGTCAATTACCTTTTTCTTTTCTACACTTAAAAAAAAAAATATCACTATCCCATATAACATAAACTTACTGCATCTTCCTTTTCTTCCATCAGTATAATAACTAGTATTACCGTACAACGATGGGAAAAACCGACCGTTAAAGTATTCATCATGAAATATAAAATTATCTATTAAAACATATTTTATTAAAAAAAAAATTATATTGTAATTCAAGAGATAGAAGTAATTAAAAAAGTGAAAATTCAATTAAATTGAATTTTATATATAAACCAATTCGAAACTAAGAATATACTATCTTCACGTATATTAGTATATAAATTTGTGATTGTTTGTATTATTTTTGTTTGTTTATACTTTAACCTAGTTTTAACACTGTTAATTAATAAGTTTCAAAATAGAACAAAAAGAAGAAGGAATAGGAAAACTAAGAGACGACAATGTCTAACAAATACATCTTGAAACTGTTAATGTACCACTTCTCAATCCAAAAAAAAAAAAAACACACAGAAAGGACAAAATTGTTAATGTAAAACCCCTCGATCAAAAAGGTTTAATAAAAAGAAACAGAGATGACAAAATCCAGCAAATATATACATCCATCTTATAGAAATACAAGCATAACCCATTACATGTACAGCCCACGGCCTTCAGCAAAGTAAACCCGCTCTTGAAGTCCAAACACGCACTGCAATCTCCATCATTCAGTTAACTCGTTGGTTCCTCCAGTCATCCGAGCAACTCCACCATCATCCAATAGAAAATTAGACAGTAAATGGACATGAATTTGTACAAAATCTGAGTATCACAGATCGAACTTCGCCTCAACAAAAAGTAAGTTGAGAGTCCAATCCATGCTTGGCAGCTGCCACGAAAACCAAAACACAGTCATAAATATCAAACGCAAACAACTAGACTACCAAGAATAAGTCCCAATTTCCATCTTACCATAGCAAACTAACTTGAAATAAATTAGCAAACGAAATTTGTAAGCACCACATGATTTACAAAGTCTGATACCAGAATTAGATTTGTCTAATAAATAAGTCCAGGTGTGTAGATATGTATGATGAAAACACCAAAGAAGCCTTTTCATGTCCTCCTCACCTGCAGCTAATTCAAAACCGGCTAAGGTAACGGGAATTTTTGAAAGTAGGAGGGAAAGTACTCATACGTCATGGATTTGCTTGGTCATCGCAGTTCCCATCCATAGAAAAGCCATTGGGAGAAAGGAAACTTCTAGTGGGAGGATGAGTAATCTTCACGTGCCCCGTAGGTTCAAGTACGGTTTCAAAAAGGAACCTAAGCTTCTCTCAGGACGAAGGCTGCAGCTGCTGCCATATCTCAATTTTGAGTATGCATGGTCCATTTGCATGTGCATGCAAACATCAAACTTATCAATACCGACTAATTATGGACAAGAGGTGCCTGATAGTTTGGTTGCTCGAATATGGAAGGGAGATTCTATCCACGGTGATGCAGTTGAAAGTTTGGCACAATCACTTATGCCAGTTTGTCTCATTTGCTGATCGTTGAAAATATTGCTCGTATTATGCATATGAAGAAATGGAAAAGACATGACGTAAGTTATGTTGTTAGTGGATGGGAAGAAGAAATTTATTATTTAACTATAGACAGTGAAGAAAGATCATGCGTGAAAAAACCGAACAAGATTATTTAGTTTTCATCTTTATTTAAAAACATATTTTAATGCTAAGGAACCAGTAATCTATAGCATGGATCAACTGCAGTGACCGTAGGATTCAAGAGAAATATAGAATCTTAGCCTTCGGATGTTTACTTGTATTAATTATACAGTGCATACTTCCATCTTTAAACAATTTTAAACCATATAGACTGATTGAAGACTGCAGTTCAGTTTTTAATTTTAAAAACTAAATACTAAAATTTTCAGTTATAAATCTGTCTTTAATATGAGACTGAACAAATTCAGTTTTTATTTTTGTCTCTAATTGCAAGTTTTTCGGTAGTGATGTAGTATATAACAAACCAAAAAGCAAATTTGGTAGTGATAGTATATTGATATTCCAAACTAAATTGCTTTTCAGTCAAGCATCTAATACATGATAAATACAGCATAATACATCTACTATCTTTACAAACAATTTCCTTAACCTCATTTGCAGTATTTTTAGATATTGGCTATAAATTTATATCTATCAAACAGTTCCTTTAACCTCATATGTAACTTTAACAACATGAAAATAAAGACAAAAAATACCTTAGCAAAAGTCACACCCACTCGGTTGCAATACCTCATTTTGTTCACTTCGGCTACTCATAACCAAAGCCATTCTGTAGTTTTTATGTTCCAGATATCCATCGCTGAGTCAAGATCGTTTTGGCTCGCAACCATGCTACATTTTTTTGCTCAAGTCAAGCCTGCTTCATCTCACCTCAAAACTGGCCAGTTAGGTCATATTTCAACTGTTCTGTGCAAAATTAAAAAGGGAAGTTTGCATGATGCTTAACAGTAAATCAGCTTTAGGTATTGCCAAAAGAATTCATATCAGGAGTGAATTCTGAATGATGCAAAATGTGAAACTCAGTTCAAACACCTGGAATTTTCAATAAAAATTTAAAACAACCAACTTACACAAGATATAGATTAACACATGATTAGCATAGTAACATAAACCAATTTTTTTTTTATAATGATAGAGTTAACTCCAGTTTTCATCCTTTAAATTCTATCTTGGAATTTCTTATTTATGAATTATTTGATATGTCGTTATAAACACCGCTCAAATTTATAATGATAAGAATTGATGTTGGCATGAAGTTGTATATTACCAATGGCCAAATAACTCATTTGAAAAATAATGCTTTATTACCTTTAATTCTTAAACCAACACAATATGAACACCATTTTTATTTGATGAGGATAAAGGCTGCTACCACCGTCAATCGTAGAGATGGGGTAAGCCAACAGGGTAAACCATGCATTTTGGCAGAAAGAGACAGGTGCTACCCAATTTGAAGGCATGTCCTTTTTATACTCAACATCTGTCTTTTTCATCCAAACTCCATCTCTTCATCTCTCAACTATACCATAATTATCCACTTTTAAACTCTAATTACACTACAATACAATGGTAATAACATGAGGATTATCAACCTAATTAACAATCTCAATTATTTTATCAAGGCAAGTTAAAAAATCAAATTTAGAAAACCCAACAAAAATAGATCAACCCAATTTTGTCTGTATGCATTTACTCAATTAAGCACTTCAAATGTTCTGAACAAACACAAAATCCATACAAAAAATGATAATCCGAGAATCAATTTCCTAAGAAGTAGCTATAGCAGAATTTCAAGCGGTTTTTTGTATTTAAATGACCATGTATGAAAAATATAAATGAGTGATTTACCGATTACGGTTGTTTCAGAAATCTCTCCATTTGACGCAACTCTTATTTTCTTTGATTTGAGGTTAGAAGAGCCGTCATTGCATGTGGAATGGATAGAATTACCGCCGCCTTGGGAAACAACCCATCTCCGGTGTTAAAATGTGGGTCAACAAAACCCTAATTCGAGAATTGACTAATGGCTGAGAAGGAAGGTTATAGAGGCGGTTCACAATTTAGGGTACTGAGGAGCTAGGTTTAAAAAAATTGGGGATTTTTACAGTATCGAGGGATTGGGAAAAAAACTAAAATCACGATTTATTAGCGGAGGAAGAATCGGAGGAGCACGAGGGTTGAAGAAATGCAGGAAGAATCAGAGGAGGACAAGCAGCGAAGAAATTGTCGTAGAAATCAGATATTGCAGCCGATTATAATTGGCTACAGAGAGTTTAATTTTGGCTCTCGTACAGTAGGGAAACCTCCCTAACGGTCGGTTTCATTTAAAAAAAAATTCAAATTCTCAAAGTCAACATTGATGAAACAGTGCCTAGTTTTGTAACGAAACGGCATTTTCCCCGATCTTGATTATCGATACAAATATCACATCGACTAACCAAATACCAGAAATTGCTGGATCATTAATAGAAAGAAGTTAGAAAATGAGAAATAGAAAGAAAGAAAATTAGAATAGAAGAAAATAGATAGGAGACAGAACTAAACAAAAACACAGAATCTCACACCGCAGCGCAATAAAATATTATATATATATATATATATATATAACAACTTTTGGAATACAATTTTTTTACTTTATATACGTATCATCATTAGAGTACAATACAACACAGTGAAAAATAAACAGTAAATATCCAACGCTGAAGCTTCCTGCTTCAAACTCCTCCAAGTATATCTGTAAACACCTGAACTACTTGACTGCTCGTACAAATTTGGGCACCCAAGAGTTTAGGGAAAAAAACAAAATAAACTCTGAGTCGGTCATGAGACTGGTGTGAGTAAACTCTACCCACTTGGTTTAACTTTTAAAAATTGTTTTGTAAAGGGAAGATAATCATAAGACCGATCCATACATAAACGTGGATGGTTTTTACCTTACGATAACCCAAACCATTCTTTAAAATCAATATTTTTCTGATATTATAATAGCGTGTAAAACAAGTAAATAACAATATAGCAAAACACTTGCATCTCACACTCTATATATATAGTATACAATCAAAACCGCAGGCTCTTATTGGAGAATGGGTTCCAACTGACAAGGTATGGGACCACCTTCCGACAGTTTATCTCTAGAGAGGAATACACCGGGTTCAACAAGAACATCTTGCAACCAAGGCTAAACATGACTAGCCCCTCACTTTGCTTGAGAGTACCAAATGTATTGTCACCAACGGTTGGGATCAGCAATCGTTTCCCGAAAGGGACAACATCGAAAGATTAAAGAAGTAAATGGAATTTCTCTAGATCAGGTGACAATACACCCTACTTGGGTGCGACCCACTTAGCCATGTGACCTACCCGATTTTATACCATTTCCCGATTGCGAGGCTTGAGGTTACGATTTCTTACCTTTCATTGATAGCACAATCACTTTGAATGTCACATTGTCAGATCCGTTAATCACTAATTGATTTGCACAAAGATGTTCTGGATATTATGCTAAGAGAATAAATTCTCCGCCACCATATGTATATTTTTACAGAATAACTTATGCGATCATTGTAAATACTCTGTCAGACATTCGTCCATACACATTCGTTCTGGGACTGAACGAAACCGAATGCACAATTTCCATCAATTCATCTTAGGCAATTTCTACCTAGGATTAACAGAAAAATCCCTTGCACTTTACTCCGTCTTCGATTGTCCTCATATAATCTGATTCGCAACGCTACTGCCAATACGAAGTGGTTCTCGGATAATAATCCAACCGGTCTCTACATAGTGACAACGATGGTCAGAAACTTCGATAATCGGTAATTTAACTATTGAAGAAAACAACATCCATCCAAAGCACCAACCAATCACTGGGCCTCTTAGTTAATATTTTGTTAATTAAATCACTTCTCATTTACTTATCAATATTTGTTAACCTAAGTATTTTCAACAATCATCTTGGCCTCTTGCGCTATTTGGAAAATATTTTCATATATCGCCTCCTTTTATTTTCTATACCTCGAAAATATCTTCTATTTATAATTGAAGAACATTCCAATTACTTATCTCTTTCACAATCATTCATTTATTTCTATACTTAGGTAATATTTGTTACTATATTTCCAAAATCCCACTTACTTGGGTTAAAACGAATGTTGTGTAAAATATCGTTATAAAGCCAAAATACTGTATTCAACTAAATCTCTTTAAAAATTGATCTTCGAGATGGAATCTTTCTATTTATTGGTTAATAATGAAACCAATCAAGTTGGGGTATAACTAACTCTCAGACCTCGACTGAATAACATTCTTATCTTCAAAACGGACAAGGCTACTTATCTCAAATAATCAACATCATATAAAATTAATTATCCATTTTTAAACATGTATACGTTTCTCTTTCTAATTTTACCAGATTTAATTTATAGATTTCCTTTTTGTTTATAATATTCTATTTTAAGTTCGTTTCCTTAACAAATTCTATATATATCGATATATTGATTTCTAGTAATCTATTTTTCTTAAAAATATTCTAACTTCTTAAATTTTAGGAAAATTTCGCCAGCACCTCCTTTTTACTGGTCAATAGCTCAAACCTCAAATCGCCTGTCTAGGCCCTTTCCATTCAAAAAGAAAATCAAAAAGCCAAGCGGCTTGCCAATTCGGTGCATAAAAACTCATATGGAATATAAACGTGTACCTTTTTGCCGGACACTCGAATTATAAATCTTCGTTCTCTTCATTCCATACATATTCCATATATATACGTCCATTCCTAATTTATTCTAACTTCATTTAACATTTCCATTCAATTTGATAATTTATACTTTAATTAGCTCATTAGCCCATTTCACTTTTATAGCTGAACATATCAAGTTTATATACAAATTTTAATTTGTTTATAGACCAATTTAATTCCATTTTCAATTCAAGTTTTATATTCGATTTCGAATATAAATTCACAAATCCCATTTACTTATTTAAAGTCCAATTTCGATTCAACTCTTCATTAACTAATTATTCTTCAAATTTGTTAGTTATATTCAGTAATTAAAAATCTGATTTTTTTATTTCAAAAATCAGTCTATTTACTTTACTTGAGTTCATATTTATTTTATAACTCAAATCTAGATTTTTCTAATGGAAATTCGGATTTTATTTTCTTAAAATCCTTTTATTAGTTTAAATCAACCGTTATGGCTTTTAAACGATTATAGCGCTGTTTTTCTGGAAATTTGATTTTGACATAACTCAAAATCTTTAGGAAGAAATCTAGATTTTTCTCTTCCATTAGAAAACTATCATTCAATCAGTCCTGATGATTCTTGTTTCTCAGAATTCCGACTTAAATTGAGTTCTATATACTCAATTGAAGTTCGAAACGCCAATTTACGAACTACCACGGTGAGTTCTTTTTAGTTATTATTGAATATAAAATTTTAAACTTCGTTTATTAATAAATTCTAACTCCATTCTTCTATGTTTTAATATACATTTAATCAGTTTTTCAAATCTAACTTAAATACTCCGATCATCCCTAGTCGCCCAATACTTCATCACTTAGTTATAAATTCAATCACAATTCCATTTTTAATATTAATTTCCAATTCCGTTAGGAATAAATTATTTTTTAAAATTCGATGAAATTGAATTCCAAATATAATTTCTTAGACTTATCTCAATTCATTTTATGTCTTGAATATCGAGATAAAATCCGTTATTCCCTTTCTGAAACAATTTCCATTCATGGTTAAATTTAAATTTCTAAATTATCAAATGATAATTTATTTTACTAGATTTATAAACACCGTATATAAAATCAACATCCTTGTTTTATATAATAAAAACAAGTTTCATTTCAAAATCTATTTAAACTCAACTCCTTTTAGGTTCTGAATTCCGGAATAAAAACTATCGTTCCTTTTTTCGAAATGATTTCAAATTATATTTTTAAATTCATACTTGAATTTAATATTACAAATTATCTCTTGATAATTAATACACTACATTTATAAACACTATTTATAAATTTTCTTATTTATATATTTAAACAAGTTCCACTTCGAAATCTATTTAAAACCAATATCTTATTCTGGAATATTCTATTTATTATAATATATATATATACAATGAATCTATTTTCATATTCAAAATTTAAACTTATATTTAATACAATCGTAATATTTTTTAAAAAAATATTTATTTAAATAAATTCGATCTAATCGAATTCAAATCATAAATCCATACAGATTTATTTTAATTCAATTTACATTCTGAATATCAGAATAGATTTATCGTTTCTCTTTGAAAAAATTTCAGTTTCCCTTTTTAAATTCACATCTGAATTTAGACTTCCCAAATTATCTAAATGATAATTTTTCTATTTCAGTTATAAACACCATTTATAAATTCACTTAAATTCCCCGTGTTATTTAATGTATAAACATCGTTTATAAATTCACTTCAATTTTCTATATTATTTAATTTATAAACATCGTTTATAAATTCAATGCTTGTTTTTATTATTCAAAACAAGTAAATATTTCTTAACCCATTCGAAATTCAAATTCTACTTTTAGAAAAATAGACTCTCGTTTAAATCTCAAAATCCCTTTTCATGATGTTTTTGTATATATATCAATATTTCTAGTGATATTTAAACATCTAAAACACTCAATTATCAATCCTAGGTTTTCTAACACATCATATATGGTAATATATATGAAAACAAACAAATAATAATATTTTTTAGGAATCCAGTTGGATCCCTCCAACATGTTTTCCTGCATCCACAGACGTTAACCAACATAAATAATACCCATCCTTCTTCGAGGCAGGGTATTGCGGTATAGAAGGTCATCCACTATCATATTGTGGGGCGCTTAGGATCATCCGCTAATAATACTGCGGGCTTCCGCTAATGGTACTGTTGGAATATCCGACCACCAATATATATATATATATATATAATAGCCACAAACACCAAGCCTAAATAACTAATATATATATATAATAGCCACAAAATATTTAAATAGCAATGCAACAAATCATACAACAAACAGCATATTATATTAAATAAATATTCGTTATAATAAATTATAACGAATCCAGAAAGTGAGTTTACTCACCATGATTTTTATTTGCCGAAAATCCCAATTTAAATAAATCGAATGTAATAACCCGAAAATCTGGGCCAGTTTAAAATTTTTATTTTGGCAATTTTAGCGAATTTTGATTATTTAAAATGAATTATTTTAAATAATATCGACGAGAAATTTATTTTAAATAGAAATCGAACGTATATATTATATACGTCGTCGTTAGAATATAAATATTTATATATAATTATAAATAGAATTGAATATGAAAACGATTTCGAAATGAATTGAATTGAAAACGATTTCGAAATGAATTGAATTGAAAACGATTTCGAAATGAATTGAATTGAAAACGATTTCGAAATGAATTGAATTGAAAACGATTTCGAAATGAATTGAATTGAAAACGATTTCGAAATGAATTGAATTGAAAACGAATTCGAAATGAATTGAATTGAAATGAATTCAAATTGAATCGAAATTTGAATTGAATAGAAATGAATTTTAAAACGAATTTATAAAGAAAAATTCAATTTTGATTTGAATTGAAATGGAAGTTGAAATTGCTTTTGAAACGAACTTTAAAACTATTTATATAATTCGTTTTAAATAGAAATCGACGAAATATATATATAATATATATATATTATATATAATGGCCTGAATAGAACGCGCCGCGCCGCGGCAGTTCGTGAATTTCGACCATTTATTTCAAACGGAAATTACGGGAGATCCGACCGTCGGATTCTCCTAAAACCGGAACCGTTGGGTTCGTATCGAAAAGAGCTTTCTAAAGAATGTTAGAAATTAGAAATCTAACGGTTGGATTTGGAATTATGTCCAGATCAAATTCGAAAAAGGTCGCTGTAAGTGCAGTTCGATGGCCATTGATGGAAATCGACTGTACGGGCCTTAATAAAATTATTAAAAATAGTAATAATTTGTGTGAAATCATAAGAAATGATTTAGAAAGAATTGGGATGAAAAACTCCATATTTGAAAAGATAAAAATAGATTTTTATCGAAATGAACTAGTTTTGAACTAGAATTATAATTCTATTTATTTTTAAATAAATAAATTGAATTCGAAAAGGGTTTTAAAAATAACCAAAATTTCCAATGATTGCATTGGAGTGGATTTGAATCGAAATTGTCTTCGGAATATTTCGATGTTGGAATTCGGGATTATACAGATGTTGTTATGGAAATTTGAAAGATGTAGATATTTATATCGTTATTTCCAATACGACATTTGTTAATCGTAGAATTTGATATTGAATATAAGTCGATATATTTTCTATTCAGAGCCTTATATTGAATATCAAATGTGATTTGGGTTTGTCGTGAATGGTGTCTTCACTAACACTGTTCTTGAACCCAGTTGAGAAAAGATTAAATCTTTTGATTTAGATTTAATGAAGTGTACCAATTAAATAATATTTAATTGGAACTGAATTGATATTGATTTTTGGGTTTATCGTGAACAGTGTTTTAAATAACACTCGTTCTTTAACCCGATAATTAATGAATGTGATTTTGGGTTTATCGTGAACCGTGTTTTAAATGACACTGATTCTTTAACCCAGTCGAAGATTAAAACTAAGTGGAGTTTTAATGAATCTTTAATTAGATTGAAATGATCGAGAATGGAGTATCACCAGTTTTGCTCCAGGCGATAGTTAAATCTTTAATTAGATTTGAACGTGAAATGGTAATTGAATTTACCGATAACACCGTGGTGTTAGATATGAAGTATAACCAGTTTTACTTCATGGGATGAATAGGTTGGGATTGGGGAAATTAAAACAAATGATTACTTCGGTAAGTTTCGTTAATCCCGACTAGTTTGAATTGATATTCAAAAATAGATTAAAGAATAAATTCAAGAAATTTATCTTGGATAAAATTAATGGGAACCTTTCCCTATGAATGTGAAATCGAAACTAACTGTCGGTTAGCTAAGCAGAATGGTTTTCTGGATATTGATCTGATGTTGGTTTCGGCCTTCGGGGTTAATATTTGGGGAATTATTCTCTTGATTAATTTACGGTTAGTGACTGATGAATTGGAATGAGGCGTATGTTGTGTTTGTGTAACACTTATTTAAAGTATACGCGAGTTATTCGGAAAGACCGGGTTTATCCTATTCTGAATAACTGATACGACGATAAGTCGAAGATGAAGACGATGGTCGAAGACCGGAAGTCTTCACGTCGTTTGGGTGATTACTGATGATATTGATTAGGCTGTACACCCAAGAAGATGGAAACAGTTGGTGATCGTCCAGACGTACTTGGAGATCGATGGATATGCGGGGTACTAGGTGCCTCCGGTTTCGTTCAGACCTAGAACGGACTTGTAAATGGACTGTGTGTCTGACATTGGATTTTAGTCCGTGTGATTGATCTCTATTAAATATATATCTGTTTGGCGACGGAGAATTTATTCTCTTGCTTAACGCCCTTCTCTGAGACGTACGAGCTCAGGGGTTATATATTGACGGATATCAAACGCATGGAGTGAATTGCCTGTGTGGCATGCCTAAGTGGCAATTGATCGAGGCTTCTGTTGAAAAGCAAAGTCTTGTGGTGATGATCAAAGCAAGGCCTTTGTGGCGTAGCTTTGTGTAACATTTACTTCGCGTGTTTCACACCCGGTATGAACCAAAAACGGGAGACGGACCTCAGGGAGGACTTGCGTTTCTTTCTAGCTAAAAGTGGCGTCAGTGGTTTTACACGCCCTGACGAGTTTGACTTATGTGGTTGTTGCTGTTGCGAGGCGCCTTGGATTGATCGGTCGTTCTCGAACCGATGGAGTCATTTGATGGCTCATTTGCGCCCCAAAGGGCGGGGAAACGTAGTGTTCAGGCATTTTAATCCACATCGGTGGACCGGCCCTGTCGCTCCTAGGGTCACTCGAGCTCTGATCCTGAGACATGGTAGGCTAGATTGTCTCGAATCGGTTGAGGACTATCTTTTGCCTCGGTTCATAGAAGGAAATCCAATTTCCAAATACGTGACTTTGCGGTTTTATTTGTAAACCTATATATGGCGACATGATATATGGTACCCATGCCGCCTATGATTGATACTTATGATTTGAAGTTGTTTTATACACTATGCACTTATTATAGTATCAAATGATTTGTTTTAAACGTATCAAGCATTCTTTGGCTGTTATAAGGGAAAACCCTATCCCCCGGCTTGCGTTGCATTGTGTGATAGGACCTGGGTCTTATAACAGCTTCATCTTTCTTTATTTAGCATTGCGCTGTTTGTTTTATGCACTGGTATTCTTGGGAGGGAACCCGTTCCGTGTTATACGGCGTGGTCCCTTGATTTACCTTTGAAAATAAAGATTAAAAACTGTTTTAGTTCTCACACCAGTCACATTTGGTATCAGAGCTTTGGTTTACAATGCTCAGAGAACAAGACACATTAGAACCTTACGAAAGAATTCATCAGATATTGGATTAGTAATATCCAATTAGAATGACTCGTTAGAGATGGGATCAGTAGTACCCTAGAACGGGTGTGAAGAGTATATTTTTTTCAAATGAAAACAATTTTGTTTTGAAAATTTAAATCAACTATTCGTATTTGATTATTTGTTTATATTGATTTTGGACAATTCAGTATATAAAGAATTTGCATATACGTCTTGCAAACGTATATTCAAAATTTTAATATATTGGATAGATATAGAATCACACTCTAGTCGCACGGACCTGATTATGATGATTGACGCGTCATCATTAGTAATTATTTTCGTGTTTCGAAGGTGTGATATCTATATATTTCCATTGGACTGGTGTGAGAACCAAAACTTATATAGTTAGAATACATTGTTGTGATTTGGCATCGAAAACATGATTTTTTGTATATATATCAAATTATGAATTTGAGACTCTAATTCACTAATTGATTGATGTTTGTGTTGTCTGTTTATTTGGTTGAAAATTTTGAACCATTTAGCCTAATTGAATCACATATTGACTGTATTGAAAATCGGTCGCATTTGCTTGCATATACCTATACTTACATTGAACAGGTCATAGCAAGGAGGCTAGAGCAGAGAATAAAATTTGTTTGCCCGATAAATAGGTACATGTTTACTACATAATTTACTGTTTTGTTTGGGTGATGATGATTTTATGAGCCTATTGGCTAGCCGCTTGGCTTTTTCTTTTTCTTTTTGAGATTAGAAGGACCGGGGAAGCTATTTGAAATTCCCCGATGCTCCTGGTGCAGGGGAGGTTATGGCGAAATTTTTCTAAAATTTAGGGTGTTAGCCAAATTTTTGAAATTTTGAAAATTCTCAGAAACTGAAAAGTTGGAGAATGGAAACCAGATCGAACGTAGAGTTGATTAATCAAACCACTTTCGACTTTGTTCCTTTTCGGGGACGAAAAGTTTTAAGTGGGGGAGATTGTAATAACCCGAAAATCTGGGCCAGTTTAAAATTTTTATTTTGGCAATTTTAGCGAATTTTGATTATTTAAAATGAATTATTTTAAATAATATCGACGAGAAATTTATTTTAAATAGAAATCGAACGTATATATTATATACGTCGTCGTTAGAATATAAATATTTATATATAATTATAAATAGAATTGAATATGAAAACGAATTCGAAATGAATTGAATTGAAATGAATTCAAATTGAATTGAAATTTGAATTGAATAGAAATGAATTTTAAAACGAATTTATAAAGAAAAATTCAATTTTGATTTGAATTGAAATGGAAGTTGAAATTGCTTTTGAAACGAACTTTAAAACTATTTATATAATTCGTTTTAAATAGAAATCGACGAAATATATATAATATATATATTATATATAATGGCCTGAATAGAACGCGCTGCGCCGCGGCAGTTCGTGAATTTCGACCATTTATTTCAAACGGAAATTACGGGAGATCCGACCGTCGGATTCTCCTAAAACCGGAACCGTTGGGTTCGTATCGAAAAGAGCTTTCTAACGAATGTTAGAAATTAGAAATCTAGCGGTTGGATTTGGAATTATGTCCAGATCAAATTCGAAAAAGGTCGATGTAAGTGCAGTTCGATGGCCATTGATGGAAATCGACTGTACGGGCCTTAATAAAATTATTAAAAATAGTAATAATTTGTGTAAAATCATAAGAAATGATTTAGAAAGAATTGGGATGAAAAACTCCATATTTGAAAAGATAAAAATAGATTTTTATCGAAATGAACTAGTTTTGAACTAGAATTATAATTCTATTTATTTTTAAATAAATAAATTGAATTCGAAAAGGGTTTTAAAAATAACCAAAATTTCCAATGATTGCATTGGAGTGGATTTGAATCGAAATTGTCTTCGGAATATTTCGATGTTGGAATTCGGGATTATACAGATGTTATTATGGAAATTTGAAAGATGTAGATATTTATATCGTTATTTCCAATACGACATTTGTTAATCGTAGAATTTGATATTGAATATAAGCCGATATATTTTCTATTCAGAGCCTTATATTGAATATCAAATGTGATTTGGGTTTGTCGTGAATGGTGTCTTCACTAACACTGTTCTTGAACCCAGTTGAGAAAAGATTAAATCTTTTTATTTAGATTTAATAAAGTGTACCAATTAAATAATATTTAATTGGAACTGAATTGATATTGATTTTTGGGTTTATCGTGAACAGTGTTTTAAATAACACTCGTTCTTTAACCCGATAATTAATGAATGTGATTTTGGGTTTATCGTGAACCGTGTTTTAAATGACACTGATTCTTTAACCCAGTCGAAGATTAAAACTAAGTGGAGTTTTAATGAATCTTTAATTAGATTGAAATGATCTGTGACGGCAAGGAATTTCGCTCGGTCCGAACCAGTCGCTAAACCGATCCAGGCCGTTCGAAACGCCCTATCGTTTGAGAACACGACAAAACAGAACGCATACAGAAGAACGTTTCACTGTATATTACAACAATGCATCAGATTACAAGAATATACAGAGTATAAATGAATATTACACAGAAATATCAGAGATTTAATTTACATTTAAATACATAGCAGCGGAAAATAATACAATACACAACTAGAAGGAGATATACGGATACAAAGCTTTCCGGATATCGTTCCAGCTGTAAACCAGGATCCTGTGAATATAAATCTGCAAAACCCAAAACTACTAGCTGCCCGTGTCAAAATAGGGGCACCCAGAGTTTAGGTTAAAACAATAAACTCCAGGTCAGTCATGTGACTGGTGTGAGAACTAAAACAATTATTAATCTTTATTTTAAAAGTTAGGTAAACCAAGGGACCACGCCGTATAACACGGAACGGGTTTCCTCCCAAGAATACCAGTGCATAAAACAAACAGCGCAATGCTAAATAAAGAAAAATGAAGCTGTTATAAGACCCAGGTCCTATCACACAATGCAACGCAAGCCGGGGGATAGGGTTTTCCCTTATAACAGCCAAAGAATGCTTGATACGTTTAAAACAAATCATTTGATACTATTATAAGTGCATAGTGTATAAAACAACTTCAAATCATAAGTATCAATCATAGGCGGCATGGGTACCATATATCATGTCGCCATATATAGGTTTACAAATAAAACCGCAAATGCCACGTATTTGGAAATTGGATTTCCATCTATGAACCGAGGCAAAAGATAGTCCTCAACCGATTCGAGACTGCCTAGCCCGAGTCTCAGGCAAGCCTTGGATCGTCAGGGCCGGTCCACACGGAGTGGATTAAAATGCCTGAGCACTACGTTTCGCCGCCCTTTGGGGCGTAAGCGAGCCAACGAATGACTCCATCGGACCCGGATCGTCCGATCTAACCGAGGCGCCTCGCAACAGCAACAACCACATAAGTCAAACTCGTCAGGGCGTGTAAAACCACTGACGCCACTTTTAGCTAGGAGGAAACGTAGGCCCTCCCTGAGGTCCGTCTCCCGTTTTTGGTTCATACCGGGTGTGAAACTCGCGAATCAAACGTTACACAAAGCTACGCCACAAAGGCCGTGCTTTGATCATCACCACAAGACTTTGCTTTTCAACAGAAGCCTCGATCAATTGCCACTTAGGCATGCCACACAGGCAATTCACTCCATGCGTTTGATACCCATCAATATATAACCCCTGAGCTCGTACGTCTCAGGGAAGGGCGTTAAGCAAGAGAATAAATTCTCCGCCGCCAAACAGATATATATTTAATAGAGATCAATCACACGGACTAAAATCCAATGTCAGACACACAGTCCATTTACAAGTCCGTTCTGGGTCTGAACGAAACCGGAGGCACCTAGTACCCCGCATATCCATCGATCTCCAAGTACGTCTGGACGATCACTAACTGTTTCCATCTTCTTGGGTGTACAGCCCAATCAAGATCATCAGTTATCACCCAAACGACGTGAAGACTTCCGGTCTTCGACCATCGTCTTCATCTTCGACACCACGTCGAACCAGTTATTCAGAATGGGATAAACCCGGTCTTTCTGAATAACTCGCGTATATATTATAAAAGTGTTACACAAACACAACATACGCCTCATTCCAATTCATCAGTCACTAACCGCAAATTAATCAAGAGGATAATTCCCCAAATATTAACCCCGAAGGCCGAAACCAACATCAGATCAATATCCAGAAAACCGTTCTGCTTAGCTAACCGACAGTTAGTTTCTGATTTCACATTCATAGGGAAAGGTTCCCATTAATTTTATCAAAGATAAATTCCTTGAATTTATTCTTTAATCCATTTTTGAATATCAATTCAAACTAGTCGGGATTAGCGAACCTTACCGAAGTAACCATTTGTTTTAATTTCCCAATCCCAACCTATTCATCCCATGAAGTAAAACTGGAAATACTTCATATCTAACACCACAGTGTTATCGGTAAATTCAATTACCATTTCACGTTCAAATCTAATTAAAGATTTAACTATCGCCTGGAGCAAAACTGGTGATACTCCACTTTCGATCATTTCAATCTAATTAAAGATTCATTAAAACTCCACTTAGTTTTAATCTTCGACTGGGTTAAAGAATCAGTGTCATTTAAAACACGGTTCACGATAAACCCAAAATCACATTCCATTAATTATCGGGTTAAAGAACGAGTGTTATTTAAAACACTGTTCACGATAAACCCAAAAATCAATATCAATTCAATTCCAATTAAATATTATTTAATTGGTACACTTCATTAAATCTAAATAAAAAGATTTAATCTTTTCTCAACTGGGTTCAAGAACAGTGTTAGTGAAGACACCATTCACGACAAACCCAAATCACATTCGATATTCAATACAAGGCTCTGAATAGAAAATATATCCGCTTATATTCAATATCGAATTCTACGACTAACAAATGTCGTATTGGAAATAACGATATAAATATATGTATCTTTCAAATTTCCTTAACAACACCTGTATAATCATGAATTCCAACATCGAAATATTCCGAAGACAATTTCGATTCAAATCCACTCCAATGCAATCATTGGAAATTTTGGTTATTTTTAAAACCCTTTTTAAATTCAATTTATTTATTTAAAAATAAATAGAATTATATTTCTAGTTCAAAACTAGTTCATTTCGATAAAAATCCATTTTTATCTTTTCAAATATGGAGTTTTTCATCCCAATTCTTTCTAAATCATTTCTTATGATTTTACACAAATTATTGCTATTTTTAATAATTTTATCAAGGCCCGTACAGTCGATTTCCATCAATGGCCATCGAACTGCACTTACAGCGACCTTTTTCGAATTTGATTTGGACATAATTCCAAATCCAACCGTTAGATTTCAAATTTCTAATATTCGTTAGAAAGCTCTTTTCGATACGAACCCAACGGTTCCGATTTTAGGAGAATCCGACGGTCGGATCTCCCGTGATGTCCGTTTGAAATCAATGGTCGAAATTCACGAACTACCGCGGCGCGGCGCGTTCTATTCAGGCCATTATATTATATATATAATATATATAATATATATATCGTCGATTTCTATTTAAAACGAATTATATAAATAGTTTTAAAATCGTTTCAAAAGCTATTTCAACTTCCTTTTCAATTCAAATCAAAATTGAATTCTTCTTTATAAATTCGTTTCAAAATTCCTTTCTATTCAATTCAAATTTCAATTCAATTTGAATTCATTTCAATTCACTTTCAATTCAATTCGAAATCGTTTTCAATTCAATTCACTTCGAAATCGTTTTCAATTCAATTCATTTCGAAATCGTTTTCAATTCAATTCATTTCGAAATCGTTTTCAATTCAATTCATTTCGAAATCGTTTTCAATTCAATTCATTTCGAAATCGTTTTCAATTCAATTCATTTCGAAATCGTTTTCAATTCAATTCATTTCGAAATCGTTTTCAATTCAATTCATTTCGAAATCGTTTTCAATTCAATTCATTTCGAAATCGTTTTCAATTCAATTCATTTCGAAATCGTTTTCAATTCAATTCATTTCGAAATCGTTTTCAATTCAATTCATTTCGAAATCGTTTTCAATTCAATTCATTTCGAAATCGTTTTCAATTTAATTCATTTCAAAATATTCGATTTCGAAATCACTTTTCAATATTCATTTCAAAATGAATAAAATCGATATAAATATCGTTCACGTCAAAATGGCGTCAATCTAATCAACACGGCTTCATAAATTTCTATTTTCAAATATTCTATTTCAAATATTTCTTTTTCAAAATAGTTGTTATTATCAAAATATTTCGTTCAACACATGACCAATCTCAATGAATGAGTACTGTCAACACATGAACTTTTATTTTATATTGATAAAGATGTAAATTTTATTACTAAAATATTTCGTTCAACACATGACCAATCTCAACGGATGAGTACTGTCAACACATGAACTTTTATTTTATATTGTTCTTTGTTTTTCAAATTGGAATGAGGCCCAATCAATTACCATATAAAGTTAATTATATGGATTTTCATACAACACATGTATATAATAACATTGAAAATAATCAACCATCAACCAAAGTGCACTACACTGTAAAAGCATCAAATATAGATATTCAACGCTTATAACAGCCTGTCAATCTATCGATCGACATATTTAATCAATCAGGATGAGTGAACTTCAAATTTCATCCCAACACCCGTGTGGGGTTTCAAACAATCAAACACATATTTTATTTGTGCTGTTGGGCGATGTGTGAAATTTATCGACCCAATCAATATCAGTCAAATCAGTGTATATACAAACAAATCGGCCGATTTGTTTATAACTATTCATTTATTCACATTCACGTTAAAAATTATATTTTTAACGATAAAACATTTTATTTCAACCTATGAATTTCTATTCAATTCATTTCCACAATAAAATAATATTTTTATTTTCTAACATATTTTAGAAAATTTCGGCGGCATAACGACATGATACTAGAAACGGGACAAGGCCTAGCCTTATCCCCGGTCTAGTGAAGGCCCACGCCATTCACACATCAATCAAATCAATTTCATTATGCAAACCACAAAATTTGGAGTAAGAGTCTAACCTAGCCTTACTCCTTCGCCTTATAACGGCGCACGTCTAATCCTAACCAATTTATCGATTCGATTTTTCACACCACAAACCACATTCAAACCAATATCGCAATCAATCACCAAACAGTCAAACAAACAAGTCCATGGTCTGTGGACGATTGTGTCGGGTGCTACTAAGCACCGTCTGCATCCTAGTATATATATATAACTAGAAAAATTAAATTGAAAGGTGAGAAGTTCTCACATATTGCGATCCTAGCTCCACGGCTCTTCATTTGCAGAAGTCTTCGTCGTTTCGCCTTTTTGTCACCTTCGTTGCCCAAGGCCACTATATATATAAAAATCGAATTTTTATTTCAAAGTTCAATATATAAAAATCGAATTTTTATTTCAAAGTTCAATATATAAAAATCGAATTTTTATTTCAAAGTTCAATATATAAAAATCGAATTTTTATTTCAAAGTTCAATATATAAAAATCGAATTTTTATTTCAAAGTTCAATATATAAAAATCAAATTTTTATTTCAAAGTTCAATATATAAAAATCGAATTTTTATTTCAAAGTTCAATATATAAAAATCGAATTTTTATTTCAAAGTTCAATATATAAAAATCGAATTTTTATTTTTAAAACATTCCCATATATTTTCAAAACCTTGTGATATATACATATTCACAACTTTGTGAGATAGATATATTTTCAACAATGCTAATTTTTATATTTAAAAATCATTTCAAATTTATATTTTCTATTTAAAGTTTTAACCTTTTTCTAATCAGTTTTAAATACCTTTTTAAAATCAGTTTTAAATACCTTTTTAAAATCAGTTTTAAATACTTTAAAAACAAATCAGATTATCAATATAAATACAATAAGGAAATAATTAAAATAAACTTACATCGACTGTTGAAGGGGGGGGGGGGGTCTCGCGGTGGATCTGGGGCTAGGGTTCGACAAGGAGTCGCGGTGCTGGAGGGGTCGGAGGGGCTTGCGGCTGCTCCTCGTCGTGGGGGGGTTTCGAACGGGGGAGCGGTTCGGGGTGCGGTGGTTTACTTCAGGCTGGGGGGGTTTGGATGATGCGCGTTGTCCTTCGGCGGTGGGGCTGTAGAGCGGAGGTCGCGAAGAAGGGAGATCGGGTAGAGGGGGAGGACACGGCGTTGGGTGGAGCGCCACTGGTGGCAGAGCGGAGATATCAGCGTCCTTTTTTTTTTTTTTCTTTTTTTCTTTTTTTTCCATCTTCAGATCGAATAGGAAACTGAAGGGGGGTGCCAGAGTATAATAGGGAGAGGAAGAGATATTATATTTTTTTATATTTTATTTTTATTATTTTACTTTATTTTAATCTCCTTAGTTGACTTTTCTTTCGAAGTCGAAACGAGACCCACCGACTGTCGTCCATAGCGTTTTACCCCCATTCCGAACACAATGGGATATGTACCGTAAGCTGATTCGGCTGTTACAATCAGTTTTCGTTAAATTTACATTTAAATCACTATATTGAATTTTAAACGTACATTTCAAATTACTGGGGTCACATACTTACTAGAAAAATTCCAGAAAAATATTTTCTAGCTTCGTATTGACGATACGGTCCTAACAAAACTAGTTTCGTCGAATTCTGAGACCGTTGGTAAAATGGCCAATTTCCAGTCGATTAAAATCAACTGAAATGGTCAAAACACGTTTTCCTTTGCCACGCTCACATATTGATTCGAAAAATTATAAAATTTGAAACCTAGCAATTACCCGACATCACGGACCCAACAAAAGTGGTTTAGTCAAAATCCGAGGTCATTTGCAAAATGTCCATTTTTAAGGGCCTGAATTCCATAGCGACTATTCAGAATTTTCAACTGGACATATCTTATCATTTATAAAGTGAAATCTCAGTTTGTTAACTTCGTTGGAAAGATATTCACTATTAGATTCCATTATTTTTGGTTTTACTAAAATCCGGATTGTTTTGCACCCGGTACACTCAATTGAAGTTTGAAATCGAATTATCGAACTACCGCGCCATTTTCAATTCTATTTTATAATTTAAAATAAATATTTATATTCTAACGACGACGCGTATAATATATACGTTGAATTCTATTCAAAATAAATTTCTCATCGATATTATTTAAAATGATCTATTTTAAATAATCAAAATTCGCCAAAATTGACAAAATAAAAATTTTAAACTGGCCCAGATTTTCGGGTTGTTACAATCTCCCCCACTTAAAACTTTTCGTCCCCGAAAAGGAACAAAGTCGAAAGTGGTTTGATTAATAAACTCTACGCTCGATCAGGCTTCCATTCTCTAACTTTTCAGTTTCTGAGAATTTTCTAAAATTTCAAAAATTTGGCTAACACCCTAAATTTTCGAAAAATTTCGCCATAACCTCCCCTGCACCGGGAGCATCGGGGAATTTCAAATAGCTTCCCCGGTCCTTCAGATCTCAAAAAGAAAAGAAAAAGCCAAGCGGCTAGCCAATAGGCTCACAAAATCATCATCACCCAAACAAAACAGGAAATTATGTAGTAAACATGTACCTATTTGTCGGGCAAACAAATTTTATTCTCTGCTCTAGCCTCCTTGCTATGACCTGTTCAATGTAAGTATATGTATATGCAAACAAATGCGACCAATTTTCAATATAATTCAATATTTGATTCAATTAGGCTAAATGGCTAAAAATTAGCAAACAAACAAACAAACAACTCAGACATCAATCAATTAGTGAATTAGAGTTTCAAATTCATAATTTGATACATAGTCAAAAATCAGATTTTTGATGCCAAATCACAACAATAAGCCCTATCTAATTTTGGTTCTCACACCAGTCAATAGGAAACATATAGAAAGCTCACTTTCGTCACTCGAACATAAATTCTAATGATGGAGCTCCATCATCAAAATCATCTTCGGGCGATTAGAGTGTAATTCTATATCTATCCAATATATTAAAATTTCAAATACACGTTTGCAAGGCGTATATGCAAAATCTTTATATACTGAATTGTCCAAAATCAATATAAATAACTAATCAAATACGAATAATTGATTTAAATTCTCAAAACAAAATTTGTTTTCATTTTCAAAAATATACTCTTCACACTCGTTCTAGGATACTACTGATCCCATCTCTAACGAGTCATTCTAATTGGATACTACTAATCCAATATCTGATGAATTCTTTCGTATGTTTCTAATGTGCCTTGTTCTCTGCTTTGTAAACCAAAGCTCTGATACCAACTGTGACGGCAAGGAATTTCGCTCGGTCCGAACCAGTCGCTAAACCGATCCAGGCCGTTCGAAACGCCCTATCGTTTGAGAACACGACAAAACAGAACGCATACAGAAGAACGTTTCACTGTATATTACAACAATGCATCAGATTACAAGAATATACAGAGTATAAATGAATATTACACAGAAATATCAGAGATTTAATTTACATTTAAATACATAGCAGCGGAAAATAATACAATACACAACTAGAAGGAGATATACGGATATAAAGCTTTCCGGATATCGTTCCAGCTGTAAACCAGGATCCTGTGAATATAAATCTGCAAAACCCAAAACTACTAGCTGCCCGTGTCAAAATAGGGGCACCCAGAGTTTAGGTTAAAACAATAAACTCCAGGTCAGTCATGTGACTGGTGTGAGAACTAAAACAATTATTAATCTTTATTTTAAAAGTTAGGTAAACCAAGGGACCACGCCGTATAACACGGAACGGGTTTCCTCCCAAGAATACCAGTGCATAAAACAAACAGCGCAACGCTAAATAAAGAAAAATGAAGCTGTTATAAGACCCAGGTCCTATCACACAATGCAACGCAAGCCGGGGGATAGGGTTTTCCCTTATAACAGCCAAAGAATGCTTGATACGTTTAAAACAAATCATTTGATACTATTATAAGTGCATAGTGTATAAAACAACTTCAAATCATAAGTATCAACCATAGGCGGCATGGGTACCATATATCATGTCGCCATATATAGGTTTACAAATAAAACCGCAAATGTCACGTATTTGGAAATTGGATTTCCATCTATGAACCGAGGCAAAAGATAGTCCTCAACCGATTCGAGACTGCCTAGCCCGAGTCTCAGGCAAGCGCGCAGGCAAGCCTTGGATCGTCAGGGCCGGTCCACACGGAGTGGATTAAAATGCCTGAGCACTACGTTTCGCCGCCCTTTGGGGCGTAAGCGAGCCAACGAATGACTCCATCGGACCCGGATCGTCCGATCTAACCGAGGCGCCTCGCAACAGCAACAACCACATAAGTCAAACTCGTCAGGGCGTGTAAAACCACTGACGCCACTTTTAGCTAGGAGGAAACGTAGGCCCTCCCTGAGGTCCGTCTCCCGTTTTTGGTTCATACCGGGTGTGAAACTCGCGAATCAAACGTTACACAAAGCTACGCCACAAAGGCCGTGCTTTGATCATCACCACAAGACTTTGCTTTTCAACAGAAGCCTCGATCAATTGCCACTTAGGCATGCCACACAGGCAATTCACTCCATGCGTTTGATACCCATCAATATATAACCCCTGAGCTCGTACGTCTCAGAGAAGGGCGTTAAGCAAGAGAATAAATTCTCCGCCGCCAAACAGATATATATTTAATAGAGATCAATCACACGGACTAAAATCCAATGTCAGACACACAGTCCATTTACAAGTCCGTTCTGGGTCTGAACGAAACCGGAGGCACCTAGTACCCCGCATATCCATCGATCTCCAAGTACGTCTGGACGATCACTAACTGTTTCCATCTTCTTGGGTGTACAGCCCAATCAAGATCATCAGTTATCACCCAAACGACGTGAAGACTTCCGGTCTTCGACCATCGTCTTCATCTTCGACACCACGTCGAACCAGTTATTCAGAATGGGATAAACCCGGTCTTTCTGAATAACTCGCGTATATATTATAAAAGTGTTACACAAACACAACATACGCCTCATTCCAATTCATCAGTCACTAACCGCAAATTAATCAAGAGGATAATTCCCCAAATATTAACCCCGAAGGCCGAAACCAACATCAAATCAATATCCAGAAAACCGTTCTGCTTAGCTAACCGACAGTTAGTTTCTGATTTCACATTCATAGGGAAAGGTTCCCATTAATTTTATCAAAGATAAATTCCTTGAATTTATTCTTTAATCCATTTTTGAATATCAATTCAAACTAGTCGGGATTAGCGAACCTTACCGAAGTAACCATTTGTTTTAATTTCCCAATCCCAACCTATTCATCCCATGAAGTAAAACTGGAAATACTTCATATCTAATACCACAGTGTTATCGGTAAATTCAATTACCATTTCACGTTCAAATCTAATTAAAGATTTAACTATCGCCTGGAGCAAAACTGGTGATACTCCACTTTCGATCATTTCAATCTAATTAAAGATTCATTAAAACTCCACTTAGTTTTAATCTTCGACTGGGTTAAAGAATCAGTGTCATTTAAAACACGGTTCACGATAAACCCAAAATCACATTCCATTAATTATCGGGTTAAAGAACGAGTGTTATTTAAAACACTGTTCACGATAAACCCAAAAATCAATATCAATTCAATTCCAATTAAATATTATTTAATTGGTACACTTCATTAAATCTAAATAAAAAGATTTAATCTTTTCTCAACTGGGTTCAAGAACAGTGTTAGTGAAGACACCATTCATGACAAACCCAAATCACATTCGATATTCAATACAAGGCTCTGAATAGAAAATATATCCGCTTATATTCAATATCGAATTCTACGACTAACAAATGTCGTATTGGAAATAACGATATAAATATATGTATCTTTCAAATTTCCATAACAACACCTGTATAATCATGAATTCCAACATCGAAATATTCCGAAGACAATTTCGATTCAAATCCACTCCAATGCAATCATTGGAAATTTTGGTTATTTTTAAAACCCTTTTTAAATTCAATTTATTTATTTAAAAATAAATAGAATTATATTTCTAGTTCAAAACTAGTTCATTTCGATAAAAATCCATTTTTATCTTTTCAAATATGGAGTTTTTCATCCCAATTCTTTCTAAATCATTTCTTATGATTTTACACAAATTATTGCTATTTTTAATAATTTTATCAAGGCCCGTACAGTCGATTTCCATCAATGGCCATCGAACTGCACTTACAGCGACCTTTTTCGAATTTGATTTGGACATAATTCCAAATCCAACCGTTAGATTTCAAATTTCTAATATTCGTTAGAAAGCTCTTTTCGATACGAACCCAACGGTTCCGATTTTAGGAGAATCCGATGGTCGGATCTCCCGTGATGTCCGTTTGAAATCAATGGTCGAAATTCACGAACTACCGCGGCGCGGCGCGTTCTATTCAGGCCATTATATTATATATATAATATATATAATATATATATCGTCGATTTCTATTTAAAACGAATTATATAAATAGTTTTAAAATCGTTTCAAAAGCTATTTCAACTTCCTTTTCAATTCAAATCAAAATTGTATTCTTCTTTATAAATTCGTTTCAAAATTCCTTTCTATTCAATTCAAATTTCAATTCAATTTGAATTCATTTCAATTCACTTTCAATTCAATTCGAAATCGTTTTCAATTCAATTCACTTCGAAATCGTTTTCAATTCAATTCATTTCGAAATCGTTTTCAATTCAATTCATTTCGAAATCGTTTTCAATTCAATTCATTTCGAAATCGTTTTCAATTCAATTCATTTCGAAATCGTTTTCAATTCAATTCATTTCGAAATCGTTTTCAATTCAATTCATTTCGAAATCGTTTTCAATTCAATTCATTTTGAAATCGTTTTCAATTCAATTCATTTCGAAATCGTTTTCAATTCAATTCATTTCGAAATCGTTTTCAATTCAATTCATTTCGAAATCGTTTTCAATTCAATTCATTTCGAAATCGTTTTCAATTTAATTCATTTCAAAATATTCGATTTCGAAATCACTTTTCAATATTCATTTCAAAATGAATAAAATCGATATAAATATCGTTCACGTCAAAATGGCGTCAATCTAATCAACACGGCTTCATAAATTTCTATTTTCAAATATTCTATTTCAAATATTTCTTTTTCAAAATAGTTGTTATTATCAAAATATTTCGTTCAACACATGACCAATCTCAATGAATGAGTACTGTCAACACATGAACTTTTATTTTATATTGATAAAGATGTAAATTTTATTACTAAAATATTTCGTTCAACACATGACCAATCTCAACGGATGAGTACTGTCAACACATGAACTTTTATTTTATATTGTTCTTTGTTTTTCAAATTGGAATGAGGCCCAATCAATTACCATATAAAGTTAATTATATGGATTTTCATACAACACATGTATATAATAACATTGAAAATAATCAACCATCAACCAAAGTGCACTACACTGTAAAAGCATCAAATATAGATATTCAACGCTTATAACAGCCTGTCAATCTATCGATCGACATATTTAATCAATCAGGATGAGTGAACTTCAAATTTCATCCCAACACCCGTGTGGGGTTTCAAACAATCAAACACATATTTTATTTGTGCTGTTGGGCGATGTGTGAAATTTATCGACCCAATCAATATCAGTCAAATCAGTGTATATACAAACAAATCGGCCGATTTGTTTATAACTATTCATTTATTCACATTCACGTTAAAAATTATATTTTTAACGATAAAACATTTTATTTCAACCTATGAATTTCTATTCAATTCATTTCCACAATAAAATGATATTTTTATTTTCTAACATATTTTAGAAAATTTCGGCGGCATAACGGCACGATACTAGAAACGGGACAAGGCCTAGCCTTATCCCCGGTCTAGTGAAGGCCCACGCCATTCACACATCAATCAAATCAATTTCATTATGCAAACCACAAAATTTGGAGTAAGAGTCTAACCTAGCCTTACTCCTTCGCCTTATAACGGCGCACGTCTAATCCTAACCAATTTATCGATTCGATTTTTCACACCACAAACCACATTCAAACCAATATCGCAATCAATCACCAAACAGTCAAACAAACAAGTCCATGGTCTGTGGACGATTGTGTCGGGTGCTACTAAGCACCGTCTGCATCCTAGTATATATATATAACTAGAAAAATTAAATTGAAAGGTGAGAAGTTCTCACATATTGCGATCCTAGCTCCACGGCTCTTCATTTGCAGAAGTCTTCGTCGTTTCGCCTTTTTGTCACCTTCGTTGCCCAAGGCCACTATATATATAAAAATCGAATTTTTATTTCAAAGTTCAATATATAAAAATCGAATTTTTATTTCAAAGTTCAATATATAAAAATCGAATTTTTATTTCAAAGTTCAATATATAAAAATCGAATTTTTATTTCAAAGATCAATATATAAAAATCGAATTTTTATTTCAAAGTTCAATATATAAAAATCGAATTTTTATTTCAAAGTTCAATATATAAAAATCGAATTTTTATTTCAAAGTTCAATATATAAAAATCGAATTTTTATTTCAAAGTTCAATATATAAAAATCGAATTTTTATTTCAAAGTTCAATATATAAAAATCGAATTTTTATTTTTAAAACATTCCCATATATTTTCAAAACCTTGTGATATATACATATTCACAACTTTGTGAGATAGATATATTTTCAACAATGCTAATTTTTATATTTAAAAATCATTTCAAATTTATATTTTCTATTTAAAGTTTTAACCTTTTTCTAATCAGTTTTAAATACCTTTTTAAAATCAGTTTTAAATACCTTTTTAAAATCAGTTTTAAATACTTTAAAAACAAATCAGATTATCAATATAAATACAATAAGGAAATAATTAAAATAAACTTACATCGACTGTTGAAGGGGGGGGGGGGTCTCGCGGTGGATCTGGGGCTAGGGTTCGACAAGGAGTCGCGGTGCTGGAGGGGTCGGAGGGGCTTGCGGCTGCTCCTCGTCGTGGGGGGGTTTCGAACGGGGGAGCGGTTCGGGGTGCGGTGGTTTACTTCAGGCTGGGGGGGTTTGGATGATGCGCGTTGTCCTTCGGCAGTGGGGCTGTAGAGCGGAGGTCGCGAAGAAGGGAGATCGGGTAGAGGGGAAGGACACGGCGTTGGGTGGAGCGCCACTGGTGGCAGAGCGGAGATATCAGCGTCCTTTTTTTTTCTTTTTCTTTTTTTCTTTTTTTTCCATCTTCAGATCGAACAGGAAACTGAAGGGGGGGGGGGCAGAGTATAATAGGGAGAGGAAGAGATATTATATTTTTTTATATTTTATTTTTATTATTTTACTTTATTTTAATCTCCTTAGTTGACTTTTCTTTCGAAGTCGAAACGAGACCCACCGACTGTCGTCCATAGTGTTTTACCCCCATTCCGAACACAATGGGATATGTACCGTAAGCTGATTCGGCTGTTACAATCAGTTTTCGTTAAATTTACATTTAAATCACTATATTGAATTTTAAACGTACATTTCAAATTACTGGGGTCACATACTAACTAGAAAAATTCCAGAAAAATATTTTCTAGCTTCGTATTGACGATACGGTCCTAACAAAACTAGTTTCGTCGAATTCTGAGACCGTTGGAAAAATGGCCAATTTCCAGTCGATTAAAATCAACTGAAATGGTCAAAACACGTTTTCCTTTGCCACGCTCACATATTGATTCGAAAAATTATGAAATTTGAAACCTAGCAATTACCCGACATCACGGACCCAACAAAAGTGGTTTGGTCAAAATCCGAGGTCATTTGCAAAATGTCCATTTTTAAGGGCCTGAATTCCATAGCGACTATTCAGAATTTTCAACTGGACATATCTTATCATTTATAAAGTGAAATCTCAGTTTGTTAACTTCGTTGGAAAGATATTCACTATTAGATTCCATTATTTTTGGTTTTACTAAAATCCGGATTGTTTTGCACCCGGTACACTCAATTGAAGTTTGAAATCGAATTATCGAACTACCGCGCCATTTTCAATTCTATTTTATAATTTAAAATAAATATTTATATTCTAACGACGACGCGTATAATATATACGTTGAATTCTATTCAAAATAAATTTCTCATCGATATTATTTAAAATGATCTATTTTAAATAATCAAAATTCGCCAAAATTGCCAAAATAAAAATTTTAAACTGGCCCAGATTTTCGGGTTGTTACATGATCGAGAATGGAGTATCACCAGTTTTGCTCCAGGCGATAGTTAAATCTTTAATTAGATTTGAACGTGAAATGGTAATTGAATTTACCGATAACACCGTGGTGTTAGATATGAAGTATAACCAGTTTTACTTCATGGGATGAATAGGTTGGGATTGGGGAAATTAAAACAAATGATTACTTCGGTAAGTTTCGTTAATCCCGACTAGTTTGAATCGATATTCAAAAATAGATTAAAGAATAAATTCAAGAAATTTATCTTGGATAAAATTAATGGGAACCTTTCCCTATGAATGTGAAATCAGAAACTAACTGTCGGTTAGCTAAGCAGAATGGTTTTCTGGATATTGATCTGATGTTGGTTTCGGCCTTCGGGGTTAATATTTGGGGAATTATTCTCTTGATTAATTTACGGTTAGTGACTGATGAATTGGAATGAGGCGTATGTTGTGTTTGTGTAACACTTATTTAAAGTATACGCGAGTTATTCGGAAAGACCGGGTTTATCCCATTCTGAATAACTGATACGACGATAAGTCGAAGATGAAGACGATGGTCGAAGACCGGAAGTCTTCACGTCGTTTGGGTGATTACTGATGATATTGATTGGGCTGTACACCCAAGAAGATGGAAACAGTTGGTGATCGTCCAGACGTACTTGGAGATCGATGGATATGCGGGGTACTAGGTGCCTCCGGTTTCGTTCAAACCTAGAACGGACTTGTAAATGGACTGTGTGTCTGACATTGGATTTTAGTCCGTGTGATTGATCTCTATTAAATATATATCTGTTTGGCGACGGAGAATTTATTCTCTTGCTTAACGCCCTTCTCTGAGACGTACGAGCTCAGGGGTTATATATTGACGGATATCAAACGCATGGAGTGAATTGCCTGTGTGGCATGCCTAAGTGGCAATTGATCGAGGCTTCTGTTGAAAAGCAAAATCTTGTGGTGATGATCAAAGCAAGACCTTTGTGGTGTAGCTTTGTGTAACATTTACTTCGCGTGTTTCACACCCGGTATGAACCAAAAACGGGAGACGGACCTCAGGGAGGACTTGCGTTTCTTTCTAGCTAAAAGTGGCGTCAGTGGTTTTACACGCCCTGACGAGTTTGACTTATGTGGTTGTTGCTGTTGCGAGGCGCCTCGGATTGATCGGTCGTTCTCGAACCGATGGAGTCATTTGATGGCTCATTTGCGCCCCAAAGGGCGGGGAAACGTAGTGTTCAGGCATTTTAATCCACATCGGTGGACCGGCCCTGTCGCTCCTAGGGTCACTCGAGCTCTGATCCTGAGACATGGTAGGCTAGATTGTCTCGAATCGGTTGAGGACTATCTTTTGCCTCGGTTCATAGAAGGAAATCCAATTTCCAAATACGTGACTTTGCGGTTTTATTTGTAAACCTATATATGGCGACATGATATATGGTACCCATGCCGCCTATGATTGATACTTATGATTTGAAGTTGTTTTATACACTATGCACTTATTATAGTATCAAATGATTTGTTTTAAACGTATCAAGCATTCTTTGGCTGTTATAAGGGAAAACCCTATCCCCCGGCTTGCGTTGCATTGTGTGATAGGACCTGGGTCTTATAACAGCTTCATCTTTCTTTATTTAGCATTGCGCTGTTTGTTTTATGCACTGGTATTCTTGGGAGGAAACCCGTTCCGTGTTATACGGCGTGGTCCCTTGATTTACCTTTGAAAATAAAGATTAAAAACTGTTTTAGTTCTCACACCAGTCACATCGAACGTCATTCGATTTAAATTAATTTTAGGTTAATCCTGATCGATTCCAAATGCGTTACTTCGCGATTTTCCAACCTTGTATATATTTAATATATCAGATAAAAGAATTTGTTATTATATAAATTTTAATTTAAACCCTTAATATATAACATTAATGTTATAATTACCTTCCATTTTAAATTTCTTCTCCCTCCTCATATTCAGCAGTTCAGCTTCAAATCGATCCTATCGTCCCCTTCCTCCCTCACTCAACTCAGTTATCACCTCAAAATGCCACTCACAGCCTCCTAGTGAACCCGAGGAATGCACAGGAAAGGTGCAGATTGTTTTTATTATTATTTTCTTACCAAACTCAAACAAACTTTGCAATCCGATACCCTACTCCACCATCATCGCATCTTTGACTCCATATATAGTAGCTACAAGTTTTCATGATATTCAAGTTAGCAGAAATCCACATTGCGGCTTTGGCCTGTTCGCGGTGCTTTAAGTCATCGACATTTTTAGATGTTGATCTCCCCTGAATCTAAATGAGGTGAACAGGAGAACCCACGCAACTCACCAAACATCACTATTTCAAAATCGAACCACCCTTTCTAAAGTCGATCGCACTTCGGTGCCTTAGGGTTGACCATTCTAGAAGTCGAGATCCCCAATATAAATCGCATGCCGCATGCTTGAATTCGATTACCTGTCCCTTTTGGCACAAACTTGAGCATGGAATTCGATTAATTTTGAGTTCGAAAATTGAAAAAGGGGGAAACAATTTTTATTCTTAATCGAAGAACACTTCGATTTTGTTGATTTCTAATTGATGAATGGGGTAATATGAAGACGGAGGTATTGTTTGCCGAGGGAATCAAATGAATTGTTTGTTGAGGATAATAGAAAACCGAGGCTTTAGCTTGATTTCTTTTGAATTATCGAGGAAATTATAAATGGGGAAACTTCGATTTTATGTTCTGATGAAAATGAAATAAGGGTAGTAGACGTTTATTTAAACTTGGGTATAGCTTCCTAAGTAAGATTTATCGAAGTGTATCTAGCAAGCTAATAGATTTTTATTATATTATATTTCCGCGAAACTTACGTTTGAAGCTTCTTGTTTAAATGACCTCATACGAGCTCCAATCGCGTTGAAAATTGACACACTGCTGTAGTTTGATGTTCTGGACTCAATAAAATTGGTTTTGTCGAAATCCAAGGTCGTTTGTAAATTAACCATTCTTAAGTACCATATTGAATTGATCATATTAAATTTTAAATTCAAAATAATCAACTTCTCAATAATAAATTATTATTATCGTCGTTTACAGTCAAATACAATTTATATTGATCATCTGAACCATTCTGATTTAGTTTTAACTTTAATTCAATTATAAATCGTTCATATTCCGAATAAAATTTATATAAATCATTTGAATTATTTTTGATTCAGTTCCAACTTTGAATTAAATTATACTCCATTTTCGTATTACGATATTTCGATATATATTTGAAATTAAATCATATTTCGGTTATTAAACCGACAAACTCAATATAAAAATCCATCTATAATATTCCACACAACATATAAAATAATATTAAATGCTTAAAATTAATTGAAAAAAATCTGGATCGTTACATTCTTTCCCCCTTAAAAGAATTTCGTCTCCGAAATTACTAACGTAGGAAAAATGCTTCAAACCCATTAACTTTTAAAAAGTCCACTTATCTTGAAATTCAACTTTCATATATCTACACTTTAGTTCCAACAAAACTTTCATTCATATGTTACACCACATATGCTTACATTCATTTAATCTGAATGATTTACAACTAATATATTCACATCCAAATCATATTCCATTCATATGAATTCGAATTCATTCAAATTGATTCTAATCAATTCATTCACTTCGATCCATTTAACTTTCTTAAGTTAAATTTAAATTCCATAATTCAAATTTCTGGGTTTTTATTTCAAATCCTTTCGAAATCACATAAATATATACGGATACATTTATTTCCATCTCGAATTCAAAACATTTGAATTTTCAAACTAACTTGTTTTCTTTCAAACAAATTTCCATCAAAAACTTTTCTAAGGTAGTAATCCATCACTTAGAAACTCGAAAATGAACACTGACGATGCTGCAGTCATTATCAGAATTATTTCCAAGCGACTGAAGTGAGTTTGGTGCTTTATCATTTCCAAAATCTATTTAAAAATCCTCCCAAAACAAAATTATATTATTTTAATATACTTTAAAAAATTATTTTCCAACTTCCCACGATTAAATTCTGAATTATGGTTTGAATTCAATATTAATTCATCTCCTTTATTTAATTTATTCTTATACAAATTTTATTTGGTTTTATATAACCATTAAAATTTTATAATCTCACTTGATTATAACAATATCAATCAACACATCCATATAATATAATAATTTCAAAAAAAATATTTCTTTTATATCAAAATAGTATTTTGGGTAAAATTATTTCATTTACCCACTTTAAAACAATATCGTGTTGAACCTCTGTTCAAGTGTTTAGAAATTCCTATCGACATCGTGGCATCCTACGATTTGATCAGAATTCATAAGCCACTAACCAGACTAGTCAACACAATATAAAATAATTTTCATATCAATTAACAAATACGAGCCCTCGTTTATATACACTCAACTCATTCTGGGATACTACTGACCCTATCTCTAATGAGTAACCCCGCCAAAGCGTAGGTATTTGCTCAACCTAAGCTCTCATACCACTGTAACGAATCGACATTTTCCCCGATCCTGATTATCGATACAAATACCATATCGACTAATCAAACACCAGAAATTACCATATCATTAATAGTAAAAAGTTAGAGGATGAAAAATAGAAGGAAAGAAAATTAAAATAGAAGAAAATTGGTAGGAGACTGAACTGGACAACAACACCGAATCTCATATCGCAGCAGAAAAAAATATAATATATATAACATCTTTTGGAATACAATTTTTGTACTGTATATACATATCATCATCAAAGTACAATACAACACATCGGAAAATAAACAGTAAATATCTAATTTGAAGCCTCCTGCTCCAAGCTCCTCTAAGTATATCTGTAAACACCTGAACTACTTGACTGCCCATACAAATTTGGGCACCCAAGAGTTTAAGGTAAAACAAAACAAAATAAACTCTGAGTCAGTCATGAGACTGGTGTGAGTAAACTCCAGCCACTTGGTTTAACTTTTAAAAATCCTTTTCGAAAGAAAAGATAATCGTAAGACTGATCCACACATAAACATAGATGATTTTTATCTTACGGTAACCCAAACCATTCTTTAAAATCAATACTTTTCTGATATTATAATAGTGTCTAAAACAAGTAAATAAAAATATAGCAGAACGCCAGCATATCATGCTCTACATATATAGTATATAATCAAAACCACGGGCTCTTATTGGAGAATGGGTTCCAACTGGCAAGGTATGGGATCACCTTTTGACATTGTAATTCTAAAGAGGAATACACCGGGTTCAACAAAAATATCTTGTAACCCGGGTTAAACATGACCGGTCCCTCACTTCGCTCGAGAGTACTAAATGTATTGTCACCAACGGTTTGGATCAGCAACCATTTACCAAAAGGGACAGCATCGAAAGATTAAAGAAGTAAATGGAATTTCTCTAGATCAGGTGACAATACACCCTACTTGGGTGCGACCCACTTAGCCATGCGACTTACCTGATTTTATACCATTTCCCGGTTGCGAGGCTTGAGGTTACATTTCTTACCTTTCATTGATATAGCACAATCACTTTGAATGTCACATTGTCAGATCCTTTAATCACTAATTGATTTGCACAAAGATGTTCTAGATATTATGCTAAGAGAATAAATCCTCCGCCACCAGATGTATATTTTTACATAACAACTTATGCAATCATTGGAAATACTTTGTCAGACATTCGTCCATACATATTTGTTCTGGGACTGAACGAAACCATAATTTCCATCAATCCATCTTAGGCAATTTCTACATAGGATTAACAGAAAAAGCCCTTGCACTTTACTCCGTCTTCGATTGTCTTCATATAATCTGATTCGCAATGCTACTGCCAATATGGAGTGATTCTCGGATAATAATCTAACCGGCCTCTCCATATTGACAACAATGGTTAAAAACTTCGATAGTCGTTTATTTAACTATCGAAGAAAACAAAATCCATTCAAATCATCAACCAATCACTGGGTCCCCTTAATTAATATTTCATTAATTAAATCACTTCTCCATTTCCTTACCAATATTTGTTAACCTAAATATTTTCAACAATCATCTTGGCCTCTTACGCAATTTGGAAAATATTTACATATATCGCCTTCTTTTATTTTCTATACTTCGAAAATATCTTCTATTTATAATTGAAGAACATTCCAATTACTTATTTCTTTCACAATCATTCATTTATTTCTATACTTAGGAAATATTTATTATTATATTTTCAAAATCCTACTTACTTGGGTTAAAACGAATGTTGTGTAAAACAACGTTATAACAACCCAAAATACTGCATTCAACTAAATCTCTTTAAACATTGATCTTCGAGACTGAATCTTTCTATTTATTGGTTAATAATGAAATTAATCAAGTTGGGGTATAACTACCTCTCAGACCTTGAATGAATAACATTCTTATCTTCAAAATGGACAAGGCTACTTATCTCAAATAAAATAATCAACATCATATAAAACTAATTATCCATTTTTAAACGTGTATACATTTCTCTTTCTATTTTACCAGATTTAATTTATAGATTGCCTTTTTGTTTATAATATTCTATTTTAAGTTCGTTTCCTTAACGAATGCAATATATATCGATATACTGATTTCTAGTTATCAGTTTTTCTTAAAAATATTCAAACTCCTTAAATTTTTGGAAAATTTCGCCAGCATCTCCTTTATACCGGTCAATAGCTCAAACATCAACTCACCTCTCTAGGCCCTTTTCATTCAAAACAAAAAATCAAAAAGCCAAGCGGCTTGCCGATTCGGCGCATAAAAACTCATATTGAATTTAAACGTGTACCTTTTTGTCGGGCACTCGAATTATAAATCTTCGTTCTCTTCATTCCATACCTATTCCATATATATACACTTTTTATATTTGAACATATCAAGTTTATATACAAATTTTAATTTCTTTATAAACCAATTTAATTCCATTTTAAATTCAAGTTTTATACTCGATTTCGAATATAAATTCACAAACCCCTTTTATTTGTTTAAAGTCCAATTTCGATTCAACTCTTCATTAACTAATCATTCTTCAAATTAGTTAGTTCTATTCAGTAATTAAAAATCTGATTTTTTATTTCAAAAATCAATTTATTTATTTCGTTTGAGTTCATATTTATTTTATAACTCAAATCTGGATTTTTCTAATGGAATTCAGATTTTATTTTCTTAAAATCCTTTTATTTGTTTAAATAAATCGTTACGGTTTTTAAACGATTATAGCACTATTTTTCTGGAAATTTGATTTTGACATAACTTAAAATCTTTAAGATGAAATCCAGATTTTTTTCCATTAGAAAACTATCATTCAATCAGTCCTAATGATTCTTGTTTCCTAGAATTCCAACTTAAATTGAGTTCTATATACTCAATTGAAGTTCGAAACGCCAATTTACAAACTACCGCGCTGCGACGAGTCCGTTTTAATTATAGTTGTATATAAATGTTTAAATTCGTCTATTAATAAATTCCAACTCCATTCTTCTATGTTTTAATATACATTTAATTATTTTTTCAAATCTAACTTTAATACTCCGATTATCCCTAGTCGCCCATTATTTCATCACTTAATTATAAATTCAATCAAAACTCCATTTTTAATATTAATTTACAATTCCGTTAGGAATATATTATTTTATAAAATTTGATTAAATCGAATTTCAAATATAATTTCTTAAACTTATCTCAATTCATTTTATATCCCGGATATCGAGATAAAATCCGTCGTTCCCTTTCTGAAACACTTACCAATTCATGGTTAAATTCATATTCGAATTTAAATTTCTAAATTATCAAATGATAATTTATTTTACTTGATTTATAAACACCGTTTATAATTTCAACTTCCTTGTTTTATATATCAAAAACAAGTTTCATTTCAAAATCTATTTAAACTCAATTCCTTTTATATTTCGAATTCCAGAATAAAAACTATCGTTCCTTTTTCCGAAATCATTTCAAATTATATTTCTAAATTCATACTTGAATTGAACATTACAAATTATCTCTTGATAATTAATGCACTACATTTATAAACACTGTTTATAAATTTTCTTGCTTATATATTTAAACAAGTTCCATTCGAAATTTATTTAAAACCAAAATCTTATTTTGGAATATTCTATTTATTATAACATATATATAAAGTGAATCTATTTTCATATTTAAAATCTAAACTTCTATTTAATACAATCCTAATATATATTTTTGGAAATATTTATTTAAATAAATTCGATCTAATCGAATTCAAATTATATATCCATATGCATTTATTTTAATTCAATTTACATTCTGAATATCAAAATAGATTTATCGTTTCTCTTTGAAACAAATTTCAATTTCCCTTTTTAAATTCACATCTGAATTTAGACTTCCCAAATTATCCAAATGATAATTTTTCCATTTGAGTTATAAACACCATTTCTAAAATCACTTGAATTCCCCGCATTATTTAATTTATAAACATCGTTTATAAATTCACTTCAATTTCCCATATTATTTAATTTACAAACATTGTTTATAAATTCAATACTTGTTTTTATTATTCAAAACAAGTAAATATTTCTTAAGCCATGCGAAATTCAAATTCTATTTTTAGAAAAATAGATTTTCCCATTTAAATCTCAAAATCTCTTTTCATGGTGTTTTTATATAACAATATTTAGGCCTAGTGATATTTAACCATACAAAACACTCAATTATCAATCACAGGTTTTCAAACACATTAATCCCAGGATCCCTCCAACCTGTTTTCATGCATCCACAGATGTTAACCAACATAAATAATACCCATCCTGCTTCGAGGCAGGATATTGCGGTATAGATGGTCATCCACTATCATATTATAGGGTGCATAGGGTCATCCGCTAATGGTACTGCAAGCATCCACTAATGGTACTACGGGAATATCCAACCACCAATATATATATACATACATACATATATATATATATATATATATATAATAGCCACAAACACCAAGCCTAAATAACTAATATATATATATATATATATATATATATATATATATATATATAATAGCCACAAAAATATTTAAATAAAAATGCAACTAATCAACCAACAAACAGCATATTATATTAAATAAGTATAAATTATAACGACTCCAGAAAGTGAGTTTACTCACCATGATTTTTATTTGTCGAATATACCATTTTAAATAAATCGAACGTCATTCGATTTAAATTAAACCTTGGTTAACTCTGATCGATTCCAAATGCATTACTTCACGATTTTTCAACCTTGTATAAATTTAATATATCACATATAAGAATTTTTGATTATATAAATTATAATTTAAATCCTTAATATATAACATTAATATTAATTATAATTACCTTAAGCCATTTTAAATTTCTTATCCCTCCTCATATTCAGTAGTTCAGCTTCAAATCGATCCCATTGTCCCCTTCCTCCCTCAATCAACTTAGTTATCACCTCAAAATGCCACTCACAACCTCCTAGTGAACCCAAGGAATGCACATGAAAGGTGTAGATTGTTTTTATTATTATTTTCTTACCAAACTCTAACAAACTTTGCAATCTGATACCCTACTCCACCATTATCGCATCTTCGACTCCATATATAGTAACTACAGGTTTTCACAATATTCAAGTTCGTAGAAATCCACATCGCGGCTTTGGCCTGTTCACGGTGCTTAAAGTCATCGACATTTTTAGATGTCGATCTCCCCTAAATCTAAACGCGGTGAACAGGAGAACCCACGCAACTCACCAAACATCACTATTACAAAATTGAACCACCTTTCCTAAAGTCGATCGCACTTTGGTGCTTTAGGGTTGACCATTCTAGAAGTCGAGATCCCCAATAAAAATCGCATGCAGCATGCTTGAATTCGATTACCTGTCCCTTTTGGCACGAACTCGAGTATGGAATTGGATTAATTTTGAGTTCGGAAATCGAAAAAGGGAGAAGCAATTTTTATTCTTAATCGAAGAACACTTCGATTTTGTTGATTTCTAATTGATGAATGGTGTGGTATGAAGATGAAGGTATTGTTTGCCGAGGGAATCAAATGAATTGTTTGTTGAGGATAATAGAAAACCGAGGCTTCAACTAGATTTCTGTTGAATTGTCGAGGAAATTATAAATGTGGAAACTTCGATTTTATGTTCTGATGAAAATTAAATGAGTAGCGGATGTTTATATAAACTTGGGTACAGCTTCCTAAGGAAGATTTATCCAAGTGTATCTAGCAAGCTAATAGATTTTTATTATATTATATTTCCGTGAAACTTATGTCTGAAGCTTCTTTTCTAAATGACCTCATATGAGCTCTAATCGCGATGAAAATTGACATACTGCTATGGTTTGACGTTGTGGACCCAGTAAAATTGGTTTTCAGCGAAAACCGAGGTCGTTTGTAAATCTACTATTCTTAAGTACCATATTGAATTGACCAAATTAAATTTTAAATTCAAAATAATCAACTTCTCAATAATAAAATATTATTATCATCGTTTACAGTCAAATACAATTTATATTGATTATCTGAACCATTCTGATTCCGTTTTAACTTTAAATTCAACTATAAATCATTTATATTTCAAATATAATTTATATAAATCATCTAAATTATTTTTGATTCAGTTCTAACTCAGAATTAAATTATACTCCGTTTTCATATTATGATATTTCGATATATATTGGAAATTAAATCGTATTTTGATTATTAAACCGACAAACTCAATATAAAACTCCATTTATATTATTCAACACAACATTTAAAATAATATTAAATGTTTAAAATTAATTGACAAAAATCCGGGTCGTTACAATTTTTCCTTGAACAATGTATCTTAATTTTCTAATGAACGCTAGATATATATATATAATTTTTTCCGGCTTTTTCCTCTAAATTTCATCATTTTTGGTAATTAATGATGATTTGATTATTCAAATTTTTAAATATTTTGTTTTGTTTTCTACACAAATTTAACCGTATTGTTAAATTTCCTCGGGTCGATATTCTTAATATAAAAAGTAAACAATAAAAAATTAATGATTTTATGCTATTTAAAGTGTTGTTAGTTTTTATATCTTAATTTCTAAAAGCTGAAGAGATCATTTTGAATATAGTTGTAGCAACTATCTATTATGGTTACAATATCAAACTCCAATAGATATAGGTATTATATCATTTGTAACATGGTACAAACATGTTGAATACCGAGATCGTCTTTATTAATAATTGACTTATAAGCACAAAGTTTCGGTCCAACCACAAACTTCCAAAATTGCCCTTAAATATCTTTATCTTTATATATATGTCACTTAAAATATGATATAATAATTAAACGATTTTTATAAATTCAAGTTGCATTTGCACAAATATTAATAAATTTTAATATCGATTAAAAATATGGTCTAATAAATAAACATTTTCCTTTAACAACACATATAATAATTAAAAGTAGTAAAAAATTAGATAGTACAATTAAAAATTTAGAAATAAAAATATGAGCTAACTACAAATGATTTCAACATAAAATATGACTAAAAACCAATGCGAATTTTTTTCTCTTGAATGTGTTAAACATGTATAATATCTAAAAGTATAATTCATGCACAAAAATGTACTATAATCATGCACGAAACGTGCATCGTAACACTTGTGCATACATTATATGTACGTCTTTGCAAGCTTGGATATTTTATTTGAACATTTTCCAAGTACTGTTGTCGACTGGCGTGTAAATGTTGAGTCTATATACACGTTAATTGTGTATGTGATTTGTTACATTTTCAAAATGAAAAAGTAAACGATCTATTTAAAATGCTTGCGCTAAACATCTTTTCATATAAAAGATAGTCATTATCAAATTGATGGTTTTTTTGTTAAAAAATAAATATAATTGATGGTCTTTTGGTCAGAAATACAAATGAATTTACCCTTTTCACCAAAAAAGTTGAATGAATTTACATTTTTATTCAAAATATAAGTATAAACGAAAAGACAAAGCAGTTTGTCTTTTCACTCAAAGAATATATAACTACCTTTTTCATAATGACAGATCCTTTCACTACACCATAGATGGCCTATCACAACGAAAATCCGAGGTGTTGCTAGCTAAAATGTGGCTACAGCTATGTTGTTTTTTGTCTATTGCATTGCATGCTTCAGGTTGTTAGTATAAATACCAAATTGTGTTGCAGTAGCTATAGATATATTCCAATTAAAAAATTAATAAAGTGATCAATCCATGTGAATACAATCCAATGGTCTATGTTACTGATCCGCATCAATCTAATTTCCTTTACCGCGTCAGCTTTACCCCCAAATTTTCATTTCCCTCTAAAACCTAATTCACGCTATTTTCATTCTTCCGCTAAAACAAAGAGCTCTGACTTCCGTCCCCTTCGCCATCAATCAACTCGTTGCCGCCTTAATCGCAACTAACATCAATCCTTACCTCGATCACAAACCCAAGTTTCGCGTCAAATCCCAACTAACAAAAACCCTAATCCGACTTCCAATTTTTACCTTATAATCATTTCGTTTCACATCAACTAAGTTTTCCACCAAATCCTCTGTCTCCTATCTATTAAACGATTGATATAGGCGTACGGCATGGACGTTTATAGTTTTTAGATATGGTCACGAAGATTAGCTTGGTATAGGAGTTGTGATGAATTGAAGGGGAGAAGACTCTTGTTTTATGACAGATCTGGTCACAACTTTACCTTACGGACGAATTTTGGAAGTACGACAGCTATTACTAGCGGTTAGAAGCAATATTGATCGTGCAGGAAAGTATTCGGATGAAGAGATCTAGCAGGTATTTATGTATTGAGAGGAGCAATTATTTTACGCATTGAACAAATTTATGGCATCCTTTTAGCTAGGCTGTCTTATGAATTACAGTACCAAGGTTGATGAAGCATGTGACATTTAAGTGTTTATAGCTCTATTCACTAGTACATACTACATGCTATATAGCACCTAATAGCTCTAAGTACTCCTTCACATCATTCTAGACAATGTATTGTGATATGTACTTTGTGAACATGTGATCACAGCTGCTGCTAGACAAATTGAGAGTTTGATTCGGCTGAGTGAAGCACTGGCTCGAATGCGATTCTCAGAATTGGTAATGCAGACCAAATTCTGATCACTTTCTTTGCTTATTTGCAATATGAATGCTAAATGTTACGTATCAGTATTTCTTCTAAATTTGGTAATTATACAGGTAGAAGAAGGTGATGTGCAAGAAGCATTTAGGCTACTCGATGTTGCAATGCAGTAGTCTGCAACTGATCATGCCACTGGTAAGCAACCAAGCAAAAATATCCAACTACAGATTTGAGCTACAAACATAAATTTTTTATGAGTTTACTTACCTAATATCATGTAGGCACTATTGACATGGATTTTATAATGACGGGAGTTTCCACTAGTGAAAGAATGAAACGTGATAATCTAGTTTCGGCAGATGGTGATCTTATAATGGATAAAATGCAAATAGGTGGACCTGCAATTCGAACAATGGAGGTACTTCGACATTACTCACTTCACTCTTTGGTAATTTTCCATTTCTTCAAATTTTGCTTACAAATGTGATGCATTGCAATTGCTTGAAGATTTGAAAAAGCTAAGTGCTATCGAAGTTCATTTGAGTGATGTAAGTGTTACCTTTTTGTGTACTATAATTTTCTTTGTATGATGGTATAAATAGTAGTTAATGGTGTTGAAAACGTATATTTCTAGCAGTTGAGGCATGCGCTGACCACTTTAACGACTGAGGGTGTTATATATGTGCATGGAGATAACATTAAGAGGCTATGAAGCAATTTGCTGGATGTAGAGCTGAAGGTACATGCATATGTAGTAGTTCTAATGCTACATAGTTTTCACAGTGTTTATAGCTCTATTCACTAGCACATACTACATGTTGCATAGTTTTCACAATTCACTAGTACATACTATATGTTGTAAATCTAATCTTTAGTTCTTTTGTTCTCAGATGTTGTATTGTGATATTAGCTGGTGATGTCTATTTCATTAAATACATATATATGTATATGCAAACATCAATCTAAAGCGAATGATAACACCACCACTGCAATAGTTGCATATTGTGTCAATTCTTTCCTGTTCAAAGGTTAGTATACTTTTATTCAATTTTTTCTTTATTGTCATATCGGGGTGCAATCTTTCTTATTAGAGGTCCCATAATAACACTAGTACAAATTATTGTGTGTGCATTCAAAGAGAATATGTTGAATTCTTTGGATAATAACATGTGCAATTTAGTTGTTGCGATCAAATTTGAATCTTCCTAAAAGTTATTGCAACACATACAATGTTTTACATGTTTAAAGATGGTTGACGTAATGTGCAAATATGGATATAAACATTTGAATTTGCATTTACTGCCCATTTTGGTTTTCATTCTGTAAGACTTTGAACAATCTGGAACTCTTGTGTGTAGTTATTCCAATTCATATACAAAATTAGTAAGTTGTAAATGCATAGAAATGACAGCCCAATCTATGAATAAAAGGACTGCTGGTTCAATATGGAAGAATCATTGTGTAACAAAAGAGCTTTTCAATTTCTGTTAACATATATGTGTACTTTCTACTTGTCTTCTCTCATGATGACTGGGCACAAAAAAGTAGCTGTTGAAATCAATATATAAACAACAAGATGTGCTTCAGGCTTAATTGATCTTTAAGTGAACTAATTTGTTTCTTAATGCACTGATATGATTATATGCTTCTGTATAATATTTTTGTTGTTTGTTTAGGGCATTATGTTGTAATTTCGGGTTATGATTCAGATATCGAGGAGTTTGACATAAGAGATCCTACAAGTGATAGGTATCACACTACTGTTTAATTTAGCTTTTTTTCACTTGAAGATGTATTTCACCGTTAATCTGTCAAATTCCATGTATTCTTGTCAACCCTTTTATGTTTATGTCTACAACTGTAGGCAGGAATTCCATTTGGATGCTTTCCTCACAAATACATAGTGCTTGACAAAATTTAACTTGAAAACCCTGATCTCTAGGCTTCTCTTAAACATAACGAGCATGCCCTCTACTTTCTGAACTTTGTAGGAAATATGAAAGAGTTTCCTTGGAGTGCTTAGATGAAGCTTGTAAGTCTTTTGGCAATAACGAGGACATTTTTCTGCTAATAAATTTTTATTTGGCTGTATGTTGGTGTTATTTGTTCTAGTATTAGCTCATATAATTTCCTACAATATGCTTCTTCGTCATAATTTTTTGCATTTGAGATAGTTTGCACATTCATTATAATCTGGTGAGAGCGAAAATGATCATAACTTGCATATGGATCGATAATAGATATGAATTATTGGTCATTGGGACTTTGTAGCTTTGTATGAGTAAGAGTGAATCGAGTGACAATGTAGTGAGGAATGTATGTAAATATGAATGATTGTGTAATATACCAGTGAATGTACAATAGTGAAGTTAATTTTTTTTTACCATTTGAAATGTTGAAATGGAATATTTTTTGAATAAAATACTATGTTTGAATACTGTGTTATAATAATATTTATTATAATATTATGAAAATTTTGATTAATAGCAGTTGATGTATAATTACTTTAACGGCTGCAAAACAAATTTTAACAACTACTAGAAACAGTTGTAAAAAGGTTGACTTTATTACGATTGCAATATAACCAGTGGCGCATGCTAGTTGTACTAGACATATTACAACTGTTTTTGACAGTTGTGAAAGTGTATTTTTTTGTTGTAGTGGTACCTATGGCAACACCTGTACTGATGTTGCTATAGGACCGCAAAGGTGTTGCCTTTGACTCTAAGGCAATGCAGCAAAAGGAAACCACGAAAAAGTGTTGCCATAGATATTTTTGGCCTATACCAACATTTTTTGGCACCTACTGCATCACTTTTCTGGTGTTGCCATATGCAATCTATGACGTAGTGTTTTTAAAGAAGTTGCATTTATCTTTTCTGAAAATATAAATGATTTTATCTTATCCATGAAAGGACAAACAATCCTATATACCCTTTTTTATATAAATTAATTATCCACCCTTTCTAGTAAAACTTGATTATGAAAATACAAGTTTTTGATTTAATATTCTAAACTATACTTTAGCATGTTAGTTATAATATCCTTGCCTGCTTCATGTTACCTTATGCATATTTCGCTTTAATTTATTCTTTATAGTTTTGAACTTTTATCTGGGTTAAGAATTAATTTTGATAAGTGTTTTGTCATGGTTTCAGATGAGTTATATAATTCTGAGTTTCATGTTGATAATACTCCTAATTGTAGTATTATGAAATTTTCCATTGAATACTTTGGTTTTCAGATTCTCCCTTAGAAAATTAAGCATGATGATTGTATGTTTATTGAAGATAAGTTTAGCAACATTTATCTAAATGGAATGGTAGGTTTTTGTCTAAGACTGGTAGAGTTGCTTTGATTAATTCTATATTATCCGCTCTCCCGGTTTATTGGACGATCTTTTAATCTCTTTCCCAAATGGGTGATTGATAAAATTGACAAGATTAGGAGAGATTTTCTTTGATGTGGTGATAATTACAATAATTATTCTAAATGTCTAGTTAATTAGGATTTGGTTTGTAAATTTAGAAATGAGGGTGGTTTAGGTATAACTAATTTACGTAATTTAATGGGAAAGTCTATTTAGACACAAAATTTTGACATAATTGATATGCTCGTTGGATCATCCCATGAATTCCACCTCTCCATATAAAGACAAAAAGATCCAATGGTTGAAGCATTGTGTCTCTCTATTTATGTCTAATTTTGTGTTTAAATAGCAGTTTCCTTTAAATATTTCTTTATTTGGTAAATGAATTTGGAAATTTAATGATTTTAATGAATAAAATTATGGAAAAAATAATTCCTAATCAATGATTTAGTTGTTCTTTTTGTTTAAATCATATTTCTTTTAACAGCTCTCATAGTTTCTCTTATTTTTGGAAATCTATTATGTTTATTTTTAAAGTTTATAAATTAGGTACTAAAATTATTAGGCATTTTGGTAATAATACTTCTTTTTAGCATGATAGTTTGATTTTCGCTACTCTCCTCAAGGTAGAACTTAATGTTTTATATGGTATTTGTAACTTTAAAAATGTATTAATTTATGATATTTATAGACCTAATTGTACTTTTCTATGAAATTTTGGTTTCAACCGTATGTGAGAAGGTACTTCTTTAAAAATGTTTGCTTTATAATGTGCTAAAATTTATAATATTAATAGTGCAAATGATATTAATATTTTATGTTGAGATAAATATGAAAAGTATGCCTCTTGTTTTATTTACAACTTTATTAATTTTTTTGAGGTTAAAGTGAATCTGTTTAATAAAAGGTGGGATACTAATGCTTCTCCAAAACCTAAAATTCATATGTGGTTAGTTCTTTATGGTAGATTGAATACTATGAATAATAAATATTTTTCTTATAAAAAATTGTTATTTTTATAGTAATTATTTGAAAATTTTAACCATTTATACTTTGACAGTAATATTACAAAGTCTATTCTTATTAATGTTATCAGAGTTTTTGGCCTTGATTTTTATTATAATTATTTTATTTGTGATTTGTATAATGAATTTATATTTCTTTTTAAGGATTTCAAAAGGTATCTTCTTGGCTCTATCTTTTTAATGACTTGTTGATATGTTTGGTTTGTGAGGAGCCATGTGCTTTTTCCTATAACTATCCTGTGATTTAGTTTATGTTATGATAATTTTTATTCTAATCCACAATATTAGTAAGTTGATCCACCCTATTTTATAGGATCGTTGACTTTTACTGAAATTTGAATTTTATTCAGTGTATCCACACAAAAAAATGTATATATTTTCTCTTCTTCTGTGCGTTTTCCGTCGTCTTCTTGGTACTGGAATCCTAGCATTTAAATCCAAGCTCAAGCGTTAAGCGGAGTAATTCACCATAAAAGTAAGTAGTTTGTTTAATTTTTTTTTTGAAATTTCCTGCAGCAAGGTTTGATGCAGCTATAGTGTTTGTTAATATCTGCATTTGATAATTGCGGCTTCCTGATGATGCAGTTTTAAGATGAGCAGGTTGGTTTCTCCAGTTTTTTTTAATATACAATATGATAAGAAGAAAGTCTATAATTGTTAGCTTTTTTGATTCTTCATACATAGTTTACTGGTTATGCGAAGCTTTTGTTAGTCAGTAAGTAGATGATTGTTGTAAGGGTTAGTTATGTACTAACTAGACGTTGTTTATCATGTAAATTCTATAGCAGTAATAAAATTATGCGCTTAACTTTCAAATTTTTTTTTGAACTTGATTAATTGTATACAAAATTGTATTTTTTTAATATCACCATTATCATATATAATTGTAGTTAGCTATTTTCTGAAATCTTGAGAAATTGATAGAAACATGTCCGAGAAGAGAAGTTGTTTACAACTTGATGAGGGAGATGGTTGTTACAGTACTAAGGAAATTGCAGGAAATCAAGGGTTTTATTCAAGACTAATAAATTATGATGATGACGACGAGTGGCTTGTTGAAGCCATGAAAGAAGAAAACAAAAACATGATGGATGATTTAGAAAAACATGATGGATGATTTAAAACAAGAAGCACAAACTCGATTGTTAACTATATAATAGGTGAAATCTTTAAGTTAATCCACTTGTGGATTAACTTACAAAATAGTTGTGGATTAACTTATTAAAGTAAAATGGTGGATTAACTTATTAAAATCGTGGATTAGAATAAAAATTACCTTATGTTATTTCTTTATATTGTTGTAATTGGATTTCAAGTCCTACTTATAGACTTCATAATAATGAGTGTTTTAAAGAGTTTCTTAAAAATTGTAGAGTTCGATTGAATATTTAAGCATGATTTAATTTCTTAATAAGAAAATTACTTTATTTCATCCTTGATTCTTTTGTGTTTTCATGATTGAGGTTGCTAGGCCAGTATGTGTTTTCTTATGTTTATATCCTCCCTTCTTTATTTGGTGGTTTTCTTTGTTGGATTGTCGTGTTCTTATGACTACTTATCTTTTTCTTTTTGATCTTTTATTGTTTCATTCTCTATGTTCTTGCCTTTACTTCTTTCTTTCCTGTTTTTGCTCATTTTCGTAATATATATATATGTATATTCATACATGTATGTATGTTTATATATAAATATAAATATAAATATACATATATCCAGTGGCGGAGCCAGGATTCGAGACTAGAAGGGGCCAAAAATACACAAACATAATAATAAAGTAATAGTTTATAAACAAAAGAAGGAGCAGCAACATACCTGAATTGAAGAATCTAGGATCTAGAGGCAATTTTAATTAATTTTCTCTATTTAGTTTGCAAGCAACAACAGTTTTTGATAAAGGAAGAAGCAATAAAAAGTAAATAGAAAGAGAAAAGGTAGCAACAAGCAAAGTTTGATAAAAATCACTAGTAAAAAGTAAAAGGGGTTTTTAGTGTGAAGGACAAAGTCAAACAAAAATTTGTACATAAGGACGATCAACAAAAAATTTATCTCCAAGGACAATTTTACACTAGATAGTGGAATTCAGGGGCCCACTAGCATTTTATAGTTTACTCTAAACTTTGTCCTCTTGGCTAATATTTTTTTTCCTTTGTCCTTTTGACATAATTTTCTTTTTTTTGTCCTTCACAATTTTTACCTGAAAATAAAATACAGAAAGTTTGGTGGGGTCTAGTGACCTCAATTGCTCCCCTTAAATTCGCCATAGGGTTTTAGATAACTAAGCTCCAACCCTATAATTCTACAACTAAAATTAACTTTAATAAAAAAATATGTTGTAAACTCAAACTGCCCCTGCCAAAGCTTGTCAACTCTTTTACACCTACTGCCAATCAGAGAAACAAGTGTTTAATCAAAAATCCAAGCTGGAAGTTATTAAGTAAAGAGCAGAAACCTAGTGCAAGCTGGAAGTAGAAGCATCGAAGAGTAAGTGAAGCTCTACATTTCCGGTGGTGGGGTCAGGATTCGAGACCAGAGGGGGCAAAAATACAGAAATGTAATAATAATATAATAGTTTATACAGGAAAATACCCTGAAGGACAAAATGAACAAAAAATTGTACCATAAGGACAAGAGGCTAAATTTTATCCATAAGGACAAATTTTAGTGTAAAGGGAGGAATTATAGTGGGCCCCTGATGTGACGACCCCAAAACCCCGTACGACGGTGTCAAGGGTAATCTTTGGAATATAACACATAAACAGATAACAACAGAACAGAAATAAATAGATACACCAGATAATATACAAATAATACACTGGATAAACATAATCACCAGAGTTACACAGTATACAGGATCATACTTAGTACAAATACAGTTCAACTATATATAAATGTCTACAGTGGAAAACAAAACATAACATGTACAATAGGAGCTGAACAGCATAAAAAGAGATAAATGATAGAATCCGCCTTCAGCTCCAACTATCCAGAAAGAGCCTGCTAAAACCTGAATACAAGGCTACCCATGTAGAAAGAGGGGCACCCGAGTTTGCAAGTGAAACAAACTACGAGTCAGTCATGGGACTGGTATGAGAAATCTACTTAACACATTTTATAATATGGCTAATCACAGGACCACGCCACTTTCACGGAACGGGTTTACTCCATTGGATTGCCAGTGCTTTAAAATAAGTAAATCTTTAAAAAAATCGCAATGCTTTTTATAAAAATGAAGCCATTATAAGATTCAGCTCCCATCACACAATGCAACGCAAACCGGAGGATAGAGTTTTTACCTTATAATGGCCAAATATGCTTGATACGAATAAAACAAAAGCATTTGGTATTATTACTAGTGTTTATATGTTTCAAAAACAATTTCAAATCATAAGTATCAATCATAGACGGCATTAATTCCCCATACCACTATGTCGCCATATATAGGTATACAATCAAAACCGCACAGTCACGTATTTGGAAATTGGGTTTCCGTCATGAACCAAGGCAAAAGATAGTCCTTACCGAATTCGAGACGCTCTAGCCCGCCCCTCAGGCAAGTACTCAGTCAAGCCTTAGGAGCGACAGGGCCGGTCCACTGATGTGGATTAAAATTCCTGAACACTGTGTTTCCCCGCCCTTTGGGGCATAAGTGAGCCAACGAATGACTCCATCGGTCCTGGATCGACCGATATATCCGAGGCGCCTCGCAACAGCAACAACCACATAGGTGAAAAATAGTATAAATGTCAGCCAGTTTAAGCACTGACACCACCTCTAGCTAGAAAGAAACGCATGTCCTCTATGAGGTCCTCTCCTGTTTCTGGTTCATACCGGGGTGTGAGGTTCGTGAATTCACGTTATACACAAAGTTATGCCACACAGGCCGTGCTTTGATCATCAACCACAAGACTTTGCTTTTCAACAGAAGCCTTGATCACTGCATCTTAGCATGCCACACAGGCAATTTACGCCATGTAACTGACGTCTATCAATCATACATAATGAAATCCAATGTCAGACACACAGTCCATTTACAAGTCCGTTTTGGGTCTGAACGAAACCGGAGGCACCACATACCTCGCATATCCATCGATCTCCACGTACGTCTGGACGATCACCACTTATTATCTATATTTCGGGATGCCTCCCAATCAAGACATCAGTTACCATCCAACCGAGGTGAAGATCTCCGATCTTCAACCACCGTCTTCATCACCGACTTCTTATCGTCGATTCAGTTATTCAGAATGGGATAAACCCGGTATTTCTGAGCAACTCGGGTATATAATAAACAAGTGCTACACAAACACAACATACTCCTCATTCCAATTCATTGGTCACTATCCGTAAATTAGTAAGAGAACGATTTCCCAAATATTAACCCCGAAGGCTGAAACCAACATCAGATCAAAACCCAGGAAACCATTCGACTTAGCTAACCTTCAGTTAGTTTCTAAATTTCACATTCTTAGGGAAAGGTTCCCATTATTTTTATCAAAGATAAATTCTTTAGTATAATTTTCATGTCAAACACAATAAACCATCAAATTTCAAGCAAACCAGGTAATATTGGTTTATTTCCATTCTATATCGTTTATAATATTTTATGACGATTTATCGCTATTTTTATTTATTTAAAAATAGCCAATTCATTCAAACGACGCTTCAGGCCATAACGCGGCCGTGGCGCTGTTTTTCTTCAGATTTGATTTGCACATATCTTAAAATCTAACCGTTGGATCTTCACAAATTTTATATCATTAGAAAGATCTTTTCGAAACGAATCCAACAGTTTCTGTTTTGGGAAAATCCGACGGTCGGATCTCCTGGTACACTCGTTTGAAGTTTCGATTTCAAAATACGAACTGCAGTGTCGTTATTCGATTTAATTTAATTATATATATATGTAAATATAATCGATTCTGACGCTGTTTTTCTTCAGATTTGAATTAAACATTCCAGACAATCCAACCGTTGGACCTTCACAAAGTTGGTGTCGTTGGAAAGATATTTCCAAAGCGAACCCAAAGGTTTCGGTTTCGGGAAAATCCGATGGTCGGATCTCCCGCACTAATCTTTTGAAATCACGGTTTCAAAACACGAACTGCAGCTTCGTTATTCGATTTATTTTAATTAATTATATATATATAATCTATTCTTCGATTTCAAAACCATAATCTTTCCATACATTTGATAAAAATGATATTTTTATCCAACAGACATTTATTTCAACACCTCACTATTTTTAGCACTTCATGTATACAATAAAAATGTGATTTTTATTGTAAAACAATTTATTTTAAAACACGACTATTTTACATTGTTCTTATAGATGATAAAAATATGATTTTTATTATAAAACAATTTCTTTCAAAACACGACTATTTTATATACTTCATATAGATGATAAAAATATGATTTTTATTATAAAACAATTTCTTTCAAAACACGACTATTTTATATAGTTCATATAGATAATAAAAATATGATTTTTATTATAAAACAATTTCTTTCAAAACACGACTATTTTATATAGTTCATATAGATTATAAAAATATGATTTTTATTATAAAATAATTTATTTCAAAACACGAATGTCGTTCAACACATGAATTACTATTCAACACATGAATTTCTATTCAACACATGAAAATAATTCTTACACATGAATATTATTGAAAATTTCGGCAGCATAACGGCAGGGTAGTTAAAACCGGGACTGCCCCTAGTACGGCTCCTCGCTCTACCTTAAAGCCTCGCAGCTTTTGACAATGGGGATTTCATGCATCTAGTTCGCACGCATGCGGCATGTTTATTTTCTTTTCCATAAACTAATCCTATGTGGTTTCAACCAAATAATTCTCAACCACAAACGGGTATTTTTCAACCACAATCAATCAATTTCAACCACAAACAATTCTAATCAACCAATTTTCACACCATTCACAACCAATAAATATCGTCCATGGTTTGTGGACGAGGGGCGTATATATATACATATATTTATTTATTTATATAAGTATTTTTCACTTCTATTTCAATATATATATAATTTTTACAACGCATATATAACTTATACATCGAACATACAACTTATACAACGCTTATACATGAGGTGTACAACGCTTATATAACTCATACTTCGAATATATATTTTATACATCGTCATTTCCATATCGTTTATAATTCAGAAATCTCACATTGGGTTCCACTCCACCAAAAATAGCAGAAAGCTCAGAAAAATATCTGGTCACTTCTAGAATGTAGAAGACGTCCACACGAGCCCACTGTCTCTTGTTTCACTGAATTTCATCAAAAACGAGAGAGATATGATTTTTACAGTGAAATCAAAAACCGTAGCGCTTTAAAGTGCTATACAATAGTTTAAATAATTATCAACCGTTACCTCTCTGAATTCTTCAAAACTAGGTCAGCCAAATTCTTCCAAACCGTGAAGCTTCGCGCCGATCAGCCACCGCCACGTTGTCCACCTTGGAGAGGCGCACCTGGCGCTGCCCACCCTGATGAACTCGACTTGGTGGTGGCAGAGGATTTTTCCCTCGAACGGCGCAACTTCGTGGTGGCGGTTCTCGATGTAGACCGCACGATGGGGGGTGAAGGTTACACGGATTTGAAGGTGGTGGAGGGATCTACAAATAACTCCAAAGCGCCATGGGTTTTTAATGAGAGGATTCGCCGGAAAATGGATGGGAAGAATGGAGCGTGAGCCGCCGTCGATAACGAGAGAGGAGCGAGGGTTTCTGAGTTTTTTTTATATTTTAAAATTAATGAAAGAAAATTTTCTATTGGCCGTTAAATATATAAAATTTTAAAAAGGGGTTTTCTAATACGGTCCCCAATCCAAACCCAACGACTGTCGTCCCTAGCTAAATACCCTCATTCCAAACACAATGGGACATATTTCGTAGGCCCATTCGACTGTTTCAGTCAGTTTCTCTTCAAATTAAAATATAAAACATTCAATATTTGTTTTGAACGTACATTTCAATTTGCCGGGGCCACATAATGATTCTAAAAATTCCAGAAAAATTAATCTAGCTATGTTTTGACGATACGGTCCCAACAAAACTAGTTTCGTCGAATTCCGAGACCGTTTGAAAAATGGCCCTTTTCTGGTCGATCCAATTTAATAGAAATCGACCAAACACATTTTCCTTTGCCACGCTCACATACTAGCTTCAAAAATTATGAAATTTGAAACCTAGCAATAATTTGACTTCTCAGATCCAACAAAAGTGGTTTCGTCGAATTCTGAGGTCGTTTGCAAAATGGCCATTTTCACAGGCTATATAAACCCTATAGCGACCTTTCTGAAAATTCATTTGGCCATAACTTTTGCTTCCCGCTACGAAACTTCGATTTTTCAGATTCGTTAGAAATATATTCCCTAACAAATTTAAATATTCTTGGTTTCACAAAAATCCTTTTTATTTTTCACCCAGTACAGTCAGTCAAAGTTTGAATTCAAATTTTGAAACTACCGCGCCATTTCAGGCCTTGTTTATAATTAGAATTAATTATATTTATTTTCAAATGTTGATTCAAACACACTTTTTGTCGTTATTATTGAAAATATTTATTTTAAATAATTTAAATTCACTAAAATAGCCAAATTAAAAAATTTAAATTGGCTCAGATTCTCCGGGTTGTTACAATCTCCCCCACTTAAAACTTTTCGTCCCCGAAAAGGAACAAAGTCAAAAGTAATTTAATTAACTAACTCTAATTTCAATCTGGCTTCCATTCTCCAACTTTTCAGTTTCTAAGAATTTTCATATTCTTCAAAAATTTGGCTAACACCCTAAATTTTCGAAAAAATTCGCCATAACCTCCTTTGTACGGGGAGGGGTTTGGAAATTTATTGGGCCGTATTAGGTACCCAATAAATCCTAATAAGCATGCACATATTTATAGTGATATATTCCGGTGTCCACATGGGAGTGTGTATAGATCATAACTCCAGAGAATAAATTCTCGTCACCCTATAAATGGTTTTTGTGCCTTAATGACCAGAGAGACGTGTTTATTGTCATCTCCAGACCCGTGTGGTTTTTTTTATTAATCTGGCAATTTTACCGTTATATTTTACATAGTCCATATCGGTCATCAGTTCAACCTGTAAAATATAATCATCGCCATACAAGCCTCTCGCTCGTATGGTAAATCTTCAACCTCGTTACACAAGCTCCAAATGCTTATGTGGTATATGATGAAGTATGCCTATCTTCAAGAAGTATGCCATGTAGTGTAGTTCAAAATTAATTGTTATTATCCTATGGTGACATTTATTATTACACACAGAACAACCAGCACTCCGCATCCAATGACATTCACAGGAGTTGATATAATAATAAAATTGCGCATCCAACTCATTAAGGTTTACCTATTTATCGGGCATGCAAATAAATTCTTTACTCAACAGCTAATCCATTTACGTGTTCAAACATATATAATACACATGTATATATTTCTATCTATTTTTAAATCAGTTCAATACGCGATTTAATTGCATAGATTTACCCTTCATTAATTGATTAAATTAACTATCTTTCTAATAATTTAATTAATCCTATCTACTATCACACAACACAAACAACAATCAATTTGTTTTTAACTTTTCAAAAATATACTAATCGATTCATATACTCTTTTAAAATAATCAGACTATAGAATTAAAAGTTTACATCCATGAAAAGAAAATAACAACAAAGTAGAGAACATAATGGAAATTTCAAAATATGGCAAATGTACCTTGCATCAGAGTCAATCAGAGATATCCACTCTGCACTTAGGATAGGCTTTCTTAATGCTTTCCTCTATTTCCCAAGTACAATCTCGCGGATCTCCACTCCATTGCACTTTGACTAAGTGAACCTTCTTGTTCCTCAGCTCTTTGGTTTCTTTGCCCACAATCTTTAGCGGCTCTCTTCTCACAGCCAATTCTGGAGTAATTTCTATATCCTGTTGTGCGGCTTCTTCCACGATCAAGTCTGGATCATGAACATGCTTTCGAAGTTGAGATACGTGAAATACATCATGCACTCCAAGCAACCAATCAGGCAATTGAACTCTATAAGCGAGGGTTCCAATCCGTTCTAGTATAGGGAATGGACCAATAAATCTGGGCGCCAACTTCCCAGTTTTGCCAAATCGAATCACTCCTCTCATCGGAGAAACCCTTATATACACATAATCACCAACAGAAAAAGCCAAATCTCTTCTTCTCGAATCAGCATAGCTATTCTGTTGGCTTTGAGCGGCGAGTAATCGTTTCATAACGAAATCGACCTTGTCTGCAGCGTCACGGATCATATCAAGTCCCAATACAAGTCTATCACCAGGTTCGACCCAACAAGCAGGAGATCGGCACGGTCTACCATACAATGCTTCGAATGGTGACATTGTCAAGCTCGCTTGGTAGTTGTTGTTGTATGAGAACTCAGCCAAATGTAAATGGTCTTCCCATGATCCACCAAAATCAAGTACACAAGCCCGCAATAGATCTTCTAAAATACGATTCACCCTCTCAGTCTGACCATCTGTTTGAGGATGATAGGCGGTGCTTAGATTCAGCTTTGTCCCCAGTTCTACTTGAAATGCCTCCCAGAATTTGCTAGTAAATATTGGATCTTTATCACTAACTATACTGATCGGCACTCCATGTAGCCTAACAATTTCCTTGAAATATATCTGCGCCAGACTCTGAGCAGTTCTGTTCGATCTGACAGGTATAGAATGGGCGGTCTTCGTGAAACGATCTACGATCACTCAAATACTGTCATTTCCTTTCCTGGTTCTGGGCAAACCATCTATGAAGTCCATGGAAATATGTTCCCACTTCCAACCTGGAACGTCCAGCGGTTGCAACAATCCAGCGAGTTTCTGTTGGTCGCTTTTGACTAGTTGGCAAGTAGAGCACCTGCTAACATATATTGAAACGTCCCTTTTCATAGCCTTCCACCAGAATGTTCGCTTGAGATCGTTATACATTTTGGTCACACCTGGATGGATACTCAGCTTGGACTTGTGACACTCGTCTAACACTTCCCTTTTTAACTCGGGGATGTCGGGAACACAAATCCTTCCTCTCAATCTCAGGGTCCCATCGTTATCTATTTGAAAACACGAGGGTTCGCCTTTCTGAATCCTTCTGATCATATCCTTAATAAAATTGTCATCCTTCTGAAGAATAGATATTTTGTGAATCAAGGAAGTCGTAATAATAAAGCTGGCGATTATTGCATTCTTTCGACTTAGCGCATCAGCCACAACATTAGCTTTCCCTAGAGTGTACAAAATCTCAAAATCGTATGCTGCGAGAAACTCTAGCCAACGTTGCTGCCTCAGATTCAAGTCTTTCTGGGTGAATAGATACTTAAACGACTGATGATCTGTAAACAGTTCGAACTTCTCATCCAAAAGATAGTGCCTCCAGATTTTTAAAGCAAATACCATGGCTAACAACTCAAGATCATGAGTAACGTAGTTTTTCTCATGCGGCTTCAGCTGACGGCTAGCATAAGCAACCACTTGACCTCTTTGCATTAATACTGCACCAAGGCCTTCTTTAGAGGCATCTGTCCAGACTTTCAAGTCTTGATTGCCATCGATTATTGTTAACACTGGAGTCGTTGTTAATCTTAACTTTAGCTTCTCAAAAGCCTCCTCACATTCTGCAGTCCACTTGAACTTTGCGTGCTTCTTTGTAAGCTTTGTTAAGTGACTAGTTATCTTCGAAAAATCTTGAACGAACTTCCGATAATAACTAGCCAATCCAAGAAAACTTCGAACTTCTGTGGGAGTACTAGGTTGTTTCCAATTTTGAATAGCGGTGATTTTACTTGGATCCACAACAATTCCCTCTTTTGATACGACGTGGCCAAGAAACTTTACTTCATCTTTCCAGAATATACATTTGGAAAGTTTAGCTTTCAATACATTCTTTCTTAGAATTTCTAGAACTTGCTCAAAATGTTTTTCATGTTCGGCCTTTGACTTAGAGAAGATTAGAATATCATCAATAAAAACCAGAACAAACTTTTTCCAGACTCCTCTGAACACCCGATTCATCAAATCGACGAAGTAAGCTGAAGCGTTACATAAGACGAAAGGCATTACTAACCATTCATAGAATAAGTCTGGACCTCTGAATGCTGTCATAGGAACACACTCTTTGGCAATACGAAACTGATGGAAACCTGTAGCTAGGTCCATCCTTGAAAATACTTGTGCACCATTCAATCGATCCAACAAATCATCGATTCGCGGCAATGGATATTTATTCTTTATTGTCTGCTTATTTAAGTCATGATAATCTACATATAGTCGAAGAGTACCGTCTGACTTTTGGACAAACACCATTGCTGCTCCCCAATCTGAGAAACTAGGCCTTGTCACGCCCTTCCGTATCAGCTGTCGAGTTTGATTATCTAATTCTTCTTTCTCCTTTAGAGTCATCCTTCGAATAGCGTACACTACTGGCCTTGCATTCGGAATTAAAGCGATCTTGAAATCAATCAATCTCTTCGGAGGCTAGCTAACAACTTCTTCGAACACATCTGCATAATTCTTGACGATAGGAATATCCTTTATGAGGTCCGATATATTCTCTGTGACTACAGGGATATTTTCTATTTGAGCAGGAGAAACATCAAGAGCTGACCAAAAGTCTTTTCTATTTGAATTCGGACCTTCGCATGGTATGGTTATATAATTCCCTAATTGGGCCTTTGCCTTAACAACTCTCTCGGCACACTTAACCTCAGCTTCATATTTGGTTAACCAATCCAATCCCAAAATAAGATCAAATTCGGTAAAATTCTTGACGATAGAGATGGTAGGGAACTTATAACATGAAAAAGAGACAGGCGCTCCACAAACCCAACTCAGATCGAGGGAACCCCCAACCGGATTATGGACAGTGATGGGTTCTTTGAGCTTTTTCAATTTCAAATCCAACTTCTTAACTGCATTCTTTGCAATAAAGCTTCGTGACGCGCCTGTATCAAACACCACTTTAACTGGAATGTTTTTGACAGTCAGTGTGCCTTCCAAAACATCAGACCTTCCCTGACTAGCCGAGGGTGTTGAAGTTTCTGCCACTTCATTTACTTGAGCCACTTTGGTCTTTTTCAACAGCCAGCAGTCTCTCTTTATATGACCAGTCCGATGACAAAGATTGCACTCTCGGTGTAACGACCCGAATTTTCAGCCGTTGAATTCTGAATATTTAAAATGGGTTTGAATATTTTATTTGAATTATATATAGGAATTTATTTAATAAAACGATATTTAAACATATAATTTATAATATAATTTAAAACGAGTTCAAAATGGTGTGGTAGTTTGAAAATTCGATTTCAAATTTCAAATGAATGTACAGGATCCAAAATAAGCCGGATTTCTTTGAAACAAGAAATATTTGAATTTGTTTGAAAATATCATTCCAACGAATGTGAAAAATCTAGATTTCATAACGGGAATAAAAAGTTGTGTCCAAATCAAATTTAGAAATAGTCGCTGTAGAATCGTATATAAGCCATAACGGTTTATTTAATATAACTAGAGATTGGTTACGAATTTGGGCAAGGTCCTTTTGAGGCGTAGTTATAATTTAATTTTTAGAATTTTACTGAATTTTTTAATTAATTAAATATGCAACTTTTTATTTGGAGTATTTTACACCCTATATCAATATTTTTGGGTTTCATCATATTAGTTAAACTACCGATATTATTATATTTTTGGGATCGTGGTACCTCGCTGGACACGATCGTATCCTAACTTCTGTCCGTAACGGCTCGGACATGAACGTAATTTTAGATAATGAAAATCCTTTGTAATCAGTACCGCGTAATCAGTAGCGCATTAACCCCAAATGAATATATATATATCCTACTTTACTTAGAAAGCTTCATCTAAACAACGTGTTCTCCACGCTTTGCAAAGTCTGTCTGCCAAGCAGTTCAAACCCGTGCTCTCCAAGCAATTTGTTTTCGTCGCCTCCAATCCATTTACATCCATGCCTGCCAAGTCAAATATCACTATAAAACCAAACCTTTCACACCCTTAACAAAACGGTCAAAATACCTATATTCCATTTCTATTCTCTGCTCAATACGAAATACGATAGTTCTTCCAATCTTTATGAAGCTTTTACAAATCAAATACTCCACAATAAAACTCGATTTTGTATTCCATATAAACCTGGGACCGAGATCTTCATTTTCATATACAATTTGGGAGGGGCGAACCTAGTTTCATTTGTTGTCTTCATTCCAGCGTGAGTCGGGGGGTACTATCGCTGGCGTTCGAAGCGACGGTGAGGATGTTCTCGGACGCAGGACATCTTGTAGCATACTCACGTTACTGTAGTCGCGTATTACTGATGAGGTTACTGTGGAGACTAGTGTTGGTAGGGGGAAGGCCAACGGTTCTTCGATAGTTGTGGAGTGCGGTTGTTTCAGCAGGGAGTGTGGAGATTTCAAACGGTGGAAGTATATGTTAAAAGGGTGCGAGTTTTCTAGGAAGGGAAGGGGTCAGCGTGGGGGGAGTATTTGCAGGTCACGGAAATTACAGAGGGGAGAAAGGCTTTGTAACTTTGTTAGCTGTTTTGGGTTTCAAGACTAAATTCATTATCTGGACTCTGGAGATGATTGTTTGAATGGACAAGAAGGAAGAGGATTTTTAACTGACTTGGGGAAGAGGTGATGACCGTATATTAATCAGTGAAATAGTGGTTGAATTGGTGAGGGATGAGCGCTAGAACACGGTGAAGGTTTGGAAATAATGACAAAACTGGGTTAAGCGATTATAAGGTAAGATGATTTGTTTTCTTTGAAGTTGGCAAACAAAGCATGCATATGCTTCTAGTACGTTCTCTTTATTGAACATTATCTGCTGATAGTGTATTTAGAAATTGGGTTCCCTGAAAAGAAAAGAAAAAATGCGTTTCAATTATCATTGTTTTGGTTGGTACCGGGGATGGTAGCATCGGCAGTAAATGGGCATTGAGGGAAGTCTGGAGGTTGGTCAGTTTGGATGATATTGAGGTTGTTGATTGGTTGGCTAAGAAGAAAACATATGGAGGAGTTTGAGTGGTATGCTGTGGAGGGATATGGTCTGGTTTGAAGTTGTTTCAACAGCGAAAAACAAAAGGGGGCTTTCTGATATCGGGTTACTGTCAAATGGTAGGTAGGGATGGACTAAGGAATGATCTGACGTGGCTGCAGTGTCCATTTGAAGATGGCGTATCCTGTTGGAATGAGAGTTTCAGAATAATGGAAGGGGTTGAGTGGCTCAATTGCGATTATTGAAAGGGTAATCACACGTTTCTCGCTAAGTAAGGATTAAAGTTATAATTAAATTTTATTAATTTAGTTAAGGTTTAAAACCATATTGAATGAATACAAAGCTTATAATGCATGTAATTGTTCTGTTCATGAACAGGATCCGATGAAATCGGTCACACTGAAAATGAAATGATAAGATCTTCGGTGTGGAAATAAATTCGCTAAGAACCAGGCCACTGGAATTTCGTGATAAAATCATAATATCTGTTTGATTTTAATATGAAACGAAAGCAGAACCGTCAACTACAAACCAAGGTGAGTAAACTCTGACTCGTTTATATTTTTATATAAACGAGTTTTTAAATTTATTTCATACTGTGTGATGGTATCTTGGTTGAATAGTTGATAAAATTGGTTGATATGATTACATCGTTGATCGATTAGTTCTGATATCTCATATTGATGTGAAATAATATTTTTGATGTTGATTAACATCTGTGGATGCAGGGGAACAGGTTGGAGGGATCCAACTGGATTCCTCAACATTTTATTTACTGTTTTATTTGATTGTGATATATGAGGTGTTATATAACCCATGATTTGGTATGTTGTGTTTGGTTTACCTTGACCCTAGAAGCCTGGTATTTTGGTATACCGTAAAATATTTTCGAACATAGGAAATGAAATTTGAATTTTAAAAAGGAAATCTATTTCCAAAATAGAAATGAAACTTCGAATAGAGTTGAAATTTTAAAACATGTTAATGAAGTAAAGTATTTAAGAAGTTGTTTACAAACGAGATTATAATGAAGTGAATTATTTATCATTGGATAAATTTAAATATAAATTCAAATTTTGAATTTATATGGGAAAGTGGGAATCGGCTTTTGAAACCAATATTTGAAGTGAGATTAAACTTAGCAATTATTAAGGAAACTTTAAATGAGATTTTAAATGATTGGAAAATAAAGGAAATAAGACTTATATAAATAATTTCCGAATAGAGGTTATAAATAAAGATTGGATTTAAGATATTTTTATAAGTATGAATCAAATGGTATATAAAGGAAATATATTCACGATTAAAGTGAATAATGACTTAAACCAAATATTTTGCAAATGAAATATCTATATAGGTAATTTGGATTTGAAATATGATTTCAAATTGGAATTTGATTGAAAAGTGAAATGGATGAACGTTTAAAAGGGAAACAACTAGTTTTACTCCAAAAAGGGGGAATTATAAAATGAATTATATTTTGTAAAGTGGAATAGTTATAAAGTAATTGGAAGGATAAATTCAATGATGAATTTGAAATTTGAATTTACTTGGAATGGTAAATAAATTCTGAAGTTCAGAATATAAATCGAATATAGAGTATTCGAATGAGAGTTGTTTATTGGAATTCGAATATATCGAAATTAGGGAAGTAGTTAGTTTACTTCCGTTTGAATCAAATTTAATCCTTATTTATTTATTTATTTAAAAAAATAAATACATGTTGCGTTTTGATAAACCAAATATTTTTAAATAGCGATTTTAAACGCTGCCGTTATAATATATGTTTTGGAAAATCTAAGTAGGAATTTTGACGCTGCCGTTATAATAACTGTTTTAATAGCGATCTTAACGCTATTGTTATAATAAGTGTTCTATAATACTAAACAGCGATTGTAACGCTGTTGTTAAAAGAAATGTTTTTTAAATCAAATATTTGGAAACAGCGCTTGTAACGCTGTTGTTAAAATGAAATGAATTGGTCAACGAGGAATTAAGGAAGGGAATTCGGAAATATTCTCCGATATTAATAATGTATATTTTCTGAATATAGAAAAATAAGGATTCGTGAATATTTAGAAATGTTTTCTAACTGGAATAAGAGATATTTTCTCGATTAAAGGAATTATAGTATTGAAAATGTTTTTTTTAAAGAACCGAGAGGGGAAATCGAGTTTCAGAAGAATACGAAAGATAGGAAATGGGAATTGTAAATGATAATATAATTAGGAATTGATTTAAAGGGGCCAAATGTTGATTGATCGAATTCCTACCTGGAAATAAGATCGTTGGTTGCACACTTATTTTTCTTTGACAGTTAAATCACCGACTATCGAAGTTTTTGACCATTTTTCCGTCGTCAATACGGAGAGACCGGGATCAGATTCAGTATTTGAAAACCACTCTATGTGGACGTCAGCGTTGCGATCGAATATGATGAAGAAAATTGAAGGCGGAGTTATGCAAGGGTTATCCTATTTACGGGATAGTGCCTTCGGTTTGTCCAGTCCCAGGACAACGTGAATGGATGAATGTCTGACAGAGTATATTCAACGGATCGCGTAAATTGATCTCTTCAAATGTACTTATGTTTGGTGGCGGAGGAATTCGTTTCTCTTAGCTTTATACCCGTGGTATTTTTGGGGAAATCAATTTGTGATTTGGCGGGTATGACGATGTGGCATTCAAAGTGAATGGTGGTCAGGTGTTCTAAAAGATACGTCATGACCTCAAGCCTCAGAACCGGGAATTGACAAAAATCGGGCAGGGAGCATGGCTATGTGGGTCGCACCCATTAGGATGTATAATCACCTATCTAGAGAAATTCCAATTGCTTCTTTAAATCTATTGATGCTTTCCCTTTCGGGAAACGGTTGCTGATCCCAACCGTTGGTGATATACATTCGATACACTCAAGCGAAATGAGTGGTCGATCATGTGTGGGCCGGGTTGCAAGACGTTCTTGTTGAACCCAGTGTATTCGTCTCTAGAGATACACCATCGGCAGGTGGTCCCATACCTTGTCATGTTGGAAATCCAATCTCCAATAAGCGCCCTGCGGTTTTTGATTTTATATTATATATGGAGCGTGAGATGCAAGCGTTCCACTATATTCTATTTATTTGATTTAGACACTATTATAATATCACCAGATTTTGATATCAAAATGTTTTGGGTTATCGTAAGGTAAAAACCGTCCGTGTTTATGTGTGGATTGTCTTATGATTATCATTTCTTTCGAAAGGATTTTGGAAGTTAAACAAATGTTTGGAGTTTACTCACACCAGTCTCATGACTGACCCAGAGTTTATTTTGTTTTGTTTTCCCTAAACTCTTGGGTGCCCAAATTTGTACGAGCAGTCAAGTAGTCGGGATTTTACAGATTCGCTTGGGGAAGCTCGAAGCAGGAGGCTTCACCTGTTAGCTATAAATTATCATATTTTCCGCTGTGTACTATGTTGTATCTGGAAACAGGTGTTTATAACTGTTCCAGAAATAGCCGTTGGGCTCTGATGATGGTATGTGTATACAAATACTGATTTGTGTTTCAAAGTTTATGTTATTTAATATATTTTATTCGTTCCGCTGTGAGTTTATGATCTTCATTTTTCTTCTATTCTAATATTTCTTTCTTTCTATTTCTCATCCTCTAACTTCTTTTTAAAAATGATTCGTATTTCTGTGCAATTTGGGTTGGACGTGTGGTATGATTTGTCGACTCAAAGGGTACGGAAGTTCGGGTCGTTTCATTTGGTATCAGAGCTGAAGGTTGAGTGATAACCTTGGCTCTGTGGCGTAACTCAATAGAGATGGGATTAGTAACACCCTAGATTGAGTTTGAGTGTATATATACAAGCGCGTATTTGTAGATTTGATACAAAATTGTTTTATATTGTGTTGAATGGTTTGTTGAGTGGTTTCTGAATTCTGGTCGATACAGGATGTACAACTGTATCGATAGGTGTTTCTAAACTCTTGAACAGGACAATTCGACGCAGTATTGTTTTAAAATGGGTAAATGAAATAATTTTACCCAAGATTATTTTGATATAGAAAGAGTAATTTCTGAATTATTGTTATATATGAAGGTGTTGATCGTTATCACAATCAAATGGAATTATAAAAATATTGAAATGGTTATATAACCAAGATAAACTAGAATTGAATTCAAACCAAAATTTGGAATTTTAAATCCCGGTTGTTTAGAAATATTTTTTGAAGTATTTTTAAAGTAATCTAACATTACTTTGAAGAATTTTTGAATAAGGATGATTTTGAATGCATTTTTGAAATGATTAAGCACTGAAAGCACTTCAGTGGCGAGAAAATAATTCTGCTAATGGGTCGCGACATTATCGGTATTCATTTTCGAGTTTCTAAGTGATGGATTGCTGCCATAGTAATTTGGGAATGCAAAATTTTGTTTGAAAAGGTAATGATGATTTAGAAATTCAAATGTTTTGAATTGAGTTGATTATAAATATGTGTATAAATATATATGATTTCAAACTAGTTTGAAATAAAACCCGGGAATTTGAATTCTGGAATTGTTTAACTTGTAAAAGTTGAATAGATTGTAAATGGTCAAAATGGATCAAATGAATTGGGATTAAACTTAAGTTAAATAAAATTGGATTAGATTAAAAATAATTCCGAATGAAATTAAATGAAGAAAAATGTTGAGATTCGAATTATTAATATGAATTCGACTTATGAATAAGCAAGCTGTATATATATTGGATGTTGTTAATTGGAATTGAATTGGATTCAAATATAATAAGTGGATTGACTTAAATAGAAATCAGATTTGAATGGATAGAATGGGAGTGAACTAACTAGAAGTTGATTAGAGAGTTAAAAGCTGGAAGTTGGATTGATTTGAAACCAACTGGAAATGAATATGTGTATGCTGAGCAGATATTGAATGGAAGCAAGTGCAAGAGATAGAATTTCTACCCGACAAAAAGGTACATGTTTACAATATTACTTGGGTTGATGATTTTATGAGCCTATGGGGCAAGCCACTTGGCTTTTTGATTTTCTTTTGGATTGGAGAAGGCCTAGAAAGGCGAGTTGGGGTTGTACCGATTGAGCCGTGCAGAGGAGATGCTGCCAAAAAATTTCAGAATTTTCGAAAATTTTTGTTAGTAAGAATAGATTAATATTTTAATTGAAATAAATTGGTCCAGTTAAACTGAAGTTAAGAATTGAACAAAAAAGAATTTTTGGACCTAGTTAATAGGGTATGTAGCATCTTTTCCTACCTTAGCAATTTCGAGGACGAAATTATTTTAAGGGGGAAGGAATGTAACGACCCGGATTTTCAGCCGTCGAATTCTGAATATTTAAAATGAGTTTGAATATTTTATATGAATTATATACAGGAATTTATTTAATAAAATGATATTTAAACGTATAATTTATAATATAATTTAAAACGAGTTCAAAATGGCGTGGTAGTTTGAAAATTCGATTTCGAATTTCAAATGAATGTATAGGATCCAAAATAAGTCGGATTTCTTTGAAACAAGAAATGTTTGAATCTGTTTGAAAATATCTTTCCAACGAATGTGAAAAATCTAGATTTCATAACGGGAATAAAAAGTTATGTCCAAATCAAATTTAGAAATAGTCGCTGTAGAATCGTATATAAGCCATAACGGTTTATTTAATATAACTAGAGATTGGTTACGAATTTGGGCAACGTTCTTTTGAGGCATAGTTATAATTTAATTTTTAGAATTTTACTAAATTTTTAATTAAGTAAAAATGCAACTTTTTATTTGGAGTATTTTACACCCTATATCAATATTTTTGGGTTTCATCATATTAGTTAAACTACCGATATTATTATATTTTTGGGATCGTGGTACCTCGCTGGACACGATCGTATCCTTACTTCCGTCCGTAACGGCTCGGACATGAACGTAATTTTAGACAACGAAATTCCTTTGTAATCAGTACCGCGTAATCAGTAGCGCATTAGCCCCAAATGAATATATATATATATATATCCTACTTTACTCAGAAAGCTTCATCTAGATAACGTGTTCTCCACGCTTTGAAAAGTCTGCCTGCCAAGCAGTTCAAACCCGTGCTCTCCAAGCAATTTGTTTTCGTGGCCTCCAATCCATTTACATCTGTGCCTGCCAAGTCAAATACCACTATAAAACCAAACCATTCACACCCTTAACAAAACGGTCAAAATACCTATATTCCATTTCTATTCTCAGCTCAATACGAAATACGATAGTTCTTCCAATCTTTATGAAGCTTTTATAAATCAAATACTCCACAATAAAACTCGATTTTGTATTCCATGTAAACCTGGGACCGAGATCTTCATTTTCATATACAATTTGGGAGGTGTGAACCTAGTTTCATTCGCTATCTTCATTCCAGCGTGAGCCAGGGGGTACTATCGCTGGAGTTCGAAGCGACGGTGAGGATGTTCTCGGACGCAGGACATCTTGTAGCATACTCACGTTACTGTAGTTGCGTATTACTGATGAGGGTACTGTGGAGACTAGCGTTGGTAGGGGGAAGGCCAGCGGTTCTTCGATGGTTGTGGAGGGCGGTTGTTTCAGCAGGGAGTGTGGAGATTTCAAATGGTGGAAGTATATGTTAAAAGGGTGCGAGTTTTCTAGGAAGGGAAGGGGTCAGCGTGTGGGGAGTATTTGCAGGTCACGGAAATTACAGAGGGGAGAAAGGCTTTGTAACTTTGTTAGTTGTTTTGGGTTTCCAGACCAAACTCATTATCTGGACTCAGGAGATGATTGTTTGAATGGACAAGAAGGAAGAGGATTTTTAACTGACTTGGGAAAGAGGTGATGACCGTATATTAATCAGTGAAATGGTGGCAGAATTGGTGAGGGATGAGCGCTGGAACACGGTGAAGGTTTGGAAATAATGACAAAACTGGGTTAAGCGATTATAAGATAAGAAGATTTGTTTTCTTTGAAGTTAGCAAACAAAGCATGCATATGCTTCTAGTACGTTCTCTATATTGAACGTTATCTGCTGATAGTGTATTTAGAAATTGGGTTCCCTGAAAAGAAAAGAAAAGAAAAAAATGCGTTTCAATTATCATTGTTTTGGTTGGTACCGGGGATGGTAGCATCGGTAGTAAATAGGTATTGAGGGAAGTCCGGAGGTTGGTCAGTTTGGATGATATTGAGGTTGTTGATTGGTTTGCTAAGAAGAAAACGTATGGAGGAGTTTAAGTGGTATGCTGTGGAGGGATATGGTTTGGTTTGAAGTTGTTTCAACAGTGAAAAACAAAAGGGGGCTTTCTGATATCGGGTTACCGTCAAAAGGTAGGTAGGGATGGACTAAGGAATGATCTGACGTGGCTGCAGTGTCCATTTGAAGATGGAGTATCCTATTGGAATGAGAGTTTCAGAATAACCGAAGGGGTGGAGTGGCTCAATTGCGATTATTGAAAGGGTAATCACACGTTTCCCGCTAAGTAAGGATTAAAATTATAATTAAATTTTATTAATTTAGTTAAGGTTTAAAACCATATTGAATGAATACAAAGCTTATAATGCATGTAATTGTTCTGTTCATGAACAGGATCCGATGAAATCGGTCACACTGAAATCGAAATGACAAGATCTTCAGTGTGGAAATAAATTCGCTGAGAACCAGGCCACTGGAATTTCGTGATAAAATCATAATATCTATTTGATTTTAATATGAAACGAAAGCAGAACCGTCAACTACAAACCAAGGTGAGTAAACTCTGACTCGTTTATATTTTTATATAAACGAGTTTTTAAATTTATTTCATACTGTGTGATGGTATCTTGGTTGAATAGTTGATAAAATTGGTTGATATGATTACATCGTTGATCGATTAGTTCTGATATCTCATATTGATGTGAAATAATATTTTTGATGTTGATTAACATCTGTGGATGCAGGGGAACAGGTTGGAGGGATCCAACTGGATTCCTCAACATTTTATTTACTGTTTTATTTGATTGTGATATATGAGGTGTTATATAACCCATGATTTGGTATGTTGTGTTTGGTTTACCTTGACCCTAGAAGCCTGGTATTTTGGTATACCGTAAAATATTTTCGAACATAGGAAATGAAATTTGAATTTTAAAAAGGAAATCTATTTCCAAAATAGAAATGAAACTTCGAATAGAGTTGAAATTTTGAAACATGTTATTGAAGTAAAGTATTTAAGAAGTTGTTTACAAACGAGATTATAATGAAGTGAATTATTTATCATTGGATAAATTTAAATATAAATTCAAAATTTGAATTTATATGGGAAAGTGGGAATCGGCTTTTGAAACCAATATTTGAAGTGAGATTAAACTTAGCAATTATTAAGGAAATATTAAATGAGATTTTAAATGATTGGAAAATAAAGGAAATAAGACTTATATAAATAATTTCCGAATAGAGGTTATGAATAAAGATTGGGTTTAAGATATTTTTATAAGTATGAATCAAATGGTATATAAAGGAAATATATTCACGATTAAAGTGAATAATGACTTAAACCAAATATTTTGCAAATGGAATATCTATAAAGGTAATTTGGATTTGAAATATGATTTCAAATTGGAATTTGATTGAAAAGGGAAATGGATGAACGTTTAAAAAAGAAACAACTAGTTTTACTCCAAAAGGGGGGGGAATTATAAAATGAATTATATTTTGTAAAGTGGAATAGTTATAAAGGAATTGAAAGGATAAATTCAATGATGAATTTGAAATTTGAATTTACCTGGAATGGTAAATAAATTCTTAAGTTCAGAATATAAATCGAATATAGAGTATTCGAATGAGAGTTGTTTATTGGAATTCGAATATATCGAAATTAGGGAAGTAGTTAGTTTACTTCCGTTTGAATCAAATTTAATCATTATTTATTTATTTACTTATTAATTTATTTATTTAAAAAAATAAATACATGTTGCGTTTTGATAAACCAAATATTTTTAAATAGCGATTTTAAACGCTGCCGTTATAATATATGTTTTGGTAAATCTAAGTAGGAATTTTAACGCTGCCGTTATAATAACTGTTTTAACAGCGATCTTAACGCTATTGTTATAATAAGTGTTCTATAATACTAAACAGCGATTGTAACGCTGTTGTTAAAAGAAATGTTTTATAAATCAAATATTTGGAAACAGCGCTTGTAACGCTATTGTTAAAATGAAATGAATTGGTCAACGAGGAATTAAGGAAGGGAATTCGGAAATATTTTCCGATATTAATAATGTATATTTTCTGAATATAGAAAAATAAGGATTCGTGAATATTTAGAAATGTTTTCTAACTGGAATAAGAGATATTTTCTCGATTAAAGGAATTATAGTATTGAAAATGTTTTTTTAAAGAACCGAGAGGGGAAATCGAGTTTCAGAAGAATACGAAAGATAGGAAATGGGAATTGTAAAATATAATATAATAAGGAATTGATTTAAAGGGGCCAAATGTTGATTGATGATTGATCGATCGAATTCCTACCTGGAAATAAGATCGTTGGTTGCACTCTTATTCTTCTTTGATAGTTAAATCACCGACTATCGAAGTTTTTGACCATTTTTCCGTCGTCAATACGGAGAGACCGGGATCAAATTCAGTATCTGAAAACCACTCTGTGTGGACGTTAGCGTTGCGATCGAATACGATGAAGAAAATTGAAGGCGGAGTTATGCAAGGGTTATCCTGTTTACGGGATAGTGCCTTCGGTTTGTCCAGTCCCAGGACAACGTGAATGGACGAATGTCTGACAAAGTATATTCAACGGATCGGGTAAATTGATCTCTTCAAACGTACTTATGTTTGGTGGCGGAGGAATTCGTTTCTTTTAGCTTTATACCCGTGGTATTTTTGGGGAGATCAATTTGTGATTTGGCGGGTATGACGATGTGGCATTCAAAGTGAATGGTGGTCAGGTGTTCTAAAAGATACGTCATCACCTCAAGCCTCAGAACCGGGAATTGACAAAAAATCGGGCAGGCAGCATGGCTATGTGGGTCGCACCCATTAGGATGTATAATCACCTATCTAGAGAAATTCCGATTGCTTCTTTAAATTTATCGATGCTGTCCCTTTCGGGAAACGGTTGCTGATCCCAACCGTTGGTGATATACATTCGATACACTCAAGCGAAATGAGTGGTCGGTCATGTGTGGGTCGGGTTGCAAGACGTTCTTGTTGAACCCAGTGTATTCGTCTCTAGAGATACACTATCGGCAGGTGGTCCCATACCTTGTCATGTTGGAAATCCAATCTCCAATAAGCGCCCTGCGGTTTTTGATTTTATATTATATATGGAGCGTGAGATGCAAGCGTTCCACTAGATTCTATTTATTTGATTTAGACACTATTATAATATCACCAGATTTTGATATCAAAATGTTTTGAGTTATCGTAAGGTAAAAACCATTCGTGTTTATGTGTGGATTGGTCTTACGATTATCATTTCTTTCGAAAGGATTTTGGAAGTTAAACAAATGTTTGGAGTTTACTCACACCAGTCTCATGACTGACCCAGAGTTTATTTTGTTTTGTTTTCCCTAAACTCTTGGGTGCCCAAATTTGTACGGGCAGTCAAATAGTCGGGATTTTACAGATTCGCTTGGGGAAGCTCGAAGCAGGAGGCTTCACCTGTTAGCTATAGATTATCATATTTTCCGCTATGTACTATGTTGTATCTGGAAACAGGTGTTTATAACTGTTCCAGAAATAGCCGTTGGGCTCTGATGATGGTATGTGTATACAAATACTGATTTGTGTTTCAAAGTTTATGTTATTTAATATATTTTATTCGTTCCGCTGTGAGTTTATGATCTTCGTTTTTCTTCTATTCTAATATTTCTTTCTTTCTATTTCTCATCCTCTAACTTCTTTCTAAAAATGATTCGTATTTCTGTGCAATTTGGGTTGGACGTGTGGTATGATTAGTCGACTCAAAGGGTACGGAAATTCGGGTCGTTTCACTCGGGTCACTTGAAACTTGCTCATGGATTTAAATTCGTTCTTCTTTAGTTTCTTTAAAGATCTGCAATTTCCTTGCAAATGCCCTTGCTTATGGCAGTTATTGCATATGGTGGTCGTTACTGGTTCTTTCTTAGATCTGGCCCTTTTCCGACTTACTTTGGGCTTCTTACTGACCTCAGACATCGTACTGGCCTCAGGACTATCAGTTTCAGACCCACCTTTATTACTAGAAATGACTTCCTCTTCGTAACGCAACATACCTTTCCTGTCGAGATCTTCATACTGGTAAGCCATGTATATCATTTCAGAAAAAGGAAGCGTCACATGTCCCATTACACTATTCTGATACTTCCTTCAAAGCTCGTTAATAAACCTCAGATTCTTCCTCTTTGGATTTTCAATTAGATGCGGGGCAAAACGAGAAAGTTCATTGAATTTCTTATGATATTCTGGAATGGTCATATCTCCTTGTATCAGATAAGAGAATTCATCACACAACCGCTCAGTTGCTTCAGGAGGAGTAAATCTTTCTAGGAAAATCTCTTTAAATCTATCCCAGGTAATATTACCTTCTGGATTATCCTTAATAATCGAATCCCACCAGAATAAAGCTTCGTCTTTGAGTGCCCAAGATGCCAGTAATCTTTTCTGGTCATCTCTCAACTTAAAACCTTCAAATATTTTCTCAGCAGAACGAATCCAAGCTTGTGTTTTCATAATAGATTCTTCGCCCGAGAACGGTATTCCACCCATATTTCGATACTTAATTACTAGAGCCTCAATATCTGGTTCTGCATTCCTTCTGTTTCTGTCACTCATTTTCTAGTACGTCTGCAAATAGTAGACAAAGTGTCAGGTCTACAGAAAAGGTATTATAAAGCATAGAGATATATACTTGAATGTAAATGTGTCTATTGGGGTGTATTTCATCCAGCTATACTCATACTAGGACCTTACTGATCCTATCTGTAATGAGTTATTCGTCCTAGAACACTACTGGTTCTATTTCTAATGAGTTTGTAAATATGTTATATTCCAGCAATAAGCTTAACCAAAGCTCTGATACCACGTTGTGACGACCCCAAAACCCCGTACGACGGTGTGAAGGGTAATCTTTGGAATATAACACATAAACAGATAACAGCAGAACAGAAATAAATAGATACACCAGATAATGTACAAATAATACACCGGATAAATATAATCATCAGGGTTACACAGTATACAGGATCATACTTAGTACAAATACAGTTCAGCTATACATAAATGTCAACAGCGGAAAACAAAACATAATATGTACAATAGGAGATGAACCGCATAAAAAGAGATAAATGATTGAATCCGTCTTCAGCTCCAGCTATCTAGAAAGAGCCTGCTAAAAATGAATACAAGGCTACCCGTGTAGAAAGAGGGGCACCCGAGTTTGCAAGGGAAACAAACTACGAGTCAGTCATGGGACTGGTATGAGAAATCTACTTAGCACATTTTATAATATGGCTAATCACAGGACCACGCCACTTTCGCGGAACGGGTTTACTCCATTGGATTGCTAGTGCTTTAAAACAAGTAAATCTTTAAAAACATCGCAATGCTTTTTATAAAAATGAAGCCATTATAAGACTCAGTTCCCATCACACAATGCAACACAAACTGTAATAACCCGGAAAATCTTAGCCAGTTTGAAATTTTTATTTTGGCAATTTTAATGAATTTTGAATATTTAAAATAGATTATTTTAAATAATAACGATGAGAAATTAATTTTCAATAGAATTCGAACGAATATATTTATATAGTTCGTCGCTAGAATATAAATATTTATTTTAAATTATAAAAGGAATTGAAAATGGCGCGGTAGTTTGATTATTCGATTTCAAACTTCAAATGAATGTACAGGATTCGAAATAAACCGGAATTTAGCAAAACCAAAAATAATAGAATCTAATTGAGAATATCTTTCCAACGAATCCAAAAAATCAAAATTTCATAGCAGGAATCAAAAGATATGTCCAGTTGAAATTTCAGAATAGTCGCTATGGAATTTTGGCCCTTAAAAATGGAAATTTTGCAAACGACCTCGGATTTCGACGAAACCACTTTTGTTGGATCCGGGATGTAAAGTTATTGTTAGGTTTCAAATTTCATAAATTTTCGAATCAATATGTGAGTGTGGCAAAGGAAAACGCGTTTGACCAATTTTAGTTGATTTTAATCGACTGGGAAATGGCCATTTTTCCAACGGTCTCAGAATTCGATGAAATTAGTTTTGTTAGGACCGTATCGTCAATACGAAGCTATAAAATATTTTTCGGGATTTTTTCTAGTTAGTATGTGGCTCTGGTAAATTGAAATGCACGTTCAAATTCAATATACTGATTTATATATTAATTTTGATGAAAACTGATCGAAACGATAGAATTGGCTTACGAAACATATCCCATTGTATTCGAAATAGGGGTATTTGGCTAGGGGCGACAGTCATTGGGTTTGTTTTGGAGATCGTGACAATAAACAAGTATTATTGAGATTAAAATAATAATATAATATTTGTATATAACACAAAATCGGTCAAACCCTAAGTCTAAAACAAAATCGTGGTCAACCCGGAGTATATCGCTCCTTCACCGAATCAAGGGCGGTTGTTGATCGAAACTTCCTCCTCCAATAATTCAAAATTCTTTCAACGATTTCAGAAGCTTCTGGAGGCAAAATCAGAGAGCTTCGCACGATCTTTGATTTCATACGAATTTGATTGAATTACATGAAGTATTGGGCTCAATATTCTCCCTCAAAGAACCGCTGTTTGGGCTCGATTTTCATGGACATGGGACCACCGAGCTGCGTGGATTTTGGGGCGGTGGAGGAACAAGGCTCGGCCGTCGAGGTGGTCATCACTGATCGAGTTCAAGTGCTTCGTGGGGGCTGCGATTTTGAGCCCTAGGAAGTTGGTTTTGGGTTTTTACGAACTGGAGTATACTGAAGGAAGAAGAGAACCGACCACGATTTTAATTAATCAAGGTAATTAGATATTTTATTATATTATTATTTCTATTTAATGTAATTAACATTCAAACCCTTATAACTTTGTCAAACTGAATCAGAAATCAGTGAAATTGGGTGTGTTAGACTCGCATCGACGGGAACTATGCAATGGAATAGACCAAAACAAGTTCAGAAGCAGTCAGGAATTTTGACTAAATTAAACACAGTGTTCAATTCAATTGAAAATAATCGTTTTAACGATTTCAGAACTGACCACTATGAGAATTCTCTCACTTTAAATTTTCTGTACAGTTATTTATTTCATAACTGCATATATGAACTGTTCCCCGTCGTCCACAGACCATGGACGACTTGTTTGATTGTATTCTATGTGAAAATTGATCGTGATATGAAATGAATTATATATATTAGGAGTGTATGAAATATGTATACGATGTGAAATATATAAATATTATATATATGAAAAGTGAAAATATTATATATAGTGAAAGTGAAAATATCGTATATATTGGAAAGTGAAAATATCGTATATATGAAAAGTGAAAATATCGTATATAGTGAAAGTAAAAATATCGTATATATGAAAAGTGAAAATATCGTATATAGTGAAAGTGAAAATATCGTATATATTGAAAAGTGAAAATATCGTATATAGTGAAAGTGAAAATATCGTATATATTGAAAAGTGAAAATATCGTATATATTGAAAAGTGAAAATATCGTATATATTGAAATGTGAAAACGAATATCTATATGAAATTATGAAATGAAAACGATATGTATATCTATATATATATGAAATGAAAACGATGTATATATGAAATGAAGACGATATATATATATATATATGAAATGTGAAAATGATTTGATTGTTAAAAACATAATTTTTAACATATATATACACTGTACAAAATTGTCATGTATATGAAATATTCGACTTTGATATAAATAGAAAATGAATTCAAATTGAACTGAATAGAAAATGAATTCAAATTTAATTGAATAGAAAATGAATTCAAATTGAACTGAATAGAAAAAGAATTCGAATTGAACTGAATAGAAAATGAATTCGAATTGAAATGAATTTGAAATTTGAAATGAATTGAAATGAATTTAAAACGAATTTATTTGGAAAATTCAATTTGGATTTGAATTTGAAATGAAAGTTGAAATTGTTTTTGAAACGAATTTAAAACGATTTATAAAATTCGTTTTAAATAGAAATCGACGAAATATATATTATATATACAATATAATGGCCTGAATAGAACGCGCTGCGGCAGTTCGCGAATTTCGACCATTAACTTCGAACGGACATTACGGGAGAACCGATCGTCGGATTCTCCTGAAATCAGAACCGTTGGGTTCGTATCGAAAAGATCTTTCTAATGAATATGAGAAATTTGAAATCTAACGGTTGGGTTTGGAATTATGTCCAAATCAAATTTGGAAAAGATCGTTGTAAGTGCAGTTCGATGGCCATTGGTGGAAATCGACTGTACGGGCCTTGATAAAATTATTAAAAATAGTAATAATTTGTGTAAAATCATAAGAAATGAATTGGGAAGAATTAGGATGAAAAATTCGATATTTGAAAAGATAAAAATATATTTTATCGAAACGAACTAGTTATTAACTAGAAAAATAATCCAATAGTTATAAATAAATAAATTGGATTGGATTTGAATTGAAATTATCTTTGGATATTTTCGATATTGAATTCCGTGATTATACAGATATTGTGATGGGAATTTGGTAGATATCGATATCGTTATCCCCGATATGATATCTGTTGGTTTCAGGATTTGATGTTGAATATAAGTCGATACTATCTCTATTCAAAACCTTATATTTAATGTCAAATTGGATTGATTGATTGTTTAGATTGTGCTCGACCAGTTTATGAGCAAAATATGCTTTTACATTTAGCATTGGGTTGGGTAGAAATATCTGTGTGCTAACACCTTGTGAAACACTTCACGATTTGACGATAAGGTGTTTAGCGATGTTGTGTTCATTTCAAATTTAATGAATGATTGTGATATGATATCTTTCTTAAGTGAAAAGAATGTATTCCCGATTTTGGACAGGGAATGTTTTATAAAAATGTTTTATAAAACAAAAAGGATTTCGAGGCCTAAAACCCGATGATTTCGATATGATTTGGAAATGAATTATGGTTTTACATTGTAGTTCATCGCATATTCGATTAGTTACTATTAATGATGTATCTGTTTGGTGGCGGAGAATTTATTCTTTTGCTTAACACCCTTCTTTGAGACGTACGAGCTCAAAGGTTATGTGATTAATAGTGACTGATCATATGTGTGAATTACTGATGTGAAGTACTATATTTTGAAAGTACTTGTGATTATTATGTTGTGAAATGATTTTCCCCACTTCGGGATATGAAATGATTTTGTATGTGGCTAAAGAGTTGGGTAACCCTGAGACTAAAAGTATGGGTGAGAGGGCGGTGTATGCTCTCCATGTGTGGGAGGTGCATCGTCGGCGTAGCCTGCTCCTATGTGGGGTAGGTGCACATTTATATATCGAGTTGCGAGGTGCGTACCCTTTGCCTTGTCGATGGGGAGCACGATATTTCGTTGCATACTTGTTTGTATGCATTGTTATGTTTTGGAATTCATATTTCCGAACGATTTGATTTGAGATCCCGAAGTGAAATCTACTTTGATATAGAAAGTTAGATATGTATTTCAAATGATTTGAAATAAGAAATCGGGAATAAAATCCAAAGGAATAATTTCTGTAAATTGAATTAGATTTGGAAAATTTAAGTGTAGCGATTAATCTAAATGGGTAGATTGGGATATTGCATGTTGATTGATGCATAGTAGATCCATATATCTATATTGATTGTTGTTTATACACTAGCATTCATGGGGGTAAACCCGTTCCGCGTTAGTGGCGTGGTCCCGTGATATGCGATATTATTGAATAAGTTAATTATAACTGTTTAGAGTTTCTCACACCAGTCCCATGACTGGCCTGTAGTTTGCTTTTCCATTGCGAACTCGGGTGCCCCTATTTTCCACACGGGCAGTCGAGTAGTTTTATTTTGCAGATATGTTTAGCAGGATTCTGGATCGAAGCGAAAAGCCGTGTCCAGAGTTTTGATAGTCTTCTGCTGTGTAGTTTATATTTCCGATGTGCACTGTATTACATTTATGTAAATTTATCTTCCGCTGTGTATTATATTTCGATATACTATGATATTCTGTACTCTGATGTAACATTATTATGATGTTTACAGAAGTCTTCTGTTATTTGTTCTGATGTGTTGTATACCCAGAGTTAGCGTATGTGGGAATCTAACGGTCTTGGTCGATTTAGCGATCGATTAGGTCCGGGCGAAATCCGTGTCGATACAGCTGGTATCAGAGCTTTGGTTAACTCAAATCTTTGGGGTACAACTCATTAGAACTGAACAAAAGACTCATCAGAGGTAGGATTAGTAATATCCTATAAAAGAATCCTCATAAGAAATAGAATCAGTTGCATTCTAGAATGAGTGACTCGTTAGAGATGGGGTCAGAAGTGCCTCAGAAAGAGTCGAGGGTAATTTGTTTATAAATAACGTATTTGTGATTATATATATAATCTGGTTTTAGAAAGTATGATTTTAAATATATAAAGTTATATATTTGAAAAAGCTAATCAACTAATTGATTGATGGTTGTGTTGTTTGATTATTGGTTGATTAATTATTATTTTTTCCATTTGGCCAAATTGGCCAAAAAAGTGAATTGTATTGTAAATTTGTCGCATTTGCATGCATGTACATGTACTTACATTGAACAGGTCATAGCAAGGAGGCTAGAGCAGAAGAATAAAATTGTTTGCCCGACAAATAGGTACATGTTTACTATAATTTACTATTTTGTTTGGGTGATGATGATTTTATGAGCCGATTGGCTTTTTCTTTTTCTTTTTGAGATCAGAGGGCCTATGTGGTAATTTCGGGATTTTCCCGGTGCTCCCGGTGCAGGGGAGGTTATGGCAAAAAAATTCGAAAATTAAGGGTGTTAGCCAAATTTTTGAAAAATTTGAAAAGTTCTTAGAAACTGAAAAGTTGAAGAACTTAAGCCGTAATCAAAATAATGGAAGTTGAGTTGATTTGTGAAACAACTTTCGGCTTCGTTCCTTTTCGAGGACGAAAAGTTTTAAGTGGGAGAGATTGTAATAACCCGGAAAATCTGAGCCAGTTTGAAATTTTTATTTTGGCAATTTTAATGAATTTTGAATATTTAAAATAGATTATTTTAAATAATAACGACGAGAAATTTATTTTCAATAGAATTCGAATGAATATATTTATATAGTTCGTCGTTAGAATATAAATATTTATTTTAAATTATAAAAGGAATTGAAAATGGCGCGGTAGTTCGATAATTCGATTTCAAACTTCAAATGAATGTAAAGGATTCGAAATAAACCGGAATTCAGCGAAACCAAAAATAATAGAATCTAATTGAGAATATCTTTCCAACAAATCCGAAAAATCAAAATTTCATAGCGGAAATCAAAAGATATGTCCAGTTGAAATTTCAGAATAGTCGCTATGGAATTCTAGCCCTTAAAAATGGAAATTTTGCAAACGACCTCGGATTTCGACGAAACCACTTTTGTTGGATCCGGGATGTAAAGTTATTGTTAGGTTTCAAATTTCATAATTTTTCGAATCAATATGTGAGTGTGGCAAAGGAAAACGCGTTTGACCAATTTCAGTTGATTTTAATCGACTGGGAAATGGCCATTTTTCCAACGGTCCCAAAATTCGATGAAATTAGTTTTGTTAGGACCGTATCGTCAATACGAAGCTAGAAAATATTTTTCAAGAATTTTTCTAGTTAGTATGTGGCCCTGGTAAATTGAAATGCACGTTCAGATTCAATATACTGATTTATATTTTAATTTTGATGAAAACTGATCGAAACGATAGAATTGGCTTACAAAACATATCCCATTGTATTCGAAATAGGGGTATTTGGCTAGGGGCGACAGTCGTTGGGTTTGGTTTGGAGATCGTGACAATGAACAAGTATTATTGAGATTAAAATAATAATATAATATTTATATATAACACAAAATCGGTCAAACCCTAAGTCTAAAACAAAATCGTGGTCAACCCGGAGTATATCGCTCCTCCACCGAATCAAGGGCGGCTGTTGATCGAAACTTCCTGCTCCAATAATTCAAAATTCTTTCAACGATTTCAGAAGCTTCTGGAGGCAAAATCAGAGAGCTTCGCACTATCTTTGATTTCATACGAATTTGATTGAATTACATGAAGTATTGGGCTCAATATTCGCCCTCAAAGAACCGCTGTTTGGGCTCGATTTTCATGGACATGGGACCACCGAGCTGCGTGGATTTTGGGGCGGTGGAGGAACAAGGCTCGGCCGTCGAGGTGGTCCTCACCGATCGAGTTCAAGTGCTTCGTGGGGGCTGCGATTTTGAGCCCTAGGAAGTTGGTTTTAAGTTTTTACGAACTGGAGTATACTGAAGGAAGAAGAGAAAGTAACCGACCACGATTTTAATTAATCAAGGTAATTAGATATTTAATTATATTATTATTTCTATTTAATGTAATTAACATTCAAACCCTTATAACTTTGTCAAACTGAATCAGAAATCAGTGAAATTGGGTGCGTTAGACTCGCATCGACGGGAACTATGCAATGGAATAAACCAGAACAAGTTCAGAAACAGTCAGGAATTTTGACTAATGTAAACACAGTGTTCAATTCAATTGAAAATAATCGTTTTAACGATTTCAGAACCGACCACTGTGAGAATTCTCTCACTTTAAATTTTCTGTACAGTTATTTATTTCATAACTGCATATATGAACTGTTCCCCGTCGTCCACAGACCATGGACGACTTGTTTGATTGTATTCTTTGTGAAAATTGATCGTGATATGAAATGAATTATATATATTAGGAGTGTATGAAATATGTATACGATGTGAAATAAATAAATATTATATATATGAAAAGTGAAAATATTATATATAGTGAAAGTGAAAATATCGTATATATTGAAAAGTGAAAATATCGTATATATGAAAAGTGAAAATATCGTATATAGTGAAAGTGAAAATATCGTATATATGAAAAGTGAAAATATTGTATGTAGTGAAAGTGAAAATATCGTATATATTGAAAAGTGAAAATATCGTATATAGTGAAAGTGAAAATATCATATATATTGAAAAGTGAAAATATCATATATATTGAAAAGTGAAAATATCGTATATATTGAAATGTGAAAACGAATATCTATATGAAATTATGAAATGAAAACGATGTATATATGAAATGAAAACGATAAATAAATATATATATATATATATATATATATATATATATGAAATGAAAACGATGTATATATGAAATGAAAACGATATATATATATATATATGAAATGTGAAAATGATTTGATTGTTAAAAATATAATTTTTAACATATATATACACTGTACAAAATTGTCATGTATATGAAATATTCGATTTTGATATAAATAGGAAATGAATTCAAATTGAACTGAATAGAAAATGAATTCAAATTGAACTGAATAGAAAATGAATTCAAATTGAACTGAATAGAAAAAGAATTCGAATTGAACTGAATAGAAAATGAATTCGAACTGAAATGAATTTGAAATTTGAATTGAATTGAAATGAATTTAAAACGAATTTATATGGAAAATTCAATTTGGATTTGAATTTTAAATGAAAGTTGAAATTGTTTTTGAAACGAATTTAAAACGATTTATGAAATTCATTTTAAATAGAAATCGACGAAATATATATTATATATATAATATAATGATCTGAATAGAACGCGTCGCGCTGCGGTAGTTCACGAATTTCGACCATTAACTTCGAACGGACATTACGGGAGATCCGACCGTCGGATTCTCCTGAAATCAGAGCCATTGGGTTCCTATCGAAAAGAGCTTTCTAATGAATATGAGAAATTTGAAATCTAACGGTTGGATTTGGAATTATGTCCAAATCAAATTTGGAAAAGGTCGCTGTAAGTGCAGTTCGATGGCCATTGGTGGAAATCGACTGTACGGGCCTTGATATAATTATTAAAAATAGTAATAATTTGTGTAAAATCATAAGAAATGAATTGGGAAGAATTGGGTTGAAAAATTCGATATTTTAAAAGATAAAAATATATTTTATCGAAACGAACTAGTTATTAACTAGAAAAATAATCCAATAGTTATAAATAAATAAATTGGATTTGAATTGAAATTATCTTTGGATATTTTCGATATTGAATTCCGTGATTATACAGATATTGTGATGGGAATTTGGAAGATATCGATATCGTTATCCCCGATATGATATCTGTTGGTTTCAGGATTTGATGTTGAATATAAGTCGATACTATCTCTATTCAAAACCTTATATTTAATGTCAAATTTGATTGATTGATTGTTTGGATTGTGCTCGACCAGTTTATGAGCAAAATATGCTTTTACATTTAGCATTGGGTTGGGTAGAAATATCTGTGTGCTAACACCTTGTGAAACACTTCACGATTTGACGATAAGGTGTTTAGCGATGTTGTGTTCATTTCAAATTTAATGAATGATTGTGAAATGATATCTTTCTTAAGTGAAAAGAATGTATTCCCGATTTTGGACAGGGAATGTTTTATAAAAATGTTTTATAAAACAGAAAGGATTTCGAGGCCTAAAACCCGATGATTTCGAAATGATTTGGAAATGTATTATGGTTTTACATTGTAGTTCATCACATATTCGATTAGTTACTATTAATGATGTACCTGTTTGGTGGCGGAGAATTTATTCTTTTGCTTAACACCCTTCTTTGAGACGTACGAGCTCAAAGGTTATGTGATTAATAGTGACTGATCATATATGTGAATTACTGATGTGAAGCACTATATTTTGAAAGTACTTGTGATTATTATGTTGTGAAATGATTTTCCCCACTTCGGGATATGAAATGATTTAGTATGTGGCTAAAGAGTCGGGTAACCCTGAGACTAAATGTATGGGTGAGAGGGCGGTGTATGCTCTCCATGTGTGGGAGGTGCATCGTCGGTGTAGCCTGCTCCTATGTGGGGTAGGTGCACATTTATATATCGTGTTGCGAGGTGCGTACCCTTTGCCTTGTCGATGGGGAGCACGATATTTGGTTGCATACTTGTTTGTATGCATTGTTATGTTTTGGAATTCATATTTCCAAACGATTTGATTTGAGATCCCGAAGTGAAATCTACTTTGATATAGAAAGTTAGATATGTATTTCAAATGATTTGAAATAAGAAATCGGGAATAAAATCCAAAGGAATAATTTCTGTAAATTGAATTGGATTTGGAAAATCTAAGTGTAGCGATTAATCTAAATGGGTAGATTGGGATATTGCATGCTGATTGATGCATAGTAGATCCATATATATATATTGATTGTTGTTTATACACTAGCATTCATGGGGGTAAACGCATTCCGCGTTAGCGGCGTGGTCCCATGATATGCGATATTATTGAATAAGTTAATTATAACTGTTTAGAGTTTCTCACACCAGTCCCATGACTGGCCTGTAGTTTGCTTTTCCATTGCGAACTCGGGTGCCCCTATTTTCCACACAGGAAGTCGAGTAGTTTTATTTTGCAGATATGTTTAGCAGGATTCTGGATCGAAGCGAAAAGCCGTGTCCAGAGTTTTGATAGTCTTCTGCTGTGTAGTTTATATTTCCGCTGTGCACTGTATTATATTTATGTAAATTTATCTTCCGTTGTGTATTATATTTCGATATACTCTGATATTCAGTACTCTGATGTAACATTATTATGATGTTTATAGAAGTCTTCTGTTATTTGTTCTGATGTGTTGTATACCCAAAGTTAGCGTATGCGGGAATCTAACGGTCTTGGTCGATTTAGCGATCGATTAGGTCCGGGCGAAATCCGTGTCGTTACAGCAACCGGAGGATAGAGTTTTTACCTTATAATGGCCAAATATGCTTGATACGAATAAAACAAAAGCATTTGGTATTATTACTAGTGTTTATATGTTTCAAAAACAATTTCAAACCATAAGTATCAATTATAGACGCCATTAACGCCCCATACCACTATGTCGCCATATATAGGTATACAATCAAAACCGCACAGTCATGTATTTGGAAATTGGATTTCCGTCACGAACCAAGGCAAAAGATAGTCCTTACCGAATTCGAGACGCTCTAGCCGCCCCTCAGGCAAGTACTCATTCAAGCCTTAGTAGCGACAGGGCCGGTCCACCGATGTGGATTAAAATTCCTGAACACTGCGTTTCCCCGCCATTTGGGGCGTAAGTGAGCCAACGAATGACTCCATCGGTCCCGGATCGACCGATATATCCGAGGCGCCTCGCAACAGCAACAACCACATAGGTGAAAAATAGTATAAATGTCAGCCAGTTTAAGAACTGACACCACCTCTAGCTAGAAAGAAATGCATGTCCTCCCTGAGGTCCTCTCCTGTTTCTGGTTCATACCGGGGTGTGAGGCTCGCGAATTCACGTTATACACAAAGCTATGCCACATAGGCCGTGCTTTGATCATCAACCACAAGACTTTGCTTTTCAACAGAAGCCTTGATCACTGCATCTTAGCATGCCACACAGGCAATTCACGCCATGTAACTGACGTCTATCAATCATACAGAATGAAATCCAATGTCAGACACACAGTCCATTTACAAGTCCGTTTTAGGTCTGTACGAAACTGGAGGCACCACATACCTCGCATATCCATCGATCTCCACGTACGTCTGGACGATCCCCACTTATTATCTATATTTCGGGATGCCTCCCAATCAAGACATCAGTTACCGTCCAACCGAGGTGAAGATCTCCAGTCTTCAACCACAGTCTTCATCACCGACTTCTTATCGTCGATTCAGTTGTTCAGAATGGGATAAACCCGGTCTTTCTGAGCAACTCGCGTATATAATAAACAAGTGCTATACAAACACAACATACGCCTAATTCCAATTCATCAGTCACTATCCGTAAATTAGTAAGAGAACGATTTCCCAAATATTAACCCCGAAGGCCGAAACCAACATCAGATCAAAACCCAGGAAACCATTCGACTTAGCTAACCTTCAGTTAGTTTCCAAATTTCACATTCTTAGGGAAAGGTTCCCATTATTTATCAAAGATAAATTCTTTAGTATAATTTTCATGTCAAACACAATCAACCATCAAATTTCAAGCAAACCAGGTAATATTGGTTTATTTCCATTTTATATCGTTTATAATATTTTATGACGATTTATCGCTATTTTCATTTATTTAAAAATAGCCAATTCATTCAAACGACGCTTCAGGCCATAACGCGGCCGTGGCGCTGTTTTTCTTCAGATTTGATTTACACATATTTGAAAATCTAACCGTTGGATCTTCACAAATTTTATATAATTAGAAAGATCTTTTCGAAAAGAATCCAACGGTTTCAGTTTTGGGAAAATCCGACGGTCGGATCTCCCGGTACACTCGTTTGAAGTTTCGATTTCAAAATATGAACTGCAGCGTCGTTATTCGATTTAATTTAAATATACATATATATATGTAAATATAATCGATTTTGGCGCTGTTTTTCTTCAGATTTGAATTAAACATTCCAGACAATCCAATCGTTGGATCTTCACAAAGTTGGTGTCGTTGGAAAGATATTTCCAAAGCGAACCCAACGGTTTTGGTTTCGGGAAAATCCGATGGTCGGATCTCCCGCACTAATCGTTTGAAATCACGGTTTCAAAACACGAACTACAGCTTTGTTATTCTATTTATTTTAATTATATTTATATTTATACATATATATATATAAATATAATCTATTGTTCGATTTCAAAACCATATTTGTAACAACCCGTATTTTTGAATAACATGTTATAACATAAATCAAGGCAGAATTAAACTATAAACTCTGAATCAAGGGAAACGGGCTATGCCATTGCGTTCGTCTTGGAAAAATACACGAAATAGAGTCTGAGTTTTCGAAAATCGGAGTCCGTATGACCGAGATATGGCCTCGCGAAGTTTCACGAAAAATTCAAATTCAAAACAGATTCAAATTTCAGAAAATTCGGGGTAGGCGGGAAAAATCCCGCCCAGACCAGGTCGACCTGGGGGGGACCAGGTCGACTGGGGAGTCGACCCCAGGGTCGACCTGGGGGTCGACCTGCCTGGTCGGACCCAGGCAACCTGGTGCACCATTTTGGCTGTTTTGACCTGTTTTGTTGGCTAGTGACGGGATTTGATGGCTCTGATTGAATCTAGGGTTAATCCTATGGCTAATACTATCTTAATCTTCTATAAAAGGACCCCTAAACCTAGCCTAAATCACCATTATTCAATCCTACAACTAAACTATGTCAAATTTGTTCCTCTCATGGCCTCCACTCTCATGCTAAAATTCCTAAGTTTATTTCTATGAGAGATTGTGAGTTCATACAAGTGTTTTCAAGCTTGTATGAGTGTTCTTAGCTTGCATTCAAGTCAAGTTGCAACATTTCTATTTCAAAGCAAGGGTTTTTATTGATTTGGCTCAAGGGTTTTTCATTGGAGCATTCATATTTGGGTCTTTTTGGTGATTGCATAAGGGCTTCGTCTCAATCTTTATAATAAATATTCATTTGTGTCTTCATAGCATTGTAAGCCCTTTTCTACTTTCTTTTTATTGAACTCTAAAGTTAAATGAATGATGCAAGTTTGGGGTTGATCATTATGATATGCAAGTTTGGTTGATCATTATGATATGCAAGTTTGGTTGATCATTATGATATGCAAGTTTGGTTGATCATTATGCTATGCAAGTTGGTTTAATCATTATGTATGACACATGTTGCTATATTATGCAAGTTTGGGTTGATCATTATACACATGATATCATGTTATGCAAGTTAAACTTGATGTTGTGAGCATAAAGCTCCAAGCTTTATATTAAAGGTTGCATTTTGGCAACATGAAAGTTATCATATCCCTTATGATAACTTGCATGTGAGGCTAAATGCGAACTTCTAGCAACTTCTACATGTCATTTATCACCATGTATCACTCATATGCTAAGTTTGGTTTTATGCATGCTTTTGAAGCCTAATAATGCAATATGCAAGTATATGAACATATGTACATTTCATATGCCACCATGATAAACTTGTGGCTTCAACACCTTTTTGTCATAATTATGCCAAGTTCCCTATTTTATCCTTTATGTGTTGATGCGATTATGTAAACGAGGGGATTACGTTGGGGTTGGGTAATATTATGACATAAACATGGTTTTTATAACATGACGTGATATGTTAACTTGAATTTATGTTTTGGAAACATAATGGATATGACACTTAGAAAATATGAGTGTGGCCAACTCGAGGTTGGGTTGAGTTTGTAGCATAAATCTACCCGGACCCGCCCGACTTAACTAGTGGCTACAAACAATAGGACCCAATGTGAGAAGTTGGTCATGTTGTGCTCGAACCCGAGGTTAGACCAAGTTGTGGTGTAAAGCTACCCGGACCCGCCCGGCTTAACTAGTAACCACAATAAGGTCTAATGTGAGAGGTTAAAGCACATTAAGTTAATTAATGCCTCCTGATTAGGGTTAAGTCATGGTCCACTTAATACTTAATCAAATTGGGCTTGATGGGTTAATCAGGGTTAAGTCATGAACCTGGGGTACACTTAACCAATTTAATCCACGTTTGGATCGGGTTAACCACATTTAACCCGTTAAGGAAACCCTAGTTGCGTGGTCCTTTTCAGCAGTAACCCTCTTGATAGTATCATAAGACCCTAGGACTAGGCTAGTGTGGGGCACGATTACTGGGCTGACATGTAAGCGACCAAAACGACGGCTGAGTAGGTACGCCGGTGTAGGTCCAGGCGGACTATGGTCGTGCACATAGTCCGGAGTTGGAGAATCAGGCACGGGTACCAGTAGATCTAGACTGTGCATACTTGAATTTATGTCTGAGGTTGACACCCTAGGACTTGATACACCCTAGGGTGTACCTAGCGCAGTTTAACTACATTTCATGTTTGGGCCGTATGACACTGACACTTGACGAGTTAGGCTTATAGGGAGCCGATCAACTAGACCGTGCAGTTGGACCTTGATTTAGGTCACTGTTAGACCAAAAAGTGGTTCTAACACCCAAATTGATTAAAAGCAAAAATGAAATGAGATAAAAATAAAAATGAACACACAAGATTTATAGTGGTTCGGCGAAGAAATGCCTACGTCCACTTGTTTTTCACTATTTTCAATGATTCAGTTGCAAATACAATGAAATTCTCACTAGATCTCTCTCACAATTCACTCACAATCTCTCAATTGTTTGAAAATAAATAATGAAAGAAGATTTGGATTTTCCGGGAGTGCTGGAATTCGAGTTATGAAGGTAGTTGAACTCTCCAAGTGCCAGAAAAAGATCCCTTTTTTTTGTCTCCAGACGGGGTATTTATAGGGGTGAATTTGCTCAAAACCCGATCCGGATCGGATCCACGTATCGTCCATCCCATTAGCCTCGGGTTCGGATGAATTATTGTGTTGACAACGCATCAAAGTAGTGAACGTTATGGGTAGGAACTAGTCATAGCCGATCCGGATATCCAGGCGCTTTTGCTGGAGAATAATATGGAACATGGGCTCGGGTCGGAGACACACATATAAGGGGTTCGGATCGGGATACCCGATCCGACCCGGATTGGCTTGGATGCAACGCTCTCTTCTTCTTTAATCTGCTCCGCTCCGATCTATTTCTGTGGCAACCAGGTGGCTTTCCGATCCGATTGAGATTATATTGTCCTCCGATCCGAATAGCTATGTCTTACCAATTTCCTCAGCAACAGTTCACCGATCCGAACAGAAGATTTTATCCGATCCGAACCGATACGTTGCTCTGACCTGACCCGAACGATTGCAGCTGCCCGATCGAGGCTGTAGTGTCTTCTCCGATCCGAACCGAAGTCTTCTAATTAAAAATGCTCTTCAATATCTGATATCTTGACTTTGTGTTGCCTAGTTCACAAAGTAGGCTAACACTTTGCCCCCTCAAAGGATGCTTCTGTTGGAAACGGAGTATGCTTTAACTGCCATGGCACAATACCTTCATCCTTCCTTCTGAATTCACATGCCAAGCTGTCGCACTTCATCCTGTTCGGTTCGGATTCCGACCCGGACAGATTTCTGCTTTGGGTTCCGACCCGAACGGATCTCTTTCTTCCTTTACTCTGCAAGGGATTAGTGGGCCAAGCTGCGTCATTGGGCTTTTCGAGCCGGTCCGATCGGGAATGCGAATAGTCAGCTTGTTTTTTTTATATAAATTCACTTCTCTTTTCTTCCTTTCTCTCATTCACCGTTTCTGCTCATCCGAACCGATTCCACCTCGAAACTTTAGTCTTTCCAAGAAACTCCAAAATTCTCGCTTCAATCTTTGAATCAAATACATAGGTAGCCTTGTAATCTTGAATCTCGTTGCCATAATTGTTTTTAATTTACATCCGTAGCTAAGTTGAACGATTCGAGCAAAGTAATTGACTAATTCCACCGCCACAACTTCCTTCATCCTCCGCCTTCGTCGTTAATGGCTTCAGCACCATTTCGAGGCGTTGGAGGAGGGTATTAAGACTCGCTGTTGAATACATGAGTGCTTACCCACTTGATTTTAATTAAGGCCTGGGACATCGAATTGGGTTCACTACTCAAGAGGAGGAAGAGGAAGGAAATTGAAGAAGATCGGTTCGGGTAGGGGAACAGTAGGAGAAAAAGGGAAAGAGAGAAATTCACAGATCCGGACCGGGTCGGGGCAATAGGACAAGGAAATGGGACTTAACTCGTTTGACCGGGTCGGGTCAGAGCTAGGAATAAAATGGAGGTTAAGACTTATGCGCCCGGGTCGGACTGGGTTATGAAACAAAAGAGAGAATAGTAATATGGTTATCTTGGTTAATCCGACCCGCCCCGAAAGTCAATCCCCGAACCGATCCAGATATATCTTTCTGAGTGCGAACCTTTGCTTATCCGATCCGAACCTGGTGTCTGCATCCGAACCGAAAACTACTCAATCTAAAACACAAACTTTCGTCCAACTAATTAAAAGATATTACTTCCAACTTCATGAACAGTTAGGATAGTGCCTTGCGGACATAAATGAACATTAAGAACTACTCTGACTATCACTTTCTCTTCAAAGTTTCGTCTTATATTGTTGCACTTTTACCTTGCATTTCTCACATTTGCTGCACGCATTTTAGTTCACACACACGCACAGGGGGGTACGGGCTAATTTACTCTAATTTGTGCTATTGCTTCTTCAATAGTTCTATGACAATGAGACCCAGACGCTCTTCCAGACTAGCTGAGAGGAAAGAAGCCCCGGAAACCTCTAACAAAATCACTCTCGAGGATATATCTTCTTCTTCGGATCCAGAATGGGACAGTGAGGGTCCAGACTACGGGGTTGGAAATCGAGAAAGCAACGAGGCGTCTTCAGAGAACGAGGTTTCTCTGGGTTTTGAGGAGGAAGGAGGGATCGGTGACGATTGAGCCCCTGACGAATTTGAATCAGCCATTATATTGGAATCACCTCCAGACTCCGTTGAATCGACAATCGACAACGATCGACTTGTCCGAATTTGCTTAAAGTATGGAATAATGAAAAGGGACACTCTAGTGCCTTCACGCTCTGACCGTCCCCACAACCCTCCAGAAGGATATATGACGGTCACTCGATTGATGTGCATGGTCGGCGCCATTCCTCCATTCTCTCCCTTCGTCGTTGACTTTTTAAGACAAATGCGGATTGCCCCCATGCAATTGCACCCCAATTCATATGCCTATCTGCACACCTTGTACATAGCATATCGTGAAATCTTAGGCATAGAGCTCATGTTCGATGACGTTCACTTCTTCTATAATTTCAAGCATCGGACTCGAGAGACTCCCTCTTTCTGCTACTTTGAGTCAGTTCCAAAAAGGAAGATAATCTCTGTACCATTTAGCAGTAAAGCTGGAGATTCCAGACTAGAATGGTTCTACGTGAAGCGACAGCCTGGATGCGCCAGGAGGTGGACAAAATCAAGTAAAGCACTGATTTTCTAAATCCGGGCTCTATACACTTGAATCATCACCTTGACTTGTTTTCCTTTTTGTTTGCAGTTGACAATCCCAAACAGATATCAGACCAGGTGTTCTTCGACCGGATGCACCGACTCCTTAATGGCGATCAGAAATTCTTGACCATCGACGAAGCCCTTAAGGACGAATACCTTCACTTTCATGGGCTGTTGTCTGTTTTTCGTAGCATTTGTCATGGGACGGTTCCATACGCATACATTCCTCCAGTGGAGGTAGTCCCAGAGACAGGAGAAGGCTCAGGAGTTCCTACAGCGCCTCTTCACACTTCACCTTCTCCATCTTCTACGAAAGATGATGAATTGGCTAATCTGGCCGAAAAGCATTGTGAAGGATATATTGCCCCCGAGGAAACCGCTTCTCTAGAAAAGTCAAAATCCTCTCAAGAGTCGCCACTTCATGCTTCAGAGGGGGATGTCCCTAGTACTGATGAGCAAATATTTCAGGGTTTGGGGGATCTCCCCTTACCTGAGACTATATACACTTCAGAGGATTTCAGGAAGGATCCTTTAGTCTTCACCTCTTCTGAAGAGACCACTCCCGCTAAGGCCAAAGAGCCTGCCCGCACTAGTCTAGCTTCAGACTCGGGTTGGTTGGGGGGAAACACACCACTTAGGATACAATTTATATAATGGCATTAGCATTCATTGCACCTCTTTCCTCGTGACTCCATTAATTCTAAATTTCGTTCGTTTTATCGTGCAGGTACGATGTCTCGATCCTACTACGATATCAGGAAGCTTCGTCGCAGCATGTCCAATCCTCCTCAGGATGTCGAGTATGATCGCCGGGATGATCGTGGTAGGGAGGAGAGAAGACCTTATGATCCCTATCGTTCTCGACCCTCACGTTCCCGCTCACCAGTTCGACCGGAACAAGAGAAATATAAGGGTTATCAAAGCCGCAGGGAGGAGGACAGGCCACCATCTAAAGACTCCATTTCTTCCCATGAAAAGCGCAGTAGAGAGAGAACTCCTCCAAAAGAAACTGGGTCTCGAAGCAAGCACAAGGTCCCTGCTACTAAACGACCTAGGACAGACAAAGAGACTACCGACTCCTCTTCACACAGGGACACCGAATTATCGATCCCCGCTCCTCCCCCACTAGATGCAGAAACTGCAGTAAAACGGGCATATCTGGTGGAGCAATTTCCTGAGCACTACTTCGAGACTTTGACTTTTTTACCTGCCCTTGAACCTATTTCGTCTAAATGGGCAGATGAGGCCAAAGCAAAAATAGATGCGGTGGAAAAACAGTATACTGAGATGTTCAAATATTCACGCAATCTTTCTAGAATCATCCGCACTCTAATCACAAATACTGATTCAATGCAAAAGACTGCGGAGGAGGATGCTAAGACCTTAAAAGTTCTAGGAAAAGATTTGGAGGACACTCAAGCTCAGCTAGCTGTCGCTCAAAGGGACGCTTCTAATTTCAAACAACAATTCGAGGACATGCAAAAGCGTTATCATGACTTGCTTGAATCTCACACTCAGGAGCATTCTGAATTAAAAAAGCAAGCTGACGAGGCCAAGTCAGAAGCTGCTAAGACACGCCTTTCTTATGCTGAGCTTGAACGGAAAAACGCAGAGTTAGCAAAGAGGAGTGCTGAACTAGAAAAGAAAAACGCTGACTTGGCTTCAAAACTGTTGGAGGCAGAGAACAGGGCTGCCCTGGCCGAGGGCAATGTGGAGTGTGCTATTAAATCTGCGGAGGAAGCCCGCAAGCAACTATCAGAGGCGGAGGCTGATATTCAGGGTTTCGGCGAACTAATGATTGAATTCTTCGCACATATTATTCGTCGCCGAAACATTTATTGGATTGAGGACTACCCATCCACTCTAGTTCAAGTATGGAATCAGATCGTCGAGTGGGAAAAAGAGGAACTTAAGGTCGATTCCCTCGATGAAGATAAACTAATGGAGAAATACTTGAGGGATGATGAACCGGAGCGCCCAGCCGAAGGGCGCCGCCTTATTGCTGAGGCCATGGAAGAAGAGAGAAGAAAATCTAAACAAAAAACTGTTCTCGAAGCTGGTTCCTCTTCTTCTGCCTCTGCAACTTCTGAGGTAGAGGGGTATGATCCTGAAAATCCGAGAATTCCCCGAACAACTCTGCTATCCCCTATTCCTGAAGCAACACCAGAGGCAATAGCCACCCCCGCAGAAAAGTCTTCGGAAGGTATCCCTACCTTTTCTCCTCAATTTGCCAAGGCTATTTCTACTTTTTGCCACGTGATTGAACAATCGATGAAAGACCCATTGTTTTTGCCTGAGTTGATAACTGTTGCTTCTCATTCTGTAGGTGTTGAATCATCCGTAAAGACAGATGTGACTCAGGGAGCCACCGCTGGGACAAAGCCCGCAGATAAGGCCAAAAAAGGGGAAGTCAAGGCTGCTTCTATGGATTTGGGAGAAGGAGATGAGCCAACTAAGGTCGCCACTCCCCATGATGAAGAAATGATAGCAGCTTTAAAGGACGATGGCGGAGACGGGGGGCATGAAGAGGAACCAGAAGTCGCAATAGTCGGGGAGTCAAAAAATGCTGATGATGTTACCTTGGCTGCGATGAAAGCCGATCACGACAAACGCTTGCAATTAAAAGCTGAAGAGCTAGACCCCGAAGTCCTTAAACCCCTCGCAGTCGTGGATGCGGGATCAAGGTTAGTTGTTAAGCTCTCAACTAGATCTATTACAGAGGAACTCGCTAAAAAATCTTCTCTTGATTCCAGCGCCCCGCCCTCCGGGAAGAAGTCTACTGGCTCCAGCACCGCATCTTCAGGAAAAAAGAAGACAAAACGAATCTTGACGGAGGCTGAGAAAGAAGCAAAGGACGCGGAGAAAGCCGCCAAGAAATCCAAGGCTCATTCAAAAGCTAAATAGTGGATTGCCTTGTATCGTTTTAGCATTTAGTGAACCAATAATTGTTGCTATAAGAGTAGCTCCTGCACTTTCTTTTTTGGCTATTTTCCTGTACAAATTCATTCATTTGTAAATAAAAATAACTCATTTTTTGCAATGTTTATTTGTCAGTAGTTCTGCACTTATGTAAAAATGCATGTCTATAGTTATGAAACGAAGTTGTGGAGGGAGGAAATATGCGTGTACATAAGTGTCCCCAGTCAATTCCCACAAATTATTTAATGCTTAACCAAGCAATCCGAATGCTCCCGATTTTCTGACGGGATAGCACTTCCTGTGCCGTCAGTACCTATCATTTTTTCTGGCATTTCTTTTATACTCTCTCTCTTTCTCTTGAGAGTTAGAGTTCGAGTTCAGTCATCTGTTTATTCCCCGGTCTTTCAACGGGGAAAGATTTCTTTCTCAGCGCTCAGTCGGAGACGCCTTTATACTCTCTTTCTCTCTGGAAAGTAAGAGTAGGAGGAGAATTTCCTTTTCAGCGCTCAGTCGGAGACGCTTTTATACTCTCTCTCTCTCTCTCTGGAAAGTTAGAGTAGGAGGAAAATTTCTTTTTCAGCGCTCAGTCGGAGACGCTTTTATACTCTCTCTCTCTCTCTGGAGAGTTAGAGTTAGGAGGAGAATCTCTTTTTCAGCGCTCAGTCGGAGACGCTTTTATACTCTCTCTCTCTCTGGAGAGTTAGAGTTAAGAATGTCGTTTTCTCATTCTTTTATGTCTTATTGCACAAATAGTCGTTGTGCTTCTTTTTATGTCTAAACTGTTTTCAACCTTTTTAGGTTGCGAGTTATCCTGTATCTTATAATCACAACAGAATAACTGATAAATGTATATATGTAATGCATAAAAGTAAATATCACACAGTATATTTATAGTGGTTCGGCTAAGTCGCAGCCTACATCCACTTTATAGTTCTTCATTCATATCGTCAGATTTTCCCAAGGCAAGTCGTACCTTATTACAGAGTTCATAAGAAAAATAACACAAAGTACAACATTTTTAATCCAAATATCGCATTAAGTGCTGGGCATTCCATGCTCTGGGGACTTCTTCGCCATCCACGGTCGTTAACTTGAAGGTTCCTTTTTCAAGTTTCCGTTGAATGACAAAGGGTCCTTCCCATTTTGGACCAAGGTGAGGAAGGGATGGAAAGACTCTCTTTAGCACCAAATCTCCTGGTTTAAAAGTCTTGATGCGAACTTTTTTGTCGTAATAGCGTGCCATCTGACGCCGATGTCTTGCTGCACGCAAATCTGCTTCGTCCCTTTTCTCTTCGACTTCATCAAGAGACTCAAGTAAAAGTGCCTGATTTGTCATCGGGTCATAATATGTCACCCTATGGGAAGGGACTTCTAGTTCAACTGGAATTACAGCTTCTGAGCCAAAGGAGAGAGAGAAAGGGGTATGACCGGTGGCCGTTTTAAATGTTGTTCGATATGCCCACAAAGCTAGGGGCAATTCATCAACCCACTTTGCCTTTGCACGCTCTAATCGTTTCTTGAGGATGGATTTTATTACTTTGTTTATTGCCTCTACTTGCCCATTCGATTGCGGATAGGCAACTGCAGTATATCGTTTGTCTATCTTATACTTCTGGCAGAAATTTCTGAATTCAGTACTATCAAATTGGGTCCTGTTGTCAGTTATAATCGTCCTTGGGATCCCGAACCGGCATATGATATTTCTGACCACAAAACTTATCACCTTTCTTGCCGTGATCTTGGTCAAGGGCTCGGCTTCCACCCACTTCGTAAAATAGTCCACGGCCACTATTGCATACTTAGCTCCTCCTTTAGCAATTGGTAGAACTCCAATGATATCAATTCCCCACGTGGCAAATGGCCAAGGACTCACCATTGATTTAAGTTGGGTCGACGGTGCCCTGGGGATTTTAGCGAATCTCTGGCACTTATCGCAGCGTCGTGAATAATCAGCTGCATCTTTATTGATCGTAGGCCAGAAGTATCCGTACCGCAATATCTTCTTTGCTAAAGTTTGACCTCCTGTATGATCTCCACACTCACCTTCGTGTACTTCTCTTAGTACACGCTTGATGTCGTCGTGTGCTATACATCGTAACAGGGGCATAGAAAATCCTTGCCTATAGAGAGTATCATCTTGTATGACATATCTGGTAGCTTTGCGAACTACAGCTCTTTTCTCACTCTTCTTCGATGGGAGTGTCCCATTCTTAAGGAAATTCTTAATTGGAGTCATCCACGACTCCTTCTCTGGTTCCGCTTCAAAAGCAAATTCAATTTCCATTGACTCAAAGCTTGGCGACTCCAACGTTTCAATTGGAATTATTTCAGTCTCTTCTGGATTGTCGGAACTAGCCAGCTTTGCCAGTCTATCCGCTTTCTGGTTTTCAACTCTGGGAATGTGTGTTATTTTGTACCGCTCTAAGCTATTCAATAGCTCTTTCACTTTCTTGAGGTAGGCGATAAGTCGAGGTCCTCGAGCCACAAATTCCTCTCGCACTTGGCAAACAACAATTTTAGAGTCACAGAATATGTCTAACACTTTTACTCCGAGGTCTTTAGCAAGCTTCAGCCCAACAATCAGGGCTTCATATTCAGAGACATTGTTAGTCGCCGAAAATTCTAATCGCAAGGCGTAATATAATGACCGTCCTTCGGGAGTAACTAAGACGATTCCAGCTCCGGACCTTCGGTCGTTCTTGGCTCCATCTGTATATAGTTTCCACGGATTTATTTTTAGCTCATCCTCGGACTTAACCACTCTGTCATTGATTACTTCCTCCTCTGGAATGGTGAATTCCGCAATAAAGTCTGCTAGAGCTTGCCCCCTGATTGACTTTCGTGGTTGAAAATTCAAATCAAACCGACTTAGTTCTATGTTCCATTTGATCAACCTTCCCGATGCTTCGGGTCACTGCAACACCTGCCTTAAGGGCTGGTCGGTGTAAATGGTTATTGGATGGGCTTGGAAATAGTGACGAAGTTTTCGGGATGCGATCAGGAGACTGTAAGCAAGCTTCTCAATTTTTGGGTAGTTGCGCTCTGCCGCTGCTAATTTTTTGCTTACATAATACACTGGCCTTTGTACTTTGTCTTCTTCTCGAACCAGGGCTGTGCTGACAGCGTGAGCCGAGACTGCCAAGTAAACAAACAATTCTTCGTGATCTACGGGCTTTGATAAAATCGGCGGTTTCTCTAGCAGTTCCAACAGATTTCGAAAGGCCTCAACACAATCCGGAGTCCACTCGAAGTTCTTCTTTCCTCTTTTAATCAAATCAAAAAACGGAACACATTTATCTGTGGCTTTGGAGATGAATCTACTCAGCGCCGCTACTTTCCCTGCAAGACTTTGGACGTCTTTAATTCTCCTCGGCTCTTCGATATTTCTAATCGCTGGTATTTGGCTAGGGTTGATTTCAATTCCTCGGGAACTCACAATGAAGCCAAGGAACTTTCCCGATGCCACTCCAAATGAGCATTTCAGAGGATTCAATTTCATCCAGTACTTTCGTAGGATACCAAACATTTCTGCCAAGTCTTGCGTATGGCTGGAGGACTGCTTTGATTTGACAAGCATATCATCCACATAAACTTCCATAGTTTTTCCTATTTGATTATGAAACATTCTGTTCACCAAGCGCTGATAAGTAGCTCCAGCGTTTTTCAATCCGAATGGCATTACAACATAACAATATAACCCCAAATTCGTAATGAAGCTCGTATGTTCTTGGTCTGGTACGTGCATAGGAATTTGGTTGTATCCAGAATGTGCGTCCATGAAAGAGAGAAGTTCATGACCTGCTGTCGAGTCTACAAGCTGGTCAATCCTGGGAAGTGGGAAACTATCTTTCGGGCAAGCTTTGTTTAAATCTGAAAAGTCAATGCAAGTCTGCCACTTTCCGTTTGGCTTCTTTACTAAGACGGGATTCGATATCCAGTCGGGATAAGTCGAATCTCGAATAAATCCATTCTGCTTCAACTTCTCTACTTCCTCTTTGAGAGCAGCCGACCTCTCTGGGCCCAGCATGCGTCTCTTTTGCTTCACAGGCGGATGCTTCGGATTTACATTCAATTTGTGACTTATAATGGATGGCGATATCCCACACATGTCAGCATGGGTCCAGGCAAACACATCTAAGTTTGCCTTCAAGAAGTCCGTAAGTTCTTTAGCTCGACGCGGATCCAATTGAGAACCAATCTTCAAAACTTTTGTCGGATCAGCTTTATCAATAGGAATTTCCACTGTCGCTTCATTAGGAGTTGCATTCCTAGCCTCTGGTTCCTCATCTTTTCTGGGATCCAGGTCTTCGGGCATTCCTTTGGGCAACTCCTCTGGGGTCAATCTCTCTAATTGCTATGCCGAGCCCCCCTTTGAGGGGGACGTGGCATCTTTACTCTCAACGTTAAGTCCTTTCATCAACATCTTTAATTCGGCCACGTAGCAGGCCCATCCGGAAACTTGATCCCCTCTCATTACTCCAGTTCCGGCTTCGGTTGGGAACTTAAGTAACAAGCACCAAGGGGCGATACAAACTCTGAATTCAGCAAGGGCAGGCCTCCCCAAAAATGCATTATAAGGCGAATCTAGGTCCAATACTACGAACTGAAGTATCTGCACTCTTCTACGTTCTCCTTGCCCCAGGGTCACGGGCAATTCTATGTATCCCATGGGGGCTATCGACGCCCCGTTGAAGCCTCTGATCCATCCTTCACATGGCTTCAAGTCTTCAGATTCAAGCCTCATCTGATCAAATGACTTCTTGAACAAAATATTAACGGAACTTCCGTTGTCTACTAATACCTTATGGACCAAGGCCGGCCCAATGGTGGTAGTAATAACCAACAGATCATCGATGGGTGATTGGATCCCAGTATTGTCTCGGCTGCAAAATACCACGTCGTCAAACATGGTCTTCTGTTGTTTTATGGGGGTGATATCTTCCAAATCATCACCTTCATTCACGTCTAGATGCTTGGCAGCATTTACATATTGATCCATTGATCTGAAACTTCGGATTGCTGGGTGAGGTCCGCCTACTATGGAGTTGATAACAATTCCTTTACCTTTCTGCTGTGCTGTAGGCTTGGGAGCAGGTAGAATCTGTTTTGGAGCCTACTCTCCTTGCCCCTGTCCCTCGGGGCAACCTTGTACTCATCCAACTTCCCTTCACACAGCAGCTTCTCAATCACATCCCTCAAATGCCGACATTCATTGGTTGAATGCCCGTGAGTTCCATGAAACAAACAAAATTTCCCTGTCGCCATCTCTTTCTCGGTCGAATCACGAGGTGGCGGTCTTTTGTACTGTAACACATTGTACGTATCCAGGTAAATATTTTCCAGGGTGTCGTTCAATGGTGTATAATTCTCGTAGTTCTGGAATCGGGGTCTTTTGTTAGGGTCACTTCCCCTATTTCTGTTTCTTCTGTTACCGTTCGGATTACGGTTATTGTTGTTGTTTCCCCCGCTTCCAGCATTGTTGTTTCCGCCCTTGTTTCCTACATTTACTTTAACCTTGCCAGAACTTTCCCCAGACTGCTTCACGGCGATATTACTCTGCACATTCTCCTTTGAAGCCGTCTCAGACTTTCTCTTTCGGTTTGCCCTGGCCTCCTCTCGCCTTAGATAAATATCGGCTTTTTCGTAGAATATCTCCCTTGTGGAGGGTGTTTTCCCAGAAAGGTAATCTCCAAACTCAGATTCAGGATCAACTCCTTCCTTCAATGCCATCAGAATAGTGGGCTCATGCGGGTCACTGACCTCAGTCACAGCTTGGTTAAAACGGTCAAGATATGCCCTCAAAGACTCTCCTGGTGCCTGTTTGATTCTCGATAATTCAATAACACTTTTGGACTTTCGGGCATGGAGTCGGAACTGGTTCATGAAACGCTCGCTTAGTTCCTTATAATTCGAAATCGAACGAGGAGGAAGTCGGGTAAACCAGAACAGCGCCACATCTTCTAAGTATATTGGGAATGCTTTGCACTTCACTTCATCAGGGGCAGCAGCAGCATTCATGAGCCACGAGTATCGCATTAAATGCTGTCCCGGATCAGTCCTTCCGTTGTATTTGTCCATCTGTGGCAAGTTAAAGCGTCGGGGAAATTGGAAGTCGAGGATATCATCGGTGAAGGGAGTATGGCTTCGTTCAATGCCATAATCCTCATTTGTATAGTTCCGACTCTCGGACATGATCTGGCGAACCATTGCCTGCACATCAGCATTAGTTAGGGGCCGCTCAGGTTCCCTGGCCCTAGTATCCGAGCTCCTTCTGGGCTCTTGTTCAGGAGATGCCCTTCTTCTTCGAGCTGCCTCTGCTCGATTCCGTTCCCTGCGCTCCCGGTCGATCTCGGGAGGAGGGGATTGGAGTCTTTGCCCTCGAGTGGGGTCATTGTTTCCTAGCGCTCGTGCAATATCCTCACGAGATCCCAAAGATCCAAATGTCAGCTGCTCCACGTTCTGAGGTCGTTCGAGCGGCCTTCGTTCACGGGGCCGCTCTTCCTCGGAAGATGAAGATTGATCCACTGGTGTGTGACGAACCGGTGATGGAGTTCTCTGTCGACGGAGTTCACTAATCTCCCGACTCATGAGCCTCATATTTTCCTGCATCATGAGATTAGTTCGCTCGTGAACCTTCATAGCCTCTCTTGTGCTCTCAAGCATGTCAAGCAAGCGCGAGAAATCTCCTTGAGTGATGGGCGCAGATGGATTGACCTGATCACCAACCCTGGTGGCTAGAATTGGAGCATTCGTAGGGACTCGAGTAGAGGTTCCAGCTTCACCAAGCATCGGATCGGAGGTAGGAGGTCGGGTCGGTTCGGAGCTGGGGGGCCTGGTCGGATCGGTACGTGGCAAGCTACTCGGGTCGGTTCAGATTGGGGGAATATACTGCTTCAGAATCTCCTACCCGGATCGGATCAGAGCTCTCCCCCTGCTGGCGGCTCGGATTTCCTGCATTGGTTCTTCCTGCTGCTGAACTCTGCCCCGAGACCTTGTTACAACCGCATTTTGCTGATCTTCGCCAGCTCCATTTCCTCGAACAGACTGAACTTCTTTGCCTTTTCCTTTGGCCATGACTCTTTGACAATCACTTCAACAAATATAAAAGAGCGGAGAAACTTAAGGATTAACTTCTTTGAACTCAACGGTCCAAAAAGTAGAAAGAAATCCCGGAAAATAAAGAATTTAGATGAGGATTCTCAGTGAAAGCACCAAAATGTTAGACCAAAAAGTGGTTCTAACACCCAAATTGATTAAAAGCAAAAATGAAATGAGATAAAAATAAAAATGAACACACAAGATTTATAGTGGTTCGGCGAAGAAATGCCTACGTCCACTTGTTTTTCACTATTTTCAATGATTCAGTTGCAAATACAATGAAATTCTCACTAGATCTCTCTCACAATTCACTCACAATCTCTCAATTGTTTGAAAATAAATAATGAAAGAAGATTTGGATTTTCCGGGAGTGCTGGAATTCGAGTTATGAAGGTAGTTGAACACTCCAAGTGCCAGAAAAAGATCCCTTTTTTTTTGTCTCCAGACGGGGTATTTATAGGGGTGAATTTGCTCAAAACCCGATCCAGATCGGATCCACGTGTCGTCCATCCCATTAGCCTTGGGTTCGGATGAATTATTGTGTTGACAACGCATCAAAGTAATGAACGTTATGGGTAGGAACTGGTCATAGCCGATCCGGATATCCAGGCGCTTTTGCTGGAGAATAATATGGAACATGGGCTCGGGTCGGAGACACACATATAAGGGGTTCGGATCGGGATACCCGATCCGACCCGGATTGGCTTGGATGCAACGCTCTCTTCTTCTTTAATCTGCTCCGCTCCGATCTATTTCCGTGGCAACCAGGTGGCTTTCCGATCCGATTGAGATTATATTGTCCTCCGATCCGAATAGCTATGTCTTACCAATTTCCTCAGCAACAGTTCACCGATCCGAACAGAAGATTTTATTCGATCCGAACCGATACGTTGCTCTGACCTGACCCGAACGATTGCAGCTACCCGATCAAGGCTGTAGTGTCTTCTCCGATCCGAACCGAAGTCTTCTAATTAAAAATGCTCTTCAATATCTGATATCTTGACTTTGTGTTGCCTAGTTCACAAAGTAGGCTAACAGTCACCTCATGATGTTGGACCAAGCTTGGGCCAAGCTTGGGCCAAGGGATCAATTCTTGTTTTTACTTGACATGTTAGAATGCTAGTACACCCGTGGTGCAAAACTTAACCTTGATTATGCGATGACACCTTTATCTATCTTGTTAGTTAATCACCTTGCCAGTATGTTGTTATCCTTATGTTCATCTCAGCTTCTCATGCCAGTTAACTTTACTAGTTCATGGACAGATAGTAGTTAGGGCTTACCAGTCTTTTTGACTGACCTGTTTTCTTTCGCCTCTTTTCTTCCGTTCCCCCCCCTCAGGTTCTCAGGGTGGGAACATTGGAGCTTAGCTTGGATCTTTATAGCTTGCTTACTGGATTTGCTCATGTACGGTTTTGGACATTGAGCTGGCTATGGTTTATCACTTCACTTTGGGTATAGTACTTTATGTATTTCAGTTTTTCAGTTTATGCTAGACTTTGTTTGTTGGAAAATAATGATCAAGTATTTTGTTGTAACATGACTATGGTTTTGAAATGTTAGTTTGATCCGCTGCTTTATTTACTCTGTTTTACTTATATGTTCTGTCTTGTGATATCTGCATGCATGTTTACCTTGTTTAATGCCCCTCCAAAGCAAGTGTGCTTGCAAGAGTTGCCCTGGCGGAGGTGGGGTGTTACATTTGGTATCAGAGCATAAGGTTTACAAGATTTGAGCAAAAGTGTTTTTGAAACTTACCTTTTGAAAAACTATTTTCAAAACCAATTAAGTATTTTCCAAGAAAAGTCTAGTTATTTTAAAAAGGCTATTCCCCAAAAGCCATAGCACTATCCTTCGTTTCTTCGTTCTTAATCCATCTTTTTCCTTTTTCAGTATGGCCGATCTTAACCTTCCCGAGGGAGTGACCATTCCCGGATGGTTCCGGAGGTACTTGGAAGCTAGGGCCAACGATGTGGGCCCAGCAAATACCCCCAATATAACTGAGGTTCCTCCTCCTCCTCAGAATCCGCAAGCAGATTTCGCTAAGATTTGCAAAGACTTTAAGGCGATGGGTGGCAAGAACTTTATTGGGACGGAGACTTTTGTGGAGGCAAGAAATTGGTTGAAAGAAACTGAAGATCTCTTCGCCATCTTTGATTTGCAAGATCATAGAAAAGTTTGGTTATTAAAAGAAGAAGCTGCTTATTGGTGGGAGGTCACCAATGCTACGAGGCCTATAGAGACTTGGGCCGACTTTAGGACAAGATTTAGGCTTAAGTTTCTATCATCAGCTGAGGCGAATTTGCAATTGGAGAAGTTCATATCTTTGAAGCAAGGGGACATGACAGTAAGGGAGTATATGAATGAGTTTAACAAGCTCGCCCGATTCGGTTTGGACATGGTTAATACTCCCCAGAAGAAGGCTTTACGCTTTGCACGAGGGTTGAACGAGCCATTACAGGGTTTAGCCCTATCTCATATACCCATGGGGGCCACTTTTGAAGGACTAGTAGACATGGCATTGCTTCAAGGAGACGATAAGAATGGCAAGAAGGAAGTCAAGGCTAATGAGACTCAAGCCAAGAAGACAGACTCCAAGTGGGGACGAAATCAGAGCAATCAGAACAACAAAAACAACAAGAACAACAAGGGCAACAAGGCCAAGGCAAAGGATCCAAGAAAATGCCACTACTATGGGAATGTTGGGCACATAGCTAAAGACTGTAAGAAGAGGAAGAGGAAGTCGGGTGAATGCTTTCATTGTGGAGAGACCGGACATTTTAGCAAGGATTTCCCCAAGAAGCAAGGACAAGGGCAAGGGCAGAATCAGCGTGCAGGACCTTCTGGAGGGCAAGTGCATGCTCTCAATGCTGCTCCAGTTCAGGATCGAGGTAGTATTTCTGTAGAAAGTCTTGTTTATATTTCTGATTATCCTGTTCGCACCTTATTTGATTCTGGCGCATCGCATAGTTTTATCTCTTCTGACATTGTTGAAAGTTTGCACCTAAGTACTAGCCTAGTTGAGGATCCCGTTTGTGTTTCAAATCCAATTGGGGGTTCCGCCCATCTATCTATGATTTGTGTGGATTTGAATATTTCTATCTTAACCGTAGAATTCACGTGTAGGGCGTATGTTCTCGGGTTCACGGGATATGGGTTGATCTTGGGCATGGATTGGTTGTCCAGTTATGGAGCCATTCTCGATTGTGAACATAGGGTGGTGAGGCTCATGACTCGCCTCGGTAATACCCTAGAAATTTCTTGTAACCCTAAAGGTCCCGTCATGTTATGTTACCTTGAATCTCTCGACTCGTCCATCGATGATCTGCAATCTGTAAGGGTGGTCCGAGACTATCCTGATGTCTTTGAAGAAGTTAAGGGGTTACCCCCTAAACGAGAGATAGATTTCCGCATTTATCTAGTTGATAATGCCAAGCCAGTATCATTGCCTGTTAGGCACATGGCCCCACGTGAAAGGAGAGAGCTCAGTAAGCAAATCAAGGAGCTGCTTGAGAAGGGTTTTATTAGACGAAGCATTTCTGAATGGGGTGCTCCGGTGGTATTCGCTACTAAGGCGGATGGTTCGCTTCATCTATGTGTTGATTATCGAGAGTTGAACAAACTGACAAAGAAGAATAGGCACCCTTTACCGAGGATTGATGATCTCTTTGATTAACTGGTTGGTGCTTCTGTTTTCTCTCAGCTCGATCTAGCCACCGGATTCCATCAGCTTAGAGTGGCCGAGGATAGCATCGATAAGACTGCATTTAGGACTCCGGATGGATTCTTTGAATGGCTTGTCATGCCATTCAGATTGACTAACGCACCCGCCTACTTCATAGATTTGATGAGTAGGGTGTTCAGGGAATTCCTTAACAATTTTGTGGTTGTCTTCGTGGATGATATTCTGATCTTCTCAAAGGATGAGGAAGAGCATGCTAGGCATCTGAAGGAAGTGATGGATACGCTTAGAGCGCATCAGTTGAAAGCCAAGTTCTCCAAATGTCATTTTTGGAGAAGGGAAGTTCGGTTTCTTGGACATATAGTTTCTAAGCAAGGCATAGCGGTGGATCCCGCGAAAGTGGTTGTGGTTCAAGATTGGAAGACTCCTAGGAATGCAACCGAAGTAAGAAGCTTTCTCGGTCTGGCGGGCTACTATAGAAAGTTCATCAGGGACTTCGCTAAGATTTCGGCCCCTCTTACTAAGTTGATGAAGAAGAACTTAGTCTTTGCATGGGACTTGGAGTGTGAGCTTGCTTTTCAAAAGCTCAAAAGAGCCCTTACCTCAGCTCCAGTTTTAGCATTACCCGATAGTGGTAAGATGTTTACCGTGTACACAGATGCATGTGGCACGGGGTTAGGAGCTGTTCTGATGCAAGAGGGAAGAGTGATATGTTATGGGGGTAGGCAACTTAAAGTTCATGAGAAGAACTATCCCACTCATGATTTGGAGTTAGCGGCGATCGTCTTTGCACTCAAATCCTGGCGCCACTATCTTCTAGGCGAAAGGTTTGAGTTGTATACTGATCACAAGTCACTCAAATACCTCTTCTCGCAAAAAGATCTGAATCTAAGGCAGCAAAGGCGGATGGAATTCTTGGAATCTTATGACTTCGAGATAGCTTATACCCCTGGCAAGGGTAATGTTGTGGAGGATGCACTAAGCAGAAGGAGGTTGACTTTGAGTCCCTTGTTCATTGAGATGAAGAACTTAGAATTCTTGGCAACCTTTGATTTCACGACGGCTGTTGAGTCGATGACGGGTTCATTAGCATCCCTTGAGCTTAGACCCACACTTCTTGATCAAGTTGGGGCTTCACAGAAGGAAGATCCACAGATAGTCGAAGTTATGGACAAGTTGATTCGTGGTGAGACGTCTAGTCACCTTGCCAGATATACTATTGATGATAAAGGATGGCTAAGGCGTGATGGGAGATTATGTGTTCCTCGAGTGGGAGATTTAGTCCATAGAGTTCTTGAAGAAGCGCATCACTCGAAGATGACTATACATCCTGGAGGGGACAAGATGTATAGGGATATGAAGCGCATTTTCTTTTGGGATGGAATGAAGAAGGAGGTGGCAGAGTATGTTTCAAAGTGCATGGTGTGCCAACAAGTGAAAGCCGAGTCAAAGAAACCAGGTGGGCTATTACTTCCATTGGAGGTCCCGCAATGGAAGTGGGAGAGTATTTCTTTGGATTTTGTGGATGGATTGCCTAGGTCAAGGAGAGGGAACACAAGCATATGGGTCATAGTTGACAGACTTACAAAGAGTGCTCACTTCTTCCCAGTAAAGAGCAAGAGGACCGCATCAGGGCTGGCATCTATTTATCTTCGAGAAATAGTGCGGTTGCATGGAGTTCCTTCTAGCATAGTTAGCGATCGTGACCCAATTTTCACTAGCCAGTTCTGGAACAGTTTGCAAGAAGCGATGGGTACGCGATTGAATTTGAGTACAGCCTATCACCCCCAGACGGATGGCCAAACCGAAAGGGTGAATAGAGTGCTAGAAGATCTCTTGAGGCTTTGTGTTCTCAACTTCGGTGGTACTTGGTAAGACCACCTTCCTCTTGTAGAGTTTGCGTATAATAATAGCTATCAAGCCAGCATAGGGATGGCACCATTTGAAGCTTTGTATGGGAGGCCGTGTAGGTCACCATCTTGTTGGTGGGAGACAACAGATAGACTTATACTTGGGCCCGATATGATACGAGACACATCCGAGAAAGTTGAATTAGTGAGAAGAAGGATGAAAGCGGCCCAAGATAGACAGAAATCCTATGCTGACAAGCGAAGGGCAGATTTGGAATTCGAAGTGGGAGACATGGTTTTCGTGAAGGTTTCTCCTTTGCGTAATGTGGTACGTTTTGGAGCAGTTGGGAAGTTGGCACCAAGGTTCGTAGGACCCTTCCCTATCGTAGAGAGAATTGGAAAGATGGCCTATAAGGTGGAATTGCCCGAAAAGCTAGCCGGAGTGCATAATGTCTTTCATGTCTCGCATCTCCGAAAGTGCCTACATGAATCCGCTGAGGTGGTTGAACCAAGCATTCTTGAAGACATTGAGGTAGAGAAAGAAGCAACCTTGAGAAAGGCTCCGATTCGTATCTTGGGAACAGAGATCAAGAAACTAAGGAATCGAGAAGTCAAACTGGTGAAAGTTCAGTGGGGTGAAGCCGACGAAGATGCAACTTGGGAAACCGAGGAGAAGATGCGTGGGCTTTATCCATTTCTTTTTTAGGGTACATTCTCGACCTCTTTCCTAATTAGCATATCTTCCTTTTTATCCATGTTTATCCATGTTTATCTAGTTTATCTTGTTTCGTAGATCTTGTCATGAGAACCTTAGGTAGGAACCCTTTGGATGAAACATGTATTTGAAACATGTTATGCTTGATGGTTGCAAGTGGTTGCAAGTGTTTGCACGTGGATACTCATGGATGCATGATACACATTAGGCACTAAGATCGGCTCACACACTTTCGTGTTGCATATGCATGAGTGCTTATACTTATTCATGGATGAAACTTGTTATGCGATCACGTCGATGTTGCATATGGATGAATGTTATGTGCACTCATGTAGAGATTGTAAATTATGTTAGGAACTTGCATACATATGGACTCATTTCACTAACATACTTTGCATTAAAGAGGTTTACTGTATCAGTAACCGCCTGATTTTCGCATTAGATAAGCACATATACACACACCTTTGCATATGTTCATACAACATTTAGAATCCTTTAAGGACAATGACTGCACGTGGATGATGTTTTGAGTAGATGGATGATGGATGGTAGGATACGTTCTTCCCAACTTGGATATTTCGGGGATGAAATCCTTTAAGGAGGGGAGAATGTAACAACCCGTATTTTTGAATAACATATTATAACATAAATCAAGGCAGAATTAAACTATAAAATCTGAATCAAGGGAAACAGGCTGTGCCATTGCGTTCGTCTCGGAAAAATACGCGAAATAGAGTCCGAGTTTTCGAAAATCGGAGTCCGTATGACCGAGATATGGCCTCGCGAAGTTTCACGAAAAATTCAAATTCAAAACAGATTCAAATTTCAGAAAATTCGGGGTAGGCGGGAAAAATCCCGCCCACACCAGGTCGACCTGGGGGTCGACCTGGGGGTCGACCTGGGAGTCGACCTGGGGTGGACCAGGTCGACTGGGGAGTCGACCCCAGGGTCGATCTGGGGGTCGACCTGCCTGGTCGGACCCAGGCAACTTGGTGCACCATTTTGGCTGTTTTGACCTGTTTTGTTGGCTAGTGACGGGATTTGATGGCTCTGATTGAATCTAGGGTTAATCCTATGGCTAATACTATCCTAATCTTCTATAAAAGGACCCCTAAACCTAGCCTAAATCACCATTATTCAATCCTACAACTAAACTATGTCAAATTTGTTCCTCTCATGGCCTCCACTCTCATGCTAAAACTCCTAAGTTTATTTCTATGAGAGATTGTGAGTTCATACAAGTGTTTTCAAGCTTGTATGAGTGTTCTTAGCTTGCATTCAAGTCAAGTTGCAACATTTCTATTTCAAAGCAAGGGTTTTTATTGATTTGGCTCAAGGGTTTTTCATTGGAGCATTCATATTTGGGTCTTTTTGGTGATTGCATAAGGGCTTCGTCTCAATCTTTATAATAAATATTCATTTGTGTCTTCATAGCATTGTAAGCCCTTTTCTACTTTCTTTTTATTGAACTCTAAAGTTAAATGAATGATGCAAGTTTGGGGTTGATCATTATGATATGCAAGTTTGGTTGATCATTATGATATGCAAGTTTGGTTGATCATTATGCTATGCAAGTTGGTTTAATCATTATGTATGACACATGTTGCTATGTTATGCAAGTTTGGGTTGATCATTATACACATGATATCATGTTATGCAAGTTAAACTTGATGTTGTGAGCATAAAGCTCCAAGCTTTATATTAAAGGTTGCATTTTGGCAACATGAAAGTTATCATATCCCTTATGATAACTTGCATGTGAGGCTAAATGCGAACTTCTAGCAACTTCGACATGTCATTTATCACCATGTATCACTCATATGCTAAGTTTGGTTTTATGCATGCTTTTGAAGCCTAATAATGCAATATGCAAGTATATGAACATATGTACATTTCATATGCCACCATGATAAACTTGTGGCTTCAACACCTTTTTGTCATAATTATGCCAAGTTCCCTATTTTATCCTTTATGCATTGATGCGATTATGTAAACAAGGGGATTACGTTGGGGTTGGGTAATATTATGACATAAACATGGTTTTTATAACATGACGTGATATGTTAACTTGAATTTATGTTTTGGAAACATAATGGACATGATACTTAGAAAATATGAGTGTAGCCAACTCGAGGTTGGGTTGAGTTTGTAGCATAAATCTACCCGGACCCGCCCGGCTTAACTGGTGGCTACAAACAATAGGACCCAATGTGAGAAGTTGGTCATGTTGTGCTCGAACCCGAGGTTAGACCAAGTTGTGGTGTAAAGCTACCCGGACCCGCCCGGCTTAACTAGTAACCACAATAAGGTCTAATGTGAGAGGTTAAAGCACATTAAGTTAATTAATGCCTCCTGATTAGGGTTAAGTCATGGTCCACTTAATACTTAATCAATTTGGGCTTGATGGGTTAATCAGGGTTAGGTCATGAACCTGGGGTACACTTAACCAATTTAATCCACCTTTGGATCGGGTTAACCACATTTAACCCGTTAAGGAAACCCTAGTTGCGTGGTCCTTTTCAGCAGTAACCCTCTTGATAGTATCATAAGACCCTAGGACTAGGCTAGGGTGGGGCACGATTACTGGGCTGACATGTAAGCGACCAAAACGACGGCTGAGTAGGTACGCCGGTGTAGGTCCAGACGGACTATGGTCGTGCACATAGTCCGGAGTTGGAGAATCAGGCACGGGTACCAGTAGATCTAGACTGTGCATACTTGAATTTGTGTCTGAGGTTGACACCCTAGGACTTGATACACCCTAGGGTGTACCTAGCGCAGTTTAACTACATTTCATGTTTGGGCCGTATGACACTGACACTTGACGAGTTAGGCTTATAGGGAGCCGATCAACTAGACCGTGCAGTTGGACCTTGATTTAGGTCACCTCATGATGTTGGGCCAAGCTTGGGCCAAGGGATCAATTCTTGTTTTTACTTGACATGTTAGAATGCTAGTACACCCGTGGTGCAAAACTTAACCTTGATTATGCGATGACACCTTTATCTATCTTGTTAGTTAATCACCTTTCCAGTATGTTGTTATCCTTATGTTCATCTCAGCTTCTCATGCCAGTTAACTTTACTAGTTCATGGACAAATAGTAGTTACGGCTTACCAGTCTTTTTGACTGACCTGTTTTCTTTCGCCTCTTTTCTTCCATTTCCCCCCTCCCCTCAGGTTCTCAGAGTGGGAACATTGGAGCTTAGCTTGGATCTTTATAGCTTGCTTACTGGATTTGCTCATGTACGGTTTTGGACATTGAGCTGGTTATGGTTTATCACTTCACTTTGGGGATAGTACTTTATGTATTTCAGTTTTTCAGTTTATGCTAGACTTTGTTTGTTGGAAAATAATGATCAAGTATTTTGTTGTAACATGACTATGGTTTTGAAATGTTAGTTTGATCCGCTGCTTTATTTACTCTGTTTTATTTATATGTTCTGTCTTGTGATTTCTGCATGCATGTTTACCTTGTTTAACGCCCCTCCGAAGCTAGTGTGCTTGCAAGAGTTGCCCTGGCGGAGGTGGGGTGTTACAATATTCTTTCCATACATTAGATAAAAATGATATTTTATCCAACAGACATTTATTTCAACACCTCACTATTTTTAACACTTCATGTATATAATAAAAATGTGATTTTTATTATAAAACAATTTATTTCAAAACACGACTATTTTATATAGTTCATATAGATGATAAAAATATGATTTTTATTATAAAACAATTTCTTTCAAAACACGACTATTTTATATAGTTCATATAGATGATAAAAATATGATTTTTATTATAAAACAATTTCTTTCAAAACACAACTATTTTATATAGTTCATATAGATGATAAAAATATGATTTTTATTATAAAACAATTTCTTTCAAAACACGACTATTTTATGTAGTTCATATAGATGATAAAAATATGATTTTTATTATAAAACAATTTATTTCAAAATACGAATGTCGTTCACCACATGAATTTCTATTCAACACATGAATTTCTATTCAACACATAAATTTCTATTCAACACACGAATATAGTTTCAACACATGAAAATAATTATAACACATGAATATTATTGAAAATTTCGGCAGCATAACGGCAGGGTAGTTAAAACCGGGATCGTCTCTAGTACGGCTCCTCGCTCTATCTTAAAGCCTCGCAGCTTTTGACAATGGGAATTTCATGCATCTAGTTGGCACGCAGGCGGCATGTTTATTTTCTTTTCCACAAACTAATCCTATGTGGTTTCAACCAAATAATTCTCAACCACAAACGGGTATTTTTCAACCACATTCAATCAATTTCAACCACAAACAATTCTAATCAACCATTCGCTATCAACCAATTTTCACACCATTCACAACCAATAAATATCGTCCATGGTTTGTGGACGAGGGGCGTATATATATACAAGTATTTTTCAATTCTATTTCAACACATATATAATTTTTACAATGCATATATAACTTATACATCGAACATACAACTTATACAACGCTTATACATGAGGTGTACAACGCTTATATAACTCATATGTAACGACCGGGAATTCCGCTCTTTTCGAATCAATCGCTAAACCGACCCAGACCGTTCAAAATGCCTCATTGTTTTGAGAACACGACAAATTAGAACGCAGACGGAAGAACATTTCATTGTATATTACAACAATTCTATCAGAATACAAGAATATACAGAGTATAAATCAATATTACACATTATAAAATATCAGAGATTACAAGGAATTACAAAGCAGCAGAAAATATTACAAAATACAACTGAAGGAGATATACGAATACAAAGCTTTCCGGATATCGTTCCAGCTGTAAACCAGGATCCTGTGAATATAAATCTGCAAAACCAAAACTACTAGCTGCCCATGTCAAAATAAGGGCACCCAGAGTTTAGGTTAAAACAATAAAATCCAGGTCAATCTTGGGACTGGTGTGAGAACTAAAACAGTTATTAATCTTTATTTTAAAGTTCGGTAAATCAAGGGACCACGCCGTATAACACGGAACGAGTTTCCTCCCAAGAATACCAGTGCATAAAACAACAGCGCAATGCTAAATAAAGAAAAATGAAGCTATTATAAGACCCAGGTCCTATCACACAATGCAACGCAAGCCGGGGGATAGGGATTTCCCTTATAATAGCCAAACATGCTTGGTACGTTTTAAAACAAATCACTAGATACTATTATAAGTGTATAGTGTCAAAACAATTTCAAATCATAAGTATCAATCATAGAGGGCATGGGTACCATATATCATGTCGCCATACTAGGCTCTACAATCAAAACCGCAAAGTCACGTATTTGGAAATTGGATTTCCATCTGTGAACCGAGGCAAAAGATAGTCCTCAACCGAATTCGAGACGCTCTAGTCCGCCCCTCAGGCAAGTACTCAGTCAAGCCTTTGGATTGTCAGGGCCGGTCCACCGATGTGGATTAAAATGCCTGAACACTGCGTTTCCCCACCCTTTGGGGTGTGAGTAAGCCAACGAATGACTACTCCATCGGTCCCGGATCGACCGATATATCCGAGGCGCCTCGCAACAGCAACAACCACATAAGTCAAACTCGCCAGGGCGTGTAAAACCACTGACGCCACTTCTAACTAGAAGGAAACGCATGCCCTCCCTGATGTTCTCTCCCGTTTCTGGTTCACAACCGGGGTGTGAGGCTCGCGAATTCACGTTATACAAAGCTGTGCCACACAGGCTGTGCTTTGATCATCACCCACAAGACTTTGCTTTTCAACATAAGCCTTGATCAATTGCCACTTAGGCATGCCACACAGGCAATTCACTCCATGCGTTTGATATCCATCGATATATAACCCCTGAGCTCGTATGTCTCAGAGAAGGGCGTTATGCAAGAGAATAAATTATCCGCCGGCAAACAAATATATATTTAATAGAAATCAATCACACAGACTAAAATCCAATGTCAGACACACAATCCATCTACAAGTCCGTTCTGGATCTGAACGAAACCGGAGGCAACTTGTATCTCGCATATCCATCGATCTCCAAATACGCCTGGACGATCACCAACTGATTCCCTCCTCTTGGGTGTACGACCCAATCAAGATCATCAGTAATCACCGAAACAAAGTGAAGACCTCCGGTCTTCAACCACCGTCTTCATCTTCGACACCACGTCGAATCAGTTATTCAGAATGGGATAAACCCGGTCTTTCTGAATAACTCGCGTATATATTATAAAAGTGTTACACAAACACAACATACGCCTCATTCCACTTCAGAATATTCCTTTTTATTCTAATATTCTTATATTTTGGGAAAGGTTCCCATTAATTTTATCAAAGATAAATTCTTTAATCTTTCTTTGAATATCAATTCAAACTAGTCGGGATTAGCGAACCACACCGAAGTAATCATTTATTTTAATTTCCCAATCCCAACCTATTCATCCCATGAAGTAAAACTGGTAATACTTCATATCTAACACCACAGTGTTATCGATAAATTCAATTACCATTTCACGTTCAAATCTAATTAAAGATTTAACTATCGCCTGGAGTAAAACTGGTGATACTCCATTCTCGATCTTTTCAATCTAATTAAAGATTCATTAAAACTCCACTTAGTTTTAATCTTTAACTGGGTTAAAGAATCAGTGTCATTTAAAACACGGTTCACGATAAACCCAAAATCACATTCCATTAATTATCAGGTTAAAGAACAAGTGTTATTTAAAACACTGTTCACGATAAACCCAAAAATCAATACCAATACAATTCCAATTAAATATCATTTAATTGGTACACTTCATTAAATCTAAACAAAAAGATTTAATCTTTTCCTCAACTAGGCTTAAGAACAGTGTTAATGAAGACACCATTCACGACAAACCCAAATCACATTTGATATTAAATACAAGGCTCTGAATAGAAAATATACCGGCTTATATTCAATATCGAATTCTACGACCAACAAATATCATATTGGAAATAACGATATTAATATATCTTTCAAATTCCCATAACAATATCTGTATCATCACGAAATCCAACATCGAAATATTCCGAAGACAATTTCGATTCAAATCCCTTCCAATTCAATCATTGGAAATCCTAGTTATTTTCGAAACCATTTCGAATCTAATTTATTTATTTTATAAACAAACAAATTATTATTCTAGTTCAAAACTAGTTCTTTTCGATAAAAATCTATTTTTATCTTTTCAAATATGGAATTTTTCACCCCAATTCTTCACAAATCATTTCTCATGATTTTACACAAATTATTACTATTTTTAATAATTTTATCAAGGCATGTACAGTCGATTTCCATCAACGGCCATCGAACTGCACTTACAACGACCTTTTCCAAATTTGATTTGGACATAATTCCAAATCCAACCATTAGATTTATAATTTCTCACATTCGTTAGAAAGCTCTTTTCGATATGAACCCAAAAAGGTTCCGGTTTCAGGAGAATCCGACGGTCGGATCTCCCGCAATATCCATTCGAAGTCTATGGTCGAAATTCACAAACTGCCGCGGCGCGGCGCGTTCTATTCAGGCCATTATATTATATATAATATATATAATATATACTTCGTCGATTTCAATTCAAAACGTGCTTTATAAATCGTTTTAAATTCATTTTCAAAACGGTTTCAACTTCATATTCAATTTCAAATCAAAATTGGAATATTCCAATATAAATTCGTTTTAAATTCATTTCAAATCGATTTCCATTCAACTTCAATTCAATTTCAATTTAATTCGAATTTCAATTCTATTCAATATAATTCGAATTTTGATTATTTTCAATATAATTCAAATTTCGAAAACACTTTCAATATACATTGAAAATTGAATAAAATCGATGTAAATATCGTTCACGTCAAAATGCCGTCAATCTAATTAACACGGCTTCATATATTTCTATTTTTAAATATTCTATTTCAAATATTTATTTTTCCAATATTTCTATTTCAAAACTGGAATGAGGCCCAATCAATTACCATATAATGTTAATTATATGGATTTTCTACAACACATGTACAAAATAACAACGATAAATAATCAACCATCATCCAGAGTGCGTTCTACACTGTATAAGCATCAAATATAAATATTCAACGCTCATAACAGTCTGTCAATCAATCAATCGACATACAACTAATTATTGGGATTAGTGTATGTCATTTATCATCCCAATACCCGTGTGGGGTTTCAAACAATCAAACGCAGATTTTATTTGTGCAGTTGGGCGATGTGTAAAATTTATCGTCCCAATCAATATCAATCAAAGCAGTGTATATAAACAAATCTCCGATTTGTTTATAAATATTTATTTTAAATACACAATAAAAATTCTATTTTTAACTATAAAATATTTTCCACTATTAAATATTTTATTTCATTTCACATCACATCACACAATCAATTACACATCAAAATCAAACAAACAAGCATACAATCCGTCCATGGTCTGTGGACGACGGGTGTCGGGTGCTACTAAACATAGTCTACATCCTATATATATTATTAACTAGAAAACAAAATTAAAAGGTGAGAAGTTCTCACCTAAGCTATACCAACGTCACGACTCTTCATATGTAGGAAATCTTCATCATTCTCGCCCTTTGTCATTTTCATTGCCCGTATTCTTTACATATATAAAAATCACATTTTTACTTCGCTATTCAATATATAAAAATCGAATTTTTACTTTGCTATTTAATATATAAAAATCGAATTTTGACTTTGCTATTCAATATATAAAAATCGAATTTTGACTTTGCTATTCAATATATAAAAATCGAATTTTTATAACTCTAAATTCATATTAAAAATCAGATTTTTATAGTTTCAACTTCATATTTACCATACGGTAAAAATCAAACCTTTCTCTAATAAAAATCGCAACTTTTTATATAAATAAAACATTCAATATAATTTACTTGCTGTTTAATTATTAATTTAACGAATTACCTTAAGTAAAATAAATTCTCACCTTTTCTGCAAAAATTGAATCTCTGTCGAAAGGGGAGGGTCCTATGGCGAAGATGGCGTCGCTCAGGTGGTCGGCAGGTCGAAGGCGGCCCCTCAGAGGTGGCGGCGGTCGGATCTTAGGTGTTAGGGGGTTTTAATTGAAGGAGGAAGAGGAGAGGGAGGTCGAGGGAGAAGGGGAAGCGTCGGAGCGGGCGGAGGGGTGGGGCGTAGGCGGTGGTGGCGGAAGCAAGGGGCGGCGGCTCTGATTTGGGGCGCGGTTTCTGATTCGACGTGGAGGAGGGTTGGGCGACGCGAGAGGCTGAAGGGGAGGGGGTTGGATTGGACGGAGGTGGGCGGAGGCCGGTCTGGGGAAGGCGACGGCGCCTAGCACCGGCGGTGGTGGGACATCGGGGGGGGGGGGGGGGGGGGGCTCGATCGTCGGCTTCTTTTTTTTCGATTGGTTTGACTGAGGGAAGAGAGGGAGTGGTGAGGATATAATATAACATATATTAATTTATTTTAATTTCTCTTCAAAAAGTAACTTTTTATTTCGAAGTCGAAATCAAGCTCACCGCCTGTCGTCCATAGCTAATTACCCCCATTCCGAACACAATGGGATATGTATCGCAGGCTGATTCGATCGTTTCGATCAGTTTTCATCAAAATCAAAATATAACTCTATATATTGAATTTGAACGCACATTTCAATTTACCGGGGCCACATACTAACTAGAAAAATTCCCGAAAAATATTTTCTAGCTTCATATTGACGATATGGTCCTAACTAAACTAGTTTCGTCAAATTCTGAGACCGTTTGAAAAATGGCCCTTTTCCAATCGATTAAAATCAACTGAAACTGGTCAAACGCGTTTTCCTTCGCCACGCTCACATATTGATTCGAAAAATTATGAATTTTAAATCTAGCAATAATTTGACATCGCGGATCCAACAAAAGTGGTTTCGTCGAAATCCGAGGTCGTTTGCAAAATTCCCATTTTTAAGGACCGAAATTCCATAGCGACTATTCTGAAATTTCAACTGGACATATCTTTTGATTCCCGCTATGAAATTTTGATTTTTCGGATTCGTTGGAAAGATATTATCAATTAGATTCTAATATTTTTGGTTTCACTAAAATCCGATTTATTTCGCACCCGGTACATTCATTTGAACTTTAAAATCGAATTATCGAACTACCACGCCATTTTCAATTCCTTTTATAAATATAAATAATTATTTATATTCTAACGACGATCTATATAAATATATACGTTCTAATTCTATTCAAAATAAATTTCTCGTCGTTATTATTTAAAATAATTCATTTTAAATAATCAAATTTCGCTAAAAGTGCCAAAATAAAATTTTTAAATTAGCTCGGATTTCCGGGTTATTACAATCTCCCCCACTTAAAACTTTTCGTCCCCGAAAAGGAACGAAGCTGAAAGTTGTTTAACTAATCAACTCAACTTTCATTATTTTGATTACGGCTTAAGTTCTTCAACTTTGCAGTTTCTAAGAACTTTTCAAATTTTTCAAAAATTTGGCTAACACCCTAAATTTCCGAAAATTTTCGCCATAACCTCCCCTGCACCGGGGATTTCGGAATATTTCATATAGCCTCCCATGGCCTTCTTCAACTCAAAAGAAAAAGAAAAAGCCAAGCGGCTAGCCAATCGGCTCATAAAATCATCATCACCCAAACAAAACAGTAAATTATGGCAAACATGTACCTATTTGTCGGGCAAACAATTTTATTCTTCTGCTCTAGCCTCCTTGCTATGACTTGTTCAATATAAGTACATGTACATGCATGCAAATGCGACTAATTTTCAATACATTTCACTATTTGATTCAAATTGGCTATATGGTTCAAATTTTAATTAATCAACCAATAATCGAACAACACAACCATCAATCAATTAGTGAATTATCATTTCAAATTCATAACTTTGATACATAGTCAAAAATCACATTTTTGATGCCAAATTACAACAATAAGCCCTATCTAATTTTGGTTCTCACACCAGTCTAATGGAAATATATAGAAATCACACTTTCGAAACTCGAATATAAATACTGATGATGCACGTGCTATCATCAGTGCCATCTCCGGGCAACTAGAGTGTGATTCTATATCTATCCAGTATATTAAAACTTCGAATACACGCGGATCTGACGTATACGCAAAATCTTTATATACTGGACTGTCCAAATCAATACAAATAAATAATCAAATACGAATAGTTGATTTAAATTCCCAAAATAAAATTTGTTTTCATTTTTATTTTAAAAATATACTCTTCACACTCGATCTAGGATACTACTGATCCTATCTCTAACGAGTCATTCCCATCGGATGTTACTAATCCAGTTTCTGATGAATTCTTTCGTATGGTTCTAATGTGTCTTGTTCTCTGAGCTTTGTAAACCAAAGCTCTAATACCAAACGTAACGACCGGGAATTCCGCTCGATCCGAATCAGTACCTAAACCGACCCATACCGTTCGAAACGCCTGATTGTTTTGAGAACACGACAAATTAGAACGCAGACGGAAGAACATTTCATTGTATATTACAACAATTCCATTAGAATACCAGAATATACAGAGTATAAATCAATATTACACATTATAAAATATCAGAGATTACAAGGAATTACAAAGCAGCGGAAAATAATACAAAATACAACTGAAGGAGATATACGGATACAAAGCTTTCCGGATATCGTTCCAGCTGTAAACCAGGATCCTGTGAATATAAATCTGCAAAACCAAAACTACTAGCTGCACGTGTCAAAATAAGGGCACCCAGAGTTTAGGTTAAAACAATAAACTCCAGATCAGTCTTGGGACTGGTGTGAGAACTAAAACAGTTATTAATCTTTATTTTAAAGTTCGGTAAATCAAGGGACCACACCGTATAACACGGAACGGGTTTCCTCCCAAGAATACCAGTGCATAAAACAACAACGCAATGCTAAATAAAGAAAAATGAAGCTATTATAAGACCCAGGTCCTATCACATAATGCAACGCAAGCCGGGGATAGGGTTTTCCCTTATAATAGCCAAACATGCTTGGTACGTTTTAAAACAAATCACTTGATACTATTATAAGTGTATAGTGTCAAAACAATTTCAAATCATAAGTATCAATCATAGACGGTATGGGTACCACATATCATGTCGCCATACTAGGCTCTACAATCAAAACCGCAAAGTCACGTATTTGGAAATTGGATTTCCATCTGTGAACCGAGGCAAAAGATAGTCCTCAACCGAATTCGAGACGCTCTAGTCCGCCCCTCAGGCAAGTACTCAGTCAAGCCTTTGGATCGTCAGGGCCGGTCCACCGATGTGGATTAAAATTCCTGAACACTACGTTTCCCCACCCTTTGGGGGTGTGAGTAAGCCAACGAATGACTACTCCATCGGTCCCGGATCGACCGATATATCCGAGGCGCCTCGCAACAACAACAACCACATAAGTCATACTCATCAGGGCGTGAAAAACCACGACGCCACTTCTAACTAGAAGGAAACGCATGCCCTCCCTGATGTCCTCTCCCGTTTCTGGTTCACAACCGGGGTGTGAGGCTCGCGAATTCACGTTACACAAAGCTGTGCCACACAGGCTGTGCTTTGATCATCACCCACAAGACTTTGCTTTTCAACAGAAGCCTTGATCAATTGCCACTTAGGCATGCCACACAGGCAATTCACTCCATGCGTTTGATATCCATCGATATATAACCCCTGAGCTCGTATGTCTCAGAGAAGGGCGTTAAGCAAGAGAATAAATTATACGCCGCCAAACAGATATATATTTAACAGAAATCGATCACACAGACTAAAATCCAATGTTAGACACACAGTCCATCTACAAGTCCGTTCTGGGTCTGAACGAAACCGGAGGCACCTTGTACCTCGCATATCCATCGCTCTCCAAATACGCTTGGACGATCACCAACTGATTCCCTCCTCTTGGGTGTACGGCCCAATCAAGATCATCAGTAATCACCGAAACGACGTGAAGACCTCTGGTCTTCAACCACCGTCTTCATCTTCGACACCACGTCGAATCAGTTATTCAGAATGGGATAAACCTAGTCTTTCTGAATAACTCGCGTATATATTATAAAAGCGTTACACAAACACAACATACGCCTCATTCCACTTCAGAATATTCCTTTTTATTCAAATATTCTTATATTTTGGGAAAGGTTCCCATTAATATTATCAAAGATAAATTCTATAATCTTCCTTTGAATATCAATTCAAACTAGTCGGGATTAGCGAACCACACCGAAGTAATCATTTATTTTAATTTCCCAATCCCAACCTATTCATCCCATGAAGTAAAACTGGTAATACTTCATATCTAACACCACTGTGTTATCGGTAAATTCAATTACCATTTCACGTTCAAATCTAATTAAAGATTTAACTATCGCCTGGAGTAAAACTGGTGATACTCCATTCTCGATCTTTTCAATCTAATTAAAGATTCATTAAAACTCCACTTAGTTTTAATCTTTAACTGGGTTAAAGAATCAGTGTCATTTAAAACACGGTTCACGATAAACCCAAAATCACATTCCATTAATTATCAGGTTAAAGAACAAGTGTTATTTAAAATACTGTTCACGATAAACCCAAAAATCAATACCAATACAATTCCAATTAAATATCATTTAATTGGTACACTTCATTAAATCTAAACAAAAAGATTTAATCTTTTCCTCAACTAGGCTTAAGAACAGTGTTAATGAAGACACCATTCACGACAAACCCAAATCACATTTGATATTAAATACAAGGCTCTGAATAGAAAATATACCAACTTATATTCAATATCAAATTCTACGACCAACAAATATCGTATTGGAAATAACGATATTAATATATCTTTCAAATTCCCATAACAATATCTGTATCATCACGAAATCCAACATCGAAATATTCCGAAGACAATTTCGATTCAAATCCCCTCCAATTCAATCATTGGAAATCCTAGTTATTTTCGAAACCATTTCAAATCTAATTTATTTATTTTATGAACAAACAAATTATTATTCTAGTTCAAAACTAGTTCATTTCGATAAAAATCTATTTTTAACTTTTCAAATATGGAATTTTTCATCCCAATTCTTCACAAATCATTTCCTATGATTTTACACAAATTATTACTATTTTTAATAATTTTATCAAGGCCTGTACCGTCGATTTCCATCAAAGGCCATCGAACTGCACTTACAACGACCTTTTCCAAATTTGATTTGGACATAATTCCAAATCCAACCGTTAGATTTCTAATTTATCACATTCGTTAGAAAGCTCTTTTCGATACGAACCCAATGGTTCCGGTTTCAGGAGAATCCGACGGTCGGATCTCTCGCAATATCCATTCGAAGTCTATTGTCGAAATTCACGAACTGCCGCGGCGCGACGTGTTCTATTCAGGCCATTATATTATATATATAATATATATAATATATACTTCGTCGATTTCAATTCAAAACGTGCTTTATAAATTGTTTTAAATTCATTTTCAAAACGGTTTCAACTTCATATTCAATTTCAAATCAAAATTGAATATTCCAATATAAATTCGATTTAAATTCATTTCAAATCGATTTCCATTCAATTTCAATTTAATTCGAATTTCCATTCATTTCAATTTAATTCGAATTTCAATTCTATTCAATATAATTCGAATTTCGATTATTTTCAATATAATTCAAATTTCGAAAACACTTTCAATATACATTGAAAATTGAATAAAATCGATATAAATATCGTTCACGTCAAAATGCCGTCAATCTAATCAACACGGCTTCATATATTTCTATTTTCTAATATTCTATTTCAAATATTTCTTTTTCCAATATTTCTATTTCAAAACTGGAATGAGGCCCAATCAATTACCATATAATGTTAATTATATGGATTTTCTACAACACATGTACAAAATAACAACGATAAATAATCAACCATCATCCACAGTGCGTTCTACACTGTATAAGCATCAAATATAAATATTCAACGCTCATAACAGTCTGTCAATCAATAGATCGACATACAACTAATTATTGGGATTAGTGTATGTCATCTATCATCCCAATACCCGTGTGGGGTTTCAAACAATCAAACACAAATTTTATTTGTGCAGTTGGGCGATGTGTAAAATTTATCGTCCCAATCAATATCAATCAAATCAGTGTATATAAACAAATCTCCAATTTGTTTATAAATATTTATTTTAAATACACATTAAAAATTCTATTTTTAACTATAAAATATTTTCCACTATAAAATATTTTATTTCATTTCACATCACACAATCAATTACACATCAAAATCAAACAAACAAGCATACAAGCCGTCCATGGTCTGTGGACGACGGGTGTCGGGTGCTACTAAACACCGTCTGCATCCTAATATATATTATTAACTAGAAAACAAAATTAAAAGGTGAGAAGTTCTCACCTAAGCTATACCAACGTCACGACTCTTCATATGTAGGAAATCTTCATCGTTCTCGCCCTTTGTCATTTTCATTGCTCGTATTCTCTACATATATAAAAATCACATTTTTACTTCGCTATTCAATATATAAAAATCGAATTTTTACTTTGCTATTCAATATATAAAAATCGAATTTTTATAACTCTAACTTCATATTAAAAATCATATTTTTATAGTTTCAACTTCATATTTACCATACGGTAAAAATCAAACCTTTCTCTAATAAAAATCGCATCTTTTTATATAAATAAAACATTACATATAATTTACTTGCTGTTTAATTATTAATTTAACGAATTACCTTAAGTAAAATAAAATAATTATTCACCTTTTCTGCAAAAACTGAATTTCTGTCGAAAGGGGAGGGTCCCATGGCGAAGATGGCGTCGCTTAGGTGGTCGGCAGGTCGGAGGCGGCCCCTCAAAGGTGGCGGCGGTCGGATCATAGGTGTTAGGGGGTTTTAATTGAAGGAGGAAGAGGATAGGGAGGTCGGGGAAGAAGGGGAAGCGCCGGAGCGGGCGGAGGGGTGGGGCGCAGGCGGTGGTGGCGGAAGCAAAGGGCGGCGGCTTTGATTTGGGGCGCGGTTTCTGATTCGAGGTGGAGGAGGGTTAGGCGATGCGAGAGGCTGAAGGGGAGAGGTTGGCTTGGACGGAGATGGGCGGAGGCCGGTCTGGTGAAGGCGACGGCGCCTAGCGCCGACGGTGGTGGGACATCGGGGGGGGGGGGGGGGCTCGATCATCGGCTTCCTTTTTTTTCGATTGGTTTGACTGAGGGAAGGGAGGGAGTGGGGAGGATATAATATAACATATATTAATTTATTTTAATTTCTCTTCAAAAAGTAACTTTTTATTTTGAAGTCGAAACTAAGCTCACCGCCTGTCGTCCATAGCTAATTACCCCCATTCCGAACACAATGGAATATGTATCGCAGGCTGAATCGATCGTTTCGACCAGTTTTCGTCAAAATCAAAATATAACTCTAAATATTGAATTTGAACGCACATTTCAATTTACCGGGGCCACATACTAACTAGAAAAATTCCCGAAAAATATTTTCTAGCTTTGTATTGACGATACGGTCCTAACAAAACTAGTTTCGTCAAATTCTGAGACCGTTTGAAAAATGGCCATTTTCCAGTCGATTAAAATCAACTGAAACTGGTCAAATGCGTTTTCCTTCGCCACGCTCACATATTGATTCGAAAAATTATGAAATTTGAAATCTAGCAATAATTTGACATCGCTGATCCAACAAAAGTGGTTTCGTCGAAATCCGAGGTCGTTTGCAAAATTCCCATTTTTAAGGGCCGAAATTCCATAGCGACTATTCTGAAATTTCAACTGGACATATCTTTTGATTCCCGCTATGAAATTTTGATTTTTCGGATTCATTGGAAAGATATTATCAGTTAGATTCTAATATTTTTGGTTTCACTAAAATCCGGTTTATTTCGCACCCGGTACATTCATTTGAACTTTGAAATCGAATTATCGAACTACCGCGCCATTTTCAGTTCCTTTTATAAATATAAATAATTATTTATATTCTAACGACGATCTATATAAATATATACGTTCTAATTCTATTCAAAATAAATTTCTCGTCATTATTATTTAAAATAATTCATTTTAAATAATCAAAATTCGCTAAAAGTGCCAAAATAAAATTTTTAAATTGGCTCGGATTTCCGGGTTATTACATCATACTTCGAATATATATTTTATACATTGTCATTTCCATATCGTTTATAATTCAAAAATCTCACATTGGGTTCCACTCCACCAAAAATAGTAGAAAGCTCAGAAAAATATCCGGTCTCTTCTAGAATGTAGAAGACGTCCACACGAGCCCACTGTCTCTTGGTTCACTGAATTTCGTCAACAAACGAGAGAGATATGATTTTTACAGTGAAATCAAAAACCATAGCGCTTTAAAGTGCTATAGAATAGTTTAAATAATTATCAGCCGTTACCTCTCTGAATTCTTCAAAACTAGGTCAGCCAAATTCTTTCAAACCGTGAAGCTTCGCGCCGATCAGCCACCGCCACGTTGTCCGCCTTGGAGAGGCGCACCTGGCGCTACCCACCCTGATGAACTCGACTTGGTGGTGGCGGAGGATTTTTTCCCTCGAACGGCGCAACTTCGTGGGGGCGGTTCTCGATGTAGACAGCACGATCGGGGGTGAAGGTTACACGGATTTGAAGGTGGTGGAGGGATCTACAAATAACTCCAAAGCGCCATGGGTTTTTAATGAGAGGATTCGCCGAAAAATGGATGGGAATAATGGAGCGTGAGCCGCCGTCGATAACGAGAGAGGAGCGAGGGTTTCTGAGTTATTTTTATATTTCTAAATTAATGATAGAAAAATTTCTATCGGCCGTTAAATATATAAAATTTTAAAAGGGTGTTTTCTAATACGGTCCCCAATCCAAACCCAACGACTGTTGTCCCTAGCTAAATACCCCCATTCCGAACACGATGGGACATGTTTCGTAGGCCCATTCGACTGTTTCAATTAGTTTCTCTTCAAATTAAAATATAAAACATTCAATATTTGTTTTGAACGTACATTTCAATTTGCCAGGGCCACATACTGATTCTAAAAATTCAAGAAAAATAAATCTGGCTATGTTTTGATGATATGGTCCCAACAAAACTAGTTTCATCGAATTCTGAGACCGTTTGAAAAATGGCCCTTTTCTGGTCGATCCAATTCAATAGAAATCGACCAAACACATTTTCCTTTGCTACGCTCACATACTAGCTTCAAAAATTATGAAATTTGAAACCTAGCAATAATTTGACATCCCGGATCCAACAAAAGTGGTTTCGTCGAATTCTGAGGTCGTTTGCAAAATGGCCATTTTCACGGGTTATATAATCTCTATAGCGACCTTTCTGAAAATTCATTTGGCCATAACTTTTGCTTCCCACTACGAAACTTCGATTTTTCAGATTCGTTAGAAAGATATTCCCTAACAGATTTAAATATTCTTGGTTTCACTAAAATCCTTTTTATTTTGCACCCGGTACAGTCAGTCAAAGTTTGAATTCAAATTTTGAAACTACCGCGCCATTTCAGGCCTTGTTTATAATTGGAATTAATTATACTTATTTTCAAACATCGATTCAAACATACTTTTCATCGTTATTATTTAAAATATTTATTTTAAATATTTTAAATTCACCAAAATAACCAAATTAATTTTTTTTTAAATTGGCTCAGATTCTCCGAGTTGTTACACCTGAATTCCTCCCTTTACACTAAAATTTGTCCCTATGGATAAAATTTTACCCCTTTCTCTTTATGGAACAATTTTTTGTTCATTTTGTGTCCTTGAGGCTAGTAACCCTAGTGTATAACAAAAAGAAGGAGCAACATCATACCTGAATTGAAGAATCTAGGATCTAAAGGCAACTTTGATTAATTTTCCCAATTTAGCTTGCAAGCAACAACAATTTTGATAAAGGAAGAAGCAATAAAAAGTAAATAGAAAGAGAATGGGAAGCAACAAGTAAAGTTTGATAAAAAACACTAGTAAAAAATAAAATATAGAAATTCTAGTCGGTTCCAATGACCCCACTTGCCTCCCTTTAATCCGCCAATGTATATATCCTTACCTTAAATGTTCGTGAATAGGGGTGTAAACGGGTCGAACCGGATGGAGGTGTGTCCAAGCTCTGTCCTATAAGAGATTCGGACGGACATGGACCAGACAAGCACTAAGTTTAAACACTGTTCGTACGAGCCGGACAACGTTCGAACAATAGAAAAACATCGAACATGTTGGATCTGACTGGACTCTGGGATGCCCAAGCTCTGTCCTATAAGAGATTCGAACGGACACAGACCGAACACCTTATAGCTTCGGACCGAGCCAGACAATGGACTGTCCTATCCGATATACAACCCTATTCATGAACTTCTTTTGTGCAGCTGTAGGTTGTAGGATAGATTATTTTTTTCAATTTTTTTATTTATTTGTATATTCATAGTTTTTGTTTATTTTTGACTCTATTATTTTAGGATGGGTCAGCTTTTGATGTTTTTTACTTCTTATACTGGTTTTTTTCTACTTGTCAGGCTTGTTGATAGCTTTTTTTAAGTATGGAATAAAATTGTTTGAATGCACTCCTCCATGTGTGGATCACTCACTTCTCCTAAAAATATCATTACCTACTTCATACTTTTCCTATATTTCAATATCTTTTTCAAACACATAAGCAAAGAAACAAACATAATTGGAAGATATACCATTTTAAAATGAAGTCAATTATAATTTTTTGTTTTAGTGACTGAATTTTCCATATATAAAATGAATAGGCAATTGCTTTTTTTTTTATCATTTTGAAAAAAGTATCATTTTATTTTTCTAGGAAATAGATAGGTCTTTCTTGATTATTAAGGAAACTTTTTTCATTCAAAAAAGGTTAAATCCTTTCACCCTTGTGAAAAAACTTAGGAAGCTAACTTATTTTATATTTGCTTATGTATTCAGACCTATATTTTTATCTAAAATAATAATTGGTTTTGACATTTATATGCATAAAATATACGATTTTATAAATATATTACATAGAAAGAAGTTATTTTTTAAATAATTTCTCATCATCTCTTACAGAATGATAAATAAAATCGTTGTTTGAATTTAAGTTTTAACTTGATATGTTTTTGAAACTTAATAGATAAATATAAATATTCGTTAAAGCACCTTAAAAGATTGCTAATTTATTACACACAAACACATATACTATATGTATGTATATATATATATGTATACACATATATATATATGTATGTATGTGTGTGTGTGTATATACATATGTATGTACGTATATATATGTATACATACAGACACAATTGGTGACATGTAAAATCTCAATCTTTGGATTACCCTTTGAATTTCATCATCCACATAAAGGTAAAAAGCTCCAATAATTTAGATCATTTGTGTCACCATTTGTTTTTAATTTTATGTTCAAGTACTCTACCCTACAAATACATACATACATATATGCATACTCTCTTCACATTTCATCGCACCACGTGTGATTTCTAAATAATTTGAGGGATTATTAGCATGTACGACCTTGTACTTTTATTTCTGTTTATTGCAAATATTAATGATACCATAATTGTTTAACAATGATCTAATAGCACATACTTTCTTTTTTCACTCTCCAAATAGCAGTAAATATCTACTCATTCTGTTGGATCTATCTTTATAGCGTTTTGATTATGATAACTATACATCTACATATATATTAGTTTTGACTAACTTTGTTTTGCAAGAAGAAACTCTATAATAGATTCAAAAATCTTGATTGAAGGTTATATATATGATTAGAGTTAGTATGTGTTGGTATAGATTTTATTAGAATCTTCGGTGATACACGCACATGCACATTTTTATATATAAGGTATTTTATGACATGCACAAGACATAGGCAAGTAATAACAAATAGACGTCTGAAATATTTAGTTCATACGTCTGTCTGCTGAAACCAAAGTATATGTCCAGCACGTCTGAACTGAATATTTCAGACGTCTGAATGTAGTCCGAATCTGCCTATTTCCTTGCTGTATATATATATATATATAATTAAAACAGACTTCTGAAATTTTATTTCAGACTTCTGAATATGAATAGATGCAACTTTCCAACAAAGAGACACAACTCTTAATTCATATCCGATCATCAAAACTCTTCGCGAATGATTGCAACGATTTGTATATTACAAATAGACTTGCAAACAATCATTTTCTTCACCAATTTTTATACTAATTCTTTCTATCTAATCTATTGCATTCTGATTTACAAGACCACTCTATTTCATACTTTTAAGATTACAAATCTTTTCAATCTTCCATATTCTTTCACAAACTACACTATTATCATCAAGGAAAGATTATAGAAGGGTGTACTTAAATTTGACATATCAGTGTTACCAAGAACACAAGTAGTCAACAAAAACTTTTGTACTGTCGAAGACCTCTTCAGCAGTTGAGGCACAAAATCTCATTCGGTTATTCGAGTAGTTGTAGACCTATTCCTCCGGGTTAAGTGAAGGTTGTTAATAGTGAAATTCCAGAAGGGAGTCTGGAACTGAACGTAGAAAGAAGGTTCGGACCAGTATAAAATCTTAGTGTCACTTTTATTTATTAATGATATTCTGCTATCGACACATTACTCTGCTTATATTCCATATTATACGAGCATACCGCTGTGTAGCCTCTTTCAATTGGTAGAGAGCAAGAACATCCTATAATCATTACACCAGTATTCGATATATTGATAATATGGAAAATAATACAAGTACCAGCACAACCACTACCTCTACTTTTTCCAAAGGATAATCTGCTCTAAGACCACCACTATTCAATGGCTTACACTATAATTAGTGGGCTATAAGGATGAAAATATATATGCAAGCAACTAGTTTTTATGCTTGGAATGCAACTCAAATTGAATTCACAACACCCATAACTAAATACTCTACATGGACAATAAATCAGAAAAATGAAGCAAATGCAAATGCCAAAGCTGTGAACATGTTATTTTGTGCTTTAGATAGAAATGAATTCAATCGTTTTAGCATTTTTACTACTGCACATCAAATATGGGAAACACTCAAAACCATACATGAAGGTAGAAACAAGGTCAAACAAACAAAGATCTCAATGGTAAAGAACCAATTCCAAAACTTTAGAATGAGACCGAATGAAACCATCAACGACATGTACTCAAGATTCCAAGACATTCTTTATTCGTTAATAGGACTAGGAGAAAAATACTCGGATTTTGATATTATATCCAAGGTCCTAATTCACTAACCGATGAATGGGAAAGAAAAGTCTTAGCAATCGAGGAAGCATATGATCTTTCTACAATGAAACCAGAAGGATTAATTGGAAATCTTATGTCCTACGAAGTTAACATGCAGGCTAAAAAGGATCAAGCACAAGAAAGAAAAAATGTAGCTTTTCACGCTGAGAAGGAAGAATTGAAATCATAAGATGAGGACCTAACATTTTCGCCAATTTTTTTAAGAAATTCTTAAAATACATAAAAGGAAATAAAAATGGGTTAAAAAGAATTGGTTCTCGTATGATTTGTGATGCGATGATATCTACATTGTGTGACAATTTATTTATGTTGCTAACACGGTAAGTTCTCGTAGATTTCGGAATCACTATAAGTTGAAATGATAAATACCCGAATAACTATGCTATTTTGATTTTTATTTGGGAATGCGGGTTGAAATGATATATACCCGTAATTTTTAAATTCCGGATTGAAGTGATAAATATCCATATCACTTGACCATAGGTTAGAAAATTTTATATAGGCACTGTTGTCAATAAAAATGATTTTTATGAATGTATGAATTTTAATTTGATTTGAATGGAATTTGAAATCTGATTTAAATGATAAATCGAAATTTGAAATATGGAAATTTGCTTCATATGGGATTATTATATTTAAATTTAATAAGTATTTTTAACAAAAATATTATATATATTTTTAACTAATATAACTATTTTAATAAAACTTCATTTATAAAACTATTTTATATTATATTTAAATTTTATATACATTTTAACTATTTTAATTTAAACTATTAAATATATAGTCTATTCCCAATCTGAGCTATTAAGTCTGAATTGTTTTACGATAATGATTTTAATCAATGATGATTTTTATGACATAGAAATCTAAATCGAAATCTTAAGTTGATAATGATCCAATCTATAATACGAAATTGAAATTTGAACTAAATCCAATACTTAACTGTTTAAATAAATGATTATTAAGAAATCAATGATTGAAGTTAAATTGATTTATGACACGAGAATATAATTTTAAATTTGAATGACTACGTTGTGAAATAAGTTTTTGGTTGTTAAAGTGAACGGGATTAGATATTGTCATATTATCTGCCAATACCGAAAACCACTTTAACAACTATGTACGTGTGGTGGAGAATCCAAAATAAAGTAGGATGATTTGGCGAACGCTACTGAGATGAAGTAAGAGAACGATGCCAAATATCCTTGATCTTCAGGTCATAATTGAAATGACTAAAACAGGAGCCACGATCAGGCCAATGGGAGGTCGCTCCTTCGATCTTCGATAACATACATATTACTTTGTGATTTGATAGGTGACCACCCACGATTTTCGAAGTGTTGTTCGAGGTGGGCGGTAGTAGGTGCTATGCGTTACCACCAGCCAGGTCCCGCAATCCCGTAGAATCCTACCGTTGGGCATTCCTCGGTGCCTTGTCATATTATCCCGATCATGCCCACTACAATTTTAATTTGAATTGTACTTACAAAGTTCTTCCTAATAGCCCATCGGTTTGGTGGAGTATACAGTACTGTATAGACTTCAATGTTTATAAACGGTGTAAAGGTAAAAATGTAATCCTGCTTACGCTAATTTAATTAGTATATTTACCATAGACACTATTATAATAGCGTATTGTATTGTATGTACCTAGTTTAACAGATCCTTAGAGGATGGAAATCCCAAACATCCTTTAAGTTATTTGAGCATTTCATTTGAACATTTCACTTGAGTTGGTTTACTTTCATGAGTATGTTAGTCGTGATCTGAATGTTTTGTTTTGCATTATTGCTTGGGTCAAATCAAGTATTACAGCTTCCGAGATTCACCCTAAAAGCTTGGAGCCTATATTGGGTTTTTCTCACGTGTATCTACCTATTCAGTTGTTCTAGTTTTTCAGCTATTCCTGTTGTGTCTATTTTAGACAATTATCATTTGTTTATATACTAGAGATTTTTTTTTTGTGTAGTAGACTTCCGCTATATTATTTATGTAAACTCTATTATAAATTTTTATTTAGTAGCTTCATGAACTACTATTTTATTATTTATTTTCCGCTACGAGATATTATTTTGCTCTGTGTTTATGTCTGTGTTCTGTGATGATTTTTATATTTAACCCCATAGCAATAACAATTTGCAGTTTCAAACGATTTGAGTTGGTTTTATTATCGAATTGAAACGCTCAAAAAGGTGGATCGTTAAACGGTGGACCAAAGAAAGGTTGTATGGAATCAATACTCAATTATGCTTCAACTTCAAAGAATAAGGGTCAATCAAAATAGGAAAATAATTCAAACCAGAGGAGAAGTCAAACTCAAAGAGGTCATGGTAGAGGCAGATGGAATAACGTCAACAGAGTAAAGTATCAAATATGTGAAAATTTTGGATATATGGCCAAAAGTTGATACCTTAGATTCAACTCATATTTTAATGTGCTACAGTAAAACCAGGGAATTCAAAAGGGTGATAATGAAAATATGATACAACTCAACAATCAAAACAAAAACTGCAATGACAGTACTAGAGTGCAAAACGGTAATAGTGAGGAGTCTACTAGGGCAGAGGACATAAACTTAGAGGATTGGTACTCAAACTCAAGAGGATTGGTACCCAAACTCAAGAGCAACCGACCACATTACTAACAACTTGCAAAATTTAAATCTTGAAAATAAAAGCTATTCAAATATGTATGGTTTACACATGCGTAATGGTGAAGCTATAAGTATTTCACATGTTGGTTGTGGTACTTTAAAGGGAAAAAGGCAACTCAACTTAAATAATATATTAGGAGTGCTTAATATTAAAAATATTTTGTTAAGTGTATCACAGTTTTCCATTGACAATCATGTATTCTTTGAGTTTCACCCAAAATTTTACCTAGTAAAAGAGACTTACCAAGTCAAGACATATTGCTATAGGGTAAACTGGATAGGGGATTATACAAATTTAGCAACTTGATGTCAAGAAATTATCCTATTAGAGGAAACTGTTGCGACAATGTTAATATTGGTGACATAAATGTAATTGATATGTTGAATCGTAAATTGGGCACCCTAGTATCAATATTGTTAAGTAGATATTGAATGAAAATAATATTTCTTATGAAAATTTACCTATCCTACATTTGTGCGCACAATGTCAGCATGGAAAAAGCCATAATCTACCCTTTAATTACCCTGAAATTGTGTATAATAACCCTCTAGAGCTGGTAGAAACTGATTTGTCAGGACCAACACCATTGAATTCATGCAAGGGATACAAGTACTATATTTCTTTTTTTGATGCTTACTCAAGATACACATGGATATATTTTCTCAAAGAAAAATCAGAAACTTGTGATGCAGTTACACACTTTATAATGTAGATTGAAAAACAGTTAAATCAATGTGTTAAAATAATACGAACAGCTGGGTTTAAACCCCTTAAACAATTTTTTAACAAAAAGTGGATTACACACAGAACAATATGTGCACATACATCTGAACAAAATGGCATAGTAGAAAGAAAGCACAGACATAAAATGGAAATTGGGAATACACTAACGTTACAAGCATCATTGCCAATTAAATATTGGATTGATGCTTTTGAGGCAATGTTCTTGATTAATAAATTGCCTACAAAAGTGTTAAAGTTCATACGAAAAACTCTTTGGAAGTAAACCAGATTAAAGAAACCTAAGAGGTTTTAGGTGTCTGTGCTTCCCCAACCTTAGACCATATAACAAACATAAGTTAAATGTGGGATCAAGTCCATGTATATTCTTGGGTTATGTCAACAACCAAAAGGGTTATAAATACCTTGATAACAAGACATATAATGTTTAATGAGTATATCTTTCCACATGTAGATAAAAGCAACAACAATGACAGGTAGGATGGATGCAACACAAAGTTGGTGATGCCTGCAGCGCCAGCACTGCCAGAATGGTCTAATAGTGTTGACAATCTACCACAGCAAGACCAATTCGATGACCATTCAACTATGCCAAGTACAAAGTCAGGTTACAATTCAAATGATTCATATCAGCATAATACAAACCAAACACATGAAGAAATACGAAAGGCAGACAGACATGAACAGGACAACAGTGAGCACTCTGATTTCTCTGATAGTCAAGAATAGGAAAAGCCTCAATCAGCAAACATGACTCAACATCATATGATTAACAGATCCAAAAGTGGCACTTTCTAACCAAAGGTCTACAAAGTCAACTTGGTTGACATTGAACCAAGCTCATATAAAGAAGCAGTCAAGCATGATCAATGGAGAAAGGTTATGGATTATGAGTTTTCTGCCCTAATCAAAACCCAAATTTGAACCACCAGAGCACAAGAATGTTATGGGTGTAAGTAGACTTACAAGATCAAGAAGAGTGACAATATATTAAAATATAAAGCCTGACTAGTAACTAAAGGTTACTCACATTAGTTTGGGTTTGAATTCACTAAGACATTTTCACCAAATGTCAAGCCTACCACAATTCAAATAATGTTGTGCATAGAAATACACAAGCACTGAAGGATAAGACAACTAGATGTTCAAAATGCCTTCTTGAATGGTGAGCTATATGAAGAAGTGTACATGCAACTACTAATGGAGTACTGTGGAAATAAAGAGAAAGGGAAAGGGAAAGTCTGCAAATTACATAAAGCCATCTATGGTCTCAAATAAGCTTTAATGGCATGGTATGACAAGTTAAATATTATACTAAAAAACTGGGATTTACCGCCACAAAGTCAGATAACTCACTGTACACTAGGATGCATGAAAAAGCCGTTACATACATACTATTGCATGTAGATGACATACTGGTCGTTGGGGACAATAACATGGAAGTGGACAAAGTTGTGCAGTATCTAGACAAAAACTTCATCATCAAAGGCATGGGAGACCTAGACTACTTGTTAGGCATTTAAATTAAAACAAGGTCTAACATGGAAATGTTTTTGTCACAAAGAAAGTACATTAATTAGATATTGGTGAGAGTAAAGATGGACCAAGTTAAACAACTGCCAACGCCTACAGTAAGGAACTTGCAATTATCAAAACATAAGGGTGAAACAATAGACAATGTTAAGCAATACAGGAGTATTGTGGGTGCATTACAATACATGACCATCACTAGACTAGAAATTTGTTGTAATGCGAACAAAGTTTGTCAACACATGAAGAATCCACTTATAAGTGACCATTGGAAAGTAGCAAAACGTATTTTTGGATATCTAAAAGACACACAATGCTACAATCTGTCACTTAAATCTTGCAAATAGTTAGTTTTAGGATCTTGCAGCGGTGGAGACTGGGCAAACGACCCTGATAATCGTAGATAAATTTCTTAATACTATGTTTACTCGATCAAAACCTTGTTTCCTTTGTGTACGAAGAAGTAAACCACCATCTCACATTCTAACACAATAGCAGAATACCGTTGCATCGCGAGCACCATCGTATAACTAATCTAGATCAAAACTCTAATTAAGGAATCAGGGTTTAGAACGTTAAGGAAGCCAGTCATATGATGTGTCAATATAAGCACTGTTTCACCGTCCATCAATCCAATACAATACTCTCCCACGAAACATGTAGAAGTGGATCTACACTTTGTACGAGAAAAGAAAGAAAGAAGAGAATTGATTGTGAATCACGTTCCTGTCTTCCATCAGAAGATAGACATGCTAACTAAATCTTTATCTTCGAGGAATTTTGATAGATTAAAAGATGATAAGAAGGTGGTAATTGAGGTGGCAAAATCGAAAGAGGAGGTAAACCCTGGCTTTGATTAAGATAGGATATTTAAGCATAAAGCTTCCACATGTATGCTTTGCATCTTATTTGTTTCAAGTGGCAAAGCTACACGCAGACCTCATTTTATTGGGCACAATTCATTGTCATAGTCCATAATCCTTTTCTTTACAGTTTTGTATTTAAATAGAGATAGTTTGTACATTATTTTGGATAATGGTGCTAGAAGGCCCAAAAGATTTTTTGTCAAAATGTACGGATCTACAATTGAAGGGCTAAAAATAAGGGGGAAATCCTAAAAAGAAGGGAGGGATGCAAATCATGTAGTTTAAATTTTTTTTATCACTTTCCGTGACCTATTTTTCCTAGCCTCTTAGCATTTTTGTATTTTGTATCATATTCAATCTGTATATTACTGATTACTTTTACATCAAATAAAATTACTTACGCTTTTACCGTAGAATAAATTGCACCCAATGTATTGTATGTTTTTTTCTCTTAAAAAAATAGCGAACACTACACCATACAAGCAATTTTGCAACTCCTAAGCGCGAAAAATTCACAACAGCTTAGAGACGTTGCGAAATAGCAACGACTTGAGTCTGTTGCATACTCATATAGTACAACTTAGTTCATTCCCTTTTAGTTCACGTAGAAAAAAAACAGAACGCTTTCCCTAGATCTTGAAAATTGGATCTCTCCTCTTCATCTTCCCCCCCCCCCCTCTAAAATCGGCCATAATCGATTCAGCTGCAGGCATGGAACTCAGAGGACTGGAAGGATTTCGCAACCCCTGACCCTTGCGTGAAACAACCATTTGAAACTCATCTGAATCAATGGAGGGATTAAATGCCGATAAAGGAGGAAATTAGTCTATAGGAGGTGAAATTGCAGCAGATGGCGACGACAAATGAGGCGGAGGAAGGAGATTGGGGGTTGAAAAGTAGCAGAAGTTTAATCCTAAAACTATTTTTTTTAATAAAATTGTAAATCACATTTACTCATAGTGTAGGACGATGATCTAAATTTAATTGTGGCTTATCTTTTTTAGACACCGAAGTGAAGAAATTGTGCTTCCGACCATATGGTTGCTATCTGTTTGGGTTACAAAGGTTATAGCTCGAAACGGTGGCGGTTTAAGCTCATCCCTGTGCAATATGTAAACTTTAGTTGAGAAACAATGGAGAACCGCTCATTTGAAGTTATCAATAGAGAAAACATCTTCTCAGGATTTGGATATAACAGTAACGACATGTAAGTATTTATTACCATCTTCATTTATAAATGTTCATGGTTACACTAGTGGGATATACTAATAAAGCAACCTGATGTTCCAGATGTGTACTGACATAAATTATGCTGTGTTGAATGTTTGATTTTTGAGATGGATTTAAATTTTATATAATAGTCGAGAAAAAAAGTATTGTGCTAAGGCATCATGCTGGATGCTCTGTTGACTGGTTGTGTTTCTCATGTTTTTCTGAATTCTTTTCTACATGTATATTTGTCGAGCCGAAGGAAAAATTCTTCTTGGCCAATACAAAATAGTTTAATTCAGTCAAGTGTATATCGAAATCCGCTTCTATTTTCATGCAATCTTGCAACTTGTAATTAATCCGTGAATATGCTTAGTAGTTAAACCTTAGATACCTACATATGTTTGTCGCTTCAAATGCAGACTTTTTAAAAGTAAAAGTTAATCTTAAGATAAACTTGTCTACTCATCTAAACCCCTATGTTTGTAGAAATCATATAATTCGTATATGCTGAATTGAAGTTATAAGAGAGAGGGAGAGAGGAGGGAGGGGGGGGGGGGAGAGAGAGATGGCTTATGGGAACTGTTGTGGCATAAATTAGACGATAACGCCACAACCAATATATGTACAAAAAACATATATAAGCAATAAATGACATGGTTGATAATAAGATACATACACAAATTTTTATCTAGCCGATAAAGGTTTATGGGTTATGAAAAATATATAGTTTTATGTAACCCTCTAATATTTCAGTCTCAATATCACTTGCTTATTATAGGTTATGCATGTTTTTAAATGACAGAATAAACACCTATGTTATTAAATTATGGTAACACTGATTTCTTAAGCAATGCTATGAAAATGAATACGGATAGTTAAGTAGTTTATAAAAAAAATTAGCATGCCACATTTTTTTTCCCACAAAATTTAACACTAATTCCTCTCTATCAATTTTCTTCAACAAGTTCGAACTCTGCTGTTATGCTCCTCAACTCTTAACACATTAGTACTCATAAAACCTTGTTGATACATGATCAATTTTAACATGTTAGTTGGCTTCAGCTCCATCCTCCTCCTCCTCCTCTTTTTTTCATTTCCAGTTGCAGCTCACATCGCCCGAGAACATGAGTTCTTCTAAAAGGTCCTTGTGGTGACACTGATGATTGATGCAATTTTGTATTTTCATTGTTAGTCCATAAATCTCCTGCTATAATAATAGAGCTTCTACTCATAACAGTACTATTAGTAGTTGTAGTAGAGGAAATAGTTGAATAGTTGTTGTGGATAAATGATTGAAATAGTTGAATAGTTGAAAGAAAGTTTGATGGAGAAATTACTCAATGGTTTTTGTAATACAACAATTTTATTGCTTATAGTTTTTGCTACAACCTTACAATGTGCCCATGCTCATATTTATAGGCATCTCATTACAATTATGTAGAATTCTCTAGAGAGAACATTCCACATTCATCAAGTAATTTATTTAATAATAATACATAAGAATATTCTAGATACAATACTCTAGATAAAGCAAGAAATACTTATTCAATAATACAAAGCAATTTATTAATCTCTTGAGAATTCTAGAAATTTGTATTATCTTCAATACTTTGGAATTCTCTAGAAATTTGCAGCATTCTCAATACTCCTCCTTGATGCAAATTTCGGATACTCCAAGCATAGTTCGTAGTTGCTCAAATCTTGTTCTTGGCAGTGCCTTTGTGAAGATGTTTGCAACTTGATCTTCTGTTCTGCAGTACTTGAGCTGAATTTCTTTTGCCGCTTCTGCATCTCTGATGAAGTGATACTTGATAGCTATATGCTTAGTTCGATTATGATGAACCGGATTCTTTGTGATTGCTATTGCTGATTTGCTGTCACAGTAGATTGTAGTAGGTTGATCTTGATGCTCACCTATTTCTTCAAATATCCTCCGAAGCCATATAGCTTGACTTGTTGCTTCCGCTGCTGCCACATATTCTGCTTCAGCTGTTGATTGTGCAACTGTTGCTTGCTTCTTTGATGTCCATGAGAGTATTCCTGATCCAAGTGAAAAGGCATAGCCCGACGTGCTTTTCATGTCATCTACTGAACCTGCCCAATCACTATCAGTGTAGCCAATCAACTTTGAGTTGGTTATGGTCTTGTACCATATTCCATACTCCTTTGTTCCTTGCAAATATCTTAAAACTCTTTTAGCAACTCCAAGATGAATTTGACTTGGACTTTGCATGAATCTTGATAGAAGACTTGTAGCGTACATGATATCCGGTCGCGTAGCAGTAAGATATAAAAGACTTCCAATCAAACTTCTGTAGCGAGATGCATCAGCTTCTGGGGCTCCGTCATCCTTTTGCAACTTCTCATTTGTTATGAGTGGAGTAGCTACTGGTTTGCAATCATTCATTCTAAATTTCTTTAATAGTTCTTCGGTATATTTCTTTTGAGAGATAAATATACCTTCCTTATGTTGTTTCACCTCGATGCCAAGGAAGTAATTCATCAAGCCAAGATCGGTCATCTCGAATGTTTTCATCATGTCTTCTTTAAATGCAGTTATCATCTTCATATTTTTTCCCATGTAGATAAGATCATCTACATATAGAGAGACAATGAGAGTATCATACTGACCTTGTGTCTTGATGTATAATGTAGGCTCACTCTTGCTCCTCCTAAATCCTTGATTAATGAAGTATTGGTCGATTCTATTGTACCAAGCTCGAGGTGCTTGCTTCAAGCTATATAAAGCTTTTCTTAGTCTTAGCACTTTATCTTCATTGCCCTTACTTATGAAGCCTTGTGGTTGCTCCACATAGATCTCTTCTTCTAATACTCCATTTAAGAAGGTTGATTTGACATCTAGTTGAAAAACATTCCATCCTTTCTGAGCTGCAAGAGCAACTAAAGCTCTAATTGTGTCCAGACGTGCAACTGGAGCAAATGTCTCATTATAGTCGACTCCATATTGTTGCGAGTAGCCCTTTGCTACGAGCCTAGCCTTGTGTTTTTGTATTGAGCCATCTGGGTTTAGCTTTGTCTTATAAACCCATTTCACTCTAACGATTTCTTTATCTTTAGGACAATCTACAAGCTCCCAAGTATTATTCTTTTCAATCATTTTTATCTCTTCTTCCATTGCTTTGATCCATACTTCTTGTTTAGATGCTACTTCATAGCTTTCGGGTTCAAATATAGCCATGTTGCAAGTTTCATGTATATCTACCAAAGATCTAACTCTTCTTGGAGTAGACTCTGGTGAAGAATTTTATTGTTGAGAAGGTGAAAGGGGCGTACCTGGTTCTTCTGTTGGTTCTTCCATTTCTTCCACTTCTACATCTTCATGAGATTGATGTACTGGAATAGAAATGTTTCTTTTTTCAACTTTTTGTTCATCCCAATTACAAGAAGCATTCTCATCAACTTCGACATCTCGACTAATCGTCAGCTTCTTTGTTTGCAAGTTATAAACTCTATATCCTTTTGATTGTGTGCTATACCCCAAAAAGATTCCTCGTATGGTCTTCTCTTCTAGTTTGTGTCTCTTTTGGTCTGGAACATGTATGTAGCAAATCGATCCAAAAATTCTTAGATGATTGGTTGTTGGCTTTCGTCCACTCCATGCCTCTATAGGAGTCTTGTCTTCAACTGCTCTAGTTGGACATCGGTTGAGTATATATACAGCAGTATAAACTGCTTCTGTCCAAAAAGTGTTGGGTAAGCCCTTCTCCTTCAGCATTGATCTTGCCATCTCCATGACTGTGCGATTTTTTCTTTCAGATACTCCATTTTGTTGTGGAGTATATGCAACTGTAAGTTGCCTCTCAATGCCTTCATCATCACAAAATTTATCAAACTCATGGGAGTTGTACTCTTTACCACGATCACTTCGAAGCTTCCTTATACGTTTTCCACTTTGATTTTCGACAAGAGCTTTAAACTTCTTGAATATTCCAAAGACTTCTGATTTTTCTTTAATGAAGTAGACCCATGTCATTCTAGAAAAATCGTCAATAAAGAGAATGAAATACCTGTTGTTATGAAGTGAAGGTGTTCTCATTGGTCCACAAACGTCGGTGTGAATTAACTCCAACAAGTTTTTTGCTCTCCAAGTGCTTCGTGATGGAAATGATGATCTGTGTTGCTTTCCGAGAAGACATCCTTCACAGGCTTCATTATTTTCTTTTATGCATGGAAAATCTCTCATCATATTCTTTTGATACAACAATTTCAAGGCTTGAATGTTGATGTGGCCAAATCTTCGATGCCATAACCATGAATCATCAACTTGTGCTTTCATGGCTATATTAGTAGCATATTTAAAACTTATTGGAAAACTTCTATTTCTCTTCTCCATTTTTACTTGAGCTATCTATAGTCTTTTATTGTTGTTATCATATATTTTGCAAATGTCTCCTTCGAAGTGAAGAGCGTAGCCTTTCTCCATCATCTGACCAATGCTCAACAAATTTTCTTTTAAATTTGGAACAAGTAAAACATCTTTGATAAATTTTGTACCTTTCTTTGTTTCCACCATAACAGTGCCTCTGCCTTTTGATTCCACGACGGTGCCATTCCCCATTCGTACTTTTACTTTGACAGTATCATCAATATCCTTGAAGATGCTCCCATCTTTAGCCATGTGATTGCTGCAACCGCTATCCAAGTACCAGTTTCCTCCATTTTCTTCACTAGAATCTTGGGTAGCATAAAAAAGATGTTGATTTCGATCATATTGATGTTGTTCTCTGTCATGCTCTTCAATGAAATTTGCTTGATGCTTATTTAGGCTGAAGCAATTCTTCTCCAAATGTCAAAATTTCTTACAGTGTCGACATTGCGGCTTTCCACGATTCCGACAGAACTTCTCCAAGTGATTTGTCATCTTACAAATTCCACATGGAGGATATTTGCCTTGTTTATTCTTTGAGAAATTTCTAGAATTTCCTTTGTTTCTAGAATCTTCTCCATCATTCTTATTTTCTCCATATGCTTTATTTTGGGATGATAGCTTGAGTTTCGACTGAAAAACATTTTCAATCGAGTCTTCATCATGCCTGCTCATTCTTTGTTCAAATGCTTCAAGGGAGCCCATTAATTCAGTCACCGATAAGGTAGACAAATCTTTAGTTTGCTCGATCGTAGTCACGATTGAGTCATACTTACGGGAAATTGAAATTAAAATTTTCTCAACAATCCTCTTGTCAGGAATATTATCCCCGTAAGCCCTTATTTGACTAACTATTTCTTTTATTTTGGAGTAATAATCCTTTACGGTATCCGACTCCTTCATTTTTATTAATTCAAACTCACGCCTTAATGTTTGAAGTTTAATGGCGCATACCTTTGCACTTCCTCGAAACTCCTCTTGTAATGTGGTCCATGCTTCTTTGGCGTTTGAAGCTCCCATTATTCTAGGAAAGATAACGTCGGTCACCGCTTGTTGTAGAAAACTTAACGCTTTTGAATTTTTTAGTTTATTTTCCTTTATCTCTGAGCTTGGCTAAGAGTTGAAGTATCTTCAGGAATAGTGAACCCTTCATCTACAATATCCCATAGATCTTGAGAGCTAAGAAATGTCTTCATTTTTATGCTCCAAAAATCATAATTTTCACCGGCAAAAATAGGAACGGAATTTGATGGAGATTGAACAATGTTTGCCATAGCTTATAATGGTTGTACTTTTTTTTCTCGCCCAATATGCGAACGAACGAAGCTCTGATACCACTTGTTAGTAGTTGTAGTAGAGGAAATAGTTGAATAGTTGTTGTGGATAAATGATTGAAATAGTTGAATAGTTGAAAGAAAGTTTGATGGAGAAATTACTCAATGGTTTTTGTAATACAACAATTTTATTGCTTATAGTTTTTGCTACAACCTTACAATGTGCCCATGCTTATATTTATAGGCATCTCATTACAATTATGTAGAATTCTCTAGAGAGAACATTCCACATTCATCAAGTAATTTATTTAATAATAATACATAAGAATATTCTAGATACAATACTCTAGATAAAGCAAGAAATACTTATTCAATAATACAAAGCAATTTATTAATCTCTTGAGAATTCTAGAAATTTGTATTATCTTCAATACTTTGGAATTCTCTAGAAATTTGCGGCATTCTCGATAAGTACTCGTATTTGGCACTACCCTTCTTGTATGCAGTCTGTATTTCTGTAAATGGCTTTTAACTTCGTCATTGGTTAAGCCATCCACCTTCATCAGTTCCCTTATCTGCTTTGGAGTAGCCACTTGAGGGCCACCGAGCTGTTGAAGGGAAGCAACAAAATGCCAATGAAGCTCCGACGACCAGCACCTCCTTACCTTCTTCAACCCTTGCTCAACCTCGTGAACAACCGCCACCTGACCACCTCCTCCGCCTGACAGGTGGCGTTTATTGCTTCCATTTGACTTCACAAATAAACTGACGCGTTGCTCCTTCGCCGCTTTTCAGTCCAAAGATAGATCCGCCTCATTAAATGACACAATAGCGCTTTTCCATTCAGACATCGACGCCAATTCTGTTTCTCTTTCGTCTCCACTCTTTGTGGCGTTTTTATTATCGATTCTTTCGCTGCAATTGCTAAGACTGCCGCTCTATAGCCGAGTGGAACTCATCCATTCTATCTTCTCTTTACAGTCGTCGTTTTTTATTTATTTTACGGAGCTTTCTTCTTTTGTATTATTGCTTTTAACAGGCATGAATAGTTCATCTATAAAGCTGTGTTTTCTTCTTCAACATTGCTCGAGCTCAATCTTCAATCTGTCGATTACATCGTCGAGAAGAAACATGCAAAATGGAAGATCTCGTTTGAAGACCTCGACTTTTCGTCTCTCTTCTTCGAACTTACTGATTTGTTGTTCGATTTCTATGGCCTTTGGCATGTAATCTTCGATTGAGGAATATTTTTCGGCTGAGCTTTTAATGATTTTTGGGGTTGATAGGTTCAGATCGAGACGTAAATCAGGTGGTGACATGATAAAAATAACTTTTGCAAAAGAAATTTTTGATTAGTAGATTTGAGGAAAATGTGGATCATGTGCATTCATGCTACATTTGAAGTATCTGAAATTATGTAAAAACAAGTTTATATTAATTTAGCATTTAAAAAGAAGGTAAGAAACAAATATGTTCTAAATGGTAGATTTTGTAAGTTTCTCATTTATTTGCGATAGTTTCATCAAAATATAATCCTGTTTGGTTAGCCATTTTCTGGATATTTTTTATTTTGTAGAATAATGAATATAGTTTAATCAACTATAATATATATCAGAGACATGAAATCTACGTACTCTTTTGGAGTAAATGTGATTATAGTGTGGAGTCCATGAAAAAAATTATTACCTGGAATTATAGATTTATGCAATTTTGAATATTGATGGTGAATTTTTTTCTTTCGTATATCCACTTTTCTAATTTTCTTGTTAAGCTTGTAAATGAATGAGTTAACATTCAAAGATATATCTAGAAACATGTTGACAATTTCAGTGTAGAGCATATGCATGTTTCATAGACAACAATATTTCATACACTAGGCAGTTTCATAATTTCAATGTTGTCTATGAACGTATCACAAAGGAAAGAGAGATCCAAAGTGATTTCTTCAAAACTTTTTTGTATTGATTGTTTACGTTGCGTTCAATGCAGCTATAGTTATTAACATCAAATATTTTAAATATTGCTTCCATCATAATCTGGTAAATAAATTATTGGCATGCATACACTTTACTTCCCTCCTGTAAAAGATCTGTCTAAACAGTCTAGCAGTTCGACAAAGATCATAGACTTTTAGCATTTGTTTGCATATGCATCGCATGAGGTTTATCACAACGCTTAAGCGCCAATGAGTTTGACTTAAAATACATAGCCATGAGTATGTAGTTATGCTTCATTGTTATAAACAAATGATATGAAATTTCCAACTGAAAATAGAATACTGCCTTGCTGTATTCATTTCAGCACCATAGCCTAAGTTGCAAATGTTCATGAAGTACAATAGGAACTCAGTTCGAAATGTTTGTGATCACTTGTTTTAGAAAGAAAAATGTAAGCACTAGGATTTGAACAGTTTGAAAGTAATTCCGTAGACAAGTTTTAGATGCAGTGGTCCTCACTTTGCCAATTTTTAGGATTGTTTGAATCACATGATCATGTTAATTTTAAACATACAACTCTTCAGTTCAAAGTTGTTATTTAGAGACAAGGCGTTACCCATGCCATGATTGATCTATTTAATAGTAATTATATTTGCAAGTGGGTACTACTAGGATGTTTTTTAATTTCAAATTCCATCGAATTCATGGTTTTCATAAAATGAATAACAAATGTGATTTTTGGTTCTATTGCTAGCATGGAAGAGGATTTTAGCATAAAGGAGGATTTTGCTAAAAGCATGTGCATGAACTCAAATAATAGGTCTGATTGAATTTATACAATGATCTTATTTTTTCTTGCAAGCTGAACTATTATTTTTGGTTCTGTTGATGGGTTATTTAATAGAAAACTACAGCCACAGTACCAGCTATAAATATACATCATAACCATACCCACTGTACCATCTATAAAGCATAATATAAGATGAACATCTATGCAAACTTCCCTCCTGTTCACAATCAAAACATTAGTGGCATCTAAATGTATTGGCAGTCAACATCGTTTATTTGTAGAAATAAGATTCGATAATTAACATCATTATTTGGTGGTCAAATGTATCAGCAGTTGTCTTTAAAAGAATTGAGTGATATTATTATTATAATAATGACCGCATTATATTATATCAAAATAGGAAACCAAAAAAGTAACATAGTTATACTGGAAAAAAGGTAAAAAAGTACCAAAGAGTAGTATGCATATCTAAACAGATATAGTTGAAAATCCCAAAGTTCCAATTCATCAACAGCAGTTATGACATAGTTAAAAATATCAAACGCATGTTTTATATATTAAGTTATAGTGCATACTAAAATATAGCTGTACAAAACCTTATACATATTTATGTTTAGAAACTTAAATAGTATAAATGTCTGAAATTAAATATAAAATATAAGCATAAGTATATAAACTACAAGTTTACAGTGAGATGAAACGCAATTCAAATTGTTAACTTAAAGAATGAACTGCATCAGGGCATGGATTGACCTACAAAGGGAATAGGTAGACAAGATAACACGGTAATTAGTAAAGGAAACGTTGGCTGTATCGACAAAAGTTGATAGTAAAGCAAAATATGCAGTGATTTTTCAAATGGTAAACATAATAGTTTCATAGAGAATGAAGGTACAAACTTATTATAAAAACACTTATAAAAGGGCACAAACGGAACGCAACAACAAGACAACAAACAAGGCCTAACTTTTCCTCCAATCATTTTTAGAAGTGTGTTTTAGGACCATTTCAAATTACGGTAACACAATTGAATCAAATAATAAATGTTGTATATAAGAGCAATAAGTATTCAGTGCTTAGTTAAATTTGTGGTGTTCCAGATTTAGCTAATTGAAACTATGTGATACCATACAATTTGACATTTATAAAAATAATGATAAGACAGTTTGGCTAATTGAAACTATCCAATTTTCGAAACATGTGTTTCTTCTTTTTTAGCGCAATCCAGCGTGCATGAACTTATAGGAAAATTAACGTAGCGTTTCCCATGTTAGACAAGATATATGCTTTCTCCTTGTTACTTTTACTATATATTTATTTGTCTGATTCTATATTTTCATTTTTTATCCAGGTTGCTTACTTTCATTGCTTTTGGACAATTATTGGCGTTATTCGTTGGATTGAGAGGGCTATATGGCGTTATAAAAGAAATGATAAAAGCAAGAGCCAATATAGAGGAATGCTTCGAGACAATGAACTATGTACCGATTAAGGATAAATCTCTGCATTGTACTATGTACTTAGTATGCTTGCTATACTATGTACAAATTAATATGCTTGTGAACTATGTATTGTATTCTGTAATATTTTTATTGCAATTGCTGTTGAACTTTGAAGTGTAACATACAGTAGTTGAACGTTGTAATTTCAAAACTTGTTGTAAAGTTTGGTCTTTGTGTTGAATCTATAAAAATATTTGGTTTAATAGTATTTCTTTTGTGATATTATGTTAGATTTGTAAATGTTTGCATTGAGTACGAAAATTAAATGAATTTGGTATTGTAGAAGAGTCTAAAAAGATCAAAATATTATAAAAAGAGATGTGAATTCGCAACAACTATAAGCCGTTGCTAAATAAAAAATAGCAACGGTTTTGAGCCGTTGCAAAATATAATTTAGCAATGGCTCGAAGCCGTTGCTAATTTTTTGCAACTCCTTATTTAGCAACGGCTCACAGCCGTTGCTAAATGATTATGCAACGGCTCAAAGCCGTTGCGAAATAGCATTTTTGGTGTAGTGGAAAGAGTCATGGCGTCTTCTACATTCTCCTCTCTTAATTCTCGATCCACAGAATTCGCTCGTTTAGGTTTTGACTACTGAACAACTAAACCTCCTGATCTACACTCATCCCAACTACATGCAAGCAGAGGTCGTCCACCGTTTCATAGCAAATCGAAAAGCCCAGATCTGGTCTAATGAAGATTTTCCAGATCTGTTAAGAGTTACTTGGGCAAGTTCCACTTTATTAATTCTATTCATACTAAAAAGTGGATTGAGGTTGCTAAAGAGAATAATATGCATCAGAATGTAATTCAACTTGATTATTATGATCCTACCAATTGAGATAATCTTAAAATTGTGGTTATTAGTAACAATTTAGTGAATAAGGCAATGGAAAAATGGAATAACTCGATTGCTTTCTATGTTTATGGAAACAAACCCTACTACAATTCCCTAAAAGATTATATAGATAGAAGTTGGAAACCAAAAGGGAACTATTGGCTACTTTTTTTTTTTTAGAGATAATGGATTTTTCTTAATTAAATGCAAACTAGCTGAGGATATTGAAAGAATCTTAGCTTTTGCACCTCATTATTACAAAAAAAGGTTAATATTTTATGAAGAGTGGATGCCTGGAATGAAGTTAACTAAGGAATTTATTAATTCTATTCCAATCTGGATTAAATTGCCAAACTTAGATCTTGATTTCTAGTCTGTTGAAGCTATCAGTAGGACAACATCTACATTGGGTTAGCCTCTTCGATGGATAGTTTCAAAGAGAGTGCATGTAGAATTTCTTATGCAAGAATTTTAGTTGAGATAAGTATTGATTTTAATTTTCCTAAAACAATTCCAATTCAATATGAAAATGGAGAAAAAGTTTGGCGAAGAGTATGTATGAATGGGTTCCCGATGCTTGTTCTACTTGTAAAGTGTTGGGGAATACTTCTGAAATGTGTAAATCTGCTAAAATTTGGGTCTTAAAGAATAAATCTAATATAAATAGTGAAATGGAGTTCGATGGTAGCAAGGTTTTAAATCTCGGATATCGGTCGCGTTTTGTCTCGGGATTTTAGAGACTTGATCCCGTATCGGAAGAGAGCTTGGATGAAATGAGTCCAACTCCGGTGTTCGTCTCGGATTTCAATCTCGGTTCTGAAAGTTCATATCGGAACAATCTCGGGGCACAAGGTATGTTAAAAAATGATATTATTACACAATGATTTTTATGAATGCTATTATAAACATATCAACTTAAACTTGAATTGCAAAATCATTTTATTATTCTTGATTTTCTAAAGATCATTCGTTCTCTAAATTGTAATATGCTTAAAATAGAAATATAGCACAATGCAAATAGATTAGTGCTTACAACATATGATCATGTAACTTCTTCTTTATGCAAATTTAGATCTGGAAATGGCGACCTCATCTTCTTCTTTCACCTCCTTATTGCAAGCCTTCGATTCATCCTTCCCTCCTCTTCCCTCACACAATTCACAACCTATTCCCCCTGATCCTCCCCCTCCTACCGACAATCCATCTGCTGCCAAACCCTCCAATGAAAATCATGGAACTAATCTTCCAGATCCACTTGCTTCTGTTAGATATATCATTCCCGATGCAAACCCTCCTGTAGCTAACGGCTTAACTTTCAATTTGTCGAACTCCTCCTCCTTAAATGCAAATCAGTCCTCGTTTAGCTCTTCTTTTCCATCATTCACGAAAAAGGATTATGCATCCCTATTTAATTCTCTACCTCGGAATGCTGGTGTATATCAGCCTCAACATTTCGAAATTCCTAGGGATGGTATGCCGAAGAAGATCCCAGACATTGTTAGATCTGAAGGTATGAAGTACTGGAGCGATTTCTTGGTAGGATTCTTTCTTGATGGCACCTTATCATATCCTTCAGTGGTAAAATTTTTGAACCGGTTTTGGAAATTAGATGGTGATGTTAACATAAGATATGATGGATTGCATTACTATTTCAAGTTTTCAAATGAAGCTGACAGAGAATTTTTTTTTAAAATCTGATCCAATTTTTATAAGAAGACGTATGTTCATTATAACTAGATAGAATCCGTCTATAGGAAATACACAAGCCCGGTTTAAAAAGGTTCCTATTTGGGTACATTTTTATCGAATCCCTACTATTCTTTGGACGTTAGTGGATATAAATTGGCTTGCTTGCCATGTGGGGAGACTAATATGTTTTGACAGTAGCACTGAAAAGTTGCAGCGATTTAGATATGCAAAAACCTTAATTGAGATTTCTTCAGACTTTGATCTCCCTGGTAAAATAGTGGTAGACGGTCTTGGTAAGGATTGCCCATCAGTTAGATTAGCTTATGATTGGAGACCCAAAATTTGCACCATTTGTAAAGTCTTTGGCCATACATCTAGTGATTGTGAATTTAATGTTAAGGCTGATGAGGAAAATGAGAATCATGTAGACGATTTGGACACTAACCATCATGTAAGATTTAGGGATCAAGCTGGACATTATTCTAGGAAGTCTAACTCAAATGTCAATCAAAGTAATTGGACTTCGGTTAATACAAAGGCTAAGAAATTTCAGAGAAAGAAGGGAGGGATTAATAACAAGGCCATTGAAAATATGGAAAATGATTTACCTTAGATTAATGATAATCCGTTTGATGTTCTAGCAATAAGAGAATAATGGAAATGGTTATACATATGAGGATAATGCATAGAACAATTTAAATTCCAGTGTGCATGCTAATGGAAAAGAGTTAACTAGCAATAATTCAGTTGCTGCTGTTGGTCTAGAATTGCAAGTGCATAATGTTAGTGAGGCTGCATTTCAAAACATAGTGGGTAATAGTGATACACAGATTGTAGATGAAGAAACATTGGTGGGTAATCTCTTTGATGAAAATATTACTACTGTAGATCAATCTATAATGGCAATTACGGGTACAAGCAATATCCCTACTGCATCACCAGGTTCAACGGGTTTGAATGCTAATGCTTTCCAATCTATTATCAATGCTGTTAATACATCCACTTCTAGTACAACTCCTATTGCCACTAAATCTGGCGCTTCAGCAACTTTATCTTCTACACCTTCAAAATCTTCCCCTTACCATAACTTGAAACCTCCTTAATACCTTCAACTAGTACCAACTAATGTAATAGGATCCGGTCTGATTTTCGTTGTTGTTAACACTGTTCTCCTATCCAATGCGGAGCCCACAAGCTCGCTTACATCATCTCAATATAAGGCTAAAAAACTGAAAGGAAAATTTTGGGTAGATGATGATCTTGATGAAGGGAATGACTACAGCCCAGAGGATGTGTTGCCTCTTGGTAATAAACTGAAAACTTCTCGACGGCATACGCGGAAAAATCCAATGTATGATCCTTCTCTCACTTGATATTTTGTTGTTGTGCTTTCATCTGTAGTTGCTGTATAATCTTGGCACTACTAGGATTTTGGTGAATGCTTATTATTACTCTTTGTCACTGATCATTGGCCACTTGGTGTAATTAGTCACTTGCATGCAGCCAGTTATGCTTTTGCTGTTCTATTCTGGTCTAGTTTGGTGCTACTGACTTGGTTGCCAATGTAATGCTAAGGCATTGTAGCTTGGTGAAGATACACAACACTTAAGATGGTGTTTGCAATGCAATGGTGGTTGTTGAACTTTGTTTTGTTGTGTTATTTGATGATCTGCACTTTAAATTATTTGTATTCTGTTGTGAACTCTGAGGCTAGAAATTGTCAAGAGTATGTTTTAGCTTAGAGCACTTTGATTGTAACTCTTGAAGTTGTGAATAAAAAATTTCACATGCCCTTAAAAATATCATGAACATGAATTTTTGTTAGACATAAAACCTAAAAAAGTCGGAAATATTAAAAAGTTCAGCATAATTAGAACATCAAATACATAATTTTATAGGCAATATGTATGTAAAAAAGACGAATATGAAAACTATAAGCATTGTAGAACATATATGAACATACGATATGGTCACTCAACATGCAAAACATTAAATAGGAGGAGATTATCATGGATGGATTTGAGTTTTTAATTATTGTTCTGCTTCAAGCACAGATTTAAATTTAAACCGAAAAAACCAAGATCTCGGACAATATTCCAATATCTCATCTTAGTTGATATATCATTCAATATCGCAATATCTCGGGCGATATATTCGAAAGGAGATTTACAATGAGGTTTGCTGTTTCATTTCAGAAGAAGCCCAAAATGATATATTGGAGGAGATCTCAGGCGATATTTTCGAGATCTGAAACAGTGAATGGTAGGATGGATGTTCAGGATAAAGAGATGAATAACTCTGTTAGAGATATTTCCTTGAAGCAAAAAAATGTTATTGTTGGTAAGGATGAGATTGCATTTGTACTAGATAAAAAGAATAATGAAAGTGAATATAATCCTAGTATAGAAATGAATATAGATAATAATGGTGAGATGGACATACATGACCATTCTAAGGAATTATCACCTAATAATGCTTTCAATCAAGAATGTAATGTGCAGATTAAGGTGTGTGACAAGGATTTAGATAAGCATGTAAATAAGTCTGAAGTTGATAATCATGTTGAAAATAATAGTGGGGACCATATTAGAGAGGATGATGTTGTAAATGATGCTTTAATGGGATAGTCTGATAGCTCCTCAAGTAGCTTCAAAAAGAGGAAAGTTAGGCATATATCTGGAAAATTCAAAAGTATAAGCAGTTTGGTATATGATGAGCCTCTGGTTGGAAACTAACCCCGAGTGGGTAAAACTGATTTCTCAGTACCAGACAAAGTCTAAGTCAAAAAAAAGGAAAGGACGATGGCATTCTTTTTAATGGTATCAAGGGTGGTGGAATTTTCAAAAAATAACTTGTTTGGAGATGGATTGTAGCAGTTACTATTTCCTTTTTCTGTTCTTGTTCTTCTGGAGTTTATGTGATAAAAGCTGATTTGTGGCTTTATTGCCTTGATCTCTGGTGGTTACCTCATAGTAGTTTGTGGTTATTTTGCTCTTTGTGGTCCGCATGGTGCTTGTTGTTATTTTGATGGTGTCACTACACCATAATGGTCATTTTGTAACCCTTTTTTTTCCAATCGTCAACACTTATTTGTGTTGCCGTGTAATAACAAAAATAAGCGTTGCAATGTTCAAAAAGTGTTACCAAAAATACATTATTTCAAATTTTTTATTACCAACACTTATTTGTGTTGTTAAGGCTGATTTGTTAGGGGTAAAAAAGTAAACTTACACCGGTAAACCTATTTCCCATTTCTCAATCGTTGCCCAACGCTTTTGCTAGAATCGGCCGCCAAAATCACAATTCTCAAATCCCAATTTCAGAACGACGAAAAAAAACTCGAATCCAAATCAAGAAGTCCAGCATGGGCGGAAATTAAAAAATTGTTTTAGGGTTCGCTTTTAGGATTCGGTTTGTGCTCGCTTTCAATTTTAGGGTTCGATTTGTGCTCGGTTTCAACTGGAATTCATCACATTCAGTCGCTTCAGGTGAATTTTGTTCCATTTGTGCTTTTGTCGATTTGGATATACATGAAGTTAGTCGATTTGTGCTTTTGTCGATTTGGATATACTGAAGTTAGTCTTCAATTTTCCACTAGTTATTACTTGAGATGAGATCTCGCATCTCCTGTTTTATATATTCCTATTTGTCTAACTAGTTAAATAACACTTGCGGATTAAAATGATTTGATATTATGGAACACTTTAGTCATATAAAATAATTATGATACAAATGAGTGGGCACAATAGAGAATAAATTCGAGGTCTTATGTACTTTGGCACATGTATATTCACATAATGAATAAATGTAAGTAAACAAATTTGACTTCTTTTGTAAGTATTAAAGAAAAAACCACAATTTGTTGAGCATATGAAGTTTACAGTTGGCCCTCCATGATAGATTGGATTTTTAATTAAAAAAAATCCCAAGAAAAACAAAACTCTCAGAGCATTAAATTATACTTAAATTTAGTGAGTTTGAGAAGATATTATAAAATATATGACCCCTCCATTGTCTTCTATTCATTATATTTGTATTTGATTTGATTAAATCTACTTGCCATGTTTGCTAGATTTTGTTTAATCCATATTCCATGTTCCCTTTTAGATAATGCTAGATTTGTATGCTTCCTCCTCAAATGTTTATTCATACTTTAGACTTTTTTTTAAACCTTCTCTATGCATTCTTTTGTAATGTCATCTCTTTGACACCACAAGTGCGTAAGTAGTTCTTTCTCTTAAGTGTTTTAAAAAGGTCTTGAGGTTTTCTGCAATTTTTTGAACAATATACTTAGCCTTTCCCATCTTTAATTTCCGTGATCTATGTTGTTTTGGAAATAATGGTTGCATGTATTATATCTTTTGACATTTTATGTAAAATGATTTTAAATTTTCAAATATTAACATATGGATTTTTATTTCATCATTTTTCTATTTTTTAACCGTATTTTTCTAATTCGATAACCATTTACTTTAAATACTATCGTCAACGTATTTAATTAAATCCCACAAATATTTTAAAAACTAAATGAATAGATGGGAAGAAATAAGGTGAAGCAATCAAATAGCGCTCAGAAAAACTGAGCCTATAGCGCCCAGAAAAACTGAGCTTATCGGCTCAGGTTTGTTGATACTAATGTTTTTGTTTGATGATAACAAATAGATTTTTGTTACTGGAGTGTTTGATTGTGGAATATCTAGTATTATTGGAAAATAAAATAACACAGAATATAGAAAAACAAATCAAATAAATTTTATTTCCAATAATATTATTTATTTTACAATTCATTTACACACATGTCTTTACAAATCACTTTACAAATAATATCAGTACATACAATTTTTTTTCACAAGCACTTCATTTTTTTTTCTTTTCTTCTCATTTCTTGCTGGATTATTCCTGTTAAGAACACCTTAGCTGTCCAAAGCATCATCCTGAAACCTGTCACAAAAGAAAGAAAAATACACAGTATACTGGAACTAAAACAAATACTTTTGACAAAAATAATTCTCTGTGTGATTGATTAAATTTTTTTTGTCTCAGCTTTCTGTGTGTTTTTCTCATCATACTTCAGACTTGAACAGCCACATCAAAACCATACTGGTTTGCTGATCAGAACCAACTGATTCTGACCAGCCTCAACTCAGTACAGTTTGACTGCTGTTTGTTTTTGTTTTTTTTTTCAGAATCAAAAGACAAGATAAAAATCAAAAAAAAAAGGAAAAGAAGGTATACATCAGAAATCAGCAAAAACAAGGCAGTGCTTCAACAAACAGATCAAAACACAACATGGTGATCATGGCAATGTGGTGTGCTCAAATAAGGTGGCAGATCAGAACAGATCAACACAAGTGCAAACAGACTGTAACAAGTGCAAGTACAAGATCAAAAGACCAAATGCAAAATGATGGTTCAAGTACAAAGTCAGGCACAAGACTAAACATGATCGAGAGTAACACAAAAGCAAGGCTCAAGTTCATGTTTCAGCAAATAATCAAATCAGTGATGAAATGGAAAATCCCAAGTGCCAAGTTCAATTTTTTTTTTTATTTTGGCAAACAGGGAACTTCAGCAATAAATGGTGCATCCCAACAAGAAATGTAAGTGCAGCAATGTTTCAAGACAGTGGGAGCAAATGTGAATTCAAGCAAGTGGTCAAGTAATATATATATATATATATATATATATATATATATATATGTCAGTGTGTCATGATGTAAAAATGAATGAAGGTGAAGCATGATGAACCTCATTTACACATTAACTTGGCAGCATGCAAATACCAGTTCCCAGACACAAAGCAGAGAAGATCACAAAGGGGTTCAGCAGTGTCAAAATGGTTTAGGTCTTGTATTCTAGACTACATACATAAGGATAGTGCATGCATGAATGAAGTCAGAACAGAAAACAGAAGGATGGTGAGCATGGAGATGAGTTCACAACAGTTGGAGCAAAAGTAACAAAGTCATGTTTAATCAAGTCGAGGTACAAAAGTGTGCATGGTGTGTGTGTGTGTACAGTATAACTAAAAGCTTCTGTGTAAAAAATCAAGCATGGATATGCTTTCAGGAAACAACAAAATTGTCGAGCAACAAATTTTCAGAAATCATGTTTTTATTTCCAGAATGGATAATAAAATTAGTTCTTTCCTGTTTTGATACCTTAAGAGGAAAAATAAATTCATGGTTCAAAACAGTTTCCATTTAGCAAAGAGTTTATCAAGTTTCCAGAAATGGACATGGATATTGCAGTCAATTTGGTTCATGGCAAGTATGAAATCTCGAAGAGATTTAATTCCAGAATTTGCAGAAATCATGTTGGGCAAGAATTGACAAATGGAAACAAATATTTTTTTTCAATCTTTCATTTTTGTTTCCAGAATTACAGGAATTCACGCAAACAATCAAGCAGTTCATAACCACAAACCACGCAAAGGAAATTCAAAAGAGGCAACAATTTATTTCAGGAATTCACGAGATTTTTTTTGGACCACAGATTATTCAAAGCCGAGGAAAATCACACAATCAAGTCCAGTATTTCATCAAAATTCATCGAAGTATTAAAGGCGACAAATTTTTTTTCATTCGAGAATTCCAAAAGGGGAAACCACCAATAATCAGCCAAATCGAGCAAGTCATCATTGAAATCAGAGCACCAGGGTGTAGAAACCCTTATAAAAGCACACAATTCATCATCGACTTGATTATCAATTCACACAAAAAGAAATTCGAAACCCTAAATTACAAGAGTTAATAAAACTCACTCAGATTGATCGCAAGAACGAAGGAGACATACTGGAGAAGCAAAAACAAGCGTCTAGAAATCCATTACACACTTCACCGAGACTGATTTAGGGAAAAATCACTGAAACCCTAAATCGCCGCCGCCATTTTTTGTTTCAGAGAGAAAGGAAGGATCGGGCTAAAGAAAATACAAGGGAGCACCGCAAAAATAAAGTGGCCCGACCACTTTGAACTAGTGCAAAGGAAAAGGGGATGACCCCCACTTTTTAACTCCTTGTCTTATTTTCTTTTTAGTCTTTTTTATTGATTTTTTTTAAAAAAATTCTTTTCTAGTTTTATTGTAAAAACTAGTGAGCACAGAATAGTGAAGTATAATCTGAGAAAATCTAGTCTAGGGTATACAGACTAGTCTAGGATTTTGAGCTTAGGGATAAACAGGAGCAGGAGTTGCGAGTTTGCATAGGATTGTAAGCGGGATCTGTTTGTATCTCCTAATAAAAATCTTAGAAAGGCAGCAGTAGGCACAGTTTGCCGAAGCTGGGTATATCTGCGTGTGATTTTATTTTTACTGCATTTCTTTATTACTGTGCTTAGTTTTAATTTTTTTTTTAAAAACCCTATTCACCCCCCCTCTAGGGTTATTATCGATCCTACAATTGGTATCAGAGCAGGTGTTTGAACCCTAGAATCATGACTTCAATGAACAATGCTTTTTCTGAAGGTCAATCTATTGCTAGACCACCCATGTTCAATGGTAGTGATTACGCGTATTGGAAAGCTAGGATGAAAATTTATCTAGTGTCTGTTGATTATGATGTCTGGGATATCATTGAAACTGGATATACACCTCCAACTGAAACTGTTAATGGTATTGTAACACCTAAACCAAAAAATAGGTGGGATGCAAATGATAAGAAATTATATTCTATAGATTCTAAAGCTATGAATGCTCTGATTTGTGCTCTTGATAAAACAGAATATAACAGAATTTCTCATTGTAATACAGCCCAGGAAATTTGGCATACTCTGGAAGTCACACACGAAGGAACTTCTCAGGTTAAAGAATCCCGTCTTGCCATGTTCAGTAATGAATATGAAAACTTCAACATGCAGAAGGACGAGAGCATCAAGGACATGTATGGTCGCTTCTCCGTACTAGTTTACAATGCCAGAGCCCTTGGAAAGGTCTATACAGAAGTGGAGCTTGTGAGAAAGATTCTGCGTGTTCTGCCCATGAACTTTGAAGCAAAAGTCACAGCCATTCAAGAATCCAAAGATCTGAGCAAGCTGAGCATGGAAGAGCTTATCGGAAATCTGATGACATATGAAATGGAGCTGAAAGCAAGAGAAGATCGCAACAACTCAGATCTGAAAAAGAAGTCAATAGCTTTGTCCAACACTGTCACTAGCGATAGTGAAGATCCCATTGAACAACTTGCCATGGCAGTCAGACAACTCACGAAGTGGAGAAAATTCAAACCTCGAAGAAATAAACCAAAGAGCAACAATTCAGAAGACGAACCACTCTGCTACAACTGTCAAAAGCCTGGACACATAAAACCAAATTGTCCACTTCTCCAAAGAAACAAGAAGAAAAAGAAAGCATTTGCCGTAACTTGGGATGACGAGGAAGGAGAAGAAGATTCAGACAGCAGTGAGGAGGAAAGCAACTTGTGTTTCATGGCAAAATCAGACCTAGAAGACACTGACGAGGAAACCACTGAGGTATACAGTTATGACGATCTGGTTTTAATGTGTAAACATCTTTCTGAAATTATTGACACGTTAGAATCAGACGCAGAGAAACTAAAAGCGGAAAACTTCAACCTTGTTCACAATAATAAGAAGTTGGAATCTGAGATTAAAAATGCTTCAAAAACCAATAACCTAGATTGTGAAATGTGTAAAGATGTGAATCTAGAAATTTTAACACTCAAGAACACCATTGAGAATCTTGAAAAAGAAAACTTGACTCTAAAAGATGAAGATGACACTAAAAGAAAGAACTACATTAAACGATGCACTTCACTTGTGAATGAGAACACAATCTTAAAAACAAGAGTCCAAGATCTAGAAGTCACATTGAACAAATTCTCAATCGGTCAAACATCTTTTAAAATGTTACTTGGAAACCAATTGGTTGGGAATAATAGAAAAGGACTAGGTTTTGGGAAGATACAAGAAATAACTGGAAGAGATAATGCTAAAGGTAAAAGTATTTTTCCCAAATGTGTAAAATGTGGGGTGATTGGTCACAGTCATGAAAATTGCAAGTTTAGCAGTAAAATTCAGAAGTTCAAAAAGGTATGGGTCCCTAAACACTTGGCACAAAATTATCACAAAGATTGGAACACAAAGAAAAATCAAATTTGGATTCCAAAAGAATCTTATGACTATCATTCTTCTACTACTGATATGATTAGGCCTAGAAGTTTCTCTAGGTCATCTCCTTCTTTGTTTGTGTAGGTATGTTGGCGGGCTAAGGAGCAACAAAAATGGTACTTGGATTCAGGTTGCTCCAGACATATGACGGGTGATAAAAGACTGTTCCTTAGCCTGGAAAAACATAAAGGAGGGAATGTGACGTTAGGTGACAACAGCAAATGTAAAATTATTGGTAAAGGAAAAGTAGGTAACAGTATCTTTGCCTTAACTGATGTTTTATATGTTGATAATCTTTTTCACAATCTTATCTCCATCAGTCAGCTTTGTGATAAAGGAATGAATGTTGTGTTTGATAGTAATAGCTGTAAAATCATTGAGATCTCCTCTGGAAAGGTTGTGTTTACAGGGAAAAGAAAAGGAAATGTCTATACTCTCTCATTCGATGATGTAACAGTATCTAGGTGTTTGGTAGCAACAGAAGAGGAGGCAATCTTATGGCACAGAAGATTGGCACATGCAAGTATGGGTCTTCTTGAAAGACTAAAAGCAAATGAACTTGTCAGGGGTTTACCACATCAGAATTTCAAAAATAACAAAGTATGTAAAGCTTGTACCATGGGAAAACTTAGTCGTTCATCTTTCCGTCCAAAAAATGTTGTTAGCACTTCACGAGTGCTTGAATTGATCCATATGGACTTGTTTGGACCTACTGATACTGCTAGTTTAAATGGTAAACGTTATTGTTATGTATTGGTTGATGATTACTCTAGGTTTACATGGGTTTACTTTCTAGCCAAAAAGTCTGAAGTTTTTGATTATTTTTTAAAGTTTTCAAAACTTGTCCAAAATGAAAAAGGGGTTTCAATTAAAACTTTAAGAAGTGATCATGGAGGTGAATTTGAAAACTTAGACTTTGAAAATCTTTGTGAAGAAAATGGTTTCAAACATGAATTTTCCGCTCCTCGAACACCTCAACAGAATGGGGTGGTTGAAAGGAAAAATCGTACATTACAAGAAATGGCTAGATCTATGTTATGTGAATATCAATTGCCTCAAACCTTCTGGGCTGAGGCAGTTAATACTTCGTGCTATGTAATGAACAGAGTTATGATTAGACCAATACTTAATAAAACGTCATATGAACTGTGGTCTAACAAAAAGCCTAACATCTCATATTTTAGAGTGTTTGGATGTCCTTGTTATATTTTGAACACAGGTGAACAGCTTGGGAAATTTGAGTCAAAAACGGTTGATGGAATCTTCATGGGTTATTCATCAAGAAGTAAGGCTTACAGAATCTTCAATAAACAGTCAAGAACAATCGTGGAAACCATCAACGTCAAGTTCAATGAATCAGATATGGATACGACACCTGAAGATGATAAAGATGATGCTGGTGCACAAGAAATTGAACAAGAAAACAATGATGTTGAGACAAATAATGAAAAAGCCACTGAAGCAGCAACAGATATCGAAAGACTAAAATTCAAGCCAAGTCATCCTCCAGATTTGGTAATTGGAAGTCCAACTGCTGGTGTTCGTACACGATCCTCTCTCAATAGGGAAGTTTGTACCCTTTGTATTCATAATGCCTTTGTATCTGAAATAGAACCAAGTTCTTATGATGTTGCTCTTAATGATGAATTTTGGTTGTTAGCTATGCAGGAGGAACTTAATCAGTTTGAGAGAAACAGAGTCTGGAACTTGGTACCCAGACCAAAAGACTACCCAGTTGTAGGAACAAAATGGGTATTCAAAAATAAGCTTGACGAATCTGGAAACGTAACAAGAAACAAAGCTAGGTTGGTCGCTAAGGGATACAATCAAATCGAAGGTGTTGACTTTGATGAAACTTTTGCCCCAGTTGCTAGACTTGAAGCAATCAGAATTTTGTTAAGTTTTGCGTGCTTTAAGGGGTTCAAATTAAAGCAAATGGATGTGAAGAGTGCTTTTCTGAATGGAGAACTGAAAGAAGAAGTGTATGTTGAACAACCCCCTGGTTTTGAGAGTCATGATTATCCAAATCATGTATACAAACTGAAAAAAGCATTATATGGTCTTAAGCAAGCTCCTCGAGCTTGGTATGACTGTCTGTGTACATATCTCTTGGAAAATGGTTTTAAAAAGGGAAGTGCTGACACAACCTTGTTTTTATCTCATGATGGTGATGATTTTTTAATTGTCCAAATTTATGTTGATGATATCATATATGGTGCTACTAATGATGTCTTGTGTGAAAAATTTGAAAAAGTTATGCAGGGCAAATTTGAGATGAGTTTGGTTGGAGAGCCGAAATTCTTCCTTGGTTTCCAAATCAAACAAAGTAGCAAAGGGATCTTTATCTCTCAAACGAAGTACGTGATGGAGTTGCTAAAGAAATTTGGAGTTCAAGATGCAAAGCCAATGAAAACACCGATGAGTCCAACAACCAAACTTGACAAAGATGAAAAAGGTGTTGCTGTGGATCAAAAGAAATATCGCGGTATTATCGGTTCACTTCTTTATCTTTCTGCTTCTAGACCCGATATTATGTTTTCTGTTTGTTTGTGTGCTCGTTTTCAATCAAATCCCAAAGAATCTCATCTAAAAGCCACAAAACGGATTCTAAGATATTTGTTACACACACCAAATTTGGGCTTATGGTATCCTTCTTGTGATAACTTTAATTTAGTTGGGTTTACTGATGCTGATTATGCTGGTTCACTCACTGATAGAAAAAGTACTAGTGGAACGTGTTTCATGCTAGGTCATTCACTTGTGTCGTGGTCAAGTAGAAAACAAAACTGTGTTGCTTTATCCACCACTGAGGCTGAATATATTGCTTTAGGAAGTTGTTGTGCACAGATTTTATGGATGATGCAGACTTTATCTGATTTTGGACTTTGTTATAAACGAGTTCCTTTAAAATGTGACAGTAAGAGTGCAATTGACTTATCAAATAATCCAGTACATCACTCACGCACAAAACACATTGATGTAAGGCACCACTTTCTTAGAGATCATATTGCTTGTGAGGATATTTGTATAGAATTTATTCCAACCGAATCTCAACTTGCTGATATTTTTACAAAACCCCTTCCTGAAGACAGATTTTGCAGATTACGTTTGGATTTGGGAATTATAGAAATAAATTAATCTTTTAGCATTTTTGGATAAATTTTCTCTTAAGATGTTCTGCTGGCAATTATCTTTCTGACAAATAATCCATGCTTCAAATCATCAAGAAAAGACCAGTTTGTTTTTTTTGGACATTTATGATAAATTTGTGACTGTATAAGTTTTCAGAATATGAGATGTTTGAAAATTTGTAGATCTGATACGATCAAATATACTTTATAATATGAGTAATTGAAGAACTTTTTTGTTCACTTTCATCTTCTGTCTCTATCACCCTTCTATCAATCATTATTATTTTATATATATCAAAGGGACTTAAGTATTAAAAAAAAAAGGGGGTATTTCTCTAATCTCATTTAAAAATCCAAGCTCTAGTCATGCATGGTTATGAGAATACTTTTTTTTTTCATGCTATCACTGATTCCATTTAAAAATCCAAGATCTGGTTATGCGTGGTCAGTATAGTATTGAATTTTTTTCATGTTGCAGCTAATTCCATTTAAAAATCCAAGCTATGGTCATGCGTGGTTAGCTTGCTATTGAAATATCCCTGATATATACTAAATATTTCGTCATTCCATTTTCTGTCTTGTGAAATGTGTTCTTCTTTTACAGATTATTCTAATTTTTTTTGTTTGATTATTCGGAGTGTTTGAATTTGATAATGTCAAATGACTTGATTACTATTTACAGTCCATACTCTTTAAAATGTCCAGAACTGTTGTTCTTTTGATGATTACAAAGGGGGAGAAGATGTTAAGATTTTGTGTTGCTTACAGACGTCTATAGATTTTATTTTGCCATTAATGCTAAGTGTTTAATTTTTTTTTCTCATTTTCAAATTCTTTACTCATGTCTGTTTACAACTGATAGAGGGAGCTCAAATGTAGGGGGAGCCCTTGTTCAAACACATCTTGTTATTCACAAAAATCTTAAGTCTGTTTGTCATCATCAAAAGGGGGAGTTTGTTGATACAAATGTTTTTGTTTGATGATAACAAATAGATTTTTGTTACTGGAGTGTTTGATTGTGGAATATCTAGTATTATTGGAAAATAAAATAACACAGAATATAGAAAAACAAATCAAATAAATTTTATTTCCAATAATATTATTTATTTTACAATTCATTTACACACAAGTCTTTACAAATCACTTTACAAATAATATCAGTACATACAATTTTTTTTCACAAGCACTTCATTTTTTTTCTTTTCTTCTCATTTCTTGCTGGATTATTCTTGTTAAGAACACCTTAGCTGTCCAAAGCATCATCCTGAAACCTGTCACAAAAGAAAGAAAAATACACAGTATACTGGAACTAAAACAAATACTTTTGACAAAAATAATTCTCTGTGTGATTGATTAAATTTTTTTTGTCTCAGCTTTCTGTGTGTTTTTCTCATCATACTTCAGACTTGAACAGCCACATCAAAACCATACTGGTTTGCTGATCAGAACCAACTGATTCTGACCAGCCTCAACTCAGTACAGTTTGACTGCTGTTTGTTTTTTTTTTTTTTTCAGAATCAAAAGACAAGATAAAAATCAAAAAAAAGGAAAAGAAGGTATACATCAGAAATCAGCAAAAACAAGGCAGTGCTTCAGCAAACAGATCAAAACACAACATGGTGATCATGGCAATGTGGTGTGCTCAAATAAGGTGGCAGATCAGAACAGATCAACACAAGTGCAAACAGACTGTAACAAGTGCAAGTACAAGATCAAAAGACCAAATGCAAAATGATGGTTCAAGTACAAAGTCAGGCACAAGACTAAACATGATCGAGAGTAACACAAAAGAAAGGCTCAAGTTCATGTTTCAGCAAATAATCAAATCAGTGATGAAATGGAAAATCCCAAGTGCCAAGTTCAAATTTTTTATTTATTTTGGCAAACAGGGAACTTCAGCAATAAATGGTGCATCCCAACAAGAAATGTAAGTGCAGCAATGTTTCAAGACAGTGGGAGCAAATGTGAATTCAAGCAAGTGGTCAAGTAATATATATATATATATATATATATATATATATATATATATATATATATATATATGTCAGTGTGTCATGATGTAAAAATGAATGAAGGTGAAGCATGATGAACCTCATTTACACATTAACTTGGCAGCATGCAAATACCAGTTCCCAGACACAAAGCAGAGAAGATCACAAAGGGGTTCAGCAGTGTCAAAATGGTTTAGGTCTTGTATTCTAGACTACATACATAAGGATAGTGCATGCATGAATGAAGTCAGAACAGAAAACAGAAGGATGGTGAGCATGGAGATGAGTTCACAACAGTTGGAGCAAAAGTAACAAAGTCATGTTTAATCAAGTCGAGGTACAAAAGTGTGCATGGTGTGTGTGTGTGTACAGTATAACTAAAAGCTTCTGTGTAAAAAATCAAGCATGGATATGCTTTCAGGAAACAACAAAATTGTCGAGCAACAAATTTTCAGAAATCATGTTTTTATTTCCAGAATGGATAATAAAATTAGTTCTTTCCTGTTTTGATACCTTAAGAGGAAAAATAAATTCATGGTTCAAAACAGTTTCCATTTAGCAAAGAGTTTATCAAGTTTCCAGAAATGGACATGGATATTGCAGTCAATTTGGTTCATGGCAAGTATGAAATCTCGAAGAGATTTAATTCCAGAATTTGCAGAAATCATGTTGGGCAAGAATTGACAAATGGAAACAAATATTTTTTTTCAATCTTTCATTTTTGTTTCCAGAATTACAGGAATTCACGCAAACAATCAAGCAGTTCATAACCACAAACCACGCAAAGGAAATTCAAAAGAGGCAACAATTTATTTCAGGAATTCACGAGATTTTTTTTGGACCACAGATTATTCAAAGCCGAGGAAAATCACACAATCAAGTCCAGTATTTCATCAAAATTCATCGAAGTATTAAAGGCGACAAATTTTTTTTCATTCGAGAATTCCAAAAGGGGAAACCACCAATAATCAGCCAAATCGAGCAAGTCATCATTGAAATCAGAGCACCAGGGTGTAGAAACCCTTATAAAAGCACACAATTCATCATCGACTTGATTATCAATTCACACAAAAAGAAATTCGAAACCCTAAATTACAAGAGTTAATAAAACTCACTCAGATTGATCGCAAGAACGAAGGAGACATACTGGAGAAGCAAAAACAAGCGTCTAGAAATCCATTACACACTTCACCGAGACTGATTTAGGGAAAAATCACTGAAACCCTAAATCGCCGCCGCCATTTTTTGTTTCAGAGAGAAAGGAAGGATCGGGCTAAAGAAAATACAAGGGAGCACCGCAAAAATAAAGTGGCCCGACCACTTTGAACTAGTGCAAAGGAAAAGGGGATGACCCCCACTTTTTAACTCCTTGTCTTATTTTCTTTTTAGTCTTTTTTATTGATTTTTTTTAAAAAAATTCTTTTCTAGTTTTATTGTAAAAACTAGTGAGCACAGAATAGTGAAGTATAATCTGAGAAAATCTAGTCTAGGGTATACAGACTAGTCTAGGATTTTGAGCTTAGGGATAAACAGGAGCAGGAGTTGCGAGTTTGCATAGGATTGTAAGCGGGATCTGTTTGTATCTCCTAATAAAAATCTTAGAAAGGCAGCAGTAGGCACAGTTTGCCGAAGCTGGGTATATCTGCGTGTGATTTTATTTTTACTGCATTTCTTTATTACTGTGCTTAGTTTTAATTTTTTTTTTTAAAAACCCTATTCACCCCCCCTCTAGGGTTATTATCGATCCTACAATTGGTATCAGAGCAGGTGTTTGAACCCTAGAATCATGACTTCAATGAACAATGCTTTTTCTGAAGGTCAATCTATTGCTAGACCACCCATGTTCAATGGTAGTGATTACGCGTATTGGAAAGCTAGGATGAAAATTTATCTAGTGTCTGTTGATTATGATGTCTGGGATATCATTGAAACTGGATATACACCTCCAACTGAAACTGTTAATGGTATTGTAACACCTAAACCAAAAAATAGGTGGGATGCAAATGATAAGAAATTATATTCTATAGATTCTAAAGCTATGAATGCTCTGATTTGTGCTCTTGATAAAACAGAATATAACAGAATTTCTCATTGTAATACAGCCCAGGAAATTTGGCATACTCTGGAAGTCACACACGAAGGAACTTCTCAGGTTAAAGAATCCCGTCTTGCCATGTTCAGTAATGAATATGAAAACTTCAACATGCAGAAGGACGAGAGCATCAAGGACATGTATGGTCGCTTCTCCGTACTAGTTTACAATGCCAGAGCCCTTGGAAAGGTCTATACAGAAGTGGAGCTTGTGAGAAAGATTCTGCGTGTTCTGCCCATGAACTTTGAAGCAAAAGTCACAGCCATTCAAGAATCCAAAGATCTGAGCAAGCTGAGCATGGAAGAGCTTATCGGAAATCTGATGACATATGAAATGGAGCTGAAAGCAAGAGAAGATCGCAACAACTCAGATCTGAAAAAGAAGTCAATAGCTTTGTCCAACACTGTCACTAGCGATAGTGAAGATCCCATTGAACAACTTGCCATGGCAGTCAGACAACTCACGAAGTGGAGAAAATTCAAACCTCGAAGAAATAAACCAAAGAGCAACAATTCAGAAGACGAACCACTCTGCTACAACTGTCAAAAGCCTGGACACATAAAACCAAATTGTCCACTTCTCCAAAGAAACAAGAAGAAAAAGAAAGCATTTGCCGTAACTTGGGATGACGAGGAAGGAGAAGAAGATTCAGACAGCAGTGAGGAGGAAAGCAACTTGTGTTTCATGGCAAAATCAGACCTAGAAGACACTGACGAGGAAACCACTGAGGTATACAGTTATGACGATCTGGTTTTAATGTGTAAACATCTTTCTGAAATTATTGACACGTTAGAATCAGACGCAGAGAAACTAAAAGCGGAAAACTTCAACCTTGTTCACAATAATAAGAAGTTGGAATCTGAGATTAAAAATGCTTCAAAAACCAATAACCTAGATTGTGAAATGTGTAAAGATGTGAATCTAGAAATTTTAACACTCAAGAACACCATTGAGAATCTTGAAAAAGAAAACTTGACTCTAAAAGATGAAGATGACACTAAAAGAAAGAACTACATTAAACGATGCACTTCACTTGTGAATGAGAACACAATCTTAAAAACAAGAGTCCAAGATCTAGAAGTCACATTGAACAAATTCTCAATCGGTCAAACATCTTTTAAAATGTTACTTGGAAACCAATTGGTTGGGAATAATAGAAAAGGACTAGGTTTTGGGAAGATACAAGAAATAACTGGAAGAGATAATGCTAAAGGTAAAAGTATTTTTCCCAAATGTGTAAAATGTGGGGTGATTGGTCACAGTCATGAAAATTGCAAGTTTAGCAGTAAAATTCAGAAGTTCAAAAAGGTATGGGTCCCTAAACACTTGGCACAAAATTATCACAAAGATTGGAACACAAAGAAAAATCAAATTTGGATTCCAAAAGAATCTTATGACTATCATTCTTCTACTACTGATATGATTAGGCCTAGAAGTTTCTCTAGGTCATCTCCTTCTTTGTTTGTGTAGGTATGTTGGCGGGCTAAGGAGCAACAAAAATGGTACTTGGATTCAGGTTGCTCCAGACATATGACGGGTGATAAAAGACTGTTCCTTAGCCTGGAAAAACATAAAGGAGGGAATGTGACGTTAGGTGACAACAGCAAATGTAAAATTATTGGTAAAGGAAAAGTAGGTAACAGTATCTTTGCCTTAACTGATGTTTTATATGTTGATAATCTTTTTCACAATCTTATCTCCATCAGTCAGCTTTGTGATAAAGGAATGAATGTTGTGTTTGATAGTAATAGCTGTAAAATCATTGAGATCTCCTCTGGAAAGGTTGTGTTTACAGGGAAAAGAAAAGGAAATGTCTATACTCTCTCATTCGATGATGTAACAGTATCTAGGTGTTTGGTAGCAACAGAAGAGGAGGCAATCTTATGGCACAGAAGATTGGCACATGCAAGTATGGGTCTTCTTGAAAGACTAAAAGCAAATGAACTTGTCAGGGGTTTACCACATCAGAATTTCAAAAATAACAAAGTATGTAAAGCTTGTACCATGGGAAAACTTAGTCGTTCATCTTTCCGTCCAAAAAATGTTGTTAGCACTTCACGAGTGCTTGAATTGATCCATATGGACTTGTTTGGACCTACTGATACTGCTAGTTTAAATGGTAAACGTTATTGTTATGTATTGGTTGATGATTACTCTAGGTTTACATGGGTTTACTTTCTAGCCAAAAAGTCTGAAGTTTTTGATTATTTTTTAAAGTTTTCAAAACTTGTCCAAAATGAAAAAGGGGTTTCAATTAAAACTTTAAGAAGTGATCATGGAGGTGAATTTGAAAACTTAGACTTTGAAAATCTTTGTGAAGAAAATGGTTTCAAACATGAATTTTCCGCTCCTCGAACACCTCAACAGAATGGGGTGGTTGAAAGGAAAAATCGTACATTACAAGAAATGGCTAGATCTATGTTATGTGAATATCAATTGCCTCAAACCTTCTGGGCTGAGGCAGTTAATACTTCGTGCTATGTAATGAACAGAGTTATGATTAGACCAATACTTAATAAAACGTCATATGAACTGTGGTCTAACAAAAAGCCTAACATCTCATATTTTAGAGTGTTTGGATGTCCTTGTTATATTTTGAACACAGGTGAACAGCTTGGGAAATTTGAGTCAAAAACGGTTGATGGAATCTTCATGGGTTATTCATCAAGAAGTAAGGCTTACAGAATCTTCAATAAACAGTCAAGAACAATCGTGGAAACCATCAACGTCAAGTTCAATGAATCAGATATGGATACGACACCTGAAGATGATAAAGATGATGCTGGTGCACAAGAAATTGAACAAGAAAACAATGATGTTGAGACAAATAATGAAAAAGCCACTGAAGCAGCAACAGATATCGAAAGACTAAAATTCAAGCCAAGTCATCCTCCAGATTTGGTAATTGGAAGTCCAACTGCTGGTGTTCGTACACGATCCTCTCTCAATAGGGAAGTTTGTACCCTTTGTATTCATAATGCCTTTGTATCTGAAATAGAACCAAGTTCTTATGATGTTGCTCTTAATGATGAATTTTGGTTGTTAGCTATGCAGGAGGAACTTAATCAGTTTGAGAGAAACAGAGTCTGGAACTTGGTACCCAGACCAAAAGACTACCCAGTTGTAGGAACAAAATGGGTATTCAAAAATAAGCTTGACGAATCTGGAAACGTAACAAGAAACAAAGCTAGGTTGGTCGCTAAGGGATACAATCAAATCGAAGGTGTTGACTTTGATGAAACTTTTGCCCCAGTTGCTAGACTTGAAGCAATCAGAATTTTGTTAAGTTTTGCGTGCTTTAAGGGGTTCAAATTAAAGCAAATGGATGTGAAGAGTGCTTTTCTGAATGGAGAACTGAAAGAAGAAGTGTATGTTGAACAACCCCCTGGTTTTGAGAGTCATGATTATCCAAATCATGTATACAAACTGAAAAAAGCATTATATGGTCTTAAGCAAGCTCCTCGAGCTTGGTATGACTGTCTGTGTACATATCTCTTGGAAAATGGTTTTAAAAAGGGAAGTGCTGACACAACCTTGTTTTTATCTCATGATGGTGATGATTTTTTAATTGTCCAAATTTATGTTGATGATATCATATATGGTGCTACTAATGATGTCTTGTGTGAAAAATTTGAAAAAGTTATGTAGGGCAAATTTGAGATGAGTTTGGTTGGAGAGCTGAAATTCTTCCTTGGTTTCCAAATCAAACAAAGTAGCAAAGGGATCTTTATCTCTCAAACGAAGTACGTGATGGAGTTGCTAAAGAAATTTGGAGTTCAAGATGCAAAGCCAATGAAAACACCGATGAGTCCAACAACCAAACTTGACAAAGATGAAAAAGGTGTTGCTGTGGATCAAAAGAAATATCGCGGTATTATCGGTTCACTTCTTTATCTTTCTGCTTCTAGACCCGATATTATGTTTTCTGTTTGTTTGTGTGCTCGTTTTCAATCAAATCCCAAAGAATCTCATCTAAAAGCCACAAAACGGATTCTAAGATATTTGTTACACACACCAAATTTGGGCTTATGGTATCCTTCTTGTGATAACTTTAATTTAGTTGGGTTTACTGATGCTGATTATGCTGGTTCACTCACTGATAGAAAAAGTACTAGTGGAACGTGTTTCATGCTAGGTCATTCACTTGTGTCGTGGTCAAGTAGAAAACAAAACTGTGTTGCTTTATCCACCACTGAGGCTGAATATATTGCTTTAGGAAGTTGTTGTGCACAGATTTTATGGATGATGCAGACTTTATCTGATTATGGACTTTGTTATAAACGAGTTCCTTTAAAATGTGACAGTAAGAGTGCAATTGACTTATCAAATAATCCAGTACATCACTCACGCACAAAACACATTGATGTAAGGCACCACTTTCTTAGAGATCATATTGCTTGTGAGGATATTTGTATAGAATTTATTCCAACCGAATCTCAACTTGCTGATATTTTTACAAAACCCCTTCCTGAAGACAGATTTTGCAGATTACGTTTGGATTTGGGAATTATAGAAATAAATTAATCTTTTAGCATTTTTGGATAAATTTTCTCTTAAGATGTTCTGCTGGCAATTATCTTTCTGACAAATAATCCATGCTTCAAATCATCAAGAAAAGACCAGTTTGTTTTTTTTGGACATTTATGATAAATTTGTGACTGTATAAGTTTTCAGAATATGAGATGTTTGAAAATTTGTAGATCTGATACGATCAAATATACTTTATAATATGAGTAATTGAAGAACTTTTTTGTTCACTTTCATCTTCTGTCTCTATCACCCTTCTATCAATCATTATTATTTTATATATATCAAAGGGACTTAAGTACTAAAAAAAAAAAAAAAAAAAAGGGTATTTCTCTAATCTCATTTAAAAATCCAAGCTCTGGTCATGCATGGTTATGAGAATACTTTTTTTTTTCATGCTATCACTGATTCCATTTAAAAATCCAAGATCTGGTTATGCGTGGTCAGTATAGTATTGAATTTTTTTCATGTTGCAGCTAATTCCATTTAAAAATCCAAGCTATGGTCATGCGTGGTTAGCTTGCTATTGAAATATCCCTGATATATACTAAATATTTCGTCATTCCATTTTCTGTCTTGTGAAATGTGTTCTTCTTTTACAGATTATTCTAATTTTTTTTGTTTGATTATTCGGAGTGTTTGAATTTGATAATGTCAAATGACTTGATTACTATTTACAGTCCATACTCTTTAAAATGTCCAGAACTGTTATTCTTTTGATGATTACAAAGGGGGAGAAGATGTTAAGATTTTGTGTTGCTTACAGACGTCTATAGATTTTATTTTGCCATTAATGCTAAGTGTTTAATTTTTTTTTCTCATTTTCAAATTCTTTACTCATGTCTGTTTACAACTGATAGGGGGAGCTCAAATGTAGGGGGAGCCCTTGTTCAAACACATCTTGTTATTCACAAAAATCTTAAGTCTGTTTGTCATCATCAAAAGGGGGAGTTTGTTGATACTAATGTTTTTGTTTGATGATAACAAATAGATTTTTGTTACTGGAGTGTTTGATTGTGGAATATCTAGTATTATTGGAAAATAAAATAACACAGAATATAGAAAAACAAATCAAATAAATTTTATTTCCAATAATATTATTTATTTTACAATTCATTTACACACAAGTCTTTACAAATCACTTTACAAATAATATCAGTACATACAATTTTTTTTCACAAGCACTTCATTTTTTTTTCTTTTCTTCTCATTTCTTGCTGGATTATTCTTGTTAAGAACACCTTAGCTGTCCAAAGCATCATCCTGAAACCTGTCACAAAAGAAAGAAAAATACACAGTATACTGGAACTAAAACAAATACTTTTGACAAAAATAATTCTCTGTGTGATTGATTAAATTTTTTTTGTCTCAGCTTTCTGTGTGTTTTTCTCATCATACTTCAGACTTGAACAGCCACATCAAAACCATACTGGTTTGCTGATCAGAACCAACTGATTCTGACCAGCCTCAACTCAGTATAGTTTGACTGCTGTTTGTTTTTGTTTTTTTTTTTCAGAATCAAAAGACAATATAAAAATCAAAAAAAAGGAAAAGAAGGTATACATCAGAAATCAGCAAAAACAAGGCAGTGCTTCAGCAAACAGATCAAAACACAACATGGTGATCATGGCAATGTGGTGTGCTCAAATAAGGTGGCAGATCAGAACAGATCAACACAAGTGCAAACAGACTGTAACAAGTGCAAGTACAAGATCAAAAGACCAAATGCAAAATGATGGTTCAAGTACAAAGTCAGGCACAAGACTAAACATGATCGAGAGTAACACAAAAGCAAGGCTCAAGTTCATGTTTCAGCAAATAATCAAATCAGTGATGAAATGGAAAATCCCAAGTGCCAAGTTCAATTTTTTTTTTATTTTGGCAAACAAGGAACTTCAGCAATAAATGGTGCATCCCAACAAGAAATGTAAGTGCAGCAATGTTTCAAGACAGTGGGAGCAAATGTGAATTCAAGCAAGTGGTCAAGTAATATATATATATATATATATATATATATATATGTCAGTGTGTCATGATGTAAAAATGAATGAAGGTGAAGCATGATGAACCTCATTTACACATTAACTTGGTAGCATGCAAATACCAGTTCCCAGACACAAAGCAGAGAAGATCACAAAGGGGTTCAGCAGTGTCAAAATGGTTTAGGTCTTGTATTCTAGACTACATACATAAGGATAGTGCATGCATGAATGAAGTCAGAACAGAAAACAGAAGGATGGTGGGCATGGAGATGAGTTCACAACAGTTGGAGCAAAAGTAACAAAGTCATGTTTAATCAAGTCGAGGTACAAAAGTGTGCATGGTGTGTGTGTGTGTGTGTGTACAGTATAACTAAAAGCTTCTGTGTAAAAAATCAAGCATGGATATGCTTTCAGGAAACAACAAAATTGTCGAGCAACAAATTTTCAGAAATCATGTTTTTATTTCCAGAATGGATAATAAAATTAGTTCTTTCCTGTTTTGATACCTTAAGAGGAAAAATAAATTCATGGTTCAAAACAGTTTCCATTTAGCAAAGAGTTTATCAAGTTTCCAGAAATGGACATGGATATTGCAGTCAATTTGGTTCATGGCAAGTATGAAATCTCGAAGAGATTTAATTCCAGAATTTGCAGAAATCATGTTGGGCAAGAATTGACAAATGGAAACAAATATTTTTTTTCAATCTTTCATTTTTGTTTCCAGAATTACAGGAATTCACGCAAACAATCAAGCAGTTCATAACCACAAACCACGCAAAGGAAATTCAAAAGAGGCAACAATTTATTTCAGGAATTCACGAGATTTTTTTTGGACCACAGATTATTCAAAGCCGAGGAAAATCACACAATCAAGTCCAGTATTTCATCAAAATTCATCGAAGTATTAAAGGCGACAAATTTTTTTTCATTCGAGAATTCCAAAAGGGGAAACCACCAATAATCAGCCAAATCGAGCAAGTCATCATTGAAATCAGAGCACCAGGGTGTAGAAACCCTTATAAAAGCACACAATTCATCATCGACTTGATTATCAATTCACACAAAAAGAAATTCGAAACCCTAAATTACAAGAGTTAATAAAACTCACTCAGATTGATCGCAAGAACGAAGGAGACATACTGGAGAAGCAAAAACAAGCGTCTAGAAATCCATTACACACTTCACCGTGACTGATTTAGGGAAAAATCACTGAAACCCTAGATCGCCGCCGCCATTTTTTGTTTCAGAGAGAAAGGAAGGATCGGGCTAAAGAAAATACAAGGGAGCACCGCAAAAATAAAGTGGCCCGACCACTTTGAACTAGTGCAAAGGAAAAGGGGATGACCCCCACTTTTTAACTCCTTGTCTTATTTTCTTTTTAGTCTTTTTTATTGATTTTTTTTAAAAAATTTCTTTTCTAGTTTTATTGTAAAAACTAGTGAGCACAGAATAGTGAAGTATAATCTGAGAAAATCTAGTCTAGGGTATACAGACTAGTCTAGGATTTTGAGCTTAGGGATAAACAGGAGCAGGAGTTGCGAGTTTGCATAGGATTGTAAGCGGGATCTGTTTGTATCTCCTAATAAAAATCTTAGAAAGGCAGCAGTAGGCACAGTTTGCCGAAGCTGGGTATATCTGCGTGTGATTTTATTTTTACTGCATTTCTTTATTACTGTGCTTAGTTTTATTTTTTATTTTAAAAACCCTATTCACCCCCCCTCTAGGGTTATTATCGATCCTACAAGGTTAACTGAGCCGTAAGGCTCAGTTTTGCTGAGCCATAAGCTCAGAAAAACTAAGCCTATGGCTCGGTTTTTCCGAGCTTATCGGCTCAGAAAAACTGAGCCATAAGGCTCAGCAAAACTGAGCCTTACGGCTCAGGTTAAAACTGAGCCTATAGCGCTTAGTTTTGCTGAGCCTTACGACTCAGGTTAAAACTGAGCCTATAGCGCTCAGTTTTGCTGAGCCATAAGGCTCAGCAGAACTGAGCCTTACGGCTTGGTTAACCTGAGCCATAAAGCTCAGTTTTGCTGAGCCTTATGGCTCAGCAAAACTGAGCCTATGGCTCAGTTTTTCTGAGCCTTTACGACTCGGAAAAACTGAGCCATCATGTATTTAAAAAAGTGTATATTTTAACACATCCAAAAGAAAAATATTTGTGAAAATAATTAGTTTTTTTAGTTGAACCAATGTAAGTTGTTTGAATTTTCCTTTTTAAGTTTAAATATCTAACTTTTCATTAATTTTAGTTTTAATTTGTATTGTTAAATAGAAAAAATGATGTTGCAAGGAAAGTTCATTTGTTTAATCCTGTTTTTCATCATATTTGATTTAGATATTTATGTTGTTTAAGGGTTAAATAGATTAGAATGGAGGGTGTTGAGAAAACCAAAACAGCAGCAGTATCCAGTAAAATAGTTGTCAGTGTATTCTATTGGCAAGCAAGACAGATAAAACCTTTCTTTGTTTGACATCTTAGTATGTGTTTATCTTGTGTTATGATTATAATCAGTTCATACTTAAACCGTTAACGTGTCTTGAAGGAAACCCGTAACGGCCATGTATTTGCTTAACATCATGGACGTAAATACACCGTGTAGCATAGGTATTAGTACAAGTAAAAAGTATCATTGGATAAAACTAAAAGCAAGGAAGTGGGTTTGGGAATCATGCGGTATTGAGTTGTTAAGCTACGCTGGAAAGTGAAATGAGTATGGCTTGTTAACCACTTAGAATTAGGAAGGCGATGGTCTGCTTTATGGCAAGGTGAGCTCAGTTTTTCCGAGCCGTAAAAGCTCAGAAAAACTAAGCCTATAGCAATCAGTTTTGCTGAGCCATAAGGCTCAGCAGAACTGAGCCTTACGGCTCGGTTAACCTGAGCCGTAAGGCTCAGTTTTGCTGAGCCTTACAACTTGGAAAAACTGAGTCTATGGCTCAGTTTTTCGAGCCGTAAAGGATCAGAAAAACTGAGCCATAGGCTCAGTTTTTCTGAGCTGATAAGCTCGGAAAAACCGAGCCATAGGCTCAGTTTTTCCGAGCCGTAAAGGCTCAGAAAAACTGAGCCATAGGCTCAATTTTGCTGAGCCATAAGGCTCGACAGAACTGAGCCTATGGCTCAGTTTTTCTGAGCCGATAAGCTCGGAAAAACTGAGCCATAGGCTCAGTTTTTCCAAGCCGTAAAGGCTCAGAAAAACTGAGCCATAAGGCTCAGCAGAACTGAGCCTTACGGCTCGGAAAAACTGAGCCATCATGTATTTAAAAAAGTGTATATTTTAACACATCCAAAAGAAAAATATTTGTGAAAATAATTAGTTTTTTTAGTTGAACCAATGTAAGTTGTTTGAATTTTCCTTTTTAAGTTTAAATATCTAACTTTTCATTAATTTTAGTTTTAATTTGTATATTTAAATAGAAAAAATGATGTTGCAAGGAAATTTCATTTGTTTAATCCTGTTTTTCATCATATTTGATTTAGATATTTATGTTGTTTTAAGGGTTAAATAGATTAGAACGGAGGGTGTTGAGAAAACCAAAACAGCAACAGTATCCAGTAAAATAGTTGTCAGTGTATTCTATTGGCAAGCAAGACAGATAAAACCTTGCTTTGTTTGACATCTTAGTATGTGTCTGTCTTGTGTTATGATTATAATCAGTTCATACTTAAACTGTTAACGTGTCTTGAAGGAAACCCGTAACGGCCATGTATTTGCTTAACATCATGGACGTAAATACACCGTGTAGCATAGGTAGTAGTACAAGTAAAAAGTATCATTGGATAAAACTAAAAGCAAGGAAGTGGGTCTGGGAATAATGCGGTATTGAGCTGTTAAGCTATGCTGGAAAGTGAAATGAGTATGGCTTGTTAACCACTTAGAATTAGGAAGGCGATGGTCTGCTTTATGGCAAGGTGAGCTCAGTTTTTCCGAGCCGTAAAGGCTTAGAAAAACTGAGCCTATGCAAATTTAACTTTACATTTTGTTTGTTTTTTAATGTAGATTTTTCATTAAAATGACAAACAATAGCGCATATGCAAATTTAAGTACAACAGAGACTATTGAACCTCAACCACCCAAAGATAAAAAGTACTTTATAACGGTTGGTGTTGAGGGTGTAGTAGGGGAAGTTCAGCTAAATGGAGTACACGTAGTGGTGAGTTAATTCGTTGTCATATACCCGTTGGCTACAAAGAATGGAGGGCCGTAGATAGCTTCTACAAGTATAAACTATGGGAAGGGCTTTTGGTATTTTCACTCATATCAATTTCATCATCAAGTTTAAATTATGATATATTTGATTGTTTCATGATTTCTTTTATTTTGTTTCTTTTCTCATGATAGGAAGAATTTGACATGGATGTAGACCCTACCATAGCTCGACCGTTATTAGAGAAACATTTCCCACCGTACTATAGATCAATGAAGTCAACATTAAGAAAAAGTCTTCTTAAAGTTGATGACACTATGATTCCTAAACGTGTTGCCATTGACAGATGTCCAGATGATATAGATAGAGTGTGGTGGGAAAAGTTCCTTGATATTGAGTATACGAATGAAAAGATGGAGCAATGTAAAAAAAATGCAAAAAACAAAGCGAAAATCCAAATTACTCATACTCTAGGAAGGAAACCTTACCATAGAGTGCACCGTGAAATGGTAATAAAATTATCTTTTGTAAATGGTTGTTTGTAGAATGTTATATTAATTATGTGTTGTCAATTTTGATATTTCTTGTAGGTCTTATCCAATCCAGAAGCAAATATTTCACGAACGACGATTTGGAAGGTTGGACATAAAAGAAAATCGGGAGAAGTACTACCATGTGCCGCAGAAACATATATAGGTTTGCATATATGTAGTTAAGCTCAGTAAATTATTTTAACTGATCATTATTTGCCTGAACTCATGATGTTTTGCCTGAACAATGTTGAGTACATAAAGTTGGGTTTCTACAAATACCGAAAACATATACAGCTTTGCCGAGCCTGAGGCTCAGCATTTGCTGAGTTTTGGCTCAGCAAATGCTGAGGCTTACCGCTCAGCAAATGCTGAGCCTTACAGCTCAGCATTTGCTGAGTTTTAGCTCAGCAAATGTTGAGCCACAGGCTCAGCTAGCTGAGCCTTGCCGCTCAGCATTTGCTGAGTTTTGGCTCAGCAAATGCTGAGCCTTACCGCTCAACATTTGCTGAGTTTTGGCTCAGCAAATGCTGAGCCTTACTGCTCACCTATACTGAGCCACAGGCTCAGCTAGCTGAGCCTTGCCGCTCAGCAAAGCTGAGCCGTAATGCTGAGCCTTACCGCTCAGCTTTGCTGAGCTACAGGCTCAGCTAGCTGAGCCTTGCCGCTCAGCAAAGCTGAGCCGTAAGGCTCAGCATTTGCTGAGTTTTGGCTTAGCAAATGCTGAGCCCACGGCTCAGCTTTGCTGAGCCTGAGGCTCATTTTTGCTGAGTTTTGGCTCAGCAAATGCTGGGCCTCACGGCTCAGCTTTGCTGAGCCACAGGCTCAGCAAATGCTGCTCAGCTGTGGCTCAGCAAAGCTGAGCCGTAAGGCTCAGCATTTGCTGAGCCAAAACTCAGCAAATGCTGAGCCTTTTGGCTCAGTAACTGCTGAGCCGAGCCTTACCTAATTTGCAAGAAATTACCTAATGCTGAGCCGAGCCTTACCTAATGCTGAGCCGAGCCGTAAGGCTCAGCATTTGCTGAGTTTTGACTTTTGTGAATTCGGTATTTTGTGCGAGATGTTTTTCTGTTTTTAACAAGAAACTGAAATTTTCAATTTAATGTGATATTCACTGAATGCAGGCACTTCTAGAGGCAACGGAAGAAAAGAGAAAATTGGATGGTAGTTCTAGTGGCGTAGTAGATGATCTTGATAATGATCCAATTGCAGAAGTTTTTGGTTCCGACATGAAGAAAAATTATTGTCGAGCAATTAGTTCTAGTTCTTCTATACAACAAGTAAAGGTGGCTCGAGCTGTAAAAGCTGTAGCTGATAAAAAACAAGCCGTGGATTTGTCCGTTTGGAAATTGGAGATAGAAAATCAAGTAGCTACTCAAGTTAATAACGCCATCAATTCAATTACTTCAACTTTTATGAAATTTATACCTAATTTGCAAGAAAAACTTGTTGCAAGTCCTTCCACTCCTCGTACAGAAGGTGCTTCTAATTTAAGGGATTCTTCTATAAGTAATAATGTAACCGTTACTCCAAATGTGTCACTTAATGATCTTCATTCATCAACAATGGAAAAGAAATACGTAATGCTATTGTCAAATCATCTAGAGAAGGAGGTAGCAAAAGGTTATCTTGGAACACAAACAATTTGTCATTTTAGGAAAGTGGTACCGAATATAGAGAAAGTAATTTGGGTTGTTGAAGTTCTTGAACCGGATGCACCAATTTATGATGGTCCTCAAAATGGAATGTACAAGTTATGTGAATTTTCAGATGGAGGCTTCGTTATATGGCCAGAGTTTCGTATTCGGTATTTGTAGAATCTTATTTATGTTTTGAATTTAGCAAACTAATTATGTATTGAATTTGACATCTTAATTATGTATTGTGCTTGTTTATTGTTAACTGATATTCTATGTCGTTATGTGATTATGAATGTTGTCTATTAGTATGCATTGAGTTTAATATTAGTTTTTGATTCATATTAAATATCGTCTATATTATCATCATGTTGGTTATTAATTGACTAATAATATTAGAATATGTGAGTTGCTAGTACATATTTCTGTTATTATTAAAATTTATATTTGTTGTGAATTAAAATTTTGTAACATGTATAGGCGTTGCAAACAAGTGTATTGCAACATGTATAAGCGTTGCAAACAAAAATCTTACAATGCTTATAAGCGTTGGTAAAGAAAATCTACCAACGCTTATAAGCGTTGTGACTGAAAATATACCAATGCTTATAAGCGTTGGAAAAGAAAATCTACCAATGCTTATAAGCGTTGGTACTAATTTGCCACCCTTCCATAGCAACACTAATAAGCGTTGCTGAAATTGTTTGCGACGGTTATACTCATTGGGAATCACCTGTTTTGGTGTAATGTGTCTAGCCTGAGTTTCTTGAGCTGTTTCAGTTTGGATTTTCTATGGTTCTGATGCTCTAATATTCTGCTTCGTTGGAGTTTGGTTTCTCTGTGTATTAATTGGACTTGATTGATGGGCTTTTGGGCTTGGCTGGTTCAGCTGTGATGCAACTTTTGGGTTTTGTTGTTGTTTTCTTTTGTTGTTTTGTGTTTGTGTTGTAACGGTGTCTACATGTGTATTTTCTTCATTTGAGTTGGTTGTCTTTGTTATGACAAACTGCGCCTTTGCGGAAGCGACCAGGATCTTATTCATCCAATTACTTAAAGATGATTTCTATGGAAACAAACACAGATATGAAATCACACACACAAACACAAGATATTCCACCCAACCACCCTCTTTATTAATTCACAAAAACAAATTTTGTTTACACTCAATGGACCAAAACTAACAATAAACAAAATTACAAGAATCAATAATCTTATTGAGAAAGGGAAAGAATATTTAGACGACTAACACTCTTTGTTGGAGAAGGAGAACAATAAAGAACGACGGCTAAGCCTTGGATTAACTGGAGGCACCAATCATCTCTAGGGCACCAAGCCCTAGAGGCACGCAGCCGCCACTCTATTCGGTCATACATTAATCCAACCCAATGTGCTGCTTTTATAGGAGAATATAAGGCCTAGGAAAAATATCCAATTTTCCTCTTAGAGATATATTAGGAATATATCCCCTCAATACTTGCAGATAAATCACAGAAAGACCGGGTCAAAATCCAGCAATAAATCCGCTCAAACGCCAAACTGCTCCTTCTAACCTTCTTTCTGTTGTTGCACCATCTCCTCTATCGCCAAGCACATCCACGCCTCGTCTCTATCAACATATGTGATTTTATGTCACAAATCACAACACTCCACCTTGATATGAAATCACATCAACAAGTCAACCGACTTCCATGGACATGTGAAATCACCATAACAATGCTCCATCTTAATCTGAAATCATATCAATACTCCAACAATCACCAAACAAGTCATCTAGCTCTTTCAACGACACCTTCTCTCAATTAAACCAACCTCGATTTCCGGGCAACGAGATACACCCCACAACCTCGATTTCAGGACAACGAGATACTCCCAGTCGATTTGAAAGGACTACGACCACACCTCAATTACAAACACAACCCACCGCCTGCAAAAGATGCATCTACCACCTGAGCTGCACCATGCATCAACCAACGGTCTAAAAGTGCTTGTAATTCTACGACGACACTCGTCTACCACTTGATCTGAGCTCCTTCCTCGATCACTCCGGATCCCTCGAGCATCATCAGTGTGAAGACCCCTGTCGAACACATCAACAGTGACCAAATTAACCTCTCCACCTTACTGTGGACTAGGTTCTTCAACCGTCACTCGCCTGCCACATCGACACCCGTCTACTACTTGACCTGAGCTCCTTCCTTGATCACTCCTGATCCCTCGAGCATCATCAACGTGAAGACCCCTGTCGAAAACATGAACCGAATCACCAAGTTATAGGCAAATCAAACCAATTGCCAACATCTTCGTCTTCTTCCATCTTCCCCCATCCACATCTGAGGGCTCATCTTCATCTCCATCAACCAAACAATTGAGGCCTTCAAATCCCCAATCAAAATTAGTCATCACCAACAGCGCCATCATATCCGACGTAAAAAAAATCGATTTTTTTAAACAAAAAATCAAATTTTTCCGAACAAAAATCAAATTTTCCAGTCCAAAATCACTCTAAGCTTTGCGATGATCTAGCTCTGATACCAACTGTTATGAAAAACTGCGCCTTTGCGGAAGCGACCAGGATCTTATTCATCCAATTACTTAAAGATGTTTTCTATGGAAACAAACACAGATATGAAATCACACGCACAAACACAAGATATTCCACCTAACCACCCTCTTTATTGATTCACAAAAACAAATTTTGTTTACACTCAATGGATCAAAACCAACAATAAACAAAATTACAAGAATCGGTAATCTTATTGAGAAAGGGAAAGAATATTTAGATGACTAACACTCTTTGTTGGAGAAGGAGAACAATGAAGAACGACGGCTAAGCCTTGGATTAACTGGAGGCACCAGTCATCTCTAGGGCACCAAGTCCTAGAGGCACGCAACTGCCACTCTATTCGGTCATACATTAATCCAACCCAATATGCTGCTTTTATAGGAGAATAGAAGGCCTAGGAAAAATATCCAATTTTCCTCTTAGAGATATATTAGGAATATATCCCCTCAATACTTGCAGATAAGTCACAGAAAGACAGGGTAAAAATCCAGCAATAAATCCGCTCAAACGCCAAACTGCTCCTTCTAACCTTCTTTCTGTTGCTGCACCATCTCCTCTACGGCCAAGCACATCCACGTCTCGTCTCTATCAACATATGTGATTTTATGTCACAAATCACAACACTCCACCTTGATATGAAATCACATCAACAACAAGTCAACCGACTTCCATGAACATGTGAAATCACCATCACAATGCTCCACATTAATCTGAAATCATATCAATACTCCAACAATCACCAAACAAGTCATCTAGCTCTTTCAACGACACCTTCTCTCAATTAAACCAACCTCGATTTCCGGGCAACGAGATACACCCCACAACCTCGATTTCAGGGCAATGAGATACACCCAGTCGATTTGAAAGGACTACGACCACACCTCAATTACAAACACAGCCCACCGCCTACAAAAGATGCATCTACCACCTGAGCTGCACCGTGCATCAACCAACGGTCTAAAAGTGCTTGTAATTATACGACAACACCCGTCTACCACTTGATCTGAGCTCCTTCCTCGATCACTCCGGATCCCTCGAGCATCATCAATGTGAAGACCCCAGTCGAACACATCAGCAGTGACAAATTTAACCTCTCCACCTTGCTGTGGACTAGGTTCTTCAACCGTCACTCGCCTGCCACATCGACACCCGTCTACCACTTGACCTGAGCTCCTTCCTTGATCACTCCTGATCCCTCGAGCATCATCAACGTGAAGACCCCTGTCGAAAATATGAACCGAATCACCAAGTTATAGGCAAATCAAACCAATTGCCAACATCTTCGTCTTCTTCCATCTTCCCCCATCCACATCTGAGGGCTCATCTTCATCTCCATCAACCAAACAATTGAGGCCTTCAAATCCCCAATCAAAATTAGTCATCACCAATAGCGCCATCATATCCGACGTAAAAAAAATCGATTTTTTTAAACAAAAAATCAAAATTTTCCGAACAAAAATCAATTTTTCCAGTCCAAAATCACTCTAAGCTTTGCGATGATCTAGCTCTGATACCAACTGTTATGAAAAACTGCGCCTTTGCGGAAGCGACCAGGATCTTATTCATCCAATTACTTAAAGATGATTTCTATGGAAACAAACACAGATATGAAATCACACGCACAAACACAAGATATTCCTCCCAACCACCCTCTTTATTGATTCACAAAAACAAATTTTGTTTACACTCAATGGATCAAAACCAACAATAAACAAAATTACAAGAATCAATAATCTTATTGAGAAAGAGAAAGAATATTTAGATGACTAACACTCTTTGTTGGAGAAGAAGAACAATGAAGAACGATCGCTAAGCCATGGATTAACTGGAGGCACCAATCATCTCTAGGGCACCAAGCCCTAGAGGCACGCAGCCGCCACTCTATTCGGTCATACATTAATCCAACCCAATGTGCTGCTTTTATAGGAGAATAGAAGGCCTAGGAAAAATATCCAATTTTCCTCTTAGAGATATATTAGGAATATATCCCCTCAATACTTGCAGATAAGTCACAGAAAGACCGGGTAAAAATCCAGCAATAAATCCGCTCAAATGCCAAACTGCTCCTTCTAACCTTCTTTCTGTTGCTGCACCATCTCCTCTACCGCCAAGCACATCCACGCTTCATCTCTATCAACATATGTGATTTTATGTCACAAATCACAACACTCCACCTTGATATGAAATCACATCAACAACAAGTCAACCGACTTCCATGAACATGTGAAATCACCATCACAATGCTCCACATTAATCTGAAATCATATCAATACTCCAACAATCACCAAACAAGTCATCTAGTTCTTTCAACGACACCTTCTCTCAATTAAACCAACCTCGATTTCCGGGCAACGAGATACACCCCACAACCTCGATTTCAGGGCAATGAGATACACCCAGTCGATTTGAAAGGACTACGACCACACCTCAATTACAAACACAGCCCACCGCCTACAAAAGATGCATCTACCACCTGAGCTGCACCGTGCATCAACCAACGGTCTAAAAGTGCTTGTAATTCTACGATGACACCCGTCTACCACTTGATCTGAGCTCCTTCCTCGATCACTCCGGATCCCTCGAGCATCATCAATGTGAAGACCCCAGTCGAACACATCAGCAGTGACAAATTTAACCTCTCCACCTTGCTGTGGACTAGGTTCTTCAACCGTCACTCGCCTGCCACATCGACACCCGTCTACCACTTGACCTGAGCTCCTTCCTTGATCACTCCTGATCCCTCGAGCATCATCAACGTGAAGACCCCTGTCGAAAATATGAACCGAATCACCAAGTTATAGGCAAATCAAACCAATTGCCAACATCTTCGTCTTCTTCCATCTTCCCCCATCCACATCTGAGGGCTCATCTTCATCTCCATCAACCAAACAATTGAGGCCTTCAAATCCCCAATCAAAATTAGTCATCACCAATAGCGCCATCATATCCGACGTAAAAAAAATCGATTTTTTTAAACAAAAAATCAAAATTTTCCGAACAAAAATCAATTTTTCCAGTCCAAAATCACTCTAAGCTTTGCGATGATCTAGCTCTGATACCAACTGTTATGAAAAACTGCGCCTTTGCGGAAGCGACCAGGATCTTATTCATCCAATTACTTAAAGATGATTTCTATGGAAACAAACACAGATATGAAATCACACGCACAAACACAAGATAATCCTCCCAACCACCCTCTTTATTGATTCACAAAAACAAATTTTGTTTACACTCAATGGATCAAAACCAACAATAAACAAAATTACAAGAATCAATAATCTTATTGAGAAAGGGAAAGAATATTTAGATGACTAACACTCTTTGTTGGAGAAGAAGAACAATGAAGAACGATCGCTAAGCCATGGATTAACTGGAGGCACCAATCATCTCTAGGGCACCAAGCCCTAGAGGCACGCAGCCGCCACTCTATAAAAGCAGCACATTGGGTTAGATTAATGTATGACCGAATAGAGTGACGGCTGCGTGCATCTAGGGCTTGGTGCCCCAGAGATGATTGATGCCTTCAGTTAATCCAAGGGTTAGTCGTCGTTCTTCATTGTTCTCCTTCTCCAACAAAAGTGTTAGTCATCTAGATATTCTTTCCCTTTCTCAACAAGGTTATTGATTCTTGTAATTTTATTTATTGTTGGTTTTGATCCATTGAGTGTAAACAAAATTTGTTTTTGAGAATCAATAAAGAGGGTGGTTTGGGTGGAATATCTTGTGTTTGCGCGTGTGATTTCATATGTGTTTGTTTCCATTAAAATTATCTTTAAATAATTGGGTGAATAAGATCATGATCGCTTCCGCAAAGGCGCAGTTTTCATAATAGTTTTCTGTTGTAGAGTTTCCGTTGTACTGTTAGTGCTAGTGTACTACTGCAGTAGGCCTGTTGTACGAGCAATATTTGAGCATACGATTGATGCTGCTTTGCTTAAAATTGTGACGTTATTTTGCAACCAGGATACGATGTGCATGAATTATTAAATTATCGTATCACTTGTGAATCTGTGATGAATCAAACATGATTTCATTGTAATGTCTGAAAGATTAATATACAAATAGGGGGATAGACCTTTAAATTCATCCACATGCAGTTGATTCATCATTTGGACATATTTTGCTGTGATGAGGTGTATTTTACATTGTGTATTTTACTGCCAGTATATAAACCAAATTCAAGTGGAAATTCTTGAGAGTTGAGACTCTGTATTTTAAATTGTGTATTTTACACAACGATGAGACTGCATGCATAAAAAGCTTGTATGATACTAGCTAATAACAAGTCTTCCCATGATGATACTGTTTTTAGTTCACTTCAAACGACATTTAAAAAAAAAGTTAATATGCACTGCTTTTACTGCCAGTATATAAACCAAATTCAAGTGGAAATTCTTGAAAATGGAAGCGAGGGTATATAAAATGAATAGCATATATCATTTCTACTACAAACCATCATTCAATCATTGTATCGATATTTGATGTCACCATCCTTTGTATACTTTGCTTTGTGCAGACAATTTATGGTTCATACAACCATTAACATGCAAGTGAATCACTTCCAACTGACAGTAGTCCTCCACGAGCCACTTGTCCAATGCAATGTGCCTACTTAGTTCAATGCTAACTTAGCTTGTGTTTCAAACGTGCAGGCACACCCAACAGACAGCACTATTTCCTGGTATGCAGAAATCATTTGATGCTCTTACCATATATTCTCATAATCAAAAAGTAATTTAAATGCATTGATGTTAGCCAAATCATAACGTCCTCTCTGTATCGATATAGAACTCAGAGTACAAACTGATCTCAGTGCCGACCAGTCTAGGAGCTGTACACATAATTCATCATGACGACTTTGTTTGCGCCTATTTTATTCCAGGATGATAAACTGGGATGACTACATTTGGGGTAGGTAACCTTAAAAGAGGTAAATTTAAACCGAATTAGTTCATTCTTTTCAGGTAATACAGAAATCAGAGTGCACCCAACTTGCCTTTCGTGGAGGTATCAGAGGGAAAGGCTCATACAGCATATAAAGCAGAAGATGAAAAGTGGATTCCAAATCTTTTTTGTGGAATTTCAAGCTACAATTTCGACATATTGTGGACATAAAGAGGATACCTTTCGTATAGTTACATCTTATATAAACTGACTCAAACTCTTATCAATGTACTCCCACCGAAACTTAAATTTTGAAGTGAGTATACATAATACATGCAAGTAAAAATGTTGCGGGAGAGAGTAGCAAGGGATCCTCTAGTCTTGGGACAAATAATTGGAGATGTTGTGGATCCGTTTACCAAGTCCGTGAATCTCAAAGTAGTTTATGGAGACAAGGAAGTGAGTAATGGTACAAGACTTCGTCAGTCGATGGTTATAAATCAGCCACGTGTTACTATTGAAGGATGTGACTCGAGGACTCTTTATAGCCTGGTAAGTCCAGCTAATCGAGCTAAATTAGGATAATGTATGCAACATTTAAAATAAAGAAGAGGCCTACCTCTGCATGTGCATGCGCGCACAAACGTTGCAAGTGCTTTTAACAGTTTTGTAGAAAGTTTAATGCATTGATAAATATTAGTATATGTCTAAGATAATCAGATACAATGAATCAAAATAAGCTTTAAAACAAATGTGGTGTGCGTGAGCATGATTCACAAGTATGCAGTGCAGTGTAGTGTAAATAAGATTGAAGTAATATACTATATACTGTATGTTATGGTTTTGTTTATGCTATAAAACCTGTAACGATTAGCCAATTGTTTTTCCATGAAGGCTATGATAAACGCTGATGCACCAACCCCTACGAATCCAACTCATAGAGAATACTTACACTGGTTAGTTCAATGTCTTAATTTTCTTCGTTTTTATGAAAGATACTGGACTGAAATTTTTTGGCTCGTTGTTTCAATGTACGGACGTAGTTGTCTTTTGGAACATAGAGATATGATTACTATTAAATATCCCAATGCCAAAAATATAGTTCTATATTGGCTATATGTCATGACAAGTTAATAAGATGTAAACACATTTTAGATCCATAAGTAAGGAGCAGAGAATATGCAATTAATTTAGAAAACATGATCATCAATATGCTCCACCAATTAGGCTTGGATCAGAAGCATTTGAAGGCACACGTACACATACACACATGTTACGTAGCACCTTGCCAAAATTTGTTAATTTGTTCTGACATAAGACTCAACTGATTAGTCTTTCCTGGTCTTTTAAGGTTGGTGACGGACATACCAGAAAGAGTCGATGCAAGTTATGGTAAATGATTTCAAAATTCCTCTTGAATAATAACTGATGCATATTTTTATGAACAACAAAACTGTTCGAACCGAAAAGCTTTACGTCGATTTCTGTGATAACGAACAAAAATTTCAGATGAATACCACAGAAAACCGTATCAAACTATAAGTATACCCCATTAATTACAAGATTCCCCCCCGCCGCGCATTTTTTGACCAAATAATTAAGCTTCGATCCATGTAGCAGCATTCTTTTATGAATGAGCACCGATGCTAATAATGCATATGCATGATTCTCCTTTATGTTGTTAAGATCAGTGACAACAGATGAACAAATTAATATCTCTAGTTTCTATGATCCTATGTTGTTAGGTCGAGGGTGTGATCAAGCATACATCGGTAACGATCTCAATGAATTTCACCGCTGTTGCTGCTTAAACGTTCTCTGATACATAAAACATGTATGAAAATTTTCATTTTTGCGACCCCTTTAATGGGAAGTTGGTATCTTACCACTGCGCCCTTAATAACCATTTAAAGATAATCATCTAAACTCTCTTCCCATGTTAATCTAAGGATTTTTTTTTTTTTTTTTTGTCATCCAAGTATCATCGTTTTCTCCTATTAATACATTTTCTTTTCTTCTCTGTATGTCTATTTCCAATTTTTCTCATTTATACGCGTCACTTTTAGATTTTCTTTTTTCCTTCACACTCTTATATCTGACTTTATATTTCCTTTTAATTCCTATGATTCTTTTGTATCATATACTCTGTCTTGAGTTTGCATTATCTTGTTTGTTAAATTTTGTTTTTTATTTGCTTTTACCATATTATGTCATTAGCGATTTATCGTATGATTTTTGTAGATTGATGAATACAGTGTGCATTTTCTTAGCAAAAAAGCTCCTAATTAGCTAATCCGCTCTATAAATTGTTTTAGCAAATGATAAAAAGGAAGATGCTTTTCTGATTAACATATTCCATATGCTGTGTCCCCAAAAAACGGTATTTTTGTTAAAATAACTGATTTCAACATTGATACAAGTGAAATAGCAAAGCATAAAACCACCAATGCTGGTCCCAAAAATTAGGTGGTTGCTTATTCAAAAAACAACTAATGTATTTATCATTCCAATATGCCCTGCGCTGCAAGAATCATGAATCTTCACTATATTTTTTATTCCAATCAAATTATAATGTGAATAGGTATGATCACATTGTGCTCGTAAGCAAGTGCATGGTGCACTAACCATCAATTGTATTGTTCAGTGGAGATTCTGGATATCTTGCTTTGAATTTCAAGATGAAGTGATCTATCTAGAACTCTAAATCTTTAATATATTTAATTTCAGGAAATGAGATTGTGCAATATGAGAGTCCATGGACACCAACTGGGATTCATCGGATTGTATTTGTGCTATTCAAACAGCAAATTCAACAAACAGTGTATGCACCGGGTTGGCGGCAAAATTTCTATACTAGAGACTTTGCAGCTTATTATAATCTTGGCCTGCCTGTGGCTGCAGTATATTTCAATTGCCATAGAGAAAGTGGATGCGGAGGAAGAAGGTACATACATGAAATTTTAAACAAATGTGGCAATGAATTTGATGCTATTTGAACATTCATATTCGTAGTTTTTCAGACATACAAAACTATTTTTGTTGTTTAAAAATAGTTTATGTAGTACCTCAAGGTACAAATTAAGTGGTTAGAATTTGGAAATGCAATATAATTGATTGAATGTGGCAATGTGCGTTAAGTAAGCAGTCTCTTTCTCTTTTTTAATGAAAGGTTCTCGGGGCTTTGCTGACTGCATCCTGATCCATTGGTCAACTGTGACAAGGTTAGGTTTCATAGGCAAGTTCGAAGAACCCAGCCTTATTATGTTTTCGAGCTTTCACTATTTGGTGATTCGAGCGGATATATCGGCTTAAGTAAAGCTACTTGCTATTCTATTTTCTTGCCAACTTAGCAGTAAACTTGCTGTGTAACTGATGCTGTTTTTCACCTAGCTATTGTTATATATAAACAACACAAATTAGTTGAATAAAATCCCATTTTATCTTCTTCATTATTCTTGATTCCTCGGAATATCTTGAATGACGGTTGCATTACATCAGAAATAGAACTGTATTTACAATGTTGACATTGGATTCATATAATCAGCAATCTCTGTAATCACCACAGGTATATTGTACAAAGATTTTAAAGAGATATCAAGGAAAAGTTTGTGCCAGATAAATAGAATATGCTTCAACTTTCCATGTGATATTACGCATGTAACATAACCACCGTTATATTTTGTACATTAGTACGTTGGCAATTTGATGCTCATATTTCCCTGGCCATCCACCTTTAAATAAAATTGAACAAATCGACCACTGAGAAAATAAAAATAAAAATGAATGACAATACATAACAAGGCTAATAGAGTTAACAAAGACCAAAGAATTGACAAGTACACCGTAAATAGCCACATTTATCTACTGGGTTTCTAAATTTGTATATGAACTCCTTAAACAGTTTACAGTTGAGTATCTTATCGAGTGCATTTAATGAAGAAAGTCTAAATGCTCATCTTAATATTATCAAGTGCATTTAATTAAGAAAGTCTAAATGCTCATCTTAATATTTTCTGCAAATGCAAAACTGATGACTAAAACGAACTGTCAAACCATACCATAAAGTCAACCAGAGATAATTAAGCATAAGCATACTACACGAGTAAAAGATCACAAATACAATGCAGCAGTTCCGTTAGCTTTATCTCTTGTGTGGGGAGGATACCGGAGTGCACACTTCAAAGCTGTTATCTACTGCCTAGGTGATGATCACTGCTGGCATTGCTAAAACTTTACTCAGTGCGTGTAGTCGAGAGGATTAAACTCCCATTTTGTCCAAATTACTGTTTTTGGTGCATTTGTCACATTGGTAGTAAATAATGACGATGATGATGATCTTACTGTGAAATTGTTGACAATAAATTGAATTACAATAAATATCAATATATATGGACTTTGTTAATTGCAATATAGGTAATTTTTATATATATCCACGGATTCGATCAGTTAATCCACATGTAAGTTAATCCACGAAATAATGATTAGTTAATCCACATTTGGATTAACTGATCAATCAACTAAATGTTTTTTTTTTCTTTAGTAAGTTTGTTTGATATTAAAATATTAAATCCAGCTGCCTAAAGCAACATACAACCAAAATAGGAAAAAGACCAAAACAAACATCATGAAATCCCAAAACATGTTTTAATTATATATATACAAACTATTATCATCACACTTTCACTATTCTATCTTCATATTTTTGTGTATGGCTACCTTTACTATTTTCAGCACTAACAACTTTTTCTTCATCTCCAGCCACTAACATAGCAGTGCAGAATTATGTGGCAGTGCAGAATTATATACATCAAATGCTCGATACAATATATGGTTGTAACATGGAGGAGGACACGTCAGGTGTTGTGGGTCTCGGTAGAAGGCGGGTTCAGTCCAAAGGTGGCTCTGTAAGTGGCGGCCTGCGTGAATGTATAAGATGTGGGATTCAGGGTTGCGTAGAGTCTTTAGGTGGTAGAGACTTTGATTGGACGGTGGATGCAGGGAGGAGGGTTTGGGTGGCACCGGTATGGGAAGAGGGACAGCGGTTTGGGGAAGGCACGTGGGGTTTTTGGTGGAAGGAGAGAACTGGGTTTGGGAAGAAACGCTTTAATTTCGATTTTTTGGGGGTAAATTTAGCATGAGCATGCTGAACCTGCTCATAACTAGACTTAGAGTTTGTATTATTTAGCATGAGCATGTTGAACCTGCTCATTTTTCATTGTAGACTGCTTTTTAGTATTCTATAAATTATACTTAAAAATTATATGATTGAATCTATAATTTGATGAGGAAGCATAAGAAAATTTTGAAAAACACAACTTATTATGTTTTAATTATATTGCTTATCTACACAGAGAGAAATATATTGCTTATTTACAAAGGGATGAAAAAAAAAATACCTTATGAATAATTGGATCTAAGAGAATGAAAAGGATTAAAAGGCAGATGAAGCATTGAATTGTTTGTATTGGAAATGTGGATGAACTGAATACTTTTTATTAATACTGAAAAATCAAAAATTGCTAGAAAATAGGGTGGATGAACTAACTAGAATGGTGTATATGAATAAAGTTTACCTTGCAAAATATATTGCCTTGATTTGGGTATTTTGTTTTATATTTGGTATTGTATTATTTATTATAATAGACCTAAATATATACTAGAATATTCTTATGTAGAATGCTCTTTAGGTTAAGGATGAAGCGTGTATAAATAGAGCTAAATATTTGCAATGTAATAAAGAAACCAAGCTATAAAATTCTCTTCTCCTAAACTTTCACCATCTCTCTTCTTCAATATTCTATAGAAATTCTATGGGAGATGAGTTGAAAAGAATGCAAATTTACTATTTTTTATTCTATTGATCTAACAGTCTAACTGTAAGGAGGAATGACCCAATAAATTTATTCCTTATATAAATAAAACAACGGAGCTTGGATGGATAGGTATTAGAATATCGGTTTACTCTGTTAAATATGTTTTATATATTGTTACATGGGCCTTCTGCCCAATATCAAATTCCTGTACAATATGGCCAACGTTACACTTGTATATGTATATAAATACAAGTGAATACAGAGGCTATAACCCATCGATTAGTCTGTAAAACAAATCTCCATTCAATAAAAGAATTTACATTTTCTGTTTCCACTTTTATGGTATCAGAGCTAAACGCCTAACAGCTAATTACATCAATTGCAATTCATTGAAATTGAATAAGAGATTGTGTTGTGTTAGAAGCCTCCTCAGAAAAGCTTCATCACCGAAGGGCTTACCTTTCTCATTGATCAAGTGTACTGTTCATCAGTTTCTAGTGGCATTTCTTGACGTGTCTCATGAAATCCGATCAGAAATCATCATCTTCCACTAGCTACAAGATTGCCTCTTCGATTACTGGCTTCATTTTAGCACTTTTATTAACAGTGCATTCCTGATTCCAGATAGTGTGCATTACTGCAATAGTAATACACACATATCACCATTTCCCACATTTGTTTTCGCACTGGCTGCAGTTATTACTGCCTTGCCAAGTGCTTTCCTATTTTCCACAATCATCAAGAACCGACATTTCAAGAACTCTTGAATCACCATGGCTCGTGATGATGAAAGATCCACCGATGAATCCTCTACAGTTCAACCAAGTGCATCAACCCAGATCAGTTTCGACCTGATAAACAAAAAAGTCAGGTTATATTATCTTACCATTAGATGAAGACAACTATATTTTATGGAAATATCAAGTAGAAACCGCATTAAAGGGATATGGTTTGCTCGACTTTGTTAAAAGGACAATCAATACACCTGCAACGATGATTCAAAACCAAGATGGTACCACAAGTGTTAATCCTGATTATACAAAGTTCCAGAAACAAGATGATTTGCTTTCATCTTGGTTATTATCTTCAATAAGTGCAAGTTTGTTATCACAAATAGTAGGGTGTAATACTTCACATGAAATTTGGTCAACAATTGAAGAAATATTCAACTCCCAATCCTCGGAAGGAATAATGCACTATAGGAGAGAACTCAAGAATAGGAAGGAGGAAATGTCTATGAGAGATTATTTGACCAAGATTAAGGGTTTTTGTGACAAATTGAAGGATGTGGGTCATGTTATTTTAGATAGTGAACAAGTGTTGATCATAACTAACGGGCTAGATGAAGAGTATGAATCTTTGGTTACATTTCTTGCTACTCAACAAAAATTACCAGACCTACAATTCGTACACTCTGCTCTTTTTGCACACGAAGGCAGAGTGGATCAGAGAACGACATTAAAAGGTGAAGTCTCAACAAGTTATGCAGCAACATCCAAGAACAAAGGCCAAAACAAGCAAGGTAACAATCAAACCAAGACAAAGAACGCTTACCAGGGTACAAGTCAATCACAAAGAGGTCATGGCAGAGGAAGTTGGAACTATAACAACAAAATGAAGTGCCAGATTTGTGATACGCCTGAACACACAGCCAGTAGGTGCTATTTTCGATTCATCACTGAAGTCAAAATACAACAGCAGAATCAGGGTGTTCAAAGAGGAGCTAATGCTAATCTAGCTCAAATTAATATTCAAACCAGGAATAACGATGATAGTATAAGGGGGCAAAACATTAACATTGATGATAGTATGAAGAATGAAGATATTAGCAGTGATGACTGATTTCCAAATTCAGGTGCCACTAACTACATTACCAATAATTTGCAAAATTTAAATCTTGGCAACAAGAATTACTCTGGTACGCATTCTTTACATATGTGCAATGGTGAAACTATTAGTATCTCACCTATTGGCATTGACACTATAAATGGAAAAAGACACTTGTACTTGAATAATTTATTAAGAGTACCAGATGTTAAAAGAAACTTAATAAGCGTATCACAATTTGCCAATGATAATCAGGTATACTTCAAGTTTCACCCTAAATCATGCTTAGTTAAAGACTTATTGAGTTAAGAAATACTATTACAGGGTAGGTTGGATAATGGATTGTACATATTCTCTCCCATGAAGTTTGGAATTTTACTCAATACAGGAAATTACTGTAATAATGTTGATAGTAGTAATGCTTGTAATAAAAACTTTGATATGAACAATTTGTGGCACTGTAAGTTGGGACATCCCAATTTTAATACTGTCAAACGTTTCTTAAATGATAATAACACTTCACATAAAAGTTTACCTGTCCCATAATTATGCACACACTGTCATCTTGGCAAAAGTCATAAGCTACCTTTCAGTGATTCTGTAAGTACTTATAATAAGCCACTTGAGTTGATAGTTGTTGTTCTATGTGGTCCAGCACCGTTGAACTCTTGCAGAGGAAATAGGTATTATCTTTCCATTGTTGATGCTTATTCCAGATTCACTTGGATATATTTCCTCAAAACAAAATAAGAAACATGTGAGGCAATAATACACTTTGTTACATAGATAGAGAATCAATTGAATAACCATGTCAAAGTTATGCAAACAGATGGTGGCACAAAATTCAAACCACTTAAACATTTTTTCAATAAAAAGGGTATAACCCACAGAACTACTTGTGCCTACACATCTGAACAGAATGATCTAGTAGAAAGAAAGCATAGACACATTGTAGAAACTGGTCATACACTACTATCTCAAACATCCCTACCAATGAAATATTGGACAGATGCACTTGAAACTGCAGTATATTTAATAAACAGATTACCCACTAAATTGTTGAATTATATATGTCCACATGAGAAATTACATGGATGCAAACTAGATTACAATTACTTGATAATATTCGGCTGTTTATGCTTTCCATGTCTTAGGCCATACAATAATCAAAAGTTAAATTTAAGATCTAACCCTTGCACCTTTTTGAGTTATGCAAGCAACCAGAAAGGGTACTAGTGCTTGGACAATAAGGGAAACATAATCATTTCCAGACATGTTATGTTTAATTAGAGTGTTTTTCCTCATGTAGATAAATGTAGCAACATCAAAAGCAAAGAAAAACATGGAACTAAAATAATTCTGCCTGATGTGCCAACAATACCGAAATGGAAGCACAAAATCAGGTTACAGTACAGATGCATCTGATGAACAAGAAGAAACTCAAGTTCAATTTCCTAGTCCTCAAACTAGCAGGTCAATTGATGACAATCATGGCAACAATCAACTAGTAGAAAAATCACAGCCAACTACAGCAACAGAACATCACACGGTCACAAGGTCAAAAAGGGGTATTTTCAAGCCAAAGGTCTACACTGCAAATTTGAGCAACATAGAGCCACATACATATGAATAGGCTGTTAAATGTGAATACTGGAGAAAATCTATGGATATTGAGTTCAATGCGCTCATTAACAATCATACATGGAGTATTGTTAAAAAACCACAACAAAAAACATAGTGGGATGCAAGTGGAACTATAAGATTAAAGATATAGTGACGGGAGCATATCCAAATATAAGGCCAGACTGGTGGCTAAGGGTTATTCTTAGCAGTATGGTTTTGACTTCACTGAAACTTTCTCACCAGTGGTTAAACCTACCACTATTCGTATTATGCTATGTATTGCATTAAATAAAAACTGGAGAATCAGACAATTAGACGTTAAAAATGCATTTTTGAATGGTGAGCTACGTGAAGAAGTGTACATGCAATTACCAATTGGATACTACCATGACATAGACAAAGCCAAAGTATGTAAATTACATAAAGTTATATATGGGATAAAGCAGGCCTCAAGAGCTTGGTATGACAAGTTGAAGATTACATTAAACAGATTGGGGTTTAGAGCGACTAAGTCATACAATTCATTGTACATAAAGGTGTTGAACAATAACACTACTTACGTACTAGTATATGTTGATTACATACTAGTCACCGACAATAATGATTCTACTATCAATAGTGTGATACAGCATCTTGATAAAAGTTTTTCCATAAAGGACATGGGTGAGTTAGACTATTTTCTGGGCATCCAAATTAACAGGAAAAGAAATAGAGAACTATTCATGTCACAGAAAAAATACATCAATGAAATACTTGTGAGAGCTAGCATGGATCAGGCCAAACCATTACCAACCCCTACGGTGAGCAATTTACAACTTTCTAAACACAAAGGGGAAGTTGTTGATAATGTGAAACAATACAGAAGTATTGTTGGAGCCCTACAGTATGTGACAATAACTAGGCTAGACATATGTTATAATGTGAATAAAGTGCGTCAACACATGCAGAATCCTTTAAGTGATCACTGGAAAGTTGTTAAGTGCATATTAAGGTATCTTAAGGGCACAATTAACTATGGATTAAATTTTAAAGCCAGTAAAGAGTTAAATTTACAAGATAACAACGATGTCGATTGGGCTAATGGTCCAAATAACCGTAGATCTGTATCAGACTGCTGTGTTTTCCTTGGACAGAACCCCATTTCCTGGTGCACGAAGAAGAAGAACACTATTTCACACTCAAGTACTGAAGCAGAATATCGTTGCATCGCGAGTACTACTACTGAAATCATTTGGATCAAAACCCTAATTTGGGAACTTGGGTTCAGCTTGTCAAGGAAGCCAGTGATATGATGCGACAACCTCAGTGATATTTCTCTCTCAAATAACACAACTCAACACTCACGAACGAAACACATTGAGATAAATTTGCATTTCTTTCGTGAGAAGACTGAAAGAGGAGAATTGACCATCAATCACGTCCCAGCCCTCTTCCAAAAAGCCGACGTGTTGACAAAAGCCTAATCGTTAAAGAATTTCGACAGATTGAGAAGATAATTGAAGATTGAAGATGAAGGTGGTGGCATGGAAGAGGGTGGAAAACCCTAGCTTGAATTGAGTGGGGATATTAGAATATCGATTTACACTGTTAAATATGTTTTATATATTATTACATGGGCCTTCAGCCCAATATCAAATTCCTGTGCAATATGGCCAACGTTACACTTGTATATGTCTATAAATGCAAGTGAATATAGAGGCTATAACCCATCGATTAGTCTTTAAAACAAATCTCCATTCAATAAAAGAATTTACATTTTTTGTTTCCACTTTTAATATTGTTGCCTTTCTTGTACCTACGGTAGCTACCAGCAAACTAAGGGTTATTGCAGCTATAAAGAAAGGGCGTTGTTAGTGACACTCCAGATTTGATCAAGGGGCATCACATCTAAAAAGAAAATTTTGATACACCCCACCATTTTTTGATTTTAATAATTTTTCAGCCGCTCTTTGCTGACTTTCACGCCTAAACTTGATATAACCCCACCGAATTCCATTGAAAAATTTGTTAGCACCTTACCAAATTTCAACTAAGCCTCCCTTTTAATAAAAACTTTAGTGTCAGTAACAATGCCCAAAAGAAATGTTCTAATTAATATTTTTAGCATAGTTCACATATAACCATGCAACTATGCTAATAATACAATAATGCGGCTATGCTAATAATACCATAGTTCACTCAAATTAAGTTTAAGATATGTTTACGACAAAACCCAAACGGTCGCAAATGGGGTACTGAGCAGGGTATATATGATTAGTTGATGAAAGGGATATGCATTTACGGCTATGGAACGTGGTATTGAGCACAATATTCAATTTATAATTTTAAATTTATTTATATTATTGTGTAATATTCGCTTAGTTAAAATGGAATAATAGTACAAAATTGAAATACATGAAAATTAACTATCTTACAAGTACAATGATAAACTGCATTGACTGTACAACAGAATTAATATTATTTTAAAAATCTTATATGTTGGTACGACTCATTAGACAGAACTTACTCTTAAATGTTAGCATGTAAGGGCAGGGTGCTTAATGAACTATATACACATCCATATATCCTATATTCAAGATGTGGCACATATCTATTTTCACTGCTCTTGGTTGGTAGATAATCTTGTTGCTTACATGCTCTTTCTCGATAATCTTTTCAACTAAATAGTCGATTGATAATTCATTGAAAAGTGCATTGAACCATTTTATTTGTGATGGCTACGTAAGAATTTACGTCGCTTCGCCAACGACAAGATCTCCTCTTAGTGCGAGCTATTGAATACAAGTGCGCATTTTTGAATAGTTTAAAGAATTTCTCATTGAACTTACGATGTTTATGTTAAGAGTTGGATGGAGCTTGTCGTGCAGGTGCTTGTTGCATTAGATTTTATATAAGGGAGAATTGATCGGTAAATTCAAATTTAAAGTGTAAGTTTTGGTTAAGGGTGTTAATCAGGCTGACCAGACCGGACAGAGTCGTGTTTGTGCCTTTCCTATAAGACTTTCAGACGTACACAGACCAGACAAGGAGTTGAATCAGACATTGTTCGTATGAGATGAACAACATTCAAACAATAGAAAAATATCAAACATTTTCGAACGGACATATTTCCGTACACCTTTTCTTGTCCTAAATCATGTTCTAAATGAAATCACACGAACACGGAACAGACAGCTTACCCCTTCGGACCGAGCCGTACAACGGTCTGTCATGTCCCATTAATACCCCAAGTTTCGATTTGTGTTCCATTTAACTGGTTTCTATCAACTTGGGTTCATATGGAAGGAGGGGTATTTTGTTGCGTCAGTTGTCATCTAGAAGCAGGCATATACGATGTCTATACAGAATGAGAAGTACTTTATTGCGTCGGATATTGTGTAGAAGCAGGAGTATACGTTTTATGTTCAGCATTGTTCATCCCTTGGAACAACCGTTACATTAATTCTAAATTTTCAAATGGTGCGATTAGATTTTTCAGAAATCTCGATTTAAATTTCTTCAAGTAAATTTAAAAATTAATCAAAAAAGAACAAACAAAAAATTCATATATAAAAAGTACACATGATCGCTTCAACACTCAGAGCTACGTGAAATAGTTTTTTAATAGGATCCCAACTTATACTAGTTTTGTTGTGCAAGCTCTCCTACTTGATTCGGTCTCTTTTAAGACTATCATGTCTATTTCGAATTTATGGTTCTTTTTTCGGAGCAATATGCTGATCACACCTTATACAACTTGGTTGAAATTTTCCATTACAACTTTGTACACTTCCTTTTTGCATTTACCGTAGATGGAATATGCTTCCACCAAACATTTCAACAAAATAGGAGTGGCAATGGACATTCTTTGATGCAGAGGCTTTCGGTTTTGCACGCTGGTATCAGAAAAGTTTCAAAATAATTTACGCTATAGGGAAAGAAAAGTAAAGATAGTGTAGTAAAACAATACCTAGTAATGGTTGTGAATTGATGGAAGTTAGTTGTTTTTGAGCTGATTGTTATAGGGAAGAAATAGATGGTTAGAGAAATCATGTGGATGGAGGAGAAGGATGGTAAAAAAACACCCGGGGGGGGGGGGGGGGAATGGTAGACGTGTCAGATGTTAACCATTCCTTTTCTCCTAACGGCTCGAATGTTGGGGGGATAGTTTGACCGTCGTAGCATCGGTCGTGTTAGGTGCATCTCGGACAACAACGGTGCAAAATTTTCATGCGAATTCTACCTTAATATATTAATGGTAAGCATTAACCACTTCATGAGAAAAAATTAAGTAAAAAAGTGAGATGCGGATTTAATCAAAAAAAGCAGTAGAATTTTATCACAAATTTCAATTACAAATTTGTTGTTCTTTACATATGGGGGTGATCACTACTCTACTTATGGTTGCACATTTTCTAAACAAAAGATGGAGATGTATTTAACTCTTCAGTAAATAAATATTCTCGAGAATTATCTATATTTTTCATGGGAAATACCTTAGATAATTCATTAGTTTACAAGGTTTAGCCAGTCCTAATTGAAACCAAGAACAAGAATAAATAATCTCAAAATCAAGTTTAACTTTAAACGTCCTCTTAAATTTTGTAGGATCGAATTAACTCTATAAGAGGGATGAATAAGATTTATAATAAATTTATAAAATTGTAAAACTTGTAGCACAGATAATAATAGAGTAACTATAAAAATAAAGGCGACACACAATTTTACCCAGCTTTAACAAAACTTATCTATTCCCCCTTCAGTTTTCTATTAGAAAGTAAACAATCGATGCTTACAGACATTGTAAACTCGCAACACTTGCCAACCTAACTATTTTAATTACATGCTTAAAACTCTGCCACTACTTAACCTCTCCTTGTGAATTTTCCAGCTATATACCGTGCTTCGTACATCTGTAGTTAAAGCACTTCGTGAATTCAATACGGTGGAGGTACAAAAGCCATAGCAAGAAAATAGCATTGATAGAGAATGACTATAAAATAATATATGAAACTCATTTTTAATGCTGTTACAAAAATATAAATTATAATTAAATGAAAATATAGCATTCAATTTAGTTATAACTGGTGCATTCTTGATTTTAGATCAAAACATGTGCAAACATATGTGAATAAATGTAAACTTTTATATTACTTAATTAACTTTAATATAATATTAAAATATTTAGGTTTCTAAAAATATATGTTAATTTTTTTAATGAAAAACTAATTTTATACATTTTATAATGTATACATGTCATTATTCAGTTCATTTCTTTTATAGAAAATATAGCAGAAATAATGGTACATATTGGGAATAGTGAAATATAGCAGGGCTTAAATCAGAAAAGGCTATTTGGAAATATCATATTGGTAGGAATCTGCTATAGGATATATGTGGTAATATGGGGTCATTAACTACACAGGTTCGTACCTAGTTAAATACTATAGTCTTATAAATTTTTAAAACAAAAATAAAACTAAAACTAAAATTACAATGAAACCTTTAAAACAAATGAGCCCAAACTAAATTCTTTTATATACAAAAATTGATAGCCCAACTAATCAAAATGAATGTAGCGTATGAGTAAAAATAGTACTTCTTCCCTCAACTAGTTCTTTTGTGTAATGACCCGTATTTTGGTAGCTAAATATTTTATTTATATTATTATTTTAAATATTATAATTCAAATATTAATGGATTTTAATATTGAATTCGTTGTTAAAAAGAAGTTAGAACGTTATATATTTATATAATTATAAATCGACCTCGAAATGGCGCGACAGTTCGTAATATGGAGTTTTGAACTTCAATTGAATATACAAGATCCGATATAAGTCGGATTTCTGTGAAACAAGAAACGTTGGAACCGTATCGATGATAATTTTCATACGAAAGAGAAAAATCCAGATTTTTTTTATTATAGATTGTTAGTTATGGCTAAATCAAATTTTAAAATAGCCACTATGGAAATCGTTAATAAAAAGATAACGTTTATTTAATAAATTTAAGGGTTTTTAATATAATTTGGATATCGTTCAACTCAAAAAAAAAAAAAATGTAAACGTTGAGTTTTAGATCCATATTAGTTTATATTGGAGATATATAAGATTCCATATGTACATATTGGATAATATTGATTATTATTATCAAATATATTATCGCTTAGGTTATACTGCTTTCCAGTTTGATTGTTGTTATACCCAGTTAACACTTCACTGGTTTGATAAACTTTGAGATGAATATCATATGCTGGAAAAATGATAATAACAATAATAATATTCTTGTGACAATAGCAACAACAAGTCATTAGAATATTTCAAATGCATGAGAAAATGGACCAAGAAAAGAAAAGTTATGATTACACTAAACATACCACATCATTCGTAAAAATATATACATGCTAAAGTAACATAAGACACGACTAACATACAAAAAAAAGATAACTATTCCAGGAAGCAGTAGGTATTAATAATCAAATCTTGTAAGGACTTCACGCCTACCCGAATACTACCTTTTGCATGTTATATATTCTTCACTGGTTCCTACTACTACTAAGGGTGCGTTCTTAACGAACAGAAATGGGATATTTGAGCTTGACATTTGAGCGGGGAATGTGAGCGTGGTACTGTAGCGAACGAGGAATGTGTTTTTAGCTACGAACAGGGTATTTGAGCGGGGTATTTAATTGTTAAATTAATTGTTTTGAATTTATTAAATACTAATTACATAAAACAAAACGACTATGTTTTTCATTACACGATCAGAAATACAAACATAAAGTACACAACACGACTGAAATTAAAACAAATACATGAAAACCTAAAAAACACGACGATGAGGTAAAGCGCTCAACTCCGCTAAAATAAACCCACGTATGCCCTCATCGATAAGCTCCTGAACAATCTCCACATTCTGCGCATCATTGCGGAAAATTGTCATAATCTCCCAAAGCTCGACACACGTCGATCCCTGAACAATCTCCAAGCAACGAGCAGCAAGCCGTCTCACATGGTCGGTCAAAAACGAGCCGGCATGCTTTACCTGTTTGCGCCTAGAGGGCTAACTAGAAGGGGGATCGCACGCGAAACCATCCAACCAGTATAAAAACCCGCTTCGGTAGGGGAGAAAGAAGTAGCTGACACATGGGCTGGTGGAGGTGGAGGTGCAGTAGGAGGCACAATATCAGGAATCGGGTACGCACAAGTATCTTTGCGCAAACAACCCTCGAACATAATGTCCTGCTCTCTGAACTTCAACGGCGAGTTCTTCCTAAATCGTTTGTATGGTCTTCCACAGCCGGTACTCCAAAAATCATCAGAACCGTCCAGATAATCTAACGTTTCATTCCATACACCGCCAGGTGTTCGTAGCAGTCTGTCCTAATCGCGAAAAGAGCGCTTCATGTTATCCCATTTATTTTTAATATGGGTTTCTGTGAACTCCAGATTAAAACGATCGTTCATTACTACCGTGACTGTTGAGCAGAAGTGGCTGACGCCCGTATCGCGCTCAGCTATAAACTCAATGCAAATATCTATAAACACGAACTCCCGATCGTCCGTCCAATTCGCAAATGGCTACGAAGTAGCAGAGGTAGACATCTGCATATCCAAAAAAAAATTCAGAAAAAAACATATGTTATAGAAAATTGAAACATAAACACAAGGTATAAAAAAATTCCTTTTTTGCAGCTTGAAATTGCTCGAAAAATTCGGTTTTTGGAGGTAAAGAGGGGTGGTTTCGGGTTAAATGGAGGAGAATGGGGGGGGGGGGGATGAAGGGAGTTTTATAGCGCCTGGAAGGATACGTTGGAAAATTAACCGTTGCCGTCGGACGCCAATGTTTACTTTTCCAACGTTCATGAATCGTCTCATCTGGAATGAGCAAAAGTAATTGTCGTGCAACGCATCGGATGCCAACGGTTACTTTTCCAACGTTCACGAATCGTTTTATCTGGAAGGAGCAAAAGTAATTGGCGTGCGACGCGTCGGACGCCATCAAAAAGTTAAGCGTAACAATTTTTGTCTGCGAACGCACCATAACCTATCATATTCTGTGCCAAGAAATGTTTGGTCCCATCAAAGTAAGACACACAACTACCCTACTCCATAGCCAAGCCACGTCCATTCTTTGAAGTGAAACCCGTCTTATCCCCATTCTCCAATCAATCAACCACCTGCCTTTATTTGCCTACATCAACGCATCAGCTAAAGAAAAATTCACTGACACCTACCTCTGTTTCCTTTCAGGCATTAATTATCGCCATCACTCAGTATTCACAATCATAGAGTTGCACATGAAATGATTACACAATGCAAAGTCATCCTACTATTTTCAGCTACATTTCCGCCTGCTACCTACCTGTATTTATGACAAAACATTGTGCTTATCCCCTTCTACAAATCTTACTATATATATATATCCCCTTCTAGTAGAAGGGGATATATATATATATATATATATATATATATATATATATATATATATATATATATATATATTTTGCTCGTTCTACCCTCTGCCAAACAGACGAAAACCAAACACTACTTGCATTAACATGTCATCTACATTTCAATAGTTAAAGAAGAGAGAAAAAAATGAATAACAAGTTTATAAGGGTGGAATAGCTACTGTACGTAGTGCGATGGGGATGGGGTGATTTCAGATGGACGGAACCTGCTTTTTGGGTAAGAAGAAGCATTGGAGAGGGGAGGATCGCAAGACTGGCGCCGTACTGTTTTGCATGGGATGGAGTTGTGCTTTTCGAAAACATTACAAGAGGATGGAGAACCGTGCTTCTGAAGGATAATTATGAAATGGGTTGAAGAGAAACTGGGGATGGAGGCCTTGATCGAGTTGGATGAGGTCTGGGCCGTGGGTCAGGTGGGTGAGGGCGCAGGCTCTGGTGATGAGGGATTGGCGGCCGAGGGTGAGATGGAGGAGCGACAGTGGTAAAATGGGATCGATGTATGGGGTTGGGGTTTGTTTTCAGCGTATTGGAGTCAAGGGAACGAGAGGACGAATTGTTGGCCCAGTGTGTTAACCTAAATACGTAATTGGTTTTATTCAATTAGAGGATTAAAAGTTAACTTGTTTTAACTAAAAAGAGTATTTACTTGGATCATGATTTTTTGCACAGGCGCGTTGGCGTTGAACAGGATAGAAGGAATTGGGGTTGTGTTTATTCAGGAGGAGGGTCAGCCAATATTTTAGAACTGTGCTACTGTGACCGAATAAATTTTTGTCATAATCTGCGAAATTAGCTCCCCAGGTGTAATTCACGGGGTAAAGTAGTAATTTGCAGCTGGGTTAGTGATTGGGAAGAAACGTGGTAGCATAATTAGTGGTAGAAAAGAATGCCATATCAACCCGCGTAAAGTGACTAACACTTTCGGGTATACTAGCATTATTGGATATTTTAAAACCATGTGAATAGTTTAACATTAAACCATGACTAAGTAATCATTAATTTATGATTTAATCGTATTAAACTTGTATTGTAATTAATGAAAACGTGTTTGGGGTGCAGGTTTGGAGGAAGAAGGTAGAACGATCAAGGAACAGGGCTGACGAAATTAAAAAGTGCGAAACTGATTGTTTTACTTAAGTTATAATCAACGCAACTTATATAATTATTTATTTAAAACATGTGAATTAGATAAATTTCAAAAAAAAAAAAAAAAAAACATGTGAATTAGCTAAGTAATAATCATGGTCTGATTATATTAAATGCAGAATAAGGTTTATAAATGATGATAGGTATTAATAAATTAGTTAATTAATTAAGGGATTAGAAAATTAATGTATTAAGTTGAACTGTTACGTATAATATTAATAATATGTTCATACGTTGATAGAATCAAACAAAATGGGAGACGTTGGAACCGTACGAACGGATGTTGTATACTGAAGCTGGAATTGACGAAGCCAGTAGCAGCTGGAATTTTTTTATCAAATTAAATGCTTGTTTAATTTGATAAATCGAACCGCTTTAGCGGCAATGGAAATCAATGTGAGTTAAACTCACTCAGTTCCTTCCATTTATATTTTATACACTTGGGTTTTTATTTTGTATGCTCTGGTTGCTGATGGTTAACTGTTTGCTAGTTATATATATTTTTGTTGATTTAACTAATGAAATTAAACTGTTGTTTAATTTCAGTGAAATACCAAATCGTTATTTTAACGATTTGACCCAATAGAGGAACTTACCTTGTTAGTCAAGTTTATTTTTAAACTTGTTTAATTGTTTAAATTGTTTGAACTGCTTGTGAATTGGTTCGTTATTTATTGTTATTAGTTAAATGAAATTGAATGATCTGATTTGAGCTAACCATTTTGGATACAGGGAAGAACATGTTAGAGGGATCCAACGGGATTCCTCATATATATTATTTATTTTCAGATTATCATATATGAACTGGCATGATTGGGTGATTGATTTGACTAGTGATCATCGAATGAAAATTCAACCTGTGTTTTGTTTTAACCAATGGGCGGTATTGGTTGAGTATTTGGCAGCATACGGCCTATAAAATCAATTGTTTTATAAATATTGATTTACCGTCAAGTGAATCATTAGAACTGAAGTTATAAGATTTATTTTATAACTGGAGACAGATTTTTAAATATTTTTTTGAATAAAAGTTTATTAAAAGGAAATAAATATTTATTATTTAAATTTAGAATTAATTATTAATTGATTTTATAAGGAAATTCTGATGTTAATCAGAATGATATATAAGTGAATAGAAATTAACCTAACGATTTAGAATTTGGATAATTGTTTTGTTAAGAAACAATTAAATGGAATTATTTAAATTAACTATATAATTAATTAATTTAAAATGAGAACTAATTGGAATCGGTTAATGAGATAACCGTGTTTTGAGTTGACTAAATCTAACATTTTTAATTGGGATTGTTATTAAATTAGTGTGTTTTAAATAAAATATTTTAATGAATATTGTTTTAATTTTAATAAGTTTTTAAAAAGGGAATTACTATTTATTTTAATTGATAAATAAATTAACTGCTGAAGTAGTTAATAATCGAAGTAAATTATTATTCTAATTAATAATATAGGAAAATTATTTTTAATTGAAATTCAATTAAAAAGTAATCGAAATAGAAATAAATTCTAACTGAATGGTGAAAGGAGTTTATGAACAGGTTTTATTTTAAACCTGAGTTTTATAATGAAGTTATAAAGAGAATTTTTAGCGAATATGATGGCTTATATTAAATGTTCCTTAGTTATTTAAATTAAGTAAAAGGAAATTAAGATAAACGATTTATAATAAACCAGGATTATATAAAAGAGATTTAAAGTGTTAAAGCGTTAATTTTACAATTAACGTTATTTAATAATAGGATTTAGTAAAAGTGGGAAATGGAAATAAGATTTTCAAAGCGAGAATTAATTGAATGGATTTGGAAAGGGATTGGTAAAAGTGAATTTGGTAAAAGAAGCGAGTTATAGGATTTTGGAATCAATTCCGAATAATAAAATGAATTTGTTTAAGAGGTAGAGGTTAAAAGATGACGTTGTATGAGGAATTGTTAATTATGGAATTAAGAAAGAATGTCATATCCGAGGAAGAGCTATTCAAAAATAATAAGACGGTTTCATGAAACCATATTTTGGATAAAATAGTTAAATGGAATTTGTAATGAGAGTCGAATGAAATATCGTTTTTTGGATTACAACTTATATCTATCTTAGGATAAGAACGTTGTTGGTCAAGGTCTGAGAGGTAATTAAAATACCCCAACTTGAACAACATCAGGATTATCTGAAGATGATATTAGTTGGTAATGGTAAAAGAGGTTAGTAATAATTTATTATTTCCATTAGTAAAATAATAATGCAACGTTTGGTGAAAATGCGGAATATATATATATATATATATATATATATATATATATATATATATATCATGAGAATCCCAAAGTAAAAGGGAATATAAGGAGATTACGTGACCTTTAACGATATTTCTTAGCCAGAAAGGGGACGTAAAGTTGGGTTTTGTTCTATCAGAATAAGCATTGGATTTTGTTGCCAAGTAACGAATAAAAGATATTCCGTAACATTGTTTTACGAGTAATAGGTTCAATTGATTTCCCAATATTATATAATAATGTGGCTAATGTTTTGAAAGTGAAAATAGAAAACTGGATATGATATAGGATTTTCCTAAGTAATAAAAATGAATTTGTGTAAAGAATAATCTCATGATAAATAAGAAGCGAAAATCTATATTTGTAGTATCAAAATATTAAGTTTTAAATTTACATTTGTTGTAATTAAAAGGCCAAGTTGATGCTAAATACTGAACCAGTGAACTCATTGGATTTTCGTGATTGAATCACTGTCTATTTTGATAGTTAAATAACCGACTATCAAAACTATCCAATACGATTGTTGGTACGAAAAGACCAGGATCGAATTTATATTTGAAAACCATTCCGACCAACAAATACATGAAGATATCAGAAGATGATCGAGATGGAGCATTGAAGACCATGGATCTTCATAAAACGGAAGAATCGCTAATAATCTCTGGTCTGCAACCAAAGATGTATTGTGGTTCTGTCGTGGTTGGAATCTACAGGTTGCAAGGACTTCTCCTACTGATCCATGGGGTGATTCCTATAATGGATGCAATAGGAGTGTACCTTCGGTTCATCCTATTCCTGGATGACTTGTATAGACGGATGTATGACATAGTATTTCCAAAAGGATCACGTACGTTGATTTCTTCAAACGTGCTATAGTTGTTGGTAGAGAATGGTCGTTCTCTTAGCTTAACTATTAGAGTATTTTTGTGGACGTCAATTAGTAATATCTGGCGGATTTGACGATGTGGCATTCAAAGTGAATGGTGACCAGATGTTCCAAAAAGTAATTTAAACCTCAAGCCTCATCAACCGAGAAATGACAAAAATCGGGTAGGCAGCATGGCTATGTGGGTCGCTCCCATTAGGGTGTATAATCACCTATCTAGAGAAATTCCTTTTCCTTCTTTAATCTATTTCGATGCTGCCCCTTTTCGGGAAACAGTGGTTTGAGCCCAACCGTTGGTGATATACATTCGATACACTCAAGCGAAATGAGTAGTCGGTCATGTGTGGGCCGGGTTGCAAGACGTTCGTGTTGAATCCAGTGTATTCCTCTCTAGAGATACACTATCGGCAGGTGGTCCTGTACCTTTTCATAGTCGGAACCCAATCTCCAATAAATGCCTGCGGTTTTAATTGTATACTATATATGTGGAGCGTGAGAAGCAAGCATTCCGCTAGATTGATATCTACTTGTATTTAGACACTATGATAATATCAGAAAAGATATTGATTTCATAAATGGTTTTGGGTTATCGTAAGGTAAAACCGTCTATATTTATTTGTGGATTTGTTCTTACGATTATCCTTTTCTTTCGAACAGATTTTGAACTTTAAAAGCAAGTTGGATGATTACCCTTAAAACTTAGTGTGTATTTCTCACTCTGGTTCACCAGACTGACCCAGTGTTTTGTAAATGCTCGGGTTAGACTGGGTTGTACAGGTTCAGGTTATCGACTGCAGTGAAGAAACGAGCTGGAAGAGTTTAGACGTATGATATTACATAGCTACTATTTCACTATGTTGTATATGGGGGCATGTTATTATAACTGTCCAGATGTGTGATGTACTCTGATGATTGTAAGTAGTTTAAATGCTCTCAGTAAAGTTTTATTTCTATATTATATTTTGTTCCGCTGCGATGTGAGAGTATGATTCTGTGTTGTGGTGTTTCTTCTTTTTCTTCTTCTATTCTAACTTTCTTTCTTATCTCACCCTCTAATTTCTTTCTAATAACGTTCCAGTGTTTTCGGTGTTAGGAAGGTCGGCATGTGATATGGAATTGTATTTGTGTCGATTTTCGGGGCCGAAAATCCTTGGGTCGTTACATTTTGCATATCGTCGGCTTCCTTATCATCCTTATTCAAAATTAGAGTTTCCATTTATTTGAAGCTGTTGATTCTACCGATTAATCAATCAAAGAAATTTATTTAGCTTGGTTTCTTCGTCATTTGATCACCTTACATGTATTCCCTTGATTTCTTCATCGTCAACTTGGATGTTAATAAATTCATTCGCACACGAAATTATTTTTTCTCTTTTTATTTGTTCGAACTCGATCAATCCAATGTATATGATGATAAAAGTTTATATAGGGATCGATTCCCTATATTTCGTTTGTATATTTGACTTAGAAATTTTCATAAGCATCTTCACCCATTCTTTCTGATTGAATTTATAACTTGTTTAACATCGTGATATATTCGAACTCATGTATATATATATATATATATATATATATATATATATATATATATATATATATAAAGTCAATTTAAAAACAAATAGACACAAGCAGTAACACACAACCACTATTGGATTTCCCCTTGATTTTCATCTCTCATATAAAGACAAAATGAACTAACAACTAGGATTTTGTGATTTCCAATTTATGTTAAATTTTCTAAATAGTCGCCCCTACATATACATACATATATATATATATATATATATAGTAATAGCCGCCGTACACTGCCAGTACTCATATAACCCAATAGTGCGCTGTATAGGAACCCGATCGATGCATGACGGTTGTCAAGAGAAAGAAATTAGAAAATAATGGAAATATATAAGAAGGGAAGAGATATAAGAAAAAGAAAAGAGAAGAATCACAAAATACATACACAAAACCTTTCGTATATCTCATAGCGCCTCAGATAAAATATAACAAAAATCATAGATATAAAACAGACAAGAAATAATAACTATATAAATCATATAATCAGAGTATACCGACTCATAAAGTTTCAACTAACAAATTATCTTTGAACGGCTCCATGGTGTCGCATAGTGGAATAATCAATAATACAAATATAATTTGAGAATTCGTCACCTCTTACTGATCCACCTGCTTAGCTCCAGATAACGCCAACACTTGCTACATAGATTATTCATCGATGTGCTTGATGAATACCCAAGGTAATAAGAGAGAACATAATTTTTTGGGTCAGACAACAGTCTGGTGTGAGCGATAAACAATCTCAAAATATTGTAAAAGTCGTAATAGTAATTAGAACAAAAGTATGGAATCCAGACCTGACATGTCACTACATCCATAGAGTTAGCACATAAAATAATACTCTTTGATAATTATTTTAGGTGTACCCTACATTAGAATACTGGGGTGTCTCAATGTCTACATTAACGCTACATACATCTAGCGACATCCCTAGGAATGATATATTAATAAGAAAACTAAAATACACCATTCATACTCACATGTACTCACTCAACGCATTGGATATATCGTATGTTTGGATCCACGGTAACTGTACCCAATCTGAGATGAAACAGTCTATATCAGGCTGACAACTTCCATTAGGTTGAAAATGAGCATAATTGTTATTCACGAGTCCTCTCGGATAAGCAACATGTAGTATGGATGAATATCCGAATGACAACCTTTGAACTGGCTGACAACCTACATCAGGTCGAAGACTCAATAAACACTTAAGTCTCAGCTCTCAAATTACCCATCTGAACCTACATACTAGCGGTCCCTTTTGCATATGTATCTCCATTGCAGATTTTATTTTGGAACTGTCCTCACACTCCCGTTTGAAGCCTCGTGGTCATGAACTACCTAGACAACTTCTTCTATCTTCAAATCCCACTACCTGAACCTCTTCTGACAGTTCCTCCATCTTGACTAGTAGTCTTGTCATCCTAACTCATAGTCTCATTATCCTGACTTGCAATCTCCACACACTGACTGAAGTCTTAATACCCCTCATCTTGGAGAATAACCACCCATCATCGAAGTTATTGTTACTTCCCTGTAACAACCCGGAATTTTGGGGACAATTTAAATTTTTTATTTTAGAAATTTTAATGAATTTTAATATTTAAAATAATTTATTTTAAATAATAACGACTAAAAATTTATTTTAAAACGAATAAATTTAATTAAATTAAAAAGGAGTTAGAAACAGCGCTGCAGTTTGAAAATTTGAATTTGAACTTTGACTGACTATACAGGATTCATTTTAAATCAAAATTGAGCGAAACCAGAAATATTTAAATCTGTTTAATCATATCTTTCTAACGAATCTGAAAAACTGAAATTTCACTTTATAATTTAAGAGTTATGTCCATTTTAAAATTTAGAAAGGTCGCTGTAGAATTTATATATATTTTAATATAATATATAACCCTTAAAAATAGCCATTTCGCAGACGACCTCTGTTTTCGATGAAACTACTTTTGTTGGAACCGGAATATCAAATTATTGCTAAGTTTCAATTTTCATAATTTTTCGAAGTAATATGTGAGTGTGGTAAAAGAAAAAGTGTTTTGATTGTTTCAGTCAAATTTAATCGACTCGAAAATAGCCATTTTTCAGACAGTCTCATAATTCGACGAAATTAGTCTTGTTAGAATCGTATCGTCAAAACATAACTAGAAATAATTTTTCTGGAATTTTTAGAGTTCGTATGTGGCCCTGGTAATTTAAAATGTACGTTTAAATTAAATATGAATTGATTTATATTTTAAATTAAAGAAAAACATATCGTAACAGCCGAACCGGGTTACGAAACATATTCCATTGTGTCCGGGACGGGGGTTATTAACTAGGGGCGACACTCGTTGGGTTTGATTTGGTGTTCGTATTGATAAACATGAATTTTTGAATTAATTAAATAAATTAAATAGGAAAATACGCTTATAAATACGGTATGTATACGGAACCCTAATTCTATCTGAGCAGTCGCCGCTTTAACATTTCCAATGGCCTGCGAGCCCCTAATTTCATTTGCTAATTTCTTCCGATCCACTTTATAATTTTCGAAGCAATCAAAAGCAAATCGAAGAACTTTCCACAAGCTTTACATCCATACGGTGATGATCCTCCTTCGTGTTGTATATTGGTTGGAGTCTGCGCTCAAAGAGCGCCGGTTTGCGCCTAAAATCCGGCGAGGTGGCCAGACCGAGTTGGCCGTCGCTCAAGGGGTTGGTTGAGGTCGTGGGGGCGGTCGAAGGGATGATCGACGATGGCGGTCCGGGGCTTTGGAGTTGGTGCGCGCGAGGAGAGATGAAGGCGAGCTAATGGGTTCTTTTGAACCAGTACAAACCGAGGAAGAAGATGATTAAAGGGGGCAAAGGCAACGCATAAAAAGTGTAATTAATTTAATTTAATTCTAATTAAATTGTGTTAAAATAAAAATGATCATATCTCATTCAAATCAAATCGGAATTCGATGATTTCAGGTTCTTTAGAACCGAATTGACGAGATCTACAACATGACATTGACGATATCTGAAACAAAGCAGATCAGAAATTCAGGAAATTTCAGATCAGAATTATTTTGTGAGATATCTATATTTAAAAATAATTAAAAATATTAATTATTTCTTGCTATTTAAATTCCATATATGTGTGTTAATTAATCCACATCTGCGATGTATGATATTTGAATTGCTGTTTGTTGATTACGATGGTTGTGATGTTCATGTTTGGTTAGTTTGGATTTGAAACAGAAATCATATTGTTGTTAAGAGAAATTAGGTCAAAACAAAAATCACACTTTTGTTAATAAAATTTGTGTTAGAACAAATTACCACTTTTGTTAATAAAATTTGTGTTATAACAAATTACCACTTTTGTTAATAAAATTTGTGTTAGAACAAAAATCACACTTTTGTTAATAAAATTTGTGTTAGACCAAATTACCACTTTTGTTAATAAAATTTGTGTTATAACAAATTACCACTTTTGTTAATAAAATTTGTGTTAGAACAAATTACTACTTTTGTTAATAAAATTTGTGTTAAAACAAATTTTCACTTTTGTCGAATAAGATTTGTGTTAAAACTTAAAATCTCATTTCTATGTTAGTAATGTTAACATATTAGAAAATCTCATTTTTATGCTTAGAAATTGTTGACATGTAGAATATGCTTTTATATGTTATTAGAATACATAGAAAAATATATAACACATAAAATATTCCTTTATGTGTTATTAGAACATTTTTAGCGTTATTCCCTTTTTAAATTAAAAAGTACATTTTGTTTACGTAGAAAAATGAAACAAAATTATTACATTTTGTTTGCATAGAAGAATGAAACATAATTATTACCTTTGTTTACATAGAAGAGTTAGACTAGATAGTCATTTTTGTTCACATTTGAATAGAAGTATTGAAAATAAAACGAATAGATTTTGTTAAACATCCTTTTTCAATAAAGAGAAATTATGTTTTTATTTTTATATTGTTTACAATATAGAAGTGTAGAATTAGAAATAAAGATCACATTTTTGTGAAAGAATGATTATAGAGATAAAAATTCATATTTTGTTTACATTAAAAGGATTGGACAAAATTCGTATTTTGTTTACATTAAGTAGAAAGAATTGGAAAAGGACATTTTTGTCACATTACATAGAAAGAAGTTAAAACTGTATATTTTTATACATTTAAAAAGAAAGAATTAAAACTGTATATTTTTATACATTAAAAAAGAAAGAATTGAAAATGTATATTTTTATACATTAAAAAGAAAGAATTGAAAATGTATATTTTTATACATTAAAAAGAAAGAATTGAAAATGTATATTTTTATACATTAAAAAGAAAGAATTGAAAATGTATATTTTTATACATTAAAAAGAATGGATTTAAAAATGTATATTTTTATACATTAAAAAGAATGGATTAGAAATGTATATTTTTATACATTAAAAAAGAATGAATTAGAAATGGACATTTTTGTCACACTAAAAAGAACGAAGTAAAAATACACATTTTGTCATTTATGAGGATTGAAACAAAAACATTAAATTTTGGTTATAAATAAAAGAGTTTAACCAAAATATACATTTTTGTCATTATGAAGGAAAATTACATTTTGATCATTAAAAAAAGGATTAAAGAAAAATTAACATTTTTGTTTACCTTAAAAAGAATTAGACAAAATTATCATATTTTGTTACATTGAAAAGATTAAACAAAAATATCATATTGTGTACATCAAAAAGGAATTAGACCAAAATTACAATTATTGTCACTTTAAAAGAATTAGAATAAAAGAGACATTTTTGTCATTTTAAAAAGAGATGAAGTAAAATATTCATTTTGTCATTAAAATGAATGAGACCAAAAATATACTTTTTGGTCAGTAAATAAGAGTTAAGATTTTATTGTCATTTGTTAACAATAAAAAGAATTTAATTAAAAGACTAGATTTTTATTGTCATTTGTTCACAATAAAAAGAATTGAGATGTTTGTCTGTGATGTTGAGATGTTTGACATGTTAAATATAATGTTCGTATATACAAACTGAATATTACACTTCCATTTACAAGTTATCCGACTTGTTTATGTGATTGGGACGATAATTTTTACAAATCGCCCAAGTGCACAGACAACTTATTATTTGGTTGTTGGATGAAAACCCCACACGGGTATTGGGATGATATTTGATCTACACTAGTCCCAATATTTAGTGTAGAATCCACTTTGGTTGATTAATTGGATGTTTGATAATTATTTATCTTGCTTGTTGATTTCATGCAATATATGTTTGTTGATTGAGTCACATTCCAATAAAGAATATTTAAAAAAAAATAGAAAAATATATTTTTATTGAAATGAACTAGTTATTAACTAGAATTAATCATTAAATTTAGATTTAATGAAGACTTCCAATTCGTTAATATTTAATTGAAATTAAATTAAATAAATTGGATTTTTGGTTTGTCGTGAATAGTGTCTTAAATAACACTATTCTTAAAATCCTGTATGAAAAGAATAACCTTTTAATTTAGATTATTAAAAGTTTTCAATTTATATTTAGTAATTGGAATAAAATAAAATGTGAGTTGGGTTTATTGTGAATTGTGTTTTTAAGTGACATGTGTTCTTTAACCCAACTGACAGTGAAAATTATGATTTGGAATTTATAAATCTTTTATTAAGATTTAAATGAGAATTTTCCAAAGGTAAAGTTTTCCAATTTAATATATTAAAGTGGAATTGAATAGGATTAGAATTAATAATAACCGAGATAAGCTTCTGTAAAAGAAGACCGATACTACATATGGAATTTAAGAGGCTTCGCCGTTATTCTATTTATATTATTGGTTGGATACCGAAATTTATAACGATTATATATTGATTTGATTTCTGGGAAGATTCCATATTTTATGGAAGATGATTTTGGGTTTACCGTGAACTATGTTTTAAATGACATTAATTCTTTAACCCAGTTAAAGATAAGATTAATTTATTAAATTTAAATAATCATTGAATAATGATTTGTGATATTTAAAACCAAATGGTGTTTTAAATAAATCCTTAAAAGAAAGATTTAGGTATAAATTTAAAGAATTTATCTTTGATAAGATAAAGCGAATAATTTATTAGAAGATTAATTCTGAATTAGAATGAGGCGTTGGATGTGTTTTTATAGTACTTGACTTTTAATTATAAAAATACGTTAGTTATTCGGAAAGACCGGGTTTAACCCATTCCAAATAATTACCACGACGATGAAGAGAACCGAGGTCGAAGATGAAGACGGTGATTGAAGACCGACGATCTTCACATCGAATGGATGAGTTGCTACTGAGACTCATGATGGGAGTAGCTACCTTGAAGGGGCTTCAGTGGTAGCCGTCCGGACTATTGTTGATTGTTTCGGATATGCGAGGAATAAGGTGCCTCCGGTTTCGTTCAGACCCAGAACGGACTTGTAAATGGATGCGTGTCTGACATTGGATTTCGTTCCATGTGAATTAAATTGATTTTTATTAATGTATATCTGATTGGTGGTGGGGAATTTATTCTCTTCTTAACACCCTGGTATATATTAATAGTGATTGATCGCATGGCGTGAATTATCAATGTGGCACGACAAGATGCAATTGATCAAGGCTTTTGTTGAAAAGCAGGGCCTTGTGGGATGATCAAAGTACAGCCTATTACGGCATAGCTTTGTGTACAGCGTGACTTCGCGAGCCTCAAACCCCAGTATGAGTCAAAAAGGGGATATGGACCGTAGGGAGTGCACATGTTTCTTTCTAGCTAGGAGTAGTGTCGGTGCTTAAACTGGCTGGCATTTTACTCATGTGGATGATGGATTTTGAGGCGCCTCAGATTTTTATAGGCCGTTAATTGTCATACTATAGATCCAAAGGGACCGGGAAGCGTGTGTTCAGGAATTGCCAATCCACCCCCACAGGTGTGGACCGGCCCTACCGCATCCAAGGGTTGCCCAGAGGTGTGATCCTGAGGATTTGCTAGAGTGTCTCGAATCGGAGAGGAGCTTGCCCCTAGCCTCGACTCATGATGGAAATCCAACTTCCAATACGACCTTGCGGTATTGATTGCAGAACTAGTATGGCGACATAGTAGGATGGGGTACTATGCCATCTATGATTGATATTTATGATTGAAATGTTTTTATTAAAACATATACCCACTAATACAAAATCCGTTTTATCGTATCAAGCATCTTTTGACCATTATAAGGTAAAACTCTATCCTTCGGTTTGCGTTGCATTGTGTGATGGGACTTGAGTCTTATAATGGTTTCATTTTTCTAAAAAGCATTCCGTTGTTTAACGATTTACTTTATTTTATGCACTGGCAATCCAATGGAGTAAACCCGTTCCGCGTTAGCGGAGTGGTCCTACGATTAGCCATATTAATTAGATAAGTTAAGTTAGATTTCTCATACCAGTCCCATGACTGACCTGTAGTTTGTTTCACTGGAAAACTCGGGTGCCCATATTTTCCACATGGGCAGTCGAGTAGCTTTTTGCAGATATATTTACAGGATCCTGGCTTACAGCTGAAGCGGTATTCGGAAAGCTCTGTATCCGAGTATTCTTTTCAGTTGTATATTTGTATTATTTTTTCCGCTGCTATTTAAATCTCTGGTATTATTGTACTCCTTTTGTGTAACAAGTATTCGTACTCTGTTATATTCCTGTACTCTGGTGTAATTGTTGTAATCAGCAATAAAATGTTCTTTAGTTTGTGTTCTGATGTGTGTTGTTCTCAAAGAAATCCAGGTTTTCCTTTACTGGGAAGTTTGGGTCGTTTCACTCCCATCAAAGAATCACCATCGTCGAACAATGAAATTACTGCCTTGAAGCATCACATCCTAGCATCACGAAAAAACCACTAGTCGAAGAGCCACTATATCGTATCCACTATCGAACGAACCATTATATCCTGCTTCTGTAAATTGCACCGTTGTTTACATCCGACATGCCAAAATGGCCAATAAATAGTAGCCGATATCGATCACTCTACCGCAGTCGATAACGTTTATGTTAATCATACATTGAACAAAAATTGGTTAAGTACATGTCAAGTGAAAATGTCTGACAACTTATCGTCAAGTTCATTCTCCATCTTCAAATTCGTCGCCATGCACCAAAGTTACTCCAACTCTAAATTAGTCCATATGCTTACTGCTCCTTCACAAATTCATTTCATCTTATTCGAGAATTATCCATGCAATCAATTAGTATGCTCTAAAATTCTTGCGCGTTTGATCGACGGACACTATCAACTCTAGAAGATGAGGATTTTCTTAATACTAAATCGCCTATAAATGATGTTTTAACCAACTAAGCAAACAATCATCCATGGAACCAATAATGATGTAATTATCTAAATTAACAAGCAAACATCAATAATAACATCCATAAAATAGATAAAACATATCTAAAATGATTGTTGATGACTTGGTATCAAAATAGCTCAATTCTAGTGATAGTGTTAAAATAACATGCAAATGGGTAAAAATATGAAATCTTGGTTTAAACTAACCAAAATACTTTTTAGTTATTTTATTTATTATTAACTAGGTTCAACTATCCTAAAAAAAAATATTTTAGGATTTTAAATCATCTAAAATATCAAATTTTTACCATACTGACAATTATAGTTCAGTGAGGGACAGTATCACTCGCTTTGGCCAAATCAGCCCAAACTAGTGTCAAAACATAGAGCTTGCCAATACTTGCCCAATGGAAGAAACACCGTCCAAATCTGACATCGTATGCAAAAGTTATGAATTTAACAAATTTATGGATTATTTAATAATAACCACAGATATAAAATAGATGAAACAGTAATAACTATATAAACCAAAGAATCAGAGTACGTAGGTTCATACAGTTATATAGAACGACAATAGAGTTTATACAAGGGATAAATAAACTCAAACTAATAATCTGTCTCAAATAAGAATACATAACACTATCAAGGCTTCATAGTGTAACTCAGCGGAATAAACAAAGATAATCCAAGTATAGATAGGAAAGACGTCATCTCGTGCTAGTCTACCTGTATAGCTCCAAGTAATAAATATACATGTCATCTGGTCTGCTCATTTGCATCGTCGATGAGCACCCAAGGTAATAAGAACGAAATAAAACATTAGGTTAGAAAACAGTCTGGTGTGAGTGATAAAAAATTTCAAAGTACTGTAAAAGACGTAATAATATATCATGGCATGGAGGGTATAGAGAATCATACATGTCAAGCCCCTATATCCACAGAGTTAGCACATAACAGTCGATATATGTTACACTATGATAAACATCAAGTAGAGAAAGTATGATATATGTATAAGTACTAAATGGTGATCAATAAATAAACAACATAGCATCCATCAACAATGCTCACATTCACTCACTCAGTGCGTTGGATATACGATAACGCTTGATTTCCATGATACTCGAATCCATGCCACTCAGTCGGCTGGGACCTAGATTGTACCCACTTATACGGCCTAAGGTAAGGACCCTCCCCTTTGGTCCAGGTGAATGCCATAAGTCTCCCATCGTCAAAAACCAGGAGGAGCCATCTGGTCCAAATGGGCATCACGCACACTACCTCCTCTTTACGAGTATCCGCTAAAACTGTTTGTTTTAATAATCCCTTTGCACACATTCTCCACAGCATAGTCCATCACTAGACTGTCCATAAGACTCACATTCGAAGTTGTCACAGTATGAGAACTATCCCTGACGGTTATTGTACGTCGTACAATATCAACATGTGTCTTCCATCTCTTTCTCTCTCTCCAATAGTCACCTCAATACGACTTAACGTCGTCTTTTCAGTATCTTGGAGAAAAACCATATGCTGCTGCCATTCTCTCCATCCTAGAATCTTCATCGTCGAATGACAAATCAACAGAAACCCAACATCCCCGCCTTAAGACAAAGCTATAGATCGAAGAATCATCGTATCGAAATAACTATCAAATGAACCATCATGTCTTGCTCCTTGAAATTACACCATCGTCCATGTCAAATTGGCCAAAGTGGCCAATAACGATAGTAATTGATATCGACCAATTCATAGTAATCGATAACAACTACTCAGATCACTTATTTAACCAAGATTGGTAAATTACGCATCCAGGGAAAACGTCCGGTATTCGTTGCGAAGTCCAGCTTATCATCAAGTACATCCATCGTCTTTAGATTGACTACCAAGCTCCAGTGTAGCTCCATCTTCAAATTCGTCGTCATACTCCAATGCTACTCCATCGTCGAATCCACCATGCTCTTTAAAGCTTCTTTGAGAATTTATGTCATCCTCTCAAGTATACCATCCTTATGTGCTCAATCAATGCACGTCAGCATTTGTGTTTGCTCGATAAGCACCACAAACTCTAAGGAATGAAATATGTTCTAATACTAGATCACTTACAAATGGAGTTTTAAGCAAAACTAAGCAAAAATACAACCATGCAACCAATATTCATACAAAATCCTAAACTAACATACAAACATTTATAACAACAATAATAAATTAAATTGAGCCTATCTATAACAATCAAAGTGAAATAAGTGTCCAAATAAGATAAATCTAACAATGTGATCAAAATAGTACACAATAGCGCTTAATAGCGTGTAAGCAGGTAAAATGTGATAATCATGGATAAATCTACTTAAATTACTATTTTATACTTTTATTTATTATTTACTAGGTTTAACTATCGTAAATATTATATTTTATAATCAGAAATCAGTTTAAAACATCAAATTATACAATGTAAACAATACAGTCCAATGAAAGATAATATCACTCACCTCAACCAAATCAGCTTTAAAATGTAGAGCTCGTCAATACGAGTCCGTAGAAAGAAACAACGTCCAGATCCGATCTCGTACACAAAAGTTATGCACTTGGTAAATTTGGCATTTAAATTAATAGTTAAATAACTAAACCATGATTAAATATAAATTAATCACCTTTCAAAGCATCTTCTTCCCCAAGAATAAATCCCTAGGCCGGTATATGCACCAAACCCATCTAGAATCGTGCACTCATAAACAAAGATACCAAGATTACCTCAACGAAATTTGAAACCGATCGCGCTAACAAATTCCACGTCAAATTCTCCATGTGCCCATGCCAAAAACCCCAACGCCAACCCCTTCCAGAAAAACACGTCCCTATACCCTACACTCGCTGATGTGACCACTGACGTCACCATTGGTGAACAAATCACCTTAAACTCGCGGCAATGGTGCATCTCACAGAGTTGAAGACGTCGCTATCCTCTGTTCCTTGAAGCTCTGACCATGCACGATGAAAAATCATGCCCTAGTTTTAGATCTGTGCAGTTTATCATCACCAATTCATCTCAAAATTTTATAGAAGATAGAGCTCCTCCGTGTGAGTGCAACGAGCCTGAAAACGTGATTTTTGGTTGAGTATTTTGGTTGCTATGATTTTCTAAAGTTGATGTAGTACGCCTTATTTCCATGGAACAACAAACAACAACCGATTTGGGATAGATGAAATCAACAGTAGCTGGCCTATAAGAGTGTGTTGATACGAACAAATTTTATTATTATATTCATTAATTCACAAATAAGTCCCAAAAACTCATGAACTCCAATCGACACGTGTCACCTACTGTCATATATGTAAAAATGTCCATTGAAAACAATGAGACTAGTCTTGAGATCTAAATCAATCGTATACAGAAGTTATCCTTTAAAAGTCAATTTAGAATGTTAGTTTCTAACATGCATTGACACATGTTTAATTTACGCACAGTCGAGCAATACGTCTGATCATTATGAAACTTAACAGCATTCAACAACTCACTATGAAATTTTCGAAAATATAAAATTCATAGCAATCCGACACTGTACTCCCAGAACGACTATTTACGCATATTTCGAGATCGATTTGAACACCAACTGGTCCGAACTCCAAATATAGTGATCCATGTACTCAGTTTCCTTTTAGCGAATAATCCAGACTTAACGGAACCGATCCAAGTCCGCATTCGATCATTTGTCAAAAAACTATTTTGAAACCGCCAATTGGATAATTAACAATCAATAATTAAATAAAATATTTAAATATATAATTGTTAAAATACAGGTTGATATAGTTTGTGCCTTTGAACTCCTTTTCCTAGACCCGACTCGCTCGCCCCAAACTCACACCACCCCAGGCTTGCCCAACAAAATACATCCAAATCACCTGTTTGCGATTATTGTTCGGCTTCCAAGGAGGCACCACCCTCCGGGCCACAGTAACATCCAAATCACCATCATAGATGCATTTCTCCTCACAAAAGCCAAATCCTATCTTGGTTTCTCCAATATTCGATCATACATGAAGAAAATCCCAACCCTAGATTTGATCCCCTGTCGGTTACCATTGTTGGATATTGTTCGATCTAATCAACATCCATTTAAACGATTTAAACTAGTATTTGAGAAAGAATAGTAAATCAAAACTCGTATAATTAGGGATTCATATCTGTTGTGTTGGATCCATAAAATCTGGACGAATCTCGAAGTCGAAAGGAAGGTTGACGCATCAGATCGAAAGCACGACAAATCACCAGGTATCCACGAATGCATAGTTCGATTTCGTCTTACGAATCGAAGAGGATGAAATCGGTGCTAGCCAACATTAGTTTAGGTTTTCTTTTCTCCAATTTTACTCTACGTTTTATGTTCTGTGTGTTACAAAAGAAATAAGGGTCAGACCCTTTATATTATTAAAATGAGATTTTCAAGAGGAACGTGTATCCCAAATTTTACCATTTCAAACCAAAAGAAAGTGTCAACATTTGACCCATTTTTTTAAGAACAGTTCTCGCCCTTTCATACATTCTTATGTGTGACCCTATAGGTTAACATAACATTGGCAATAATTTAAACAATGTTTAAATTATAAAAAGTAAGCGGTATTTAGCAACACATCGTTGTTACCCAAGTTATAATAAGATCAATGATTCGACATAACCTTTTCTATGACCAGTGTCCCAATGTAATATAATCCTTTTACCCAATATATCCAGGATTAAACACGAGGCATGAAACGTATCATCCTCTTTATAATTTAGTCATTTTTTCTTGATCGATGAGTAAACTATATAAAACAAATCAATATTTGAGCATGGCCATGCATTTAATAGTCTCACTCAATCAAGAGGCACATGGATATCACTACATATATATATATATATTGTAGGATTAAATTCCATCTAGGTCATTCATAATTTTTATTCGATTCGAGATGTATCCAATAATCACCTTTATCGTTTACCCGGTTAAAAGTAACTTTTGATGATATCAAAACACAAATATCCTCAAATAAAATTATAATGATTTCAGGTCCTAGGATCATTACATCACTATCACTATGAGAATAAATTATGATACTATTAATTATATTCCATGTGTATTTTCTCATGTTGGGTCAGTCCAATACGCTATTGTAACGACCCGTAGTCTACGCATCATAGGATCGTAGAATATTTATTTCTCTCACATACGAAGTCGTATGGTCATGTAACTTTGGGAGACGACTATTGGGGTCATTTCCCATGTTCATGATTTTTCCCGATTTTTAAATGACCATTTTACCCCTAGTTGGCACTGTTTTGGCCATAACTTTTGACTGGAAAGGAATTTTGACCTGAAACCACTTCCATTGGCTTCGGATGATGGTTTCTCTTTCCGTAGAGTGGTCACATTAGCCAAACGGACTTACCGTTTGGGAGATATGGCTGAAACAAGTTTCAGACGGTGAAAAACAGCTTAATTGGGCTTAACCGGGTGATTAGCAGCTAGGCCCACAGGGGAATTTCGGGTTTAGAGGTATAGGTGGACTGATTAGGGTTAGGTTATCACTTTCATTTCAGTTTTGAGCCGCCACAAACCTCCTTGAGACCTTAGTAATGGCCTCCATCCTCTAAAATCACCCCAAAACACATTTTTAGCGAAGATTAAGCCTAAACTACATCAAAACAAGGCCAAATAGCAACAAAGCAAGGTTGGAGCTACTGCTATACATAGGGATTCGACCCAAGCAGAGAGTATTTCAGATTTGGTGTTTCATTTGTGGCCAAGGTGAGTGATTTGCATAGTTTTTGCACTAATTACGGTAATTAAGGGGTAATTAGTGAAGATTAGCGAATTTATACGTAAATAAATTCTGGAAAAATTCTTAAAATTCTAAAATAATGTTTTAAGGCTCTGTTAGAAATTTGAGATAATTTCGATGTGTTTTGTTAATTGTATGCCTAAACATGATTAAGAGTGCTTAAGGGAAAATATGAAGTTTTAGCTACTTTTGATCCATTTTGATTCATTTGAATTGTTGGTTGTTGTTTGTGGTTGCTATTACATGTTGCTATGACTCTGTGGCATGTTTCATGATTGATTAGAATAGTTAAATTGCTCGAAAACGTCGTCGAATGGCGTAGAAAGCTTGCTGGAAAATTTCAGAAGTGTGCAGGTTCCGAACCGGTTCGGATCGGAGAAAGGGGGTCGGATCGGATTTGTGAACTGACCAAGGGGATTCGAACTGGATTGGAACTTGTCGCTGGAGAAGGCTTGGCAAAAAGGAAGGCTGTTCACTTAGAGTTGGGGTGGACAAGGGGATCGGATCGGAGTAAGCTAGGGAGCGGAGCGGATCGGATCGGGAGAGTGATTGGAGGCCAGATCGGATCGACATGGAGATGCAGGGCTCGGATCGGAAGCAAACACTCGGGAGAAGCAGGAGGGGAAGCCACGCGGATCAGATGGCAAGGAGGGATCGGATCGGAATACGTGAAGAAATAAGCTAGGGATTGGAGCGCTGGAGGGAAGGACACCCGACCCGACCTGGAGGAAGACCCTGACCCGACCCGGAGCGAAGTGCCCGACCCGAATCGAATGAAAGAAGACAAGGAGAAGGATCCGAACCCAGAGGAAGGTGGCACTCCGAACCGAACCGAGCATGGGTGACCGAACCGAACCAAGCATGGGTGACTGAACCGAACCAAATTCTAGAGTTGCTACTACACGACAACTTTTCTGAAGACCCACTCCAATTCGACCAAACCCGAGATGCAAAGGAAGTCCAAATGAGAAGTTAGAGCTTAAGATTCAGATGGGAATCAACGAGTTCACTTCATGATTGGGCTTTGCTGCGGGACGCGTGCTAAGGAGTTATCGACACCTATAGCTTTGGACCACTATGGTAGGAGGTACGAAGGCGGATTCAGGGCCATTATGGCATTGGTAGAACCAAGGGCTATGACCAATGAAGTGGGTCATTGAAATGTTTGGTCATGACTCCAAGTGTTTGGCTTGGTCACAGCAGGGTTTCTACAAGTCGGGATTCGTCGTTGCCTCAGTTTGTCTAGTGTTCCAAAGTGGTAGACGTCGTACGCTTTAGGCACTGAGTGAGAGGTGTGAGGATGGTTGCTATGGATGATTTGTTGCTATCATTTTGACATGCACACCCCACCCCCGTATTCTTACACCATTTATTATGGCACCTTGGAGTATTGTACGGTATGTGGTACTAACTCTTTGGTTGCAGGTCCAGGTTCAGGTATGGTTTAGTATACCTGTTGTTATTCTGTTTAGATGCTTATCGCTCATACCAGGCTTTATGTCTGACCCAGAGTTTTATGTCTCTTCTTATTACTCTGGGTGCTCACACGAGCAGACTAGAGACAGGTTAGCTGGTGATGCACGGGTAGATGATCCGGAGACGAGCAGGAGGCTTCCACGTAATATATATAGTATTCTCCCTGTGTTGTTGAAGATCACTGCTTGGGCATTGTTGGTGTATCTTCTATTTCAGCTTTCTTTTGTTTAGAGACAGTAAATTTGGAAAATTGTAATAAGCTGTATTTGGATTTCCGCTGCTTTGATGATTGATGTTGATTCTAGTTATCAGCTTATGCACTGTCTCGCCTGTTTTGTGTCAAGTATGTTATTATTATATTTTATTCCATGCGCTGTGAGACATTCTACAGGTTTCTTGATTAGTTCATTCTCTTCTTTCCTTTCTTCTGACGACCGTCTTGTGCTAGTCGGGCATGTGTACAGCGCACTTTTGGAGGAAATGCAGGCTGGTGCGAGGCGGGCCGTCACACTTGGTATCAGAGCTCTAGGTTGCGTAGTTAACCTAGGGAAGTTATCAGGGAGAGATAATATACGTATACGAGAGAGCGTATTTGTGATTATTTGGGTTTTCAAAAGCTATATATACATATATACTATTAGTAGTATAAGGATGAAGTCGTACTGCACTAGCACCACTATGGAGTCGTTAATCATTTCCTTTTTCAGATTGACGATGAGCCGAGATACTAGAGGTGCTGGTAGGGGAGCCAATAATGGGAATGCTGCTGACATGAGGACGATGTTTACTGACCTCATGAGAGAGATGCTTAGGGATGTTCAGAGGGCAGCTCCCAATGGTGGAAATGGTGGTGGCCCAATAGTGCAGGCGCCAAGAGTCGACTTCGCCAAGCTGAATAAGGATTATACTAGTCTTGGTGGGAAGTCGTTCCACGGAACGGAGTCGGCCACGGATGTTCAGGATTGGTTGGATAGTTGCGAACGTATCTTCGAGGATTTGGGTATCGAGGATGCGATGAAGAGAAAGCTAGCGTCCCGTCAGCTGCAAGGGCGGGCAATGAATTGGTGGAATGCTATAAAGGCAGCTACTCCCGAAGATCAGATTACTTGGGAGCAGTTTAAGGGTCGCTTTAGTGAGAAGTTCATTCCAGCTGCTCAGAAGTCAATGTTGTTTAAGAAGTTCTTGGAGCTCAGGCAGAATGGCAGAGCTGTCTCGGAGTATATTGCTGAATTTGACACTTTGTCGAAGTACGGGTTATCTCTTATTGATACTGCCGAGAAAAAGAATGAGAAATTCATAACTGGTTTGGATCAGTACTTGGGGGAAAAACTTATTAACCACATCGATGAGACGTTTGAATCGATTGTGGGGAAAGCGTTAAGATCAGAAAGTCTCTACCCCAAGTCGAAGACTGAAGTTGCATCCACAGAAGAGCCAAAGCCACAAGCTAGTGGTGGAGGCAAAGGTGGTTCCCAGAATAAGAGAAAGCAGAATCAGGCTAAGGATGGCCAGAAGAAGAAGAATAAGCAAGATGTGGAGTGCTTCAGCTGTGGTAAGAAGGGCCATTATGCTAGTAATTGTCGAGCCAAGCCAGCAGATAGGAAGTGCTTCAACTGTGGCCAAATGGGACATCACAAGGACAAGTGTCCCCAGCCCCCTAAGGAAAAGCAAATGGTGAAAGCATATGCTCTTAATGCTATTCCTTCTTCGTCGAATGCCCCAACTGCGGCGGAGAAGGGAAAGAATGTCGTCATTCAAGGTATGCTTTCTGTTTATGATGTTCCTGTTAGAGTTTTGTTTGATACCGGAGCTTCCAGTTCTTTCATATCTAGTGACCTGGTAGATAGGTTGGGATTGGAGCCCGAGATTGTCGATAGACCTTTAGTAGTGACGAACCCGATTGGCGGTTCGACTAGCCTTAGCATGATTTGTCGTAATGTGGTCTTATCGAGTCATGGATGCATGTTTGTTTGTGATTGCTTTGTTTTGGGCTTTACTGGGTTTGGCATTATTTTGGGAGTAGATTGGCTCCAAAGATACGGGGTGGTGGTAGACTGTGAGGGCTTGTTGGTGACAGCTAGAGCGGATGATAGGCGGAGGATAGTGTTTGGTGGTCTACCCAGTAAGGGGGTATTGGCTAGTTTTCTAAACTCCCTCGACATTCCGCATAGTGAGTTGTCAGGTTTGCCCGTGGTTGGCCAGTATCCGGATGTTTTCGAAGAAGCGACCGGACTTCCACCACACCGAGAGATTGAGTTCCGTATTGATTTGGTAAAAGATGCCAGACCTATAGTGATGCCACTTCGTCGTATGGCACCAAGAGAGCAGAGGGAGCTCGAGGTGCAAGTCAGCGATCTTTTGAAGAAGGGATTTATCAGAAGGAGTGTTTCTGAATGGGGAGCACCAGTTGTGTTTGCTACCAAGGCGGATGGTTCCCTTCGTTTGTGTGTAGACTACCGCGAGTTGAATAAAGTGACGAGGAAGAACAAGTATCCTCTACCGCGGATAGATGATTTATTCGATCAGTTGAGTGGCACGAGAGTATTTTCTCAGTTGGATCTCGCGACAGGTTTTCATCAGCTTAGAGTGGAAGCTGAGAGTATAGCTAAAACGGCATTTCGGACGCCGTGTGGATTTTATGAGTGGTTGATCATGCCATTCGGGCTGACCAATGCCCCAGCATATTTTGTGGATCTTATGAATAGGGTATTCAGAGATCAGTTGAATAAGTTTGTCCTTGTGTTCGTTGATGATATTTTGGTCTATTCGAGGACAGAGGAAGAACACAAGGAACATTTAAGAGTAGCGATGGAGGTGTTGAGAAAACACCAATTGAAAGCCAAGTTTTCTAAGTGTCACTTCTGGAAGAGGGAAGTGAGGTTCTTGGGCCATGTTGTATCAGAAAATGGGATTGCCGTGGACCCGGCGAAGGTGGCTACGGTACAGGATTGGCCTACGCCCAAGAATGCAACAGATGTAAGAAGTTTCTTGGGGTTAGCGGGGTATTATCGTAAGTTTATCCAAAGTTTCTCCAAGATAGCAGCACCATTGACCCAGTTGACCAAGAAGAATCAAGCTTTTGTCTGGGATGAAAGGTGCAGGAATGCATTCAAAAGTTTAAAGGACAAGTTGACAAGCGCACCGGTGTTAGTCATTCCTAAGGGGGATGAAGAGATGACGGTATACACGGATGCCTGTGGTACCGGACTGGGAGCTGTATTGATGCAAGGCGGTAGGGTTGTAGCTTACGCAAGTCGGCAATTGAAACCGCACGAGAGAAGATACCCTACCCATGATTTAGAATTGGCAGCGATCGTGTTCGCGTTAAAAATGTGGAGACACTATCTCTTGGGAGAAAGATTTGAGCTGTTTACAGACCATAAGTCGTTAAAGTATCTCTTCTCTCAGAAAGATCTGAATCTCCGTCAGCAGAGATGGTTAGAGTTCTTAGCTTCCTATGATTTTGACATCGCATACACACCAGGAAAGGGCAATGCGGTGGCTGATGCATTGAGTAGAAGACATGCCAGTTTAGGGGCTATGTTCCTTGAATGGAAGCAACTGGAGTTTATCGCGGGGTTTGATTTCAGACCAAAGTGCGAATTGGATCCAGAAATGTTAGCAAGTTTGACGATCAGACCCACCTTGATTGAGCGGATCGGCTCTAGTCAGAGGGACGATCCTAACCTATTGGAAATCATCTCCAAGTTAGAGATGGGTATCGATGAGGAGATGAACAAGTATGGGCTTGATCGAGATAGATGGCTTAGGAAGAATGGAAAGCTTGTTGTACCCAATGTCAATGGATTGAGAGATGAAGTGCTTAGAGAATGTCATCACTCAAAGCTGACTATACACCCCGGTGGTAATAAGATGTATCGAGATATGAAGCAGACCTACTACTGGGAAGGAATGAAAAGAGACGTTGGGAAGTTTATATCCAAGTGCATGAATTGCCAGCTAGTTAAAGCCGAGCAAAAGAAGCCTAGTGGGTTGTTACAGCCATTAGAAATTCCCGAATGGAAATGGGAGCAAGTCTCGATGGATTTCATCGATGGTTTACCAAGGACTAGATCGGGATATGACAGCATTTGGGTAATTGTAGATCGACTGACTAAAAGTGCAAGGTTTATACCAGTCAAATCGACCAGAACGGCAGCTAAGTTAGCAGAATTGTATATGAAGTGGGTAGTGAGATTTCATGGAGTACCTAAAAGCATTGTGAGCGACCGAGACCCGTTGTTCACTAGTGGGTTTTGGAGGAGCTTACAAGAGGCTCTAGGGTCAGAATTACATCTCAGTACGGCATATCATCCTCAGACCGACGGTCAGACGGAGAGGGTGAACCGTATTTTAGAAGATCTCTTGAGAGCATGTATATTGGATTTTGGTGGATCATGGGATGACCATTTGCACCTAGTAGAGTTTGCGTATAATAATAGCTACCAATCCAGTATCGGTATGGCTCCGTTTGAAGCCTTGTATGGAAGACCGTGCAACTCACCATCATGTTGGATAGAGACTGGCGAGAAGTTTATGCTTGGACCAGATGTGGTGAGAGAAACTTCAGATAAAATCAAGACCATTCAACAACGAATGAAGGCTGCCCAAGATAGGCAGAAGAGTTACGCTGATAAGAGAAGAAGAGACTTAAAATTCTCCGTTGGCGACTTGGTGTTTGTCAAGATTTCTCCGTTGAAGAGCGTAATACGATTTGGCAGGAGAGGCAAGTTGGCACCAAGATTCGTTGGCCCATTCCCTGTTCTTGAACTAGTCGGGAATTTGGCATATAGAATTGACTTACCGGAGAAGATGGCGGGAGTTCACAACGTATTTCATGTTTCCCAACTAAGGAAGTTCGTTCACGACTCAGACATGACTATTTCACCTGATCAGTTAGAGGACTTCGAAGTAGAACCCGAGGCGGTTGGGAACCGCAAGTCGGCCCGTATTGTCGCGCACGACATGAAGCAACTTCGAAGGAAGGCGGTGAAGCTAGTAAAGGTACAGTGGAGCGAGGACGAGAATGATTGTACTTGGGAAACAGAGGAGGACATAAAGAAGAAGTATCCAGAACTCTTTGCCTGGTAAGATTTTGACCTCGATTTAGCTTTCCGCATGCTAGGATAGGTTTGTTTTGTTTGTTTTGCATGTTTAGTTGATGTATGTGGTTGTTAGGCATGCGGGATCCTTTGTATGTTTTGGGTTAAGGAATTTCGGGGACGAAATTTCTTAAGGGGGGGAGAGTGTAACGACCCGTAGTCTACGCATCATAGGATCGTAGAATATTTATTTCTCTCACATACGAAGTCGTATGGTCATGTAACTTTGGGAGACGACTATTGGGGTCATTTCCCATGTTCATGATTTTTCCCGATTTTTAAATGACCATTTTACCCCTAGTTGGCACTGTTTTGGCCATAACTTTTGACTGGAAAGGAATTTTGACCTGAAACCACTTCCATTGGCTTCGGATGATGGTTTCTCTTTCCGTAGAGTGGTCACATTAGCCAAACGGACTTACCGTTTGGGAGATATGGCTGAAACAAGTTTCAGACGGTGAAAAACAGCTTAATTGGGCTTAACCGGGTGATTAGCAGCTAGGCCCACAGGGGAATTTCGGGTTTAGAGGTATAGGAGGACTGATTAGGGTTAGGTTATCACTTTCATTTCAGTTTTGAGCCGCCACAAACCTCCTTGAGACCTTAGTAATGGCCTCCATCCTCTAAAATCACCCCAAAACACATTTTTAGCGAAGATTAAGCCTAAACTACATCAAAACAAGGCCAAATAGCAACAAAGCAAGGTTGGAGCTGCTGCTATACATAGGGATTCGACCCAAGCAGAGAGTATTTCAGATTTGGTGTTTCATTTGTGGCCAAGGTGAGTGATTTGCATAGTTTTTGCACTAATTACGGTAATTAAGGGGTAATTAGTGAAGATTAGCGAATTTATACGTAAATAAATTCTGGAAAAATTCTTAAAATTCTAAAATAATGTTTTAAGGCTCTGTTAGAAATTTGAGATAATTTCGATGTGTTTTGTTAATTGTATGCCTAAACATGATTAAGAGTGCTTAAGGGAAAATATGAAGTTTTAGCTACTTTTGATCCATTTTGATTCATTTGAATTGTTGGTTGTTGTTTGTGGTTGCTATTACATGTTGCTATGACTCTGTGGCATGTTTCATGATTGATTAGAATAGTTAAATTGCTCGAAAACGTCGTCGAATGGCGTAGAAAGCTTGCTGGAAAATTTCAGAAGTGTGCAGGTTCCGAACCGGTTCGGATCGGAGAAAGGGGGTCGGATCGGATTTGTGAACTGACCAAGGGGATTCGAACTGGATTGGAACTTGTCGCTGGAGAAGGCTTGGCAAAAAGGAAGGCTGTTCACTTAGAGTTGGGGTGGACAAGGGGATCGGATCGGAGTAAGCTAGGGAGCGGAGCGGATCGGATCGGGAGAGTGATTGGAGGCCAGATCGGATCGACATGGAGATGCAGGGCTCGGATCGGAAGCAAACACTCGGGAGAAGCAGGAGGGGAAGCCACGCGGATCAGATGGCAAGGAGGGATCGGATCGGAATACGTGAAGAAATAAGCTAGGGATTGGAGCGCTGGAGGGAAGGACACCCGACCCGACCTGGAGGAAGACCCTGACCCGACCCGGAGCGAAGTGCCCGACCCGAATCGAATGAAAGAAGACAAGGAGAAGGATCCGAACCCAGAGGAAGGTGGCACTCCGAACCGAACCGAGCATGGGTGACCGAACCGAACCAAGCATGGGTGACTGAACCGAACCAAATTCTAGAGTTGCTACTACACGACAACTTTTCTGAAGACCCACTCCAATTCGACCAAACCCGAGATGCAAAGGAAGTCCAAATGAGAAGTTAGAGCTTAAGATTCAGATGGGAATCAACGAGTTCACTTCATGATTGGGCTTTGCTGCGGGACGCGTGCTAAGGAGTTATCGACACCTATAGCTTTGGACCACTATGGTAGGAGGTACGAAGGCGGATTCAGGGCCATTATGGCATTGGTAGAACCAAGGGCTATGACCAATGAAGTGGGTCATTGAAATGTTTGGTCATGACTCCAAGTGTTTGGCTTGGTCACAGCAGGGTTTCTACAAGTCGGGATTCGTCGTTGCCTCAGTTTGTCTAGTGTTCCAAAGTGGTAGACGTCGTACGCTTTAGGCACTGAGTGAGAGGTGTGAGGATGGTTGCTATGGATGATTTGTTGCTATCATTTTGACATGCACACCCCACCCCCGTATTCTTACACCATTTATTATGGCACCTTGGAGTATTGTACGGTATGTGGTACTAACTCTTTGGTTGCAGGTCCAGGTTCAGGTATGGTTTAGTATACCTGTTGTTATTCTGTTTAGATGCTTATCGCTCATACCAGGCTTTATGTCTGACCCAGAGTTTTATGTCTCTTCTTATTACTCTGGGTGCTCACACGAGCAGACTAGAGACAGGTTAGCTGGTGATGCACGGGTAGATGATCCGGAGACGAGCAGGAGGCTTCCACGTAATATATATAGTATTCTCCCTGTGTTGTTGAAGATCACTGCTTGGGCATTGTTGGTGTATCTTCTATTTCAGCTTTCTTTTGTTTAGAGACAGTAAATTTGGAAAATTGTAATAAGCTGTATTTGGATTTCCGCTGCTTTGATGATTGATGTTGATTCTAGTTATCAGCTTATGCACCGTCTCGCCTGTTTTGTGTCAAGTATGTTATTATTATATTTTATTCCATGCGCTGTGAGACATTCTACAGGTTTCTTGATTAGTTCATTCTCTTCTTTCCTTTCTTCTGACGACCGTCTTGTGCTAGTCGGGCATGTGTACAGCGCACTTTTGGAGGAAATGCAGGCTGGTGCGAGGCGGGCCGTCACAGCTATTCTCCAATATGTATTTATGTCTTGACATTAATATCACATATACTAATGATCAATGAGATGCGATCATTAGTCAATCAACATACTAGTCTCAATGTTCTATTTTTGTCCTATATAAACAATAGAACTTGACTAAGGACAATCAAGAATTATAATACTTAATATATTATATAATCTCATGTTCAAGTCACATACTTGAACTATATAATTCTGTATTATTATTCCAAGGACTTTTATTATGTCAATATTTATATTATGTAGTAAATATAACATAATAGAATATTTATATTTTATTTAAAATAAAATATGACATCAACGATGTTATTAATCCCATCAATTAGATTTCCTCTAGGGCATAAACTCCAATAATCTCCCACTTGCACTAGAGTTAATCAATCATGTATAATATACTCATGAAACCAGTGTTACTATGATACTTCTGCTGCGATAGAGTTTAAGTCAGTAGGTCAGCAACATTACAACCTTTTGTAACTTTGCAGATATGTATATTTTCTCCATGAACAACTTCACATAAAAAATTATATTTCTTGAATATATGTTTGGATCGATAATGATTTCAAGGTTTTAGGCCTGAGCAATAGCCCCATTGTTATCACAATGTATATCATTGGATCAACAATGAATTAAGTTCAATTATGAACTTCTTAACCCAAACATTTTCTTTCTCTGAATCAATATCAATTTCTTGTTTTAAAACTAACATTATTCACAATAATTAATGTGCTACCAATATATAACATCATAATTATTTTATCACTCCCACTCAATCTCTTGTATATATAAGGTTCATTGGTATTTTGTGGTTCCCGTGACATTTCAAGTTCTACTTTATTCCCATCGGTATCTTAGAGACTGTCTCTCCTTTCAAAATGATGCTAATACAAGTAATAAATACTTTATTCTCAGAGGATTTGTAGAAGTAATATCCTTTTCTTTTGTTGGATATTCCACAAAATAACACTTATCAGATTTGGGTATGAGCTAGTCAGATGCAGGACGTTTAATAAACGCCTCACATCCCAAATTTTTATAAAAGACATATTAGGATGTTTCCTAATCTATATATTATATGGCATCTTTATAATCGTTTTAGTAGGATTAAAATAAATATGAATACAATTGTTTCAAGGGGAAGTGTTCTTGGTGGAGTGAGTTGTGAGACAATTTCACACTCTTTAGATAGTCATTAAACTATTGGCTTAAATATTCTCTTTGATCTATTCGAAGAGTTTTATTTTATTTTAAAATCAGTGTTGAACTTCATTTTTGAATACTTTGAACTTTTTCAAAGGATCATGATTTGTGTGTGTAACGAACCGGATTTTTGGTCGAATTATTTTAAATATTTAGTATGGTTTTAAATATTGAATTTATAATATAAATGGTATTTTATTGGGTTATCGATTAAATAATCGAAATACGATTTATTTTGATAATCATCGTAATACAAGAATTTAAAATAATTCAATTCGAAGTTAGAATTAAATCAAAACAATTCAGATGATCAATATTAATTGTATGTGAATATAGATGATAATAAAAATATTTTATTATCAGAGAATTTATTTGTTTTTGAATTTAAATTATATTATATTGATTTAATATGGTTATTTTAAAAATACGTTCGAAATAAATTTCAGAAAATATTCTGTTGAGTTCAGTATAACGCTATAACATTGGAACGCCGGTCGGTACGCTAAAATAGCGGTTCACGATTTTTAATTGTGAACCCCGAGATATTTATAATAGATAAGATCGAAATCGAATCGAAAATCAAATCGATGTATGTTTTAAAAGAATGAAAGATCTCTTTATATCGAATTAGAATCAAATCAAATTAATTAGAAAATCTTTTTAATTAAATACAAAGATTGTGTGTACTTCTGGTTCCCTTCCTCTCTTTATAATAACGCGACCTCACCTTTTCATTCCTTTGTAAATAAAAACGAACCCGAAGCTTCCCTCGCCCAAATTCTTCAATAAATTCTATTAAATCATTTCTTAAATTAAATCATTTAATTCGAGATACCCCTAGTTTAAGGCGCGAGGAGATTCAGAAGGGCTCGATTTAGGGATCTGAGGTCTTGATGGGGGCGGTATTGGTTCGGGCAAATTGGATAAGTGGCGATGGTTTCTGGCTCACAGGCGCCTGCGGTGGCACCACTGGGATGAGCTCCGGTCAACTATGGGAAAACGCGACATAGAAGCTATCGAGAGTGATGGTGGAGGTGTCTTCGTGAAGGACTGGCAAGGTATAAATCACGATGAGGTTTATGAGGTGGAGTCTTGATTTGGTGAGGGATGCGATGGGTTGTTGGTAAGGAGATAAGTTGATCGGAAAGGGTAGGAGGCGCATCGACCTTGTTTGATGGTGCGAGGTCAAACTCTGCAAATCGAGATTTGAGAAGGGCGATGTATGGAGGGTTGCAATACTCTTCCTGTAGTAAACGTTGTTCAAGTCGCGATCCGTTGAAGGGTGTGAACGGATTCATTGCGTTCAACTATTCCTTGGCAAATTAAAGTGGAGATTTATTGGAGTGATGGAAGTTCGGGTCTGTAAAGGGGATGGTGGACCAGAAATGGGAATGACAATGGGTGTTTTGTCTGACAACGGTGAGGTTGGTGGATTTAAGGTATTGCTAAGGTGATAATAATGCAGATAATGATCCGGTGGGAAATATTGGTTAGAAGGAGGAAGTCAGAATGACCGAGAATGGAAATTGCAGTGAAGATAGGGCCAATTTGGATGATGTAGCAACATCAAGACTGTAGTATGAGTGTTGAGAAAAGAAATTAAGGTAAATTCTTGTTTAAATTTAATTAAGATATTTAGTTAAAATTGAAGTTAGTATACTCATAAAAAAAAGGGAACTTAAATTAGTCGTTATTCTAGAACTTGTTTATTTGCTATTCGTTAATTTAAAACAATATCATTTAATCGATAAATTAAATAAATCATATGTGCGAAGTAGATTTATTTTTGAGAAGATTCATAGCCACGATGAGATGATATTAAGCGGAATATTCGACAGATAAAATCAGGTGAGTAAATCTCACTCGCCTTTTATTTAGAATTATTTTTATTCGTTAAAAATGATTGTTTGATGCTTGTTGAATGCTTTCTGATTGTTCTAAATATATTAGTTATTTAGGGTGCCTATTATATATATATATATACACACACACATATATATATATATTGGTTTGGTGGTTGGATTCCCGTAGTTCCATTAGCGAATGCCCGCAGTATCATTAGCGGATGACCCTACGCCCACGTATATAAGTGGATCCCCTTTTTTACCGCGATATCCTGCCATGAAGCAGGATGGGTATTATTCCTGTTAACTAACGTCTGTGGATGCAGGGAAAACAGGTTGGAGGGATCCAACTGGATTCCTCAAAAATATATTATCTGTTTGTTTGTTTGCTTGATTTCACATATATTCATATATGACGTGTTAAAAATCAAATGATTGAAAATTGGATGATTTGATTGTTTTAAATATCACTGGGCTAAGTTGTGATTTATAAAAATATCTTGAAAAGTATATTTGAGATAAAAGGGAATGTGACGATCCCAAAACCCCGTGACACGGTGTTAAGGATAATCATTGGAATATAACACATTAGTCATCATTAGCAGATCACAGATAATAGCATAAACAGAGAATAAAATAATTTACACACAAATGATAGCGGAATCATATAGATATCATCACATCAGAGAAGCACAGTACAGGATACAACTTAGTGCATAATGATAAATAATTAGTCACCATCGCCTGAGGCGGAATCATACATAAGAGTACACAAAATAAATATCAGTCTACATCGCCAATGGCGGAATCATAATATAGATACAATAATGGCGGAGAAAATCCAAGTCAGCACGGTGTAGTCGAGCCTCGCCATGAGCCAAAAGTGCGTCAGAAACCTGTAACTAGGCTGCCCGTGTGAAAATGAGGGCACCCGAGTTTGCAAGGTGAAACAAACTACGAGTCAGTCATGGGAATGGTATGAGAAATCTACATAACTTATTAACAACAATAATAAGGCAAATCAAAGGACCACGCCACTTTCGCGGAACGGGTTTACTCCAATGAGTGCTAGTGCATGAAATAAAGTAAATGATTAAATCATTGCAATGCTTTTTATAAAATGAAGCCACTATAAGACTCAGGTCCCATCACACAATGCAACGCAAGCCGGAGGATAGAGTTTTACCTTATAATGGCAAAAAATGCTTCATACGAGTAAAACAAAAGTGTTTGATATTATTACTAGTGCATATATGTTTCAATAGCGATTTCAATCATAAATATCAATCCTAGGCGGCATAGCTACCATCCACTATGTCGCCATACTAGTAATACAATCACGTCCGCGTATTTCGTATTGGAAATTGGATTCCTTCATGAGTCGAGGCAAGGGGCAAGCTCCTCTCCGTTCGAGACACTCTAGCAAATGTCTCGGGACCGCACACAGCAATCCCTTGGATCCTCCAAGGTCGGTCCTCTCTTACTTTTGAGGATTAGTTATTCCTGAACACACGTTTCCCGGTCCTTACAGACCTATAATCGAGGCCCCTCGTATTCCAACAACCACACAGGTGAAAAGTAGATATAAATGTCAGGGCTGGGAGGTCACTGACACCACCATAGCTAGAAAGAAACGTCATGCACTCCTTGGGTCCTTCTCCCATTTTTGACTCATACCGGGTTGTGAGGCTCACGAATTCACGTTATACACAAAGCTACGTCACACAGACCATGCTTTGATCATCAACCACAAGACTTTGCTTTGCAACAGAAGCCTTGATCATATGCCACTTAGGCGTGCCACACAGGCAATCCACTCCATGCGACTGATTTCTATCAATACATAACCTCTAAGCTCGTACGTCTCAGAGAAGGGCGTTAAGCAAGAGAATAAATTCTCCGCCACCAAACAGATATATATTTAACAGAGATCAATCAACATAGAACAAAATCCAATGTCATACACACAGTCCATTTACAAGTCCGTTCTGGGTCTGAACGAAACCGGAGGCACCAATTCCTCACATATCCGTACAATCAACAGTATGTTTAGATGGCTACTACTTCAGTTCCTTCATGGTAGCTACTCCAATCACGAGCATCAGTAGCGCCCATCCATCCAATGTGAAGATCGTCGGTCTTCAACAGTCTTCGACTCTTCGACTTCTCAACGTCGATTGATTATTTGAAATGAGATGAACTCGGCCTTTTCAAATAATCCACGTATATTTATATTTTCAAATCAATTTGTCACATGGTTGGTCTATTCAACATTCACTTTTCAGTTCTTTAGTTATAATTTTCATGTTAAATACATTCAACCATCACATATCAAGCAAACACAACAAAATGGGATTATTTTCACTCTATATCGTCTATAGTATTTTACAACGATATATCGCCATTTTTATTTAATTTAAAACAGCCAAATTTAATTAGACGACGTTTCAGGTCGTATCGATGTACTGACGCTGCTTTTCACTAATTTTGATTTACACATATCTGAAAATCTAACCGTTGGATCTTCACAAATTTTATATCATTAGGAAGGTCTTTTCAAAACGAATCCAAGGTTTCAGTTTTGGGAAAATCCGACGGTCGGATCTTCCACACTAGCCATTTGAAGTTACGATTTCAATTTACGAACTGCCGCATCGTTATTCGATTTAATTTAATTATATTTATATATATATAAATATAATCGTTTCTGGCGCTGTTTTTCTTCAGATTTGAATTAAACATTCCAGACAATCCAACCGTCGGATCTTCACAAAGTTGGTGCCGTTGGAAAGATATTTCCAAGGCGAACGCAACGGTTGCGGTTTCGGGAAAATCCAATGGTCGGACTTCCCGCACTAGTCGTTTGAAATCACGGTTTCAAAACACGAACTGCACGGCCATGTTTCGTTTTAATTTTATTTATATTTATATAAATATAGTTCATTCAAAAATTCCTATATCGTTTTCACTTCAATTATTTCACTAACGCCTTTAAATTTTGGAAAATTTCGCCATAACCTCCTTTGTACAGGAGGGGTTGGGAAAATTCCCAAATAGCCACACGGGCGTCTCATGTCAAAAAGAAAAAGAAAAAGCCAAGCGGCTAGCCAACAGGCTCATAAAATCATCAGCCAAACAAAACAGTAAAAGTGTACCTATTTGTCGGGCACAAAATTTTATTCCTCTTCTCTAGCCCCTTTGCTATAACCTGTTCAATAAATATGCATGTACATATATACAATTTTTATCACTTTCCATTCGACTTCATATTTGATTTACTTTGATTTAAAAACACCATTCATTCTAATGTTGCATGCATAGGCAAAAATCATATCATTAGCTAATTAATGTATATTTCAACTCATGCACATTTATTTGAACAAGTGGCTATTTTTAACACTTCACATTTCAAAGATGATAATTTGGCGAACTAAAATAGATTTCAACACATGACTATTTTATTTAGTTCCTATGCATGTTAAAAATAATATTTCTTCACCAATATTAATTTCAACGTCCGCATATCCCAAGCATATCACATATATGATAAAAATGATATTTTTATCATTTAAAATATTTATTCGACAAATGATGTTTTCAACACTTCATAGTTTCAATAAAAATGTAATTTTTATTGTTCGATCTTTTTATTCAACACATGAACTTTTCCACTACACACACTTCTCAACACATGAGCATTTCCACACATGGATATTTTATTTATATTGTTCATATGAGAAAGATGGAATTTTTATTGTTGAAACTATTTATATATAAGGTGAATATTTTTCATACCTCATATATATTATAAAAATGTGATTTTTATTGTTTAAACACTTCATTCATTCACAAATGAATTTAATTTTCACACAACACTTTTCAATACATGAACATTTCCACACATGGATATAGTTTCAACATACGACTTTAATTTCAATGCATGAAAATAATTTCAACATATGAAAATTATTCTAACACATAAAGATTATTCAAAATTTCGGCAGCATAACGGAAGGGTAGTTAAAACCAGCACCGTCCCTAGTACGGCTCCTCGCTCTACCTTAAAACCTCGCGGTTTTTGACAATGGGGATTCATGCATCTAATTCGCATGCAGGCGGCATGTTTTATTTTTATTTTCAAAAATATTTCCAATTCATTTCAATCACCAATGGGTATTTTTCAACCACAACCAAACAATATCAACCACAAACAATTATTCAACCATTCGTATTTTTCATCCAATATTTCACACCAATTCACACAATAAATATCGTCTATGGTTTGTGGACGAGGGGAGTATATATATATATAATTGCTATATTTCACTTGCATTTAAACACATATATCAATTATTTTATGCATGTAAAATTCATACTTCGCTTATATAGCTTACACTACGCATGTACATGAGGTATACAACACGTATGTAATTTATATTTCGCTAATATAATTTATACACGACATTTTCCATTCAAATTCATATTAATTTAGATTTCTCACATTGGTTTTCGGAGTGCTAAAAATCGTAGATGACTCAGAAAAATCCGCGGCTTCTTCTATGTGGTAGAGAGCTTTCTTGCGGTCCCGATGTTTCATGTTTCATCGAATTTCATCAACATACCAAAAAGATATGATTTTTTCAAAGTGCAGACATAAAAAAGAACTCTCCTTTCACGATGGTTCAAAACTAGGTTTGCGGTTTTCGCGAGAACCGAGGCACGAGGGGACGATCAGCGAGTTGGACGTGGAAGAGGGAAGAGAGGGCTTCTTGTCGGTGGTGGTTTGGTGGCGTTCGGTGGTCGGGATCGTCGGCGGCGGCGCTGGGAAGGTCGGAGCTTTGGAGCCTCGATTCAGGCGGAGGAGGGGTCGGGGGTGGTCGAGCTGGGGTCGGATTTGAAGGGGAGGCGAGGGCGCGTCGAGCGGCGGTGGCGGCGGAGGCTGGAAGCGGCGGTAGCGGCGGCGATCGGGCCTGGAAGGAGGGGGACGGGTTTCACTGTTGGTTTTGGGGTTTTTTTTTAAAATAATGAATGGAGAAATATGATTGGTCGGTGGTTTTAATAAATTTTTAAATAGTGTTTTCTCAAACGAACTCCTTTTTAAACCCAACGACTGTCGCCCCTAGCTAAATACCCCATTTAGGAAATAATGGGATATGTTTCGTTAGCCAATTCGACTGTTACAGTCGGTTATTTTTCAAATTAAAGTATAAAACATTTAATTTTTAACTTTGAACGCACATTTCAATTTGCCAGGGCCACAAACTGATTTGAAAAATTCCAGAAAAATAAATCTAGCTATGTTTTGACGCTACGGTCCCAACAAAACTAGTTTCATCGAATTCTGAGATCGTTTGAAAAATGGCCATTTTCTGGTCGATCCAATTTAACAGAAATTGACCAAACACATTTTCTTTTGCCACGCTCACATACTAGCTTCAAAAATTATGAAATTTGAAACCTAGCAATAGTTTGACATCCCGGACCCAACAAAAGTGGTTTCATCGAATTCCAAGGTCGTATGCAAAATATCAATTTTCCAGGGCTATATATTCTATATAGCGACCATTCTGAAAATTCATTCGGCCATAACTTTTGATTCCCGTTATGAAACTTCGATTTTTCAGATTCGTTAGAAAGGTATAGATAAACAGATTTAAATATTTTTGGTTTCGCTAAAATCCGTTATATTCTCCACCCTGCACAGTCAGTCAAAGTTTGAATTCAAATTTTCAAACTGACTCACTATTTCCAATTCACTATTTTATTGAAATATTCTATTTCAATTGTTCAAATTCCTTTGAAATCACCAATTTAAAAATTTTAAATTGGCCCTTATTTTTCGGGTTATTACAATCTCCCCCACTTAAAACGTTTCGTCCTCGAAAAGGAAACAACAGTAAAATAGGAAACAAAATGTAAATGCAAAGTATTGTAAAGGTACCTTTCACCGGAGTTAGTCAGAGATATCCACTCTGCATTTGGGGTAAGCTTGCTTAATGCTTTCTTCAGTTTCCCAAGTACAGTCTCTAGGATCACTACTCCACTGCACTTTAACTAAATGAACCTTTTTGCTTCTTAGTTCTCTTGTTTCTTTGCCAACAATCTTTAATGGCTCTCTTCTGAGTGTTAATTCTGGAGTTATTTCTATATCCTGTTGCGCTGCTTCCTCTACAACAAGATCCGGATCATGCACATGTCTTCTAAGTTGAGATATGTGAAATACATCATGCACTCCAGGCAACCAGTCTGGCAATTGAACCCTATAAGCAAGAGTTCCAATTCGTTCGAGTATAGGAAAGGGACCAATAAATCTCAGTGCCAACTTCCCAGTTTTGCCAAATCTGATTACTCCTCTCATCAGAGAAACCTTCAAATAAACATGGTCACCAACAACAAATGTCAAATCTCTTCTTCTAGAATCTGCATAACTTTTCTGTCGGCTTTGCACGGTTCTCAATCGATTTTTGATGAAGTCGACTTTATCAGATGCTTCTCTAATCATATCGGGTCCTAACACAAGTCTGTTGGCAGGTTCTACCCAACATGCTGGAGATCGGCAGGGTATGCCATATAATGCTTCAAATGGCGACATTCCCAAACTTGCTTGATAGCTATTGTTATATGAGAATTCTGCCAAATGCAAGTGATCTTCCCATGACCCACCAAAATCAATTATACAAGCCCGCAATAAATCTTCTAGAATTCTATTCACCCGCTCAGTTTGGCCATCTGTTTGAGGGTGATAAGCGGTGCTCATATTCAGTTTCGTTCCCAATTCTATCGGGAAAGATTCCCAGAATTTGCTAGCAAATATCGGGTCTCTATCACTGACTATGCAGACGGGAATTCCATGCAGCTTAACAATTTCTTTGAAATATATCTGTGCTAGACTTTGAGCGGTTCTATTGGATCTGATAGGTATAAAATGGGCAGTCTTGATGAAGCGATCTACGATTACCCAAATGTTGTCATTACCTTTCCTGGTTCGCGGCAAACCATCTATGAAATCCATGGAAATCTGTTCCCATTTCCAACTTGGGACTTCCAACGGTTACAACAATCCAGCTAGCTTCTGTTGGTCGCTCTTGACCAATTGACAAGTAGGACATCTGCTAACATACAAAGAAATATCCCTTTTCATTGCCTTCCACCAGAAAGTGCTTTTGATATCGTTGTACATTTTACTCACACCAGGATGGATGCAAAATTTGGATTTATGACATTCGTCTAGCACTTCTCTTCGAAGGCCTGGAATATTTGGGATGCAAATCCTATTATTTAACCTGAGAACCCCCTTATCGTCAATACGAAAACTCGTAGTTTCACCTTCCTTGACCCTCTGACTGATTCTCTGAATGAATTCATCGTCTTTTTGAAAGGCTGAAATCCTATCAATCAATTCATGTGTAATTATAAAATTGGCCATTATTGCGGTTTTCCTACTAAGCGCATCCGCTACAACGTCAGCCTTCCCCGGCGTATACAGAATATCAAGATCATACGCTGCAAGAAATTCTAGCCAACGCTGCTGTCTCAAATTCAGATCTTTCTGTGTGTATAAATACTTCAATGATTGATGATCTGTGTACAGTATAAATTTCTCGCCCAATAAATAATGCCTCCATATTTTCAAGGCAAAAACGATAGCTAGCAACTCAAGGTCATGATTTACATAATTCTTCTCATGCGGTTTCAGTTGGCGGCTTGCTTAAGCGACTACTTGGCCTCTTTGCATTAACACTGCACCAAGACCTCTAATAGAAGCATCTGTCCAAACCGTTAAATCCCGATTGCCATCAATAATAGTTAACACTGGGGCAGTGGTCAGTTTCGATTTCAATTCCTGAAAAGCTTCTTCACAGTCAGAAGTCCACTTAAATTTCTCATGTTTCTTAGTGAGCTTCGTTAACGGACCGGATATCTTCGAAAAATCCTTAACGAACTTTCGATAATAACTAGCCAACCCCATAAAACTTCTAACTTCTGTGGGAGTAGTGGGCTGTTTCCAGTCTTGAATCGCTGTTATTTTGCTTGGGTCAACAGAAATCCCTTTCTCTGACACGACATGGCCAAGAAATTTCACTTCTTCTTGCCAGAAGACACATTTAGAGAATTTGGCTTTGAAGACGTTCTTCCTTAGAATCTCCAATACTTGTTCTAAGTGTTTTTCATGCTCGGGTTTTGATTTGGAGTAGATTAAAATATCATCGATGAAGACGAGGACAAATTTATTCAGAACTCCCCTGAACACTCTATTCATTAGATCGACAAAGTATGCTGGAGCATTGCATAGGCCAAACGGCATTACTAACCATTCATAAAATATGTCTGGACCTCTGAAAGCTGTCAAAGGAACACACTCTTCTGCTATTCTCAATTGATGAAAACCTGTAGCTAGGTCCATTCGAGAAAATACTTTCGCCCCATTCAATTGGTCTAGCAAATCATCGATGCGGGGTAATGGATACTTATTTTTAAGCGTCTGTTTGTTGAGGTCTCGGTAATCAACACATAATCGAAGAGTACCGTCTGACTTTGGGACAAACACAACAGCCGCACCCCAATTAGAAAAACTAGGTCTGATTAGACCCTTCCACAATAGTTGACGAGTTTGATCGCCTAATTCTTCTTTTTCCTTCGGCGTTATTCTGCGAATTGGATGTACCACTGGTCTGGCATTGGGAATTAGATCGATTCGGAATTCTATTTCTCTTTGCGGAGGTAAGTTTTCAACTTCTTCAAACACATCCGCATAGTTTCTAACAATCGGAATCTTTTCTATGGAAGTGGGAATAAGTTCTAATGCCGACCAAAATTCTTCTCTGTTTGGATTCGAACCATGACAAGGTATATATATGTGTCCAAGCTCCGTTCGAATTTTAACGATTCTTTTCGCACACCTTACTTCGGCTTCATATTTCGTTAACCAATCAAGTCCGAGAATGATATCGAATTCAGGAAAGTCCATTACGACTAGATTGAAAGGAAACTTGTAGAAAGAATAAGAGATTGACACTCTACAACATGAACTGAGAGTGATAGAACCACCTATCGGGTTGTGAACTTCAACCGATTCTTTAAGCTTTCTCCGTTTTAACTTTAATTTGTGCATTGTATTACTAGCAATAAAACTACGTGATGCACCTATGTCAAACAATACAGAAACTGGAATATTTTTAATTGTAAGGGTACCTCTCAACACATCGGGTTTACCTGCTCCGTCGGAAGCAGCTGGCGGGCTTGACCCGTCATAGACGTGAGCTACTGTAGCTTTCTTCAGCAAAGGACATTCTTTGACTAGATGATCGGTCACTACAACAAAAACACCATATTACAACTTTAATTTTACAACGGTGGTAAAAGAACCGTTGTAATAAATGTTTTTTTACAACTTTTTTCCAGAAAAGTTGTAATAAATTTATTTTTAACAACTGTGTTATTTTGACAGTTGTAATAAGAGCCTATCACAACTTTTATTTTTTGACCGTTGTAATATATGAATATATTTTAATATTAATTATTTTCATTAAAAAAATTAATAATTAATATTAACAACTAATTAGTAATTATTAATTAATAACCTATATATTAATATTAATTATTTTCATTAAATAATTTTTAATAATTAATATTAACAACTAATTAGTAATTATTAATTAATAACCTATATATTAATATTAAATATTTAATTAACAATACTTCAATAAATAAATAATTCATGCTAATAATTAGTAATTGACAACCAATTAGTAATTATTAATTAATAATCAATAAATACATATTAAATATTTAATTAAAAATACTTCAATAAATAAATAATTCCTACTAATAATTACTAATTAACAACCGATTAGTAATTATTAAATAATCAATAATTAATGATCTAAATTGATTATTTAAAATTAACAAATAATAATTTCTACTAATAATCAATCAAGAAGTAATAATTAATATTAACAGTTAAAAATAATATTTAATATTTAATAATTAAGAAGAATTACTTGTAAAAATATAAAAAATAAATAATACTAAATAATTTATTAAATCATTATTATATATTGAAAAAACAAATATAATTATTATTATTTAATAATTATAATTGATTATTAATAATTAAAAATTACTTTTAATAATTAAGAAGTAAAATTAACAAGTATGAACAACATTTAATATTTAGCACTTAAGCGATCTTTAGTATATAAAGGTAACATTTATCATTAGTATTTAAATGTTGCTACCATAAAGTTTAAATTTTTGGAAATCTCTTAATTTTATTTTAAAATATTTATAAAATTTTGAAATTTTCATAAATTCGTAAAAGAAAAAATATATTTTTTTAAAGTAAATTTGGAAGTTTACAAATTGACAGTTGTAATAAAGGAGTTCCAGACATTTTTCTTGCGGCAAGTTGGAGTGAACTACTTTTCAACAACTTTTTTGTTTTAGTTGTTGTAATATATGTTATTTACAACTTTTTATTTTAGCCAGCTGGAACGCATTCCTTGAATTTTTGGCTCCATTCGTTCAATTTTTGGTTCCATTCCTCAAATTTTGGCTCCACTCCTCAAATTTTGGCTCCGACCTTAAATTTAATCGTAAATCTTTTTGTTGCTTATTTCATTGAAAATAATCGCAACTCCAACAAAAATTCCATCTCTGAAGGTATCTTCTCATCAACAAAAAAACATAGTGGGCGCAACTTTAGCACAAGGCTTGTGGATCTGAAGCTTTTCATGATGTGTTGCTTTTGAAATCAGTGCCAAGAAGCCAACAATCATCCGGTTGCTTGTCTATTGCTTTGGACGATCAATTTCTGTTCGTGCTTTCAGATCTGAAATCCAGGTACTTGTTTCATCAATCTCTTTCCGACGGTGATGGCATGTCGACGCCATGTCTTGCCACGTCCACGCCAAAGCCTTGATCCGCCAGCCACCTCGATGCTAATCGTCGATGTTTCATTTGACTGCGTTGGCACTGGTCGCCTGCCCTAATTAATTTTCCCTACAATTTGTAAGTAGCTGATTTTAAGTTTTATTTCAACTTCCACTTGCGTATGATTTGTTTTACCCTTTCGATTTGTGTTATTATGAATAACACCATCATTAACTTGAGTTAAAAAAAAGTGAAGATACTTAAACAAGCACCAGTATTGGATTGTAATGTGCCTATTAACTCAAATTAGTACAAACTGCCTGCATTGGAAAACATAATCCTGGAGTTATGTATATTTGACTCAATTCTTCATAGACTAATTAATTTTGAATTACTTGTCTTTGCTGGTTTGATGAGAGATACTTAGCGTTATATTTGACAAATTAATATAATTATATTTGCGTTGTATTTGCGATAATTATGTCCATAGATTGAGATTAGTATTAACTCAATCTAGTTAGTATTAAAATTAGATTTGAGATTGAGATTAGTATTAAAATTATATTTGAGATTGAGATTGAGATAATTATGTTCATAGATTGAGATTCAGATTTATTTTGATTAGTTTGTACTAATTTGAATTTGAGATAATTATGTTCATAGACTAATTAACTGAAACCACAACATTTGCTGGTTAGTCTATGAAGAATTGAGTCAAATATAAGGTAGTTTTCATTGGAAAACATAAGTAGATGAACCATCTGCATGTGCCTATGCGCATTTTCTCTAAATGTTGTGGCTTGATGAGAGATACTTGCAGTTTCAAATGGGTTGCTTTTTAGTTGCCATTCTGGTTGAGAATAAACCTTGCTGGTATCGCTTACATTTCACTTTGGTTTGTGCACAGGACACTTACCTGGTTGATGACAAAACCAAATGCATTAAGCGCAAATGTAAGGCTTAAAGTCGAGGTAAATTTTCTTAAATTAGTGCAGCAGCTTGATATTTCCTGTCACTGTTGCGCTGGGCAATTTTATCCATGTTCTTTTTGCAGATTAGCTGATTCAATAAAATCATGGAGATGCAGGCTTTTGAAAAGTGTCTCCAAACAAAGACCATAGTCACTCCTACATGGATCACCATCGTTGTAAGATCAATATTCAAAATATGATATTCTAATGCAAGACCAATATTTAGTTAAATGCTATAATTATAGTGTTGCCTTTACACTAACACTTGCATGCTCTGAAGTTGTTTTTTGTAAGCTGTCGTCCTGTCGTTATTGTTTCTTAATTATCTAACATTTGAAAATAACCAATTTAGCTATGTTTCAGGTAACTTTAAGCAATACGTTCCCGTGAACTTGTTCCTGTTCCTTTCCTTTTGTCGTAGGCAGTGAATACGCGTGGTCAATCCCATTTAAAATGCCAGATGTGCATAAAAACATTGTGCCGAACTCCTCGCAGCTGTACAGGGAAGATTGCTGGAGCGACGGAGAGACGTCGATGCTATCGACGCGTGTTTAATCCTACTATGACAAGATTAAACAGGTATTATTATTTGCAAGTATATATTGGTCTATGAGTTTCTTCTGTGCACCCGACAGCTCTTTTGTGTGTGTGTGTGTGTGTGTGTTTTGTAACTTGTGTATATAATGTGAGTTGTGTTTGATAGATTTGGTATTGTTGGCTTTAAAAAACACTTTTGTTCTTTTTTCTAACAACAGACATATTTTTATGTAACAGGTTTGATCACTGCAGTGAACTTGCACCAAAAAGATAAGTGGCGTAAGGATTTCGTTGTTCGACTAGTGTACTCCCGTAGGATATGCATTTTTTTGTGGATAACTTGTGTTTGTACTAAGTTGTTTTGTAACGGTCAAGTATGTAATAATGCACAAAATGTTGTCTAAAACTTATTGTTTGTAATATTGAATATTTGAGTATTTTAATAAATTAGTTTGCAAATAACTGTAATATCTGATTTGCTTATGGAGTATTGCTATATTTAGTGTATTGTTCTTTTCAATTGCAAACGATGTTTATTTTTTTTTAAATCCAAATGTCAATCACAACGGTGGAAAAATGTTGTAAAATATACATATTACAACCGTGTTGCAACGGTGCAGAAAAGTTGTAAAAGATATAAGTATGTTACAACTTCTTAATACACGACGGTGGCTCCACCGTTGTAAAAACCTTTTACAACGTTTTTGCACCGTTGTAATATGATATATTTCACAACGGTGTTGCAACAGTGCAGAAACGTTGTAAAAGATATAAGTATATTACAACTTCTTGATACACGACGGTGGCTCCACCGTTGTAAAAACCTTTTACAACGTTTTTGCACCGTTGTAATAAGGTATATTTGTTGTAGTGGGTCTTGCGGCAATTAAAGCAGGAGCGAGGGTTTTGAGAACCCTGACTTGAACCTTGTGAATTTGTCTTCCGCCTCTTCGGGGCTGTGCACACATTAGAGTAGTGCCCCGGTTTGCCACAGTTAAAGCAATTTCCTCTCGGTGACTTGCCAGTCTGAGGGTTTGAAGATGCTGCTTGGCTTGACTCAGCTTGATTCGCGGCGGGCTTGCGCTTATTCCCGGCCTGGCTTTTAGCGCGATCCTGTTCCAGATGCCTATGGTCAAGGTCTTCGTAGTTACATGTCATTTCTACCAGTTCGTTGAATTCCAGCTTGACATGGGCCATGGCTCTATCATGATACTGTCGCCTTAGCCCAAGGATAAACCTCTTATTTTTGGACTTTGCAGTGGCGACGAGCTCCAGAGCATAGGGCGACAACAGTGTAAATTTATTTAGATAATCCTGCACGGAAAGATCCCCCTGCTGGAGGTTGGCGAAATCATCGTGCATTCTTTCTAGAGCTTGTTCTGGGACATATTTCTCCTTGAAGAGTTCTTTGAATCCATCCCATGTTCTTCCAGCTTCTCTATTCCCGGTGGTGAGAGATTCCCACCATAGTTCAGCTTGTTCCTGCATAAGCCAGGCGCCCATAATAGCTTTATCTTTGTCTCCAAGCCTTAGGTCAAGAATTTTCTCGCATGTTTTGAGCCATGCAAGGGCCTCTATTACTGTGCCAGTTCCCGAGAAGGTCTTGCCTCCTAAGTTTTTGTATCTCTTGGCTACACGGTCTAGCTCGAAGTATTGAGCGGCCGGAGGTTGTATCAAAGGTCCTTCTTGAACTGGGGATTCTCCCCTTCCTCGGCCTCGGCCGGCACGGCCTCCTCTAGCGGCGGCTGCAATGGTAGCCATTTGTCAAATTCTGTATAAGCAAGAAAAGAGTCAGCTAACAGAAATGATAGTTTACTGCATAGTTAAGCAAAAAATTTACGGAAAGATAACGATGGACTGATCAAATTGTTTTTGCTATTCTGCTCGGCTCATTCTAGGACTTTACTAGTCCTATCTCTAATGAGTGACTCGCCTTAGAATACTACTGATTCTATTTTGATGAAGTGTTTAATGTGTTAGACTCCAGAACTAAGGTTAACCAAGGCTCTGATACCAGCTGTGACAATCCCAAAGCCCCGTGACACGGTGTTAAGGATAATCATTGGAATATAACACATTAGTCATCATTAGCAGATCACAGATAATAGCATAAACAGAGAATAGAATAATTTACACATATATGACAGCGGATTAATATAGATATCATCACATCAGAGAAGCACAGTACAGGATACAACTTAGTGCATAATGATACATAATCAGTCACCATCGCCTGAGGCGGAATCATACATAAGAGTACACAAAATAAATATCAGTCTACATCGCCAATGGCGGAATCATAATATAGATACAATAATGGCGGAGAAAGTTCAAGTCAGCACGGTGTAGTCAAGCCTCGCCATGAGCCAAAAGTGCGTCAGAAACCTGTAACTAGGCTGCCCATGTGAAAATGAGGGCACCCGAGTTTGCAAGGTGAAACAAACTACGAGTCAGTCATGGGACTGGTATGAGAAATCTACATAACTTATTAACAACAATAATAATGCAAATCAAAGGACCACGCCACTTTCGCGGAACGGGTTTACTCCAATGAGTGCTAGTGCATGAAATAAAGTAAATGATTAAATCATCTCAATGCTTTTTATAAAATGAAGCCATTATAAGACTCAGGTCCCATCACACAATGCAACGCAAGCCAGAGGATAGAGTTTTACCTTATAATGGACAAAAATGCTTCATACGAGTAAAACAAAAGTGTTTGATATTATTACTAGTGCATATATGTTTCAATAGCGATTTCAATCATAAATATAAATCCTAGGCGGCATAGCTACCATCCACTATGTCGCCATACTAGTAATACACTCACGTCCGCATATTTCGTATTGGAAATTGGATTCCTTCATGAGTCGAGGCAAGGGGCAAGCTCCTCTCCGTTCGAGACACTCTAGCAAATGCCTCGGGACCGCACACAGCAATCCCCTAGATCCTCCAAGGCCGGTCCTCTCTTACTTTTGAGGATTAGTTATTCCTGAACACACGTTTCCCGGTCCTTACAGACCTATAATCGAGGTGCCTCATATTCCAACAACCACACAGGTGAAAAGTAGATATAAATGTCAGGGATGGGAGGTCACTGACACCACCATAGCTAGAAAGAAACGTCATGCACTCCTTGGGTCCTTCTCCCGTTTTTGACTCATACCGGGGTGTGAGCCTCACGAATTCACGTTATACACAAAGCTACGTCACACAGACCATGCTTTGATCATCAACCACAAGACTTTGCTTTGCAACAGAAGACTTGATCATATGCCACTTAGGCATGCCACACAGGCAATCCACTCCATGCGACTGATTTCTATCAATACATAACCTCTGAGCTCGTACGTCTCAGAGAAGGGCATTAAGCAAGAGAATAAATTCTCCGCCACCAAACAGATATATTTAACAGAGATCAGTCAACATAGAACAAAATCCAATATCAGACACACAGTCCATTTACAAGTCCGTTCTGGGTCTGAACGAAACCGGAGGCACCAATTCCTCGCATATCCGTACAATCAACAGTATGTTTGGACGGATACTACTTTAGTTCCTTCATGGTAGCTACTCCAATCATGAGCATCAGTAGCGCCCATCCATCCAATGTGAAGATCGTCGGTCTTCAACCGTCTTCGACTCTTCGACTTCTCAACGTCGATTGATTATTTGAAATGAGATGAACTCGGCCTTTTCAAATAATCCACGTATATTTAGATTTTCAAATCAATTTGTCACATGGTTGGTCTATTCAACATTCACTTTTCAGTTCTTTAGTTATAATTTTCATGTTAAATACATTCAACCATCACATATCAAGCAAACACAACAAAATGGGATTATTTTCACTCTATATCATCTATAGTATTTTATAACGATATATCGCCATTTTTATTTAATTTAAAACGGCCAAATTTAATTAGACGACGTTTTAGGTCGTATCGATGCACTGGCGCTGCTTTTCACTAATTTTGATTTACACATATCTGAAAATCTAACCGTTGGATCTTCACAAATTTTATATCATTAGGAAGGTCTTTTCAAAACGAATCCAACGGTTTCAGTTTTGGGAAAATCCGACGGTCGGATCTTCCACACTAGCCATTTGAAGTTATGATTTCAATTTACGAATTGCCGCGTCGTTATTCGATTTAATTTAATTATATATATATATATATATATATATAAATATAAATATAATCGTTTCTGGCGCTGTTTTTCTTCAGATTTGAATTAAACATTCCAGATAATCCAACCGTCGGATCTTCACAAAGTTGGTGCCGTTGGAAAGATATTTCCAAGGCGAACCCAACGGTTGCGGTTTCGGGAAAATCCAATGGTCGGATTTCTCGCACTAGTCGTTTGAAATCACGGTTTCAAAACACGAACTGCACGGCCACGTTTCGTTTTAATTTTATTTATATTTATATATTTATATAAATATAGTTCATTCAAAAATTCCTATATCGTTTTCACTTCAATTATTTCACTAACGCCTTTAAATTTTGGAATATTTCGCCATAACCTCCTTTGTATGGGAGTGGCTGGGAAAATTCCCAAATAGCCACACGGGCGTCTCATGTCAAAAAGAAAAAGAAAAGGCCAAGCGGCTAGCCAACAGGCTCATAAAATCACCACCCAAAAAAAACAGTAAATGTGAACCTATTTGTCGGGCACAAAATTTTATTCCTCTTCTTTAGCCCCTTTGCTATAACCTGTTCAATAAATATGCATGTAAATATATACAATTTTTATCACTTATCATTTTCCATTCGACTTCATATTTGATTTACTTTGATTTAAAAACACCATTCATTCTAATGTTGCATGCATAGGCTAAAATCATATCATTAGCTAATTAATGTATATTTCAACTCATGCACATTTATTTGAACAAGTGGCTATTTTTAACACTTCACATTTCAAAGATGATAATTTGGCGAACTAAAATAGATTTCAACACATGACTATTTCATTTAGTTCCTATGCATGTTAAAAATAATATTTCTTCACCAATATTAATTTCAACGTCCGCATATCCCTAGCATATCACATATATGATAAAAATGATATTTTTATCATTTAAAATATTTATTCGACAAATGGATGTTTTCAACACTTCATAGTTTCAATAAAAATGTAATTTTTATTGTTCGATCTTTTTATTCAACACATGAACTTTTCCACTACACACACTTCTCAACACATGAGCATTTCCACACATGGATATTTTATTTATATTGTTCATATGAGAAAGATGGAATTTTTATTGTTGAAACTATTTATATATAAGGTGAATATTTTTCATACCTCATATATATTATAAAAATGTGATTTTTATTGTTTAAACACTTCATTCATTCACAAATGAATTTAATTTTCACACAACACTTTTCAACACATGAACATTTCCACACATGGATATAGTTTCAACATACGACTTTAATTTCAACGCATGAAAATAATTTCAACATATGAAAATTATTCTAACACATAAATATTATTCAAAATTTCGGCAGCATAACGGCAGGGTAGTTAAAACCGGCACCGTCCCTAGTACGGCTCCTCGCTCTACCTTAAAACCTCGCGGTTTTTGACAATGGGGATTCATGCATCTAATTCGCACGCAGGCGGCATGTTTTATTTTTATTTTCACAAATATTTCCAATTCATTTCAATCACCAATGGGTATTATTCAACCACAACCAAACAATATCAACCACAAACAATTATTCAACCATTCGTATTTTTCATCCAATATTTCACACCAATTCACACAATAAATATCGTCCATGGTTTGTGGACGGGGGGAGTGTGTGTGTGTATATATATATATATATAATTGCTATATTTCACTTGCATTTCAACACATATATCAATTATTCTATGCATGTAAAATTCATACTTCGCTTATGTAGCTTACACTACGCATGTACATGAGGTATACAACACATATGTAATTTATATTTCGCTAATATAATTTATACACGACATTTTCCATTCAAATTCATATTAATTTAGATTTCTTACATTGGTTTTCGGAGTGCTAAAAATCGTAGATGACTCAGAAAAATCTGCGGCTTCTTCTATGTGGTAGAGAGCTTCCTTGCGGTCCTGATGTTTCCTGTTTCATCGAATTTCATCAACATACCAAAAAGATATGATTTTTTCAAAGTGCAAACATAAAAAAGAACTCACCTTTCACAATGGTTCAAAACTAGGTTTGCGGTTTTCGCGAGAACCGAGGCATGAGGGGACGATCGGCGAGTTGGACGTGGAAGAGGGAAGAGAGGGCTTCCTGTCGGTGGTGGTTTGGTGGCGTTCGGTGGTCGGGATTGTCGGCGGCGGCGCTGGGAAGGTCGGGGCTTTGGAGCCTCGATTCAGGCGGAGGAGGGGTCGGGGGTGGTCGAGCTGGGGTCGGATTTGAAGCGGAGGCGAAGGCGCGTCGAGCGGCGGTGGTGGCGGAGGCTGGAAGCGGCGGTAGCGGCGACGATCGAGCCTGGAAGGGGGGACGGGTTTCGCCGTTGGTTTTCGGTTTTTTTAAATAAAATAATGAATGGAGAAATATGATTGGTCGGTGGTTTTAATAAATTTTTAAATAGTGTTTTCTCAAACGAACTCCTTTTTAAACCCAACGATTGTCGCCCCTAGCTAAATACCACCATTCTGGACACAATGGGATATGTTTCGTTAGCCAATTCGACTGTTACAGTCAGTTATTTTTCAAATTAAAGTATAAAACATTTAATTTTTAACTTTGAACGCACATTTCAATTTGCCAGGGCCACAAACTGATTCGAAAAATTCCAAAAAAATAAATCTAGCTATGTTTTGACGCTACGGTCTCAACAAAACTAGTTTCATCGAATTCTGAGATCGTTTGAAAAATGGCCATTTTATGGTCGATCCAATTTAACAGAAATTGACCAAACACATTTTCTTTTGCCACGCTCACATACTAGCTTCAAAAATTATGAAATTTGAAACCTAGCAATAGTTTGACATCCTGGACCCAACAAAAGTGGTTTCGTCGAATTCCGAGGTCGTATGCAAAATATCAATTTTCCAGGGCTATATATTCTATATAGCGACCATTCTGAAAATTCATTCGGCCATAATTTTTGATTCCCGTTATGAAACTTCGATTTTTCAGATTCGTTAGAAAGGTATAGATAAACAGATTTAAATATTTTTGGTTTCGCTAAAATCCGTTATATTCTCCACCCTGCACAGTCAGTCAAAGTTTGAATTCAAATTTTCAAACTGACTCACTATTTCCAATTCACTATTTTTTTGAAATATTCTATTTCAATTGTTCAAATTCCTTTGAAATCACCAATATTAAAATTTTAAATTGGCCCCTATTTTCCGGGTTATTACAGGGAAATTCTATTTTAAAATAGAATTTGAAATTTGAGTAGAATAAAAATATTAACTTGTTTTAAAAGAAATAAATCAAGTAGTTCCTTTATAAACTAAGTTTATAAATAGTTCATTTATAAACGAAGTTTATAAATAAAGTGAAATGAATTATCATTGGATAATTCAGAAATAAAAATCCAAGTGTGAATTTAAAAGGGGAAAATTTATTTTTCCAAATAGAAATTTTATTCCAAATGAATTTGAAATGGACTTGTTTAAATTTATAAACAAGTAAAATAAATGGTGCTTGTAAATGAAAAGGAAAATTATCATTGGATAATTCGAATTTTTAAATTCAAATGTGAATTTAAAAATAGAAGTAGGGAAAATCGTTTAAAGAAATAAACGATGGAATTTATTCTGATGTTCAGAATATAAGTTGAACGTAAATAAATCAACAAGGATATATGATTTGAATTCGATTTATTCGAATTTATTTAAATAGAAGTTAAATTGAATATGGACATAAATTGGGTGTCATATTGATAAGTTATAAGGAATAGAAATTTCCAAAGTAAGATTTTGGTTTTAAATAGATTTTGAAATAGACTTGTTTAAATAAACAAGGAAATTTATAAAATAGTATTTATAAATAAAATGAATAAATTATCAAGAGATAATTTAAATATAGAGATTTGAAAAATAGAATTTGAATGGAGTTTGAATATAGAAATTCAAACGGGATTAGAATAGAGAATTTAAATATAGAATTTGAATATATAAATTTAAATAAATGTTGAATATGGAAATTTTAAAGGAAATTCAAAATTAGAATTTGAATATAGGAATGTAAATAGAATTTGAATAAGGGAATTTGAAATAGAATTTGAATAAGAGGATTTAAATAAAATTTGAATAATAGAATTAAAAGGAGTTTGAATATTCGAAATTTCAAATAGAATTAAATCGGAGTTTGAATATTTGAAATTCAAATAGAATAAATATGGAATTTGAATTCAAAGAGAATTAAATAGGGAATTTGAATGTAGAATTCAAAAAAAGAATTCAAATGGAATTTAAACTAAAGAATTTGAATATAGCATTCAAATGGAATTTTAAACTATGGATTTTAAATATATAATTCAAATGGAATTTAGAATAATGGAGTTTGAATATTAGAATTCAAATAGAGTTAAAATGAGATTTAATTTATTATAAATGAAGTCCAAAAGTTTATGTATATAAATATAATTAAAACGAACTCGCCACAGCGCTGCAGTTCGAAATTTGGCGTTTCGAACTTCAATTGAGTATACCGAACTCAATTGAAGTCGGAATTCTTTGAAACAAGAAACGTCAGGACCGATTTGATAATAGTTTTCAAATGGAGGAGAAAAATATGGATTTCGTCGAATAGATTTTGCGTTATATCAAAATCAAATTTTCAGAAAAACAGCGCCATAACCATTTAAAAACCATAACGGTTTATTTAATTTTATAAAAGGATTTTAAGCGAATAAAATCCGAATTTCTATTTAGAAAATTTCAGATTTGAGTTGTAAATTATATGTGAACTCAGGTGGAGTAATGAATTGATTTTTGAATCAGAAATCAGATTTTTGTTTATTGAATAGGATTAACTAATATGAATAGTAATTTGTTAAATGAGATTTTTAATTGATATTGGGCTTTGAATAAGTGAATTCGATTTGAAAATTTATATTCGAAATCAAAAAGGAAACTAGAATTTGAAATTGAAATTCAGTTTGGTTATGAGCAAGTTAAATATTTTGTTTGAACATGTTATGTTCAAACAAAGAAGGAAATAGGCAAAATAGCTAATTAAAGAATAAATGAGCGAAACTGAATTTAAACGATTGGATTGAGTTGAATTGAATTGAAAACAGGTAAGCATGTGTTAGACAGGTATGGGATGAAGTATATGAAGATTTTAATTTATGTGCCCAACAAAAAGGTACATGTTTAAATTCATATATGAGGTTTTATGCGCCGAATCGGCAAGCCACTTGGCTTTTTGATTTTCTTTTGAATGAAAGGGCCATGGGAGGCTATTTGAAATATCCCGAAGCTCCCGGTACAAGGGAGGTTATGGAGAATTTTTCTGGGAATTTAAGGAGTTAGAATATTTTTAAGAAATTTTGATAGTTAGAAATCAATATATCAACATATATTGAATTCGATAAGGAAACGAATTAAAAATAGAATATTTTAAACAAAAAGGAAAATCGATAAGCTGTAATAGAAAGAGAAAAATATATACGTTTAAAAATGAATAATTGGTTTTTATAATGTTGATCATTCGGGAATAAATGTTTTGTCTATTTCGAAGTTAAGAATGTTTTCAGTCAAGGTCTGAGAGGTAGTTATACCCCAACTCGATTGATTTCATTTTTAATTGATAAATAGCAAGATCCGTTCTCGAAGAGAAGTGTTGAATAAGAGTTAGTTGAATAAATATTTTGGGTTTTTGTAACGATGTTTTACACAGCATTCATTTTAACCCAAGTGGTGGAAATTTTGGCAATATAAAAGTAAATTTTTCCTGAGTATAATTAGAGCGATCGGGAAAGAGATAAGTGAATTAAATTGTTTTCAATTGCAAATAGAGACATTTTCTAGATATAGAAAATAAAAGAAATTGATATTTAGAAACGTTTTCCGAATGGCGTAAGAGGCCAAGATGATTATCGAAATTATTTAGTTAACAAATATTGATAGAGAAATAGAGAAATGAATAAATTAATGAAATATTAATTAACAGGCCCAGTGATTGATTGATGTTATGTATGAATGGATGTTTGTTTATTTTTCTTCGATAGTTAAAGAACCGACTATCGAAGTATTTGCCAATATCGTTGTCAATATGGAGAGACCGGTTGGATTATTATCCGAGAACCACTCTATATTGGCAGTAGCGTTGCGAATCAGATTATATGAAGATAATCGAAGACGGAGTAAAGTGCAAGGACTTTTTCTATTAATAGAAATTGTGCCTTCGGTTTCGTTCAATCCCTGAACGAACGTAAATGGACGAATGTCTGACAGAGTATTTCCAATGATCAAAAATGTTGGTCTGTATAAATATACATGGTGGCAACGGATTTATTCCCTTAGCATAATATCCAGAATATATTTGTGCAAATCAATTAGTGATTAACGGATCCGACAATGTGGTATTCAAAGTGATTGTGCTATCAATGAATAGAAAGTAATCGTAGCCTCAGGCCTCAACAACCGGGAAATGACAAAAATTGGGCAGGCAGCATGGCTATGTGGGTCACTCCCATTAGGGTGTATAATCACTTATCTAGAGATTCATTTAATTTCTTATTATGTTCGATGTTGTCCTATTCGGGAGACGGTTGCTAATCCCAACCGTTGGTGATATACATTCGATACACTCAAGCGAAATGAGTGGTCGGTCATGTGTGGGCCGGGTTACAAGATGTTCTTGTTGAACCCAGTGTATTCCTCTCTAGAGATACACTAGCGGAAGGTGGTTTCATACCTTGTCATGTTGGAAATCCAATCTCCAATAAGCGCCCTGCGGTTTTTGATTTTATACTATGTATGTGGAGCATGAGATGCAAGCGTTTCTGCTAGATTGTTATTTATTTGATTTAGACACTGTTATAATATCACTGGATTTTCGTATCAAAGTGTTTTGGGTTATAGTAAGGTAAAAACCGTCCGTGTTTATGTGCGGGCTGGTCTTACTATTATCTTTTCGTTCGAAAGGATTTTGAAAGTTAAACAAATGGTTGGTGTTTACTCACACTAGTCCCATGACTGACCCAGAGTTTATTTTGTTTTTGTTTTCCCTAAACACTTGGGTGCCCAAATTTGTACGGGTAGTCAAGTAGTCGGGATTTTTACAGATTTATTTGGAGGAGCTGGAAGCAGGAGGCTTCACCAATTAGCTGTAGATTATCATATTTCCGCTATGTACTATGTTGTATCTGGAAACAGGTGTTTATAACTGTTCAAGGAATAACTGTTGTGTTCTGATAATGGTATGTATATACAGTTACTGATTTGTATTTCAAAAAGTTATGTTATATAATATATTTTATTCGTTCTGCTGTGAGTTTGTGATCTTCATTTTCTTCTATTCTAATATTTCTTTCTTTCTATTTCTCATCCTCTAACTTCTTTCTAATAATGATTCGTATTTCTGTGCAATTTGGGTTGGACGTGTGGTGTTATTAGTCGACTCAGATAGTACGGATTTGCGGGCCTTTACAGTTGGTATCAGAGCTTAGGTTAAGCGAATACCTAGGCTTTGGTGGGATTGTGCTCATTAGAGATAGGGTCAGTAGAACCCTAGAATGAGTTGAGTGTATAGATACGAGAGAGCGTATTTGTTAGTTGATATAAAAGTTGTTTTATATTGTGTTGGCTAGTCTGTTGAGTGGTTTATGAATTCTGATCGAATAGTTGGACGCCACAACGTCGATAGGAATTTCTAAACACTTGAACAGGAGATTGAACACGATATTGTTTTAAAGTGGGTGAATGAAATTATTTTACCCAAAATTATATTTTGATATAGAAAGAATAATTTTTGAAATTATTATATTATATGGATGTGTTGATTGATATCTTTATAATCAGATAAGATTATAAAAATTGAAATGGTTATTTATAACCAAACTGAATTTGTATATGAATGAAATATATACAAATGAGATGAATTGAAATTGAATTCAAACCAGAATTTGTAATTTAAATCCTAGGAAGTTTGAAAATATTTTCTGAAGTATATTAAAATAATATAGCTTTGTTTTGAAAGGGATTTTTGAATAAAAATCATTTTGAATGGATTTCGAAATTGATAAAGCATTGAACTCACTCCAGTCACTGGAAAATAATTCTGATAATGACTGCAGCATTATCAGTGTTCATGTTCGAGTTCTAAGTGATGGATTGCTACCTTAGGAAAGTTTTGATGGAAATTTGTTTTGAAAGGAAACAAGTGATTTGAAAATTCAAATGTTTTGAATTTGAAATGGAAATAAATATATATGTATATATTTATGTGATTTCAAAAGGATTTGAAATGAAAACCCTGGGATTTAGAGTCTGGAATTGGAATGTAACTTAAGCTAGTTAAATGGATTAAAGTGAATCAACCGACTAGAATCAATTTGAATAGGTTTATTGGAATATAGATTGGATATAAATGGATTGATCGTAGATCATTCGAATTAAATGAAGGAAGACCAAAAGTTTTGGTGGAATTAAATTTGTTGAAATATGAGGAGTTGAGTTTCAACATAAGTGAGATTTTGAAAAGTAACGAGTTTGTACGATTTTTCCTACCTTAGCAATTTCGAGGACGAAATTATTTTAAGGGGGGAAGAATGTAATGACCCGGATTTTTGGTCGAATTATTTTAAATATTTAGTATGGTTTTAAATATTGAATTTATAATATAAATGGTATTTTATTGGGTTATCGATTAAATAATCGAAATACGATTTATTTTGATAATCATCGTAATATGAGAATTTTAAATAATTCAATTCGAAGTTAGAATTAAATCAAAACAATTCAGATGATCAATATTAATTGTATGTGAATATAGATGATAATAAAAATATTTTATTATCAGAGAATTTATTTGTTTTTGAATTTAAATTATATTATATTGATTTAATACGGTTATTTTAAATATACGTTCGAAATAAATTTCAGAAAATATTCTGTTGAGTTCAGTATAACGCTATAACATTGGAACGACGGTCGGTACGCTAAAATAGTGGTTCACGATTTTTAATTGTGAACCCCGAGATATTTATAATGGATAAGATCGAAATCGAATCGAAAATCAAATCGATATCTGTTTTAAAAGAATAAAATATCTCTTTATATTGAATCAGAATCAAATCAAATTAATTAGAAAATCTTTTTAATTAAATACAAAGATTGTGTGTACTTTTGGTTCCCTTCCTCTCTTTATAATAACGCGACCTCACCTTTTCATTCCTCTGTAAATAAAAAGGAACCCGAAGCCGCCCTCCCCCAAATTCTTCAATAAATTCTATTAAATCATTTCTTAAATTAAATCATTTAATTCGAGATACCTCTAGTTTAAGGCACGAGGAGATTCAGAAGGGCTCCATTTAGGGATCGGAGGTCTTGATGGGGGCGGTATTGGTTCGGGCAAATTGGATAAGTGGCGATGGTTTCTGGCTCACAGGCGCCTGCGGTGGCACCACTGGGACAGGCTCCGGTCGACTATGGGAAAACGCGACATAGAAGCTATCGAGAGTGATGGTGGAGGCGTCTTCGTGAAGGACTGGCAAGGTATAAATCACGATGAGGTTTATGAGGTGGAGTCTCGATTTGGTGAGGGATGCGATGGGTTGTTGGTAAGGAGATAAGTTGATCGGAATGGGTAGGAGGCGCATCGACCTTGTTTGATGGTGCGAGGTCTAACTCTGCAAATCGAGATTTGAGAAGGGCGATGTATGGAGGGTTGCGATACTCTTCCTGTAGCAAACGTTTTTCAAGTCGCGATCCGTTGAAGGGTGTGAACGGATTCATTGCGTTCAACCGTTCCTTGGCGAATTAAAGTGGAGATTTATTGGAGTGATGGAAGTTCAGGTCTGTAAAGGGGATGGTGGACCAGAAATGGGAATGACGATGGGGGTTTTGTCTGACAATGGTGAGGTTGGTGGATTTAAGGTATTGCCAGGGTGATAATAATGCAGATAATGATCCGGTGGGAAATATTGGTTAGAAGGAGGAAGTCAGAATGATCGGGAATGGAAATTGCAGCGAAGATTGGGCCAATTTGGATGATGTAGCAACATCAAGACTGTAGTATGAGTGTTGAGAAAAGAAATTAAGGTAAATTCTTGTTTAAATTTAATTAAAATATTTAGTTAAAATTGAAGTTAGTATACTCGTAAAAAAAAGGGGAACTTAAATTAGTCGCTATTCTAGAATTTGTTTATTTGTTATTCGTTAATTTAAAATAATATCGTTTAATCGATAAATTAAATAAATCATAGGTGCGAAGTAGATTTATTTTTGGGAATATTCATAGCCACGATGAGATGATATTAAGCGGAATATTCGACAGATAAAATCAGGTGAGTAAATCTCACTCACCTTTTATTTAGAATTATTTTTATTCGTTAAAAATAATTGTTTGATGCTTGTTGAATGCTTTCTGGTTTTTCTAAATATATTAGTTATTTAGGGTGCCTATTATATATATATATATATATATATATTGGTTTGGTGGTTGGATTCCCGTAGTTCCATTAGCGGATGCCCGCAGTATCATTAAAGGATGACCCTACGCCCACGTATATAAGTGGATCCCCTTTTTTACCGTGATATCCTGTCACGAAGCAGGATGGGTATTATTCCTGTTAACTAACGTCTGTGGATGCAGGGTAAACAGGTTGGAGGGATCCAACTGGATTCCTCAAAAATATATTATCTGTTTGTTTGCTTGCTTGATTTCATGTATATTCATATATGATGTGTTAAAAATCAAATGATTGAAAATTGGATGATTTGATTGTTTTAAATATCACTGGGCTAAGTGTTAATTTATAAAAATATCCTGAAAAGGATATTTGAGATAAAAGGGAAATTCTATTTTAAAATAGAACTTGAAATTTGAGTGGATAAAAATATTAACTTGTTTTAAAAAAAATAAAACAAGTAGTTCCTTTATAAACGAAGTTTATAAATAGTTCATTTATAAACGAAGTTTATAAATAAAGTGAAATGAATTATCATTAGATAATTCAGAAATAAAAATCCAAGTGTGAATTTAAAAGGGGAAAATTTATTTTTCCAAATAGAAATTTTATTCCAAATGAATTTGAAATGGACTTGTTTAAATTTATAAACAAGTAAAATAAATGGTGCTTGTAAATGAAATGGAAAATTATCATTGGATAATTCGAATTTTTAAATTCAAATGTGAATTTAAAAATAGAAGTAGGGAAAATCGTTTAAAGAAATAAACGATGGAATTTATTCTGATGTTCAGAATATAAGTTGAACGTAAATAAATCAACAAGGATTTATGATTTGAATTCGAATTTACTTAAATAGAAGTTAAATTGAATATGGACATAAATTGGGTGTCATATAGATAAGTTATAAGGAATAGAAATTTCCAAAGTAAGATTTTGGTTTTAAATAAATTTTGAAATAGACTTGTTTAAATAAACAAGGAAATTTATAAAATGGTATTTATAAATAAAATGAATAAATTATCAAGTGATAATTTAAATATAGAGATTTGAAAAATAGGATTTGAATGGAGTTTGAATATAGAAATTCAAACGGGATTTGAATAGAGAATTTAAATATAGAATTTGAATATAGAAATTTAAATAAATGTTGAATATGGAAATTTTAAAGGAAATTCAAAATTAGAATTTGAATATAGGAATGTAAATAGAATTTGAATAAGGGAATATGAAATAGAATTTGAATAAGAGGATTTAAATAGAATTTGAATAATAGAATTAAAAAGGAGTTTGAATATTTGAAATTTCAAATAGAATTAAATCGGAGTTTGAATATTTGAAATTCAAATAGAATAAATATGGAATTTTAATTCAAAGAGAATTAAATAGGGAATTTGAATGTAGAATTCAAAAAAAGAATTCAAATGGAATTTAAACTAAAGAATTTGAATATAGCATTCAAATGGAATTTTAAACTATGGATTTTAAATATATAATTCAAATGGAATTTAGAATAATGGAGTTTGAATATTAGAATTCGAATAGAGTTAAAATGAGATTGAATTTATTATAAACGAAGTTCAAAAGTTTATGTATATAAATATAATTAAAACGAACTCGCCACAGCGCTGCAGTTCGAAATTTGGCGTTTCGAACTTCAATTGAGTATACCGAACTCAATTGAAGTCGGAATTCTTTGAAACAAGAAACGTCAGGACCGATTTGATAATAATTTTCAAATGGAGGAGAAAAATATGGATCTCGTCGAATAGATTTTGCGTTATATCAAAATCAAATTTTCAGAAAAATAGCGCCATAACCATTTAAAAACCATAACGGTTTATTTAATTTTATAAAAGTATTTTAAGAGAATAAAATCCGAATTTCTATTTAGAAAATTTCAAATTTGAGTTGTAAATTATATGTGAACTCAGGTGGAGTAATGAATTGATTTTTGAAACAGAAATCAGATTTTTGATTATTGAATAGGATTAAATAATTCGAATAGTAATTAGTTAAATGAGATTTTTAATTGATATTGGGCTTTGAATAAGTGAATTCGATTTGAAAATTTATATTCGAAATAAAAAAGGAAACTAGAATTTGAATTTGAAATTCAATTTGGTTATGAGCAAGTTAAATATTTTGTTTGAACATGTTATGTTCAAACAAAGAAGGAAATAGGCAAAATAGCTAATTAAAAAATAAATGAACGAAACTGAATTCATCAAACGATTGGATTGAGTTGAATTGAATTGAAAACAGGTAAGCATGTGTTAGACAAGTATGGGATGAAGTATATGAAGATTTTAATTTATGTGCCCGACAAAAAGGTACATGTTTAAATTCATACATGAGGTTTTATGCACCGAATCGGCAAGCCACTTGGCTTTTTGATTTTCTTTTGAATGGAAAGGGCCATGGTAGGCTATTTGAAATATCCCGAAGCTCCCAGTACAAGGGAGGTTATGGCGAATTTTTCTGGGAATTTAAGGAGTTAGAATATTTTTAAGAAATTTTGATAGTTAGAAATCAATATATCAACATATATTGAATTCGATACGGAAACGAATTAAAAATAGAATATTTTAAACAAAAAGGAAAATCGATAAGCTGGTAATAGAAAGAGAAGCATATATACGTTTAAAAATGAATAATTGATTTTTATAATGTTGATCATTCGGGAATAAAGGTTTTGTCTGTTTCGAAGTTAAGAATGTTTTCTGTCAAGGTCTGAGAGGTAGTTATACCCCAACTCGATTTATTTCATTTTTAATTGATAAATAGCAAGATCCATTCTCGAAGAGAAGTGTTGAATAAGAGTTAGTTGAATAAAATATTTTGGGTTGTTGTGACGATGTTTTACACAGCATTCGTTTTAACCCAAGTGGTGGAAATTTTGGCAATATAAAAGTAAATTTTTCCTGAGTATAATTAGAGCAGTCGGGAAAGAGATAAGTGATTGAAATTGTTTTCAATTGCAAATAGAGACATTTTCTAGATATAGAAAATAATAGAAGTTGATATTTGGAAACGTTTTCCGAATGGCGTAAGAGGCCAAGATGATCATCGAAATTATTTAGTTAACAAATATTGATAGAGAAATAGAGAAATGAACAAATTAAAGAAATATTAATTAACAGGCCCAGTGATTGATTGATGTTATGGATGAATGGATGTTTGTTTACTTTTCTTCGATAGTTAAAGAACCGACTATCGAAGTATTTGCCAATATCGTTGTCAATATGGAGAGACCGGTTGGATTATTATCCGAGAACCACTCTGTATTGGCAGTAGCATTGCGAATCAGATTATATGAAGATAATCGAAGACGGAGTAAAGTGCAAGGACTTTTTCTATTAATAGAAATTGTGCCTTCGGTTTCGTTCAATCCCAGAACGAACGTAAATGGACGAATGTCTGACAGTGTATTTCCAATAATAAAAAATGTTGGTCTGTATAAATATACATGGTGGCAATGGATTTATTCCCTTAGTATAATATCCAGAATATATTTGTGCAAATCAATTAGTGATTAACGGATCCTACAATGTGTCATTCAAAGTGATTGTGCTATCAATGAATAGAAAGTAATCATAGCCTCAGGCCTCAACAACCGGGAAATGACAAAAATAGGGCAGGCAGCATGGCTATGTGGGTCGCTCCCATTAGGGTGTATAATCACCTATCTAGAGATTCATTTAATTTCTTATTCTGTTCGATGCTGTCCCATTCGGGAGACGGTTGCTGATCCCAACCGTTGGTGATATACATTCGATACACTCAAGCGAAATGAGTGCTCGGTCATGTGTGGGCCGGGTTACAAGATGTTCTTGTTGAACCCAGTGTATTCCTCTCTAGAGACACACTAGCGGAAGGTGGTTCTATACCTTGTCATGTTGGAAATCCAATCTCCAATAAGCGCCTTACGGTTTTTGATTTTATACTATGTTTGTGGAGCGTGATATGCAAGCGTTTCCGCTAGATTGTTATTTATTTGATTTAGACACTATTATAATATCACTGGATTTTCGTATCAAAGTGTTTTGGGTTATAGTAAGGTAAAAACCGTCCGTGTTTATGTGTGGGCTGGTCTTACTATTATCTTTTCGTTCGAAAGGATTTTGAAAGTTAAATAAATGGTTGGTGTTTACTCACACCAGTCCCATCACTGACCCAGAGTTTATTTTGTTTTTGTTTTCCCTAAACTCTTGAGTGCCCAAATTTGTACGTGCAGTCAAGTAGTCGGGATTTTTACAGATTCATTTGGAGGAGCTGGAAGCAGGAGGCTTCACCAATTAGCTATAGATTATCATATTTCCGCTGTGTACTATGTTGTATCTGGAAACAGGTGTTTATAACTGTTCCAGGAATAACTGTTGTGCTCTGATAATGGTATGTATATACAGTTACTGATTTGTATTTCAAAAAGTTATGTTATATAATATATTTTATTCGTTCCGCTGTGAGTTTGTGATCTTCATTTTCTTCTATTCTAATATTTCTTTCTTTCTATTTCTCATCCTCTAACTTCTTTCTAATAATGATTCGTATTTCTGTGCAATTTGGGTTGGACGTGTGGTGTTATTAATCGACTCAGATAGTACGGATTTGCGGGCCTTTACAGTGTGTCATATGATACACCCAATCATATCTACTGATATCACTAGTAAATTTAATGAAGTAATATAACGTACCTTTTGCCTATGTATTCATTGCTCCGTTTACATCATTATTTACTAGCCCGTTCACTATGTCAAGTGAATGGTGATTAAATCATCTTGCCTAATAAACAAGATTTGTATTCTTCATATGATTCGGAATCAATGAGCTCAAAATTCCATCATTATGGAGTTTTTTATATGTGTTTCTTGTTTATATGGCCTAAGTGACAAGGTATGTTGGATTATTATATTTAATCCGTCCACTATTTATGTTATTATCAAGCATATTAAAGTTAAGGATTCGTATAATCATTAACAAATTGCATATTTCATAATATATTTCGTTTAAATAAATTGAACAACAATTGTCCTTTTATTACAAATGAAATTCAAACTTGCCGAAACAAGATACAAAATAACATGTATTTTAAATGGAATTTTATAACAAGAATATTTTAATTCTTGAATTAAGCCAATACTTAGAATAAGAAGCAGCTTTCGACGGATAATGTAACAACATTTGTTTCATTTCCATTCATAAGTTCACTTCTCATTTTGTCAGATTTCTACTCGTATGCAATTCTTGCTAATTCACATACATATATTTGTTTCATATCTAGTATCTAATACTAGAGATGAATAAGTAGATTGTTATAACATTTATATTTTATTCGTTGAATTCATACTTCAACTTTCATTTTAGATGTTCTATATTTTTAAAACAATTAAATTTTAATTTGTTTGAGGACAATCCTCAAATTTCAATGTTAGTCAAGAAATTTGATTTAATTCAATTTATACTTCTCAAGGATTAATTTTAGTAATAAATTATCGGAGTTGTTTTCATTTAATATCCACAGTAGATAATAAATAATAAAACAGAGGCAGAAGTTTTGCAATATATTTTTACAAATTTGACAATCAAAATTACAAAGAATATTGCATAATAATATAAGTATATAATTTAAACTAAAATACTCTCTTTCTCACATTAATATCCCTCTTTCTCTCTCTCTCTTTCTCTCTCTCTCTCTCTCTCTCTCTCTATATATATATATATATATTTATATATATATATATAAATATAATGGTGGTCCAAGATCCATATCTAATCATGCCTTGACTTAGCTATGGATAATCCCCAAAACATAACATTTTAGGTAGACATTTAATGCCAATTATATCGTACATATAATTCTTGGATCGCATGATGAACATTTTGTTCATAGAATTATTCATTTGCTCAAAATATAGAATAATGCATGCTCTTTGTCTCTAAAGCCATAATCCTATTATGCGTCCTAGTTAAGTCGGAACCAATAATACAGTTGAGTATCACAACTACTCTACCGCATATAATCAAAATAAAAAGATGCACAACGCTTTGGCATTACCTACATGCAGTGATTCTAGCCTTGATGGGTGTATATTGTGGAAGACGTCACTATGACTTAATATAACAAAATTTGCTTTAAAGGGTTCGTAGGGGCAAACAATACTAATGTCATTTACATATATCAGAATATATGTATTTTTCATTATTATAATTAATTCGATTTAAATAAAATATATTAAATATGTATTTAAATTCAACGATATATAGGAATCATGCGTACATATTCTTTTGAACACTTCAAAACCATTGGTTATCTTTAACTCTTGTATCAGATACTATATTCAAATTTAACTTGAAATTAATTTCAATTAACCAATTCTATTTCCGTAGAAATATAACATCCAGCCCAAACAACACTGTTATTAAGAATTTTGAGCCCATATTACATTAATCCAGCATTCTATATAAACATTTAGACCATATATACATACTGCATTCACCTATTTTAAAATTTTAAAATTGCATACACCATGGAATCAATAACAAACATATATATATATATATAGCTCAAACATTTTAGAAATATACGTATGATTCTTATACACTCAAATATAGAATCTGGTATACTCAAGCATCATAACAATTTGAACATTTTAAAATGGTATGTAACATGGAAACATCACTTATACATTTCATGTTCTTTATAATCAAATGGGCAGTATGTAATTCATTATATACAAATATCACAATATACATATTATCACTATATTACAGCGCCTGTATGCAGTCATACTGCAAAAATATATCCACATATATATGTATATATATGCTTCGGGAATTGCGAAGGGATTTTCACCAACTTGTCCATCCAAATTTGCCTACAGGTTTAGTCACACTGATCAATGCAACATGTTTAAATCTGCAAATGCCTATTCAAATATAATAGCATATTAATACCCATTTGAAAGTAAATAGTGCATTATATATGCATTATATATGCATATATATATATATATATCAAATATATATACACACATATTTATGTATGTATATAACACTGTTTAAATTCAATCATATATATTGTTAGACCAAAATCTGGGCCTAACACCCAAATGCAGCGTGAAGTCCTCACAATTACAAACCGCAGATCACAGAATGCAGAAAACAGTAAATAACAGGAGACACACGAGGTTTTTATAGTGGTTTGGCTCAACCAAAGCCTGCGTCCACTTTATCTCTTCTTAAATCCTAAGAAGTTACAAGTACAATTTTATCGGTTTATACACAAAATCCTCGTGTTAACAATGAAAATAGGTAGGAAATCATAAGATTATACACGAAATCCTCGTGTTATATTGTGGAGTTTGGCTTCTTTGCCGCTGAAAATGCTTTGCAGAGAGCAATGGTGGAAGCCATGAGAAGTTAGAGCCAAAAGATCCTTCAATTTTCCTTCAAATGGTGTATTTATAACCATTTCCTGAAATCGGCTCGTGGGACACATGGCATGCTCCCAAAAATCTTGAAATGAGGTGGAAAACATCCAGAAATCCTCTCCAAGTCATTATATGCCACCTGCAATCAGATCCGGGTTGATAGGAGTAAGATATGGCATGAGAATAGGTCAAAACATGCTGTCCAGGAGCTGATTTGGGGGTCGGGCCATGGTCACATAGGGCGAACCTAGCCGGTACGTGATGAGGTGGTGAAACTCGTGTAGAGCGGGTCGTGATAGCGAGCCGGTCCATGTCCATGAGCCGAGGCGGGTCCCACGAGCTGAGAGGGGCGAGCCGGTCCACAGTCCATGAGACGTGGAGGGTCCCACGAGCCGATACATAATCCGAGCTAATGACGCTTCATCATTTCATCCAAGTGATTGCCAGTCGATGCCAGATTACACCCGTTCACGAAAACGGGCGTAACTTTCAAACCGTAAGTCCGATTGAGCCAAACGAAAGCTCTACTTCAAGCTAATTCCGAGGGCTACAAGAGTTGCAGAGAAAAGCTTTGTAATTGACGTTTTCAGGCCCAAAAGAGGTCATCTGGTAGGAGTTTCGGGCCTTTATTTGTTTGTGATGCGACTTCAACCAAATCGCTTCATGTCTTCTGACGATGTTCTCAATACTTGAAGGCGCTGCTACCCAGAGATTCCATATGCGATAGCTTTTACCAAAAAGTGGGCCAACAAGTTTGGCTCCCAGAACATATCTTGCTGGTTGAAGGAAGATGTGTTATGTATACTCCGAGAAATCCATACCTCTACAGAGGTAAAGGTAATACGAATATGCCAAATCCTGACAGTATTATTCAAACTTTCCCGAGCATAAACCACACTCGAGGAACGTCCAAGTCATCCTGCCAAATCCTGGCAAGGGCCAAACCTTCTAGGCATATCCATACCAAGAAGTTCAAACCAAGTATAATCCATACCCGATTTATTTTGTCACATCCTGACAAGACCATTTGCAATTCCTTAAGTATAATCCATACTTAAGATTCCAAAGCGAGTATAAACCATACTCGAGTTACCAATATAAGTTCCATACTCATATCCAGAGAAAGCTATACTTGCCACAGCCTAACAAGATAGTCCGACCCTAGGCGTAATCCACACCTGGTGTTTCAAAATAAGTATAAGCCATACTTTAACCAAGATTGAGGATCTTGCCACATCCTGACAAGATACTTAAATTCAACAAACATAATCCATGCTTAGAAAAACCTTCCTTATTCAATTCAACAAGCAAAACAAAAGAAAATCCAGATTGGTTTGACATCGAATCCAGAACATGCTTTGGGGCTACATCCTAACCCCGTAAGTGTGTACTCCGATTCAACCAATTGGAAAACATAATGAAAGCAAAAACAAATCTTAAAGCCTAAGAAATGCAGAAAATAAAAGTTGATCTCGTCCAGATCAATTGATGATGAGCCCACGAGAGCTCGATCCAGGGTCATTCCCTCTCTAGGGAGCAGGAGGTGGCAACGCAGGTGTAGGCGCTGTTGGTGGTTTCACATACTCGGGTAGCTCTCCACATCTAACCCGTTCCTCAATCAAATCACGCAGATGCCTGCAGTCATTCGTGTCATGACTGTCCATATCGTGGAATATGCAATTTTTCCCAGAATCGCGTTCTCTTTGCGATGGCTCCCTCCTGGGAGGCTTTGGATAGGTGACAACACCGTTTATGTCCATGTAGATGTCAAATAATTAAGCACTAAGTTCAGTGTATTTTTTGTATCTGGACCCTCTCCGGGGCTGAGTGTTGCGGTCATTCTTGACGGCGACTTTTCCTTTGCTATTTCCAGAATCAGACGGTTCTCTGTCTTTAACCATGTTGATGTAGAGAATGCGTTTCTCAGAAGTTGCATCTTCTTCCTGCAGAAATTTGTCCACTTCGGGGTGGAATTCGCTGAGATTGCGCGATGGATCTCGATACAAAGACTTCTTGAACTCCGAGTTATCCAAGACACTGGATACCGCTGCCATCAGTACCATCGATGGTTCAGGGCGATCAAATGATGCTGCTACAACGTTGAATCTTTCCAGAAATAAGCACAGAGTTTCTCTAGGCCTATGCTTGATTGTAGTGAGTGACATGACGTTCTTGGGTCGTGCGATGTGAACCCGAAATTGTTCAAGGAAGCGAGCGACCAACATATTCCAGCTGTTGATCGATTCCGTTTCTAGCTGTTGAATCCACATGGTTGCTATATCAGTCAAAAAGAGGGTAAAACATTAGGCATGACGTTTTCCGACGCAGATTGAACTTCCATATGTCGTTTGTAGCACATCAGGTGCACGGTAGGATCTGTCCAGCCGTTGTAGGGCTCCAGTTGTGGAAGTTTGAAATCTGGGGGATTGCGAGAATTCCTGATTTCCTCAGTGAATGGGTTGTGATTGACGTCATCCACGTCGCTCTGATAAGTGCGACCTCTCGCGAGGCTTTGAATGAGATTAGCGAGCCGATCGCCCTTAAAAAGTTGTTGTAATTTGCCAAGATCAGAGCTGGTGCTCCCAGGGTTGAATGTGAGAGAAGGATGCTGCCGGTGAGTTGTTGGGAGTGAGTCGCTGGGACCGGTTCGTGAGCCAGGGGGTGCATCACGAGCCGGGCCCTGGAGGTCTGCGGCTCGTGAGTTAGGGTTGTGGAGGTCATCTTGTGTCCCAAGGTCGTGGAGTCTAGCTCGTGGTTCGAGGGGGTGACCCGACCCGGTCGTGTGTCCCCATCACAACCCGCTCCTGGCTCTGCATCACGAGTCGTGTTCTGTTGCTGGGCGAGGAGGTTGCCCCCGAGTCCTAGTGATGCATGAGCCATTTCAGTTGCTTCATTTCCAGTGCGTTGATCGTTGAAGCTCGGTCTGTCTTCCATCCGAGCGAAGAATCCATCGATCATCTCCTGTTCTTTCCTGAGGAGATCGTCCTGCCTTGCCATTTGATCTCTCAATTCAGCGAGAACGCAGTCCATCTCGTCTCTAGTTAAGTAGGCAGAAGGATCTCCATGAGAGGAAGCCTCCTGGCTCGCCTCGTTCCTTGCGCCTTTAGCGTCAGCATCCTCAGCATGAGAGTAAGTTCCAGTTTTCTTCCTTTTGATTGCCATTTATCCAAGCTGGAAGTTGAGGTTGTCGTGTGCCCCCTACCTGGCACGCCAAAATGTTAGACCAAAATCTGGGCCTAACACCCAAATGCATCGTGAAGTCCTCACAATCAAAAACCGCAGATCACAGAATGCAGAAAACAGTAAATAACAGGAGACACACGAGGTTTTTATAGTGGTTTGGCTCAACCAAAGCCTGTGTCCACTTTATCTCTTCTTAAATCCTAAGAAGTTACAAGTACAATTCTCTCGGTTTATACACAAAATCCTCGTGTTAACAATGAAAATAGGTAGGAAATCATAAGATTATACACAAAATACTCGTGTTATATTGTGGAGTTTCGCTTCTTTGCTGCTGAAAATGCTTTGCAGAGAGCAATGGTGGAAGCCGTGAGAAGTTTGAGCCAAAAGATCCTTCAATTTTCCTTCAAATGGTGTATTTATAACCATTTCCTGAAACCGGCTCATGGGACACATGGCATGCTCCCAAAAATCTCGAAATGAGGTGGAAAACATCCAGAAATCCTCTCCAAGTCATTATATGCCATCTGCAATTAGAACCGGGTTGATAGGAGTAATATATGGATGAGGTGGTGAAACTCGTGCAGAGCGAGTCGTGATGGCGAGACAGTCCGTGTCCATGAGCCGAGGCGTGTTCCACGAGCTAAGAGGGGCGAGCCGGTCCACACTCCATGAGACGTGGAGGGTCCCACGAGCCGATCCATAATCCGAGCTAATGACGCTTCGTCATTTCATCCAAGTGATTGCCAGTCGATGCCATATTACACCCGTTCACGGAAACAGACGTAACTTTCAAACCGTAAGTCCGATTGAGCCAAATGAAAGCTCTACTTCAAGCTAATTCAGAGGGCTACAAGAGTTGCAGAGAAAAGCTTTGTAATTGACGTTTTCGGGCCCAAAAGAGGTCATCTGGTAGGAGATTCTGGCCGTTATTTGTTTGTGATGCGACTTCAACCAAATCGCTTCATGTCTTCTGATGATGTTCTCAATACTTGAAGGCGCTGCTATCCAGAGATTCCATATGCAACGGCTTTTACTAAAATGTGGGCCAACAAGTTTGGCCCCCAGAACATATCTTGCTGGTTGAAGGAAGATGTGTTCTGTATACTCCGAGAAATCCATACCTCTACAGAGTTAAAGGTAATACGAATATGCCAAATCCTGACAGTATTATTCAAACTTTCCCGAGCATAAACCATACTCGAGGAACGTCCAAGTCATCCTGCCAAATCCTGGCAAGGGCCAAACCTTCTAGGCATATCCATACCAAGAAGTTCAAACCAAGTATAATCCATACCCGATTTATTTTGTCACATCCTGACAAGACCATTTGCAATTCCTTAAGTATAATCCATACTTAAGATTCCAAAGCAAGTATAAACCATACTCGAGTTACCAATCTGAGTATCATCCATACTCATATCCAGAGAAAGCTATACTTGCCACAGCCTGACAAGATAGTCCGACCCTAGACGTAATCCACACCTAGTGTTTCAAAATAAGTATAAGCCATACTTTAACCAAGATTGAGGATCTGGCCACATCCTGAAAAGATACTTAAATTCACCAAACATAATCCATGCTTCAAAAATCCTTCCTTATTCAATTCAACATTCAAAACCAAAGCAAATCCTGATTGGTTTGACATCGAATCCAGAGCATGCTTTGGGGCTACATCCTAACCTCGTACGTGTGTACTCCGATTCAACCAATCGGAAAAAATAATGAAAGGAAAGACAAATATTAAAGCCTAAGAAATGCAGAAAATAAAAGTTGATCTCATCCAGATCAATTGATGATGAGCCCACTAGAGCTCGATCCAGGGTCATTCCCTCTCCAGGGAGCAGGAGGTGGCCGCAGGTGTAGGCGCTGTTGGTGGTTTCACATACTTGGGTAGCTCTCCACGTCTAGCTCGTTCCTCAATCAAATCACACAGATGCCTGCAGTCATTCGTGTCATGACCGTCCATATCGTGGAATATGCAGTGTTTTCCAGAATCACGTTCTCTTTGCCATGGCTCCCTCCTGGGATGCTTTTGGTAGGAGACAGCACCGTTTGTGTCCATGTAGATGTCAGATAATGAAGCACTGAGTTCAGTGTATTTTTTATATCTGGACCATCTCCAGGGCTGAGTGTTGCGGTCATTCTTGACGGCGACTTTTCTTTTGCCATTTCCAGAAAAATCAGACGGTTCTCTGTCTTTAACCATGTTGACATAGAGAATGCGTTTCTCAGAAATTGCATCTTCTTCCCGTAGAAATCTATCTGCTTCGAGGTAGAATTCGCCGAGATTGCACGATGGATCTCGGTACAAAGACTTCTTTAACTCCGAGTTATCCAAGACACCGGATACCGCTGCCGTCAGTACCATTGATATTTCAGGGCGATCAACTGATGCTGCTGTAATGTTGAATCTTTCCAGAAATGAGCGCAGAGTTTCTCTGGGCCTCTGCTTGATTGTAGTGAGTGACATGACGCTCTTGGGTCGTGCAACGTGAACTCGAATTTGTTCAAGGAAGCGAGCGACCAACATATTCCAGCTATTGATCGATTCCGTTTCTAGCTGTTGAATCCAGATGGCTACTATATCAATCAGAAAGAGGGGAAAACATTTAGCCATGATGTTTTCCGAGGCCGATTGAACTTCCAAATGTCATTTGTAGCGCATCAGGTGCACGATAGGATCTGTCCTGCCGTTGCAGGGCTCCAGTTATGGAAGTTTAAAATCTGGGGGATTGCGAGAATTCCTGAGTGAATGAGTTGTGATTGACGTCATCCACGTCGCTCTGATAAGTGCGGCCTCTCATGAGGCTTTGAATGAGATTAGCGAACCGATCTCCCTCAAAAAGTTGTTGTAATTTGCCAAGATCAGAGCTGGTGCCCCCAGCGTTGAATGTGAGAGAAGGATGTTGTCGGTGAGCTGTTGGGAGTGAGTCGCTGGGACCGGTTCGTGAGCCATGGGGTGCATCACGAGCCGGGTCGTGGAGGTCTGCGGCTCGAGTGTCAGTGTTGTGGAGGTCATCTTGTGTCCCAGGGTCGTGGAGTCCGGCTCATGGTTCGAGGGGGTGACCCGACCCGGTCGTATGTCCCCATCACAACCCGCTTGAGAGGAAGTTCCAATTTTCTTCCTTTTGATTGCCATTTATCCAAGCTAGATGTTGTGATTGTCGTGTGCCCCCTACCTGGCATGCCAAAATGTTAGACCAAAATCTGGGCCTAACACCAAAATGCAGCGTGAAGTCCACACAATCACAAACCGCAGATCATAGAATGCAGAAAACAGTAAATAATAGGAGACACGCGAGGTTTTTATAGTGGTTTGGCTCAACCCAAGCCTACGTCCACTTTATCTCTTCTTAAATCCTAATAAGTTACAAGTACAATTCTCTCGATTTATACACAAAATCCTCGTGTTTACAATGAAAAGAGGTAGGAAATCATAAGATTATACACGAGATCCTCGTGTTAAATTGTGGATTTTGGCTTCTTTGCTGCTGAAAATGCTTTACAGAGAGCAATGGTGGAAGCCATGAGAAGTTAGAGCCAAAAGATCCTTCAATTTTCCTTCAAATGGTGTATTTATAGCCATTTCCCGAAACCGGTTCGTGAGACATGTGACACGCATCCCAAAAATCTTGAAATGAGGTGGAAAACGTCTAGAAATCCTCTCCAAGTCGTTATATGCCACCTGCAATCAGATCCGGGTTGATAGGAGTAAGATATGGCATGAGAATAGGTCAAAACAAGCTGTCCAGGAGCAGGTTCGGGGGTCGGGTCATGGTCACATAGGGCAAACCGAGTCGGTACGTGATGAGGTGGTGAAACTCGTGCAAAGCGGGTCGTGATGGCGAGCCGGTCCATGGCTCACGAGCCCAAGTGGTTCCCACGAGCTGAGGGGGCGAGCCGGTCCATAGTCCATGAGCCGTGGCCGATCCATAATCCGAGCTAATGATGCTTCGTCACTTCATCCAAGTTATTGCCGTACGATGCCATATTACACCCGTTTACGGAAACGGGCGAAACTTTCAAACCGTAAGTCCGATTGAGCCAAACGAAAGCTTTACTTTAAACTAGTTCGGAGGGCTACAAGATCTATGAAGAAAAGCTCTGTAATTGATGTTTTCGGGCCAAAAGAGTCGTATGGTGGGAGTTTCGGGCCGTTCTTTGTTTGTGATGCGACTTCAACCAAATCGCTTCATGTCTTCTGACGATGTTCTAAATACTTGAAGGTGCTGCTATCCAGAGATTCCATGTGTGACAGCTTTTACCAAAAAGTGTGTCAACTAGTTTTTCCCCCAGAACATATCTTCCTGGTTGAAGGAAGATGTGTTCTGGATACTCCGAGAAAACCATAACTGTGCAAAGGTAGAGGTAAAACGAATATGCCAAATCCTGACAGTATTATTCAAACTTTCCGGAGCATAAACCATACTTGAGGAACGTCCAAGTCATCCTGCCAAGTCCTGGCAAGGTCCAAACCTTCTAGGCATATCCATACCAAGAAGTTCAAACCAAGTATAATTCATACCCGATTTACTTTGTCACATCCTGACAATACCGTTTGCAATTCCTTAAGTATAATCCATACTTAATATTCCAAAGCGAGTATAAACCATACTCGAGTTAACAATCTGAGTATCATCCATACTCATATCCAGAGAAAGCTATACTTGCCACAGCCTGACAAGATAGTCCGACCCTAGGCGTAATCCACAACTAGTGTTTCAAAATAAGTATAAGCCATACTTTAACCAAGATTGAGGATCTTGCCACATCCTGACAAGATACTTAAATTCACCAAACATAATCCATGCTTCGAAAATCCTTCCTTATTCAATTCAACATGCAAAACCAAAGCAAATCCTGATTGGTTTGACATCGAATCCAGAGTATGCTATGGCGCTACATCCTAACCCCGTACGTGTGTACTCCGATTCAACCAATCGAAAAACCTAACTAAAGCAAAAACAAATCTTAAAGCCTAAGAAATGCAGAAAATTAAAGTTGATCTCATCCAGATCAATTGATGATGAGCCCACGAGAGCTCAATCCAGGGTAATTCCCTCTCTAGGGAGCAGGAGGTGGCAGCGCAGGTGTAGGCGCTGTTGGTGGTTTCACATACTCGGGTAGCTCTCCTCGTCTAACCCGTTCCTCAATCAAATCACGCAGATGCCTGCAGTCATTCGTGTCATGACCGTCTATATCGTGGAATATGCAATGATTTCCAGAATCGCGTTCTCTTTGCCATGGCTCCCTCCTGGGAGGCTTTGGGTAGGAGACAGCACCATTTGTGTCCATGTAGATGTCTGATAATGAAGCACTGAATTCAGTGTATTTTTCATATCTGGACCCTCTCCGGGGCTGACTGTTGCGGTCATTCTTGACGGCGACTTTTCCTTTGCCATTTCTAGAATCAGACGGTTCTCCGTCTTTAACTATGTTGACGTAGAGAATGCATTTCTTAGAAGTTGCATCTTCTTCCCGCAAAAATCTGTCTGCTTCGAGGTAGAATTCGCCGTGATTGCACGATGGATCTCGGTACAAAGACTTCTTGAACTCCGAGTTATCCAAGACACCGGATACCGCTGCCATAAGTACCATCGATGGTTCTGGGCGATCAACTAATGCTGCTGCAACGTTGAATCTTTCCAGAAATGAGTGCAGAGTTTCTCTAGGCCTCTGCTTGATTGTAGTGAGTGACATGACGCTCTTGGGTCGTGCGATACGAACTTGAAATTGTTCAAGGAAGCAGCGACCAACATATTCCAGCTGTTGATCGATTCCGTTTCTAGCTGTTGAATCCACATGGCTGCTATATCAGTCAGAAAGAGGGGAAAACATTTTGCCAGATGTTTTCCGATGCCGATTGAACTTCCATATGCCGTTTGTAGTGCATCAGGTGCACGATAGGATCTGTCCTTCCCTTGTAGGGCTCCAGCTGTGGAAGTTTGAAATCTGGGGGATTGCGAGAATTCTTGATTTCCTGAGTGAATGAGTTGTGATTGACGTCATCCACGTTGCTCTGATAAGTGCGGCCTCTCGTGAGGCTTTGAATGAGATTAGCGATCCGATCTCCCTCAAAAAGTTGTTGTAATTTGCCAAGATCAGAGCTGGTGCCCCCAGCGTTGAATGTGAGAGAAGGATGCTGCCGGTGAGCTATTGGGAGTGAGTCGCTGGGACCGGTTCGTGAGCCATGGGGTGCATCACGAGCCGGGTCATGGAGTCTGCGGCTCGTGAGTCAGGGTTGTGGAGGTTGTCTTGTATCCCAGGGTCGTGGAGTCTGGCTCTTAGTTCGAGGGGTTGACCCAACCCGGTCGTGTGTCCCCATCACAAACCGCTCCTGGCTCTGTATCACGAGCCGTATTCTGTTGCTGCGCGAGGAGGTTGCCCCCGAGTCCTAGTGATGCACGAGCCACTTCAGTGGATTCATTTCCAGCGGGTTGATCATTAAAGCATTGTCTACCATCCATCCGAGCGAAGAATCCGTCGATCATCTCTTGTTGTTTCTTGAGGAGATCGTCCTGCCTTGCCATTTGACCTCTCAATTCAGCGAGAATGTCGTCCATCTCATCTCTAGTTAAGTAGACAGAAGGATCTCCATGAGAGGAAGCCTCCTGGCCCGCCTCGTTCCTTGCACCTTCAGCGTCAGCATCCTCAGCATGAGAGGAAGTTCCAGTTTTATTCCTTTTGATTGCCATTTATCCAAGCTAGAAGTTGAGGTTGTCGTGTGCCCCCTACCTGGCACGCCAAAATGTTAGACCAAAATCTGGGCCTAACACCCAAATGCATCGTGAAGTCCTCACAATCAAAAACCGCAGATCACAGAATGCAGAAAACAGTAAATAACAGGAGACACACGAGGTTTTTATAGTGGTTTGGCTCAACCAAAGCCTGTGTCCACTTTATCTCTTCTTAAATCCTAAGAAGTTACAAGTACAATTCTCTCGGTTTATACACAAAATCCTCGTGTTAACAATGAAAATAGGTAGGAAATCATAAGATTATACACAAAATACTCGTGTTATATTGTGGAGTTTGGCTTCTTTGCTGCTGAAAATGCTTTGCAGAGAGCAATGGTGGAAGCCGTGAGAAGTTTGAGCCAAAAGATCCTTCAATTTTCCTTCAAATGGTGTATTTATAGCCATTTCCTAAAACCGGTTCGTGAGACACGTGGCACGCATCCCAAAAATCTCGAAATGAGGTGGAAAACGTCCAGAAATCCTCTCCAAGTCGTTATATGCCACCTACAATCAAATACGGGTTTATATGAGTAAGATATGGCATGAGAATAGGTCAAAACATGCTGTCCAGGAGCAGGTTCGGGAGTCGGGTCATGGTCACATAGGGCTAACCGAGCCGGTACGTGATGAGTAGGTGAAACTCGTGCAGAGCGGGTCGTGATGGCGAGCCGGTCCATGGCTCACGAGCCCAAGCGGGTCCCACGAGCCGAGGGGGCGAGCCAGTCCACAGTCCATGAGCCGTGGCGGGTCCCACAAGCCGATCCATAATCCGAGCTAGTGACGCTTCGTCACTTCATCCAAGTGATTGTCGGTCGATGCCAGATTACACCCGTTCACGGACACGGGCGTAACTTTCAAACTGTAAGTCCGATTGAGCCAAACGAAAGCTTTACTTTAAACTAATTCAGAGGGCTACAAGATCTACGAAGAAAAGCTCTGTAATTGACGTTTTCGGGCCCAAAAGGGTCGTATGGTGGGAGTTTTGGGTCGTTCTTTGTTTGTGTTGCGACTTCAACCAAATCGCTTCATGTCTTCTGACGATGTTCTCAATACTTGAAGGCGCTGCTATCCAGAGATTCCATGTGTGACAGCTTTTACCAAAAAGTGTGTCAACAAGTTTTCCCCCCAGAACATATCTTGCTGGTTGAAGGAAGATGTGTTTTGGATACTCCGAGAAAACCATAACTGTGCAAAGGTAGAGGTAAAACGAATATACCAAATCCTGACAATATTATTCAAACTTTCTCGAGCATAAACCATACTCGAGGAACGTCCAAGTCATCCTGCCAAATCTTGGTAAGGGCCAAACCTTCTAGGCATATCCATACCAAGAAGTTCAAACCAAGTATAATCCATACCTTATTTATTTTGTCACATCCTGACAAGACCATTTGCAATTCCTTAAGTATAATCCATACTTAAGATTCCAAATCGAGTATAAACCATACTCGAATTTCCAATCTGAGTATCATCTATACTCATATCCAGAGAAAGTTATACTTGCCACAGCCTGACAAGATAGTCCGACCCTAGGCGTAATCCACACCTAGTGTTTCAAAATAAGTATAAGCCATACTTTAACCAAGATTGAGGATCTTGCCACATCCTAACAAGATACTTAAATTCACCAAACATAATCAATGCTTGGAAAATCCTTCCTTATTCAATTCAACATGCAAAACCAAAGCAAATCCTGATTGGTTTGACATCGAATCCAGAGTATGTTTTGGGGCTACGTCCTAACCAATCGGAAAACCTAATGAAAGCAAAAACAAAACTTAAAGCCTAGGAAATGCAGAAAATGAAAGTTGATATCATCCAGATCAGTGGATGATGAGCCCATGAGAGCTCGATCCAGGGTCATTCCCTATCAAGGTAGCAGGAGGTGGCAGCGCAGGTGTAGGCGTTGTTGGTGGTTTCACATACTCGGGTAGCTTTCCACGTCTAACCCGTTCCTCAATCAAATCACGCAGATGCCTGCAGTCATTCGTGTCACGACCGTCCATATTGTGGAATATGCGGTGTTTTCCAGAATCACGTTCTCTTTGCGATGGCTCCCTCCTGGGAGGCTTTTGTAGGAGACAACACCGTTTGTGTCCATATAGATGTCAGATAATGAAGCACTGAGTTCATTGTATTTTTGGTATCTAGACCCTCTCAGGGGTTGAGTGTTGCGATCATTCTTGACGGCGACTTTTCCTTTGCCATTTCCAGAATCAGACGGTTCTCCGTCTTTAACCATGTTGACGTAGAGAATGAGTTTCTCAGAAGTTGCATCTTCTTCCCGCAGAAATCTGTCTACTTCGAGGTAGAATTCACCGAGATTGCACGGTGGATCTCGGTACAAAGACTTTTTGAACTCCGAGTTATCCAAGACACCGGATACCGCTGCCATCAGTACCATCGATGGTTCATGGCAATCAACCGATGCCGCTGAAACGTTGAATCTTTCCAGAAATGAGCGCAGAGTTTCTCTAGGCCTCTGATTGATTGTAGTGAGTGACATGACGTTCGCAGAGTTTCTCTAGGCCTCTGCTTGATTGTAGTGAGTGACATGACGTTCTTGGGTCGTGCGATGTGAACCCGAAATTGTTCAAGGAAGCGAGCGACCAACATATTCCAGCTGTTGATCGATTCCGTTTCTAGCTGGTGAATCCACATGGTTGCTATATCAGTCAAAAAGAGGGGAAAACATTTAGGCATGACGTTTTCCGATGCCGATTGAATTTCCATATGTCGTTTGTAGCACATCAGGTGCACGGTAGGATCTGTCCTGCCGTTGTAGGGCTGTAGTTGTGGAAGTTTGAAATCTGGGGTATTGCGAGAATTCCTGATTTCCTAAGTGAATGGCTTATGATTGACGTCATCCACGTCGCTCTGATAAGTGCGACCTCTCGTGAGGCTTTGAATGAGATTAGCGAGCCGATCGCCCTCAAAAATTTGTTATAATTTTCGAATATCAGAGCTGGTGCCCCCAACCTTGAATGTGAGAGAAGGATGCTACCGGTGAGCGGTTGGTAGTGAGTCGCTAGGACCGGTTCGTGAGCCAGGGGGTGCATCACGAGCCGGGTCGTGGAGGTCTGCGGCTCGTGAGTCAGGGTTGTGGAGGTCATCTTGTGTCCCTGGGTCATGGAGTCCGGCTCGTGGTTCGAGGGGGTGACCCTACCTGGTCGTGTGTCCCCGTCACGAGCCGCTTCTGGCTCTGCATCACGAGCCGTGTTCTGTTGCTGAGCGAGGAGGTTGCTCCCCGAGTCCTAGTGATGCACGAGCCACTTCAGTGCCTTCATTTACCGTGCGTTGATCATTGAAGCTCGGTCTGCCATCCATCCGAGCGAAGAATCCATCGATCATCTCCTGTTGTTTCCTGGGGAGATCTTCCTGCCTTTCCATTTGATCTCTCAATTCAGCGAGAACGCCGTCCATCTCATCTCTAGTTAAGTAGGAAGAAGGATCTCCATGAGAGGAAGCCTCCTGGCTTGCCTCGTTCCTTGCGCATTCAGCGTCAGCATCCTCAGCATGAGAGGAAGGTCCAGTTTTCTTCCTTTTGATTGCCATTTATCCAAGCTAGAAGTTGAGGTTGTCGTGTGCCCCCCACCTGACACGCCAAAATGTTAGACCAAAATCTGGGCCTAACACCCAAATGCAGCGTGAAGTCCTCACAATCACAAACTGCAGATCATAGAATGCAGAAAACAGTAAATAACAGGAGACACACGAGGTTTTCATAGTGGTTTGGCTCAACCCAAGTCTACATCCACTTTATCTCTTCTTGGATCCTAAGAAGTTACAAGTATTCTCTCGGTTACACAAAATCCTCGTGTTTACAATGAAAAGAGGTAGGAAATCATAAGATTATACACGAAATCCTCGTGTTATATTGTGGAGTTTGGCTTCTTTGCTGCTGGAAATGCTTTGCAGAGAGCAATGGTGGAAGTCGTGAGAAGTTATAGCCAAAAGATCCTTTAATTTTCCTTCAAATGGTGTAATTATAGCCATTTCCTGAAACCGGTTCGTGAGACACGTGGCACACATCCCAAAAATCTCGAAATGAGGTGGAAAACGTCCAGAAATCCTCTTCAAGTCGTTATATGCCACCTGCAATCAGATCCGGGTTGATAGGAGTAAGACATGGCATGAGAATAGGTCAAAACATGTTGTCCAAGAGCAGGTTCGGGGGTCGGGTCATGGTCACATAGGGCGAACCGAGCCGGTACGTGATGAGGTAGTGAAACTCGTGTAGAGCGGGTCATGATGGCGAGCCGGTTCATGGCTCACGAGCCAAGGCGGGACCCACGAGCCGAGGGGGGCGAACCGGTCCACGAGCCGTGGCGGGTCCCACGAGCCGATCCATAATCCTAGCTAGTGACGCTTCGTCACTTCATCCAAATGATTGCCAGTCGATGCCAGATTACACCCGTTCACGGAAATGGGCGTAACTTTCAAACCGTAAGTCCGATTGAGCCAAACGAAAGCTCTACTTCAAGCTAATTTAGAGGGCTACAAGAATTACAGAGAAAAGCTTTGTAATTGACGTTTTCGGGCCCAAAAGAGGTCGTCTGGTAGGAGTTTCGGGATGTTCTTTGTTTGTGATGCGACTTCAACCAAATCGCTTCATGTCTTCTGACGATCTTCTCAATACTTGAAGGCGCTGCTATCCAGAGATTCCATGTGTGTCAGCTTTTACCAAAAAGCGTGTCAACATATATATAAATATATCAAAATATATTAGTAAACAATATTAACAATTATTGCATACTGGTGGACAAGTACCTTTTCTCTTTCTAGTGTTCATCTATTCAGGAATCAATATCCCTTTTTGTAATATTTATACTGTTTAAAACCATTTGAGTTTTAATATTTTGTTACATATTTATGCATGTACTGAGGTGTTACCATTTACAATACAATTTCAGATGGATGTTTATAGTCCATTCAATTAACATATATGCATATAACAGGTTCTTAAGCCCATCAAAATTTATAATGTATCATGGGAGAAAATAAACACCATCAAGTTATAATATGAAGCAACAGTTTGAATCATATACGGGCTTAATCAACTCTGTAATTCATTTATACAGTACATTTGAAGCCATTAAATTTATATCAGTAATATATATATATACATATATATACATATATATATATATATATGTGTGTGTGTGTGTGTGTGTGTTTATATATGTATATGTACATGTATATGTATGTGTATGTGTATATATGTGTGTGTGTATATATAGCAGTTTTAATTTCGTATCAGGCATAACTTTTATGCCATCACATACAACACCGATATAATGAGAAACAAATGCATCTTATATCAAAATATAAGTCAGTTTTTATAAAACTTGTCAGGCATAAATTTTATGCAATATATTCTAATGCACACTGTAAATAAACCATGTGATGTTAATCCATACCCAACTGACATATATCAAAACAAAATGAGGAAGCATAATCAATTCATATATATATATATAAATAGACATATGCAATGTGGTTTAAACTCTTCAAATCTTATTAAAACTTGGAATCACAAATCTCTTTTGTAAATCATATTTACAAAATGTATCACCTATCTTAGTACAATAATACTATCCATATATTGCTTTGACCAGATTACGATCTTGAGATGTACGTACTTTGATAATGAGTTCAACAGGTTATACTTGCTATTAAAGGTCAGGTGCTTCCCAAGATACGATATAGTATGCACGTATCAGGATACAATATGTTCTTTATTCAATCATCAACTGCAAATCAAATTTGCAATGATGTTCTTGAATATAAACAGAATATCAAAATTATGAAAAATATATTTATAATATAGTGTGAACCAGACTTTTCTATCGTTTAAATAAGAGCCCATATATTCTCATTTATTACCATGAAATCACATGTATATAAATTTTATATTGTTTGTAATAATATATTAACATACATTTATTTATACTAATGAATGTACAAATGTGACAATTCAAAACTGCAATATGCATGAATCATTGCATCTTATGCAAAGGGAGTCCAACTTGATCAAAATTCAAGTGTCATTAATAATTTAATATAAACAAATTATTGGTGATGGAAGATGTTTAAGCTTAAAGCTAGTTCAAAATAACTAACTATTCAAACATGTATACGTAAGCAATCAACTTCTTGTAAGAACTACTCTTTTGCTAAAACCAGTCAAGAATTGTATTCGATCATATGCATGCACAAATATACATGACTTCATCGGAACATGTTTCAGAAAGGGTGTTAATGATACAACCAAACGTTCAAGAGATTTATCTATCAAATATGTATCATTTTGATGAATCATATTCATCAATAGATCAGATTTATCTTAGCGTAAGCACTAACATCTATATGTGTAGATATATATATCAGTCTATATATACACACATATATGTAAGTAGGATGGAATATATATATATATATATATATATATATATATATATATATATCAAATATATTTGAAACAGTCTGTAATATATTTAAAGCATGTAACCAGAAATGATGACCAAAGGAATTTCAAATCATACTTGCATTAAGGTATATAAATATATATCAAATCAATATAGATGGGTTTTCAGTATTTTATGATAGAGAAACACTTAGTGATCCATTTACAAGTCATACTTGTAATAGGTCATTCACTAGTGCACAAGGGTGTTAGTAGCATACTAAAAAGACTTTTACATCAATTTAGCATCTTAATTCAACTATTTAAACAAGTAGTATAAGACTAAATTTAAATAGGAAATCATATTTCCTGTAGTTTTGAAATCTGAATATATGATGCGTTTATCACCAAAAATAATCAATATATTTAAGTCTAAAAGCTGTTTTACACGATAGGTCAGTTTCTTATACGTCATTGCATATACATTATATACTCATATAAAACACATCTATATGTTTTTACAAAATAAACAAATCATAGTGCATATATTATGATCTGAAGCTATTATGTGCATTATCAATATAATGTAAATGTAAAAACCATAGGACTTACGTATGAATTTCAAGCACAAATTCTTAAGCCAAAAGGATAGTGCCAATTTTTGAAATCATAATAAAGTCAGGTTTTTTGATTTTATAAGTAAAAACAGAAAAAATGTCTTAACAATAATTAATTTCATTAAATCAAATATTAGTAAAACCAAAACCTGAAAGATCAAACAATTAAAACTGGTCTTTGATCAAAATCAAATACATGCATTACTAAGTCATAACTTTTATCCTTAGGTCAATCAAACATTTTGATTATGGATTTTACAACGTTTATGCATGTATAATGATTGAAATAGCAATTAAAATCATACGGTTAATAGACCAATCTTCATGTTTACTGTTTAACATTCTATGATGAATTGATATCTAAACAGGAATCAATATCTCATATCAATTCATGTTAAAAAAATGAAGCAGTTTTATTTCATAAATATATCTGCATCATGTTCAAATTCCATCACTTCATATGTAAATATGTAACAAATTCTAGCAATGTTAACTTATATAAACAGATTAATTTGTTGCTACATACCAAATCTATAAATTCATGGTTTAACCATCTAAGATCTAGTAAATAGAATTAATACCTGATATTAATTCGTATTCACTTGAAACAATTTTATTTCAGAAATAAATCGATTCATTAGACCCAACCAATCAAACCAAAATCAAATTAGCTTGTGTGTGTGTATAATACATACACACACACATATATGTATGTATGTGTGTATGTATATATATATATATATTCAATTCGTATAAATATACAACGCATCTTACATGATTAAACCAAAATAACAGTTCAACATACTATATCTTGCAAAACCTATGGCTTTGATACCACTGTTGGATATTGTCTGATCTAATCAGCATCCATTTTAACAATTTAACAATTTAAACTAGGATCTGAGCAAGAATAGTAAATCAAAACTCGTATAAATTAGGGTTTTATACCTACTGTGTTGGATCCATAAAATCTGGACGAATCTCGAAGTCGAAAGGAAGGTTGATACATCGGATTGAAAGCACGACAAATAACCATTCCTCTAGAGGTATCCACGAATGTATGCTTCGATTTCGTCTTATGGATCGAAGAGGATGAAATCGGTTCTAGCCAACATCAGTTTAGGTTTTTTCCCCTAATTTTACTCTACATTTTATGTTTTGTGTCATAAAAATAAATAAGGGTCAGACTCTTTATATTATTAAAACAAGATTTTCAAGAGGAACGTGTAACCCAGTTTTACCATTTCAAACCAAAAGAAAGTGTGAACGTTTGACCCATTTTGGTAAGAACGGTTCTCACCCTTTCATACCTTCTTATGTGTGACCCTATAGCTTACCATAACGTTAGCAATAATTTAAACATTGTTTAAATTATAAAAGTGAGCGGTATCTAGCAACACATTGATATTGCCCAAGTTATAATAAGATAAATGATTCGATACAACCTTTTCTATGACCAGTGTCTCAATGTAATATAAACCTTTTAACCAATATATCCAGGATTAAACTCGAGACATGGAATGTATCATCCTCTTTATAATTTAATCCTTTTATCTTGGTCGATTAGTAGACTATATAAAATAAATCAATATTTAAGCATGGTCGTGTATTTCATAGTCTCACTCAATCAAGAGGTCTATGAATATAACTATATATATATTGTAGGGTTAAATTCCATCTAGATCATTCACAATTTTCATTCGATTCAAGATTTATCCAATAAACACCTTTATCGTCTACTCAGTTAAAAGTAACTTTTGATGATATCAAAATACAAATATCCTCGAATAAAATTATAATGATTTTAGGTCTGAGGACCATTACATCATTGTCACTACGAGAATAACTTATGATACTATTAATTATATTCCATGTGGTTTTTCACATGTTGAGTCAGTCCAACACACTATTTTCTAATACATATTTATGTCTTGACATTAATATTACATATATTAATGATCAATGAGATGTGATTATCCGTCAATCAACATACTAGTCTCAATGTTCTATTGTTGCCCTACATAAGCGTAAGAACTTGACTAGGGAAATTCGAGAATTATAATACTTAATATATTATATAATCTCACGTTCAAGTCACGTACTTGAACTATATAATTTCGTATTATTATTCTAAGGACTTCTATTATGTTAATATTTATATTATGCAGTAAATATAACATAATAAAATATCTATATTTTATTAAAAATAAAATATAACATCAACAATGTTATTAATCCTACCAATTGGATGGCCTCTAGGGCATAAACACTAACAACCATCACCGTATGCCACAGAATTGATATGGGATTGCAGAGAATCTTAATATAGAATTTTAGAGAATGATTTCATGATTTTAGGCGAAATGATTCAAGGAGAATAATTTTCCAAAGATAGAGGAAGCAAAAAACATAATTTTGAGAAGAAGATGGTGGCTACAATATACGACTAATGATAGATTATGGTTAATGACTAACTAAGGGGTATTTATAATATCATTAGGCTCAATTGTTAAGAATTATATGCCCAAAACTAATGCACGTTTTAAGATAGCATAGCTAAACGGTACATTTGATTGATACGAAACTTGATAGCGTGCAAAAATTCAATGTGACGATTCCAGAAATATAAATTTCATCTTAGTCTGATACTACGCTGGAAACGACAAATTTTCGCGCGTGTTTTGAAACTGTTTTGCCCCTGGATGTCGAATCCCAAAAAATGACGATCCTTATTCTTTTTCTCCACCTAACGAACCATCCAAACTCAGTGGAAATGGTCACGAGTCCTGGTTCAGTCGTTTATGAAAAATCTCACTTTGGAATCGTCAAATAGTTAATAATTAATATTAAAACAAAATATTTAAATATCCAATCATAAAAAAATACGGGTTGTTACATTCTTCCCCCTTAAAGGGTTTCATCCTCGAAATCCTCAAGGATATAACAACACAACTCAACCCAACACTCTCACATAAGTGACGACTCAAGGAAAATCGTAACTTATCGCTCTCAAGAACTGCTATTGAAAGCAATCACTACAAAGGGAATAGACTTAGCATTTGGCATGAAGCCATAATTCCCATTCCTGTGTACAACCACAATCAAAATCTGGGATCGATACAATTAAATAAACACCTACATTGTACACTTATTTCCAGATGAACATACAATGGAGAACATTGGTAGATAACTAAACTAACCAACTTCTCTCCCAACACTGCCTTAGATCATGAAAAATTTCGATAACATCTCCTCTTCACAGCTTGATCTGGAAAACTACAATTGACCAAATCAGGTTCGACCCAACCAAAGGAAACCAAAGTCCAAAGTGGTCTCTCACATATAGGGCGTTAAATTATCAAAAATTCGCCCTGATCCGAAACTACAACTCAATGTGACATTCATTGCCATGTCATGTACAAAAACAAACAAACTAGAGAAAATAAAGCTATCCTGCATGCCAAACAATCACATAAGTAGCATTCATGTGTACATCAACAACTAAACGAACAAAGGAAAGACAACATAACCATAAAAATATATCATCCATCTCTTAGATAGTATGCAGGATATTACCTTATCTAGTATGAGACACCAAATCCACATATGACTTGACAAATTTGGTCACCATACCGTTGAGAATACCTATCCAATATCTCGCATCAGCGAATCAGATATGACTTGAGTGTTATCGTACTATTCTCAACTCATTGGCAATCTATCAATGAAAAGCATTGATAAATGTTCCTGCATCTTATCACCAACCTCGAGTAATTGTAGAGAACCACTCAGCACTTCTTATTCGGCATTAGTAACAGATCATTCATCCATCTGATATGAATGCCCTAATCACTCCCTTCCAACCATGCCCTAATCATCCATCTGATACGAGTGCGAAAAACTCCATTTCAACATTAACTCTGCACCTACCAAAACAACACTACCAAGTAAGCTCTAGGAACTTCTCATTCTCTTAAGTAATGAGTAATGTCGATACACTCGTTAACTTCCAATTCAAGCTTCAAATCTGAAGCTCCTCTTGGGTCAATCTTCGGGCTCCAAACTTTCATAAATCCCGTAGAATTGACAATGGCATCCTTCTCAAGGCAACACAACCCAAAACCTCACTTTCCTTTATCCTAAAGTGATATCCCACAACTATACTATCCATTGGTGCATTCTCAACACCAATCCACAACGTCGTTCATGCCATGTGCTTTCCTATTGTCAATGGGAAATGAGAATACTATTGGGTAGAACAAGCATAACCTCTTGACGCGATATCTTAGATCATGGTTCAAGAAGTCAACTAAACATGTTGACTCACTGATCAACTGGAAGGGCCTAACCAAACCATCAAATTTAAAGCATCATATAAGACGTTGTAATCGGCATGCTCCATTAACTATTCTTCCTTGGCAAAATTCCTCCAAAAAGCCCAACTAAGAGAACACTTTAATATCGTGAAGACGATCTAACAAGATACTAAGAACTACTTGTCTCCTACTCCATTGGTACCATATGACTTAGAGGCATGAATACTGGTTTGATATTTGAAACCAAATCCACACCGAAATTAATCCATTATAGCGAAAATCTAGTTACCACTAACCAAAATAGAATCTAAGGTAAGTATCTTTCTCTACTACGAATACTGCTGACGTTCCCCACTTGGATACAATCCTCCGAGTCCCAAAAGATTGTTCATTTGCACCTCAAGCTCATTCTCTACTCTCCTAGTTCCTTTCTTCTCAAATGTATCACTATAGATATGACATACTTCTTAAGGCCAATACGGGACTAAATCCCTCTAGTGACTGGTACTGTCGACAACTCAACATATGGAATCTCGAGCTGCTATAAATAACTGGTCATCACCTGCTATTCAGGTAAATGACCTTCCACTAGTCACCTTCTCATCATCCATTACTATCGTCACCGACACCCTCTTGCAAGCTACTATTACTTCATACTTTCTCAGCCAGTCCATCCTCCGTGTAATACCAACCCAATAAGTTAACTCTAGAGACTAAGACTATATTAATTAAGCCTAAAGCAAGCAACTGGAAAATGACAATTAAACAAGCAAACATTACTCTATGAGATTAAGTTTTGACGAACCATGTATATTGCCGAGTATAGACACACATGTTGTAACACTCCCCCATTCGAGGCCTAAAACTAAAAGATATGGATGATGCAGCCGTCTAAAGCATTAATCCCTGGCGACCAAACATAGGATGTTACATACATATAGTCTAACTAAGGCCCCAATACGGTATGTCAAAATCAATATAGTTCAAATCAGATATTCTCAAGTCCCAATCCCGCTCCATCAATCAAAATGATAAATCAAATGAAATGCTGAAACCTTGTCGTCAAAAAAAAAAAACATGTATGGGAACATCATTGGTTAAAACAATATCTCATGTATTGATGTCATATCCTTTCATTTTAATCGAGGGAGCGCTCAACAAAATAGGAACGATGGTCTATACATATGCATCCACGATTGATCCATAAAACAGGACAACACTGTAATGACCCACATTCTACGCATCGGAGGATCGTAAAATATTTATTTCATTTTTATAAAAGTCGTATAATCGTGTAACTTTGGGGAACGACTATTGGGGTCATTTCCCATGTTCACGATTTTTACCGAATTTTAAATGATTGTTTTGCCCTCGACGAATCTTGTTTTTCCTATAACTTTTGATTGGTAAGGAGCTTTGACCCGAAACCAACACCATTGGATTCAAATATGATTTACCTTTCCATAGAGTGGCCACATTGATCAAACGGACTTACCGTTTGAGAGATATGGCTGAACAAGGTTTAGAAGGTGAAAAACTGCTTAAACGGGCTTAATAGGGTAATTAGTGGATGTGCCTATAACCCATTTCGGGATTAGGTTTATGGGGAGGCTGAAATGAGTTAGGAAACCATCTCATTTCATTTTTCTCAGCCGCCACTTTCATTTCTTCAACCCTAGCAATGACCTCCACCTTCTAAATTCATCTTTAATCACTTTCTAATCACATGTTAGCCAAATCTACATCAAATTAAAGTAGATTAGCATATAAATCGAGATAGAGCTGCTGGAATACATTGGGATCCATGCCAAATCAGTTAGAGTTTAAGATCTGAAATTAATTTGTGGCTAAGGTGAGTGATTTGCACTTTTATTCACTAATTACGACTAATTAAGGGTGATTAGTGATAATTAGCGAAATTATGCATAATAAAAATAAGGAAAAATATGTAGAAATTCTAAAATATTATTTTATGTCACTGGTGAAAATTTGGGTTAATTTGGATTAAGTTTGCTAATTCTATACTTAAAACATGCTTAAGGGGATTAAGGGGAAAATCATGCTTTTTGGGTGTGTTTGATCCATATTTACATGATTGTTCGCTATTTTGATGTTTCTGGTTGATTCTATATGTTGCTATTACTGTTTGGGATGTTTTGTGGTTTCATGGGAAGGTTAGAATGGTTGAAAACACCATCGTGTGGAGAAGATTACTTGCTGAATTGTATGCAGGAAATGGGATCAGTCGTGCATACGACACCATTTGTGAAATCCCGTGATCGGTCGCACCTACGACAGTATTTGTGAAATGTTGTGGTCGATCGCACCTACGACAACATTTGTGAAATGCTATGGTCAATCGCGCCTACGACATCATTTGTGAAATGCTGTGGTCGGTCCCGCATAGGTTTTGGTCACACCTAAGCTACGACAGCACTTCTGAAACACTGTAAAAAAGGGTAGAAACGCTATAAAAGCCAGTTTTGATGTTTTGTTTAGCTCTTCATACCAGATGAATGCAGAATTGAACCAGGGGATATAACATCATTTCAATAATGCTGTAAAAGGCTGTTTTTGACATTTTTGCCAGTTTCATGGCCTAAACAGCTTTGTTGCGGGATGTGGGCAAAGGAGTTATCGTTATCTATAACTTTGGTTCACCGTTGAGAGAGGGGGTATGTAGATGAACCAAATCCAGAGGATGTATGGATTGGGAAGGGTTATTGGCTATAGACTAGAAGGACATGGACCCGTCATGGCCCCAAATGGATTTGGTGATCAAAGCTGTGGATATCGTATGATTTACACACTGAGTGAGATATGTGAGGATGATTTCTATATTTGATGTTTGCTATCACCATGACACACACGCATACTCCTATTTTACACTCTATGTTAGTTTTTACCTTAGAGTACTATACAACTTGTTGTGCTAACTCTTTGGTTGCCGGCCCAGGTTAAGGTATAATTTATTTATACCTGTTATTGTTTTATTTTAGTGCTATCGCTCATACCAGACTTTTGTCTGACCCAGAGTTTTATGGCTCTTCTTATTACTCTGGGTGCTCATAAACGAGCAGACTAGAGACAGGTCAGGTGATTATGCACGAGTAGCTGTCCGGAGACGAGCAGGAGGCTTCCACATACTATTTACATATATTCTCCCTATGTTGTTGATGGTCACTACTTTAGGCATTAGTAGTGTACCTTTCTATTTTTGCTGTAGAGATAGAATTTTGAAGTTGTAATATTGGTTTGGATTATAAGCTGTATTTTAAATTCTGCTACTTTAATGGATATGATATAGTTTTCAGCTTATGCACTGTCTCACCTATTTTATATCAAGTTATGTTATTATTATATTTTATTCCATGCGTTGTGAGATATACCACAGGTTCCTTTGTAATCATAGTTTCAGATTCCTTTCTTTTGACGACCGTCCCGTGCAGGTCGGGCATCGGCACAGTGAATTTTGGGAAAATGTCGACTGGTGCGGGGCGGGCTGTCACAAACACTATTGGGTATAAACTCGAACCTCCTAAGCCCCTTCGATCAACTTCCTAAAGCCTTTACCTTTTTCTGAATGAAATCAACTGCTTCCCTAGTCGATCGTCCAACCTAGTTACAAACTTTCACCCTTCTTGTGTGTGGTGACAACGGGGGAAAGTAAACCACACTTCGATACTACATCAAATTCAGCCTCCTACTCTAACACAAACATAACGCCTTACTTGAATCAGCGAACTCCTCAACCAATGACGACTCCTATGAAGTGAAGTTGAGACAAATTTATTCAAAGTGAACCACGAACTGATCTTGAGCAAGCCAAAGTTATAAGAATTCTCAACAAATTTAGATTCAACCTTGGAGTTTTTTTCGAAGAAACTCCTATCCCACTTCGCCATTTAACTCCAATTCATCGAAGAACCCCTTGAAATAAAGCAAACCAACCTTGCACTATCCTAGTCAATTCTATTCCTAAGAATAGTTTGTCTCTTAGATGTCTAAGTATCTATACAGCTCGGCGTAGCCGACTCCTTGTACTTGAGTACCAATACCAATTAGAGAAACCGAGACATCCCAAATAGTGATTCATACCACTAATGAGAACATATAATGTGGATCGAGGTTAGTGGTCCTCGATCCTGCCTAATTCTCAACTCAAGAAACAGAGCAATTTATAGTATATTTCATTTTCTGGATTGTCTCAGGGAAATGGTTAGGACAATCATTCACCACTAGAGAAAACTATTCCAATGGCAGTGCAAGACAACCTATGTTATAAATATTACTAATACATAGTTTTGAAAACCAAATTATATACAAATACGTACTTTATCATATATGTTAACTTCTGATTTGATACTGCTTAGGTTAAACAACGTAACCTAAGCTTTGATACCACTTGTAACGACCGACATATACCAACGATACACATATAACCCACAATAGTAAATTGTACATGCACTCGACCTATGCATGACGATTGTCAAGAGAGAAAAATTGGAAGATAAGTTAACAAAGAAAAGAAAAGAAGCACCAATCACACATACAACGAACATGTCGTATATCTCACAGTGCATCCGATAAAATATAACATAAATCATAGATATAAAATAAACGAGACAGTAATAACTATATAAACCATATAATCAGAGCTTACTGGCTCATGCAGTCTCAAGTAAATAGAATTTATATAAGAGAAATAAATTCATTGACAAACTATCTATTAATAAATAGCCAACACTGTTATGGTTCCACGGTGTCACATAGTGGAATAATCAATAATACAAATACAACATAAGAAGTCGCCAACTCCTACTAATCCACCTGCCCAACTTTAGATAACACCTACCTCTGCTACCTAGCCTACTAATCAATGTGTTTGATGAGTACCTAAGGTAATAAGAGGAAACATAAAACCTTGGTTCAGACAACAGTCTGGTGCGAATGATAAACAATCTCAGAATATTATAAAAGTTATAATAATAATTGGATCAAAAGTATAGGAATCCATATTCAACCTCTCTCTACATCCATAGAGTTGGCACATAAAATAATATACTACTTTATGACAATAACTTTAGGTGTACCCTATGTCAGCTTATTAGGGTGTCTAAATGTCCGTATTAAAGCTATCGACATCTAGCAACATCCCTAATAACAATAACTTACTAAGCAAACATAACATACACCATCCATCCTCATATTCACTAACTCAATGCGTTAGATATATCATACATTTAATTCTACGGTAATTGTACCATATCTGAGCAAAAATAGTCTACATCTAGTCAAAATCCTCAGTCTAGTTAAGAACGAGCATAAGTGGTATTCACGAGTACCCCCTCGATAGGAAACCTTTATTCTGGTTGGATATTCGATGGGAAGCCTCCAAATTGGCTTACAACCTACATCAGGTCGAAGACTCGATAGATGCTCAAGCCTTTGCTCTCCAAGTACCTGCTTGAACCTACATACTAGCGATCCCTTTTGCATATGTATCTTCATTGTAGATTTTATTCTAGATCTGTCCTCATACCCCAGTCTGAAGCCTCATGGTCGGGAATTGCATAGACAACTTCATCTGTCACCAAATCCCGCACCCCGAACCTCTCCTAATGGCTCCTCTATCTTGACTAATTGTCTCACCATCCTGACTCGTATTCCCATCATTCTGACTTGTAGTATCTTCATCTTGGCTCAAGTTTTAATACCCTGCCTCTCGATGAATAACCACCCATTGTCGAAGCTACCATTGCTTCCCATCATGGAATCAACATCATTAAACGATAAAACTACTACACCAAAGCACCACATCCTTGCATCATGCCAAAACCACTGGTTGAAGAGCCACTAAATCGAATCCACTATAAAAAAAACCATCATATCCTGCTCCTAGAAATCACATCATCATTTACATTGAACACGCTATAATGACCAATATTAATCGATTACTGTACTGTAATCATAATGATTATTCTTATAATACACTTAACCCAAGTACATGTCAAGTGAAAACGTCTTGCAATTGTTGCGAAAACCAAGTTTGCCGTTAAGTTCATTCTCCATCTTAAAATTCGTCTCCATGCTCCAATGCTACTCCAACTTCAGATTAATCCATATACTTACTGCTTCTTCACAAATTATCTCATCTTGTTCGAGTTTTAACCATGCACTCAATCAGTATGCACTCAATCAGTATACACTAAATTTCTTGCACGTCTGATCAACAAGCACTAGCAACTCTAGAAGATGAGATTTTTCCTAATACTCAGTTGCTTATAAACGATGTTTTAACCAACTAAGCAAACAATCATTCATGCAACCAACAATGATATAATTATCTAAACGAAAAAATAAATATCCATAATATCATACATAAAATGGATAAAACTATCTAAAATGATTGGTGATGATTTCGGGTCAAAGTAGTTCAATTCTAGTGACGGTGTCAAAATAGCATGCAATAACGCATAAATGGATAAAAATGTTAAATTCAGGTTTATACTAACCAAATTACTTTTTAATTATTTTATTTATTATTAACTAGGTTCAAGTACGCTGGAGTTCTTATAAAAAATCACTTAAAATGTCAATTTTTTTACCATATTAACAATTACAGTTCAGTGCGGGACAATATCACTACCTTACCTAATTCAGTCTAAACTAGTGTCAAAATGTAGAGCTTGCTAATATGAGTCCAACAGAAGAAGTGGTGTCCAAATCTGGCATCGTATGCAAAAGTTACGAATTTAATAAGTTTGCGGGTTATTTAAACAATTAAATAACCTAGATGTAGTTAACTAATAATAATTACCTCTCATTGTCCTTCTTCCTCAAGCCTAACCACTTGTACAAGAACATGCACATTAACAAAACAATGTGTGCATCTATTTCCAGTGATACAGAGCTACATTTATTGGATTTCAAAACTGTTCACGCCGTTGAACTCCTCTTCCTGAACCCGACTCGGTCACCCAAAACCCACACTACCCAAGCCTTCCTAGCAAAACACATCCAAATCACCTATAAGTGATTTCTGTTCGGCCTCCAAGGATGCACCACCCACTGAGTTACTATAACACCTAAAATCACTACCATAGATGCATCTCTCCTCCCTAATGCCAAATCCAATCTGGGTCTCTCCAATCTTTGACCATACACGAAGATAATTCCAACCCTAGATCGGAACACGCGTAGGTTACCATCATTGTATGCCATAAAACTTATATAAGATTGTAGAGAATCTCAATACAGAAATTAAAGAATGATATCGTAGTTTTAGGCAAAGTAATCCAATGAGAATAATTTTTCAAAGGATTGAGGAAGGAAACAATATAATTTTGAGAAGAAGATGATGGCTACAGTATACGACTAATGATAAATTAGGGTTAATGAATAATTAGGGGTATTTGTAATCTCATTAGGCTCAATTATCAAGAACTCTCTATCCAAATCTAACACGCATTTTAAGAGCGCACGGCCAAATAGTGCATCCGATTCATATGAAACTTAGTAGTGTGCAACAATTTACTGTGATGATTCCAGAAATATAAATTTCATCATAATTACACTATTCCCAAAGAGACAAATTTTTGTGCGTATTTCGAGACTGTTTTTCCCTTAGAGCGTCAAATCTCGAAATGTAGTGATCCTTATATTTTTTTTCTCCCCCTAACTAATTATCCAAACTCAATGGAAATGGTCTCAAGTCATGATTCGGTATTTATGGAAAATCTCTTTGGAACCGTCCAATAGTTAACAATTAATATTTAAATAAAATAAGTAAATATCTAATAGTAAACATCATGGGTTTTACATATATAAACACATACAGGAATATATTTTTTAACCCTTATTGAATTTCTTATTTCAGGGTTTGACTTGTTGTAGAATGTTCTGATTGAATTTCCATCTTTATTTATAACTCTATCTACTTTGATCTTTAATTGATATTTTTCTGAATATATGGCCAGAACATTGCTTGGTGATTACTTATGTTGTTTGACTTTGATGGTTGATGATTTATGTTTTGAATTTTTCAGTTCATACTTCTAGTTTAAGGTTGTTTTGATGCTCCATTGTTGTTTGCTTATGAGATGCTTTGTAATTTCTCTTTTACCATTTATGTTTGTATATGTTAGACCAAAATTTGGCTCTAACACCCAAATGCAATGTGAAGTCCTCACAATCACAAATTACAGATCGTAGAATGCAGAAGCAGTAAAATAAGAGGAGACATACGAGATTTTTATAGTGGTTCGGCTCAGACCAAGCCTATGTCCACCTTATCTCTTCTTAAATCCTAAGAAGTTACATGTACAATTCTCTCAATTTATACACGAAATCCTCGTGTTTGCAATGAAAAGGAGTAAGAAATGAAATGATTATACACAATATCCTCGTGTTCTATTGTAGAGTTCGGCTTCTATGCTGAGCAATGGCCTTGCATAGAACAATGGTGGAAGCCGTAAGGAGTTGGTGCCAAAAAGCCATAGGAAATCCCCTTGAAAATTCCTTCTAGTGGTGTATTTATAGCCATTTCCTTATACTGGTTTGTGGGACACGTGGCACGCATCCCAAAAATCCCGAAATGATGTGGAAAACATGGAGAAATCCTCTCCAAGTCATGTCATGCCATGTGTAATGAGATCCGGGTTAATAGGAGGAAGAATAACCAAGAGAATAGGTCACCATCATGTGCAATGCTGATGCTTTAGGTGGTTCCTGGTGATGGTTCGTGAGCCGGGATTGTGAGCTGAGGTGAGGGTCTAGTGGTGAGCCCATAATTGAGTCATGGTCCACGGGTCCACCACGAGCCGGGTGGTGGTCCAGGGGTCCACAACGAGCCGAGTGGTGGCCCATGAGCCGAGTGGGGGGCGAGCCCTAGGGTGGTGAGCCGGTTCAGGAAGGTGAATGCTGATCTAAAGTCCAAGCTAATGACGCTTTATCACTCCATCCAAGTGATGGCCAGTCCATACTTCTACACACGCTCACGGAAACAGGCGTAACTTTCAAACCGTAAGTCCGATTGGGCCAAACGAAAGCTCTACTTAAAGTTAATTCGTAGGGCTACAAGAGTTACTATGTGTAGCACCTTAATTGCTGTTTTCGGGCCCAAAAAAGGTCGTCTGATAGTAGTTCTAGGCCAGGTTATGCTGATGTTGCGACTTTGGCCAAATCGCTCTGTGTCTTCTGACAATGTTTTCCATGCCTTACGCGATGCTATCCAAAGACTCCATGTGTGACGGATTTTACCAAAATGTATGTTAACATTTTGCCCCCTAGAACATATCTTATTGGTTGAAGGAAGATGTGTTCTAGATAAACTAAGAAATCGATAATCCATGGAAATTCAAGAACATCGGGACCTCGCCGGGTCCTTCCAACTGTAAGTATAATCCATACCTATAAAGAAAAAGGGGTAAAACAGACGTGCCAAGTCCTGACAACATCGTTCGACCTTTCCAAGCACAAACCGTGCTTTAGTGTTTGCTGAGCAAAAACCATACTCAAGAGATATTCGAATCATCTTTCCAAATCCTGGCGAGGTAGCTAACCTTTCAGGCATAATCCGTATTTGAAAGTTCAACCTGAGCATAATCCATACTTGATTTTCCAATCTGAGTACAATCCATACTCATATCCAAAAAGAGCTATACTTGCCACAACCTGACAAGATAGTCCAACCTCAGGTGCAATCCACACCTAGTGTTACAAAATAAGTATAAGCCATACTTTAATCGAGATTGAGGATCTTGCCACAACCGGACAAGATACTTAAATTCACCAAACATAATCCATGCTTGGAAATCCCTTCCTTATTCAATTCAAAATACAAAACCAAATCAAATCCCGATTGATTTGTCACCGAGTATTTGGGGCTAAGTCCTAACCCCGTACGTATGTACTCTGATTTAGCCAATCGGAAAACCTAAAGAAGGTAAAAACATATTTTCTTAAATCCTAAGAAATGATGAAAATGCAGAGTGATCCAATCCGGATCAGTTGATGATAAGCCCACGAGAGCTCGATCCAGGTTCATTCCCTCTCCGGGGAGCAAGTGGTAGCAGTGCAGATGTAGGCGTTGTTGGCTATTTCACATACTCGGGTAGCTCTCCACATCTAACATGTTCCTTAATCAGATCTCGCAGATGTCCGCAGTCATTTGTGTCATGACCATCCATATCATGGAATATGCAATATTTTCCATAACCACGTTCTCTTTGTGATAGCTCCCTCCTGGGAGGCTTTGGATAGGAGATGGCACTATTTGTGTCCATGTAAATGTCGATGACTGAAGCACTGAGTTTAGTGTACTTTTCATATCTGGGCCCTCTTCGGGGCTGAGTGTTGCGGTCATTCTTGACAGCAACTTTTCCCTTGCCTTTTCCAGAATCAGACGGTCCTCCGTCTTTGAGCATGTTGACGTTGAGAATGCGCTTATCATAAGTTGCATCTTCTTCCCGTAGAAATCTATCTACTTCAAGGTATAATTTACCAAGATTTCATGGTGGGTCTCGGTACAAAGACTTTTTGAACCCCGACTCATCCAGAACGTCGGATACTGCCGCCATCAATACCATAGATAGTTCAGGTCGATCAACCAATGCTGTTGTAATGTTGAATCTTTCCAGAAATGAATGTAGAGTTTCTCCAGACCACTGCTTGATTGTAGTGAGTGACATGACGTTCTTGGGCCGAGCGATATGGACCCGAAATTGCATGATAAAGTGAGCGACCAACATGTTCTAACTGTTGATCAATTCAAATTCCAGTTGCCGAATCCACATAGCGGCTATATCAGTTAAGAAGCGGGGAAAGCATTTTTCCGTGACGTTTTCCGATGCCATTTGAACTTCCATATGATGCTTGTAGGGCATCAGATGCACGGTAGGATCTATCCTGCCATTTTAAGGCTCTTGAACTGGAAGTTTGAAATCTAGAGGATTATGAGAACTCGTGATTTCTTGAGTGAATGGATTGTGATTGACATCATCCACGTCATTCTAATAAGCACGGCCTCTCGAGAGGCGTTCGATCAAATTTGCAAGCTGATTGCCATCAAGAAGTTGTTGTAGATTTCCGAGGTCAGAGCTGGTGTCGCCAGCATTAAGTGTATGAGAAGAAGGAAGCTATTGGTGAGCTGCTGGGAGTGGGTTATGGGGACCGGTTCGTGATCCACGGGGTGTGATCCAATCGGGTCTTAGGGGCTGGTCACGAACCGCGTCACGATCCGGTTGATGCTGTTGAGCTGGAGCACGCGTTCTGGCATCCATCCGATCTGGAGCTGAAGTTGGTTGAGCCTGACCGTTTCTGAGAGTGAGGGGGTTGCCCCTGGGTCCAGGTGATGCACGAGCCACTTCTGTGGCTTCATTTCCATTGCATTATCCGTTGCCGCTCGCCCTGCCATCCATCTGAGCGAAGAATTCGTTGATCATTTCATGTTGCTTACTAAGGAGATCATCATATCTTGCCATCTGGCTCTTCATTTCAGCGATAACGCCGTCCATCTCTTCATTGGTCAAGTATGATGATGGGTTTTCATGAGAAGAAGCATCTTGGCTTGCCTCGTTTCTCGTGCCTTCATTCTCAAGACGAAAAATCTTTCGTTCGGTCATCTATCCAATAACTAAATAATTTGCTTCCTTCCAAGCTAAAGAAAGAAGCTTCCATGTGCCCCCTACCTGGCACGCCAAAATGTAGACCAAAATTTGGCTCTAACACCCAAATGCAATGTGAATTCCTCACAATCACAAATTACAGATCATAGAATGTTGAAACAGTAAAATAAAAGGAGACACATGAGATTTTTATAGTGGTTCGGCTCAAACCAAGCCTACATCCACTTTATCTCTTCTTAAATCCTAAGAAACTACAAGTACAATTCTCTCGATTTATACACGAAATCCTCGTGTTTACAATGAAAAAGAATAAGAAATGAAATGATTATACATGATATCCTCATGTTATATTGTAGGGTTCGGCTTCTATGTTGAGCAATGACCTTGCATAGAACAATGGTGGAAGCTGTGAGGAGTTTGTGCCAAAAAGCCAAAGGAAATCTCATTGAAAATGCCTTCCAGTGGTGTATTTATAACCATTCTTGATACTGGTTCATGGGCCACGTGGCACGCATCCTAAAAATCCCGAAATGAGGTGGAAAACGTGGAGAAATCCTCTCCAAGTCGTGTCATGCCATGTGTAATGAGATCCGGGTTGATAGGAGGAAGAATGGCCAAGAGAATAGGTCACCATCGTGTGCTACGCTGATGCTTCAAGCGGTTCGTGGTCATGAGCCGGGATTGTGAGCTGAGGTAAGGATTTGGTGGTGAGCCCACAATCGGGTCGTGGCCCAGAGGTCCACCACGAGCCGGGTGGTGGTCCAGGGGTCCACCACGAGCCGGGTGGTAGCCCATGAGCCGAGTGGGGGGGGGGGGGGGGAGGGGCGAGCCCTAGGGGACGATCCGGTCCAGGAAGGTGAAAGACGATATAAAGTCCAAGCTAATGATGTTTCGTCACTCCATCTAAGTGATGGCCAATTCATACTTCTACACGCATTCATGGAAACAGGCGTAACTTTCAAACCATAAGTCTGATTAGGCCAAACGAAAGCTCTACATGAAGCTAATTCGTAGGGCTACAAAAGTTACTATGCATGGCACTATAATTGCTGTTTTCGGGCCCAAAAAGGGTCGTCTGATAGATGTTCTAGTCCAATTTATGCTGATGTTGCGACTTTGGCCAAATCGCTCTGTGTCTTCTGATAATGTTTTCCATGCCTTAGCGCGGTGCTATCCAGAGATTCCATGTGTGATAGCTTTTACCAAAATGTAAGTCAACAATATTTGTATATGTATCTATGTATACTAGCGAGCTTTCTTTTCGGTTTTCTTTACTTGGATTCTTGATATGGAATACTCCCTAGATCTAGAGAAATTTGAACTGAGTTGGTCCTTGATGAATTTGTGTTGATGCCTAGACCTTGAAATTGAGCATATTATAACATTAATTGATTTCGATCTTTGATGCTTTGTTTTCTGAATTAGTTTGGTTGTTGATATTATGTCCATTTTTGGGTCATATGTGTATGTTACTTTGTTGTTGCTGCACCATTGCTCAAAACTGATTTTTATTTGCACACCTCTAATTAGGGTAATGTGATTATTAATACCTAAGTTGCTTGAGTTGTTGCAGCATGTGTATGTTGTGCTTCGATATGTGATGTACGTGCATGATCTTGAATTTGTGCATCCTTGTTGCACATGCTCTCATTTTGTATGCTTTGCTTTTATCCACCATATTTACTATACCTGCTCTTGGTGCGTATTCCTGAACCGGGATATACTTCTATGTAGTTGAAGTCCTCAGCGATTTTGTAGTGGTGGTGTGCAAAAAGTTATATCAAAGATAAAATGGAGATATAGAGTATAATACCAGAGGTTCAAAAGCAACATTAGATATAAAACAAAATATTTAATGTTAATTTATTATCATTCTTGCATAGTGAAAAGGAAACAATGTTTAATCTTTATATAAAAAAATCGAAGTATATCATGATTTATACCATCTATATTTGGTGACTACAATAGGTTACTAACTTATAAAATCACTTATGTCCTAAAATTAGGTTCTAACCAAAACTTTATTGATTTGGTTTAAAAAAAGAAGTCCAATCAGCTGTTTTATATCAGTTTGGCTAAAGCAGGTGTTAAAAAGCCTTAACTTAAGGCGTATAGCGGAGAATAGCTAGCCTTAAAGCGAATCTATCGTTCATAAGGGCTAAATAAAAAAACTAGTGATCGAAAAGCACTACGCACTATAACTAGGATTTTATGGGCCTTGGCGGGACTTTAACTATCCATACGATTTTCCCTGTACCCTTTTGAACGTGTGTTGAATTTGAGCCTGCTCGGGCTTGACCTCGTGCAAACTTCTACTTATGTGATGACCCACCTTACACCACCGGTGCTAAAAACTAAAAATTTACGATGTACAAACTCCCAATCGATCTAAAGCAATCGTCAAAGGAAGAAATAGTGGGATTGAAGAGAAAGGAAATGGAAGAGAAGAGAAAGAAGAGAATACAAAACTCAATTACAGGACCTGTCGTATATCTCGCAGCGCATCAGATAACAATGATAATCAAATCATAGATATAAAACAGGCGAGACAGTTATAACCACATAAACTAGATAATCAAAGTATACATGCTCATATAGTTATATATAACAATAATAGAGTTTACACAAGATATGAATAAACTCAACTGATACCCTCTCTCTAACAGAACACACAACACTGTGAAGGCTCCAAAGTGCTCCACAATGGAAATAAACAGATATAATACAAGTATAAATATATAGACCGTCACCTCCTGCGAATCCACCTGAGCAACTCTGAACAACACCTGTACCTACTATCTGGTCTTCTCATTAACATCATCGATGAGCACTCAAGGTAATAAGAGGAAATTAAAACCTTGGGTCATAAAAAAGTCTAGTGGAAATCTTGAAGTACTGTAAAAGTTGCAATAGTATATACAACACGGATGGTATGGAGAATCATACCTGCCTTTCCTCTACGTCCACAGAGTTAGCACATGGTAATCGATATATGTTATACTGTGATAAACATAAAGTAGATGAAGTGTGATAGATGCCTAAGCACCTAATGGTGATAAATAAGTAAACAACCATAGCATCCATCATCTATCCTTACATTCACTCACTCAGCGCGTAAAGCATATGGAATTCTATACTTTAGTCACCCAATCAATCAAGGCACTGCTACGTCCCATACACATCATGGACTAACTATGTCCTATACACATCATGGACTAACTATGTCCTATATACAACATGGGCTATGTCCCGCACACAGCATGGACTCTGATCCTTCCTTGTTCCACACTCTTAGAGATGTACCGAAGTCATGAACACAAACTCCTTTGCATACGTTCTCCACGGATGAATCCATCTCCAGACTGTTCACGAGTCTCCATCTGAAGTCGTCTCAATATGGGGACTATCCCCGATAGTCATCGTGTCGTAGGATATCATCATGTGTCTCCTGTCTCTCTCTCTCTCTCTGATAGTCAACTCAATACGACCTAATCTTTTCTGCAACTCGGAGAAAAACCATCCATCCCAGCAGCTTGCTCCCCATCCTGGAATCGTCGCCGTCGAGTGACACATCAGTGCATAGAAGCACCAAGCCAAAGCTATCAATCAAGGAGCCATCAGATAAAAACAACTATCGAATGAACCATCATATCCTTCTCCTCGTAATCACGCCATCATTGACGTCAAGTTGGACAGATAGCCAATAACAATAGTAATTGATAACGACTACCCAAAACACGTATTTAACCAAACATTGGTTAAATACACATCCAAGGGAAAAAATCCGACATTCATCATGAATTCCAACTCATCGCCAAGAAGGAATGCCACCATGAAGAATTCCTTCTCATGAGATCACCATCACATTGCCTTTCCCCTTGGATCAGTCCAACCCCACGTCGACCCAATTCCAGTTCGACATAGTCGAATGTCGTCGATCTAGATTCAGATCGACATAGTCGGCCCAAGATTGGTCAAACCAGCTTCGGATTGACAATGTCGATCCGGACTTGGTCAAACCGGGATCCACTCCATCCTTCGCCTTCTTTTCTCCATCAAGGTCTTCAGATCCGATGTCAAGCTCCAATGTTGCTCTATCATCGAATCCATTTATGCGCTCTGAAGCTCCTTCGAGTGTATATCTCACCTGTTCGAGTCTACCATCCTTACGTATTCAATCATTGTATACCAACATGAATATTCGATCGATAAACACCCCAAACTCTCACGAACAAAATATTTCCTAATATTAGGTCGCCTTCGAACAACATTTTAATCTATACTAAGAAAACAACTCAACCATGCAACCAATTGTCAAACAAATTCCTAAACAAGCATACAAATGTCCATCATGACCACAATAAATCAAACAGTACCTATCAATAGCAACCATGGTGATATATATGTCCAAATAGTCTAAATCTAAATATATGGTCAAAGCAGTGCGCAATAGCGTGTAAACTGGTAAATAGCGCTAACTGGGTAATATACTTTAATCATGGCCAAAACTATTCAAATAACTTTCTATAAATTTTATTTATTATTTACCAAGCTCCACAGTCCTAAATTTTACGTTTTATGAATAAAAAACAATTTAAATTGCCATATTTATACTATGTAAACTAATACAGTTTAGTGAGAGATATTATCACTTACCTTAACCAAATCAACCCAAATCAGCTCTAAAATGTAGAACTCATCAGTACGAGTCCATAGGAAGAAACCCATCCAATTCCGACCTCGTAAGAAAAACTTGTACATATTATAATTTTGATAACTATTTAAATCACTTAAATAGCAATTAACACTAATTACCATCATTAGCCCCTAATCCTTCTTCTTCATTTCAGCCGCACCTTATACAAATCAAAACCCATCTCTTCAAAACTTCTCTTTTTGATTTCTCCTTCATTACCTCACGAAATCTTGAACCATTAGAATATGTTTAACTCCTCTTGGCGAGAGCTTTGATCCGTCCACAACCACTTGGCACACGCAGGCTTCAAGAAAAATGCGTTCTCTCTTTCATGCATGTAGACCAAAATGATGCAACCCCTACCATGAACCGTACTTTGCCAAATTCAGGGAGGATACGCTACTCGAAATCTTAGGAATTTAGAGATGTATTCCATAATTTATAGTTGCTTTACTCTCCTGCAACCTCGAACCCTAATAATCAAGGAAGTGGCAGCCATGGGTTTGAAACCGTGAATGGAACAGTAACGGGTAGGAAATGAATAGTAAATGGGTTGGGTTTAGGAAAGATAATATTATTTTATTCAATTTATTCTCAAATTTCAAATTGAATTCTAATGCACGTTTTAACCCGCTGCGATTAAAAGACTTACCCAAACGCTACGAAACTCGACGGAATGCATCACGACAACGATACAATTTCGATGGTACAATTTTTATCAAAATCCGAACTCGAAATATAGCGATTCTTATACTTTTATTTAATGTAACTAACCATATGAACTCAACGGAACTAGTCTCAAGTCCCAATTCAATCGTTTGTGAGAAATCATCTTTTAGAACCGTAAATCGGATAATTAACAATCAATATTTAAATATCTAGTCGTTAAAATATGCATCGTACAACTTCCATGGTGTTGTGCCTTTGGGATTAACCTTTTCATTTATCCATGTAATTTAACTGATGCTCATACTTTTGTATTCACAATGATACACTGTGCATATCGTAAGTTGCTCATTCATTATTATTTATTGTTATGTTCAATTATAATTTTATTTTTGCACTTTGGATTTGTTATTTTTTCTATTTTAATAATTTTTTATTCCATAGGTATAGCAAATGAGTAGAGAGAAATAGTTGAGTCAAGAAGATATCATAGATAAATTCGAGTGTAAGCAAGTGAGCGAATATGGGTGAGTGGTGAAATGCATATGATAGAAAAAATGCGTGGTATTTGGAAGTGAAAACACATTGAAAGATAAATGTGTATTATACTGTTAATCCAAACAATATGGATTGTTGAATCCCTTAAAAACCGCACACATATTTGTATATTAAGTCTGTATGAAAATCGTTGGACAAACGTCATTAAGGTCGGTCGTATCTAGTTCTACCCAATATACTTAGACAGTTACAAAGGGTAAGGGGAGATCGCACGGAATAAGGTTCAAGCGCCAGTTCTAAGGTTAAACATGGCAATAAAAAAGCGAGTTGAGTCGTCCGCTCAGCAGAGTCAGGATCGGTCACATGATCTGTTCTGCAGTTGTTCGTTCATAATAAAGTGATCGATCGTGCATAGTAGGAAATGCAAAGAAAGTCAGAGGTTGCACATATATTCCATTTACGCTCATAGAGTGCAACTCCAATCGCCCACTTGATACTTGATCAGCTGTTAATACCATATGCTTCTCGCCAGTCGGATGGATATCAGTTCTCAAAGGGTCATACTTACATCTCTGACTACGGTACCATTCGCCCGTTCATAATCAAACAAGCTGCATCAACCAAATGTCATCCATCGGTCAATCATTCTTGTACAAGCCAGGAGGCTTTGACAGGTCGCATGTACACTCATAGCTCGCCTGCCCATTCAATATACCTAGACCTATGTGGTCGCTCACTCTTGCAAAGTCACTTCACACAGGAAAGCTGGAAACAGCTGTCATCAGTTGGCTACAGCTAAGCGGGGGCATGTTCATGATTAGTAAGGAGGGCAATCTGTAACCTAGAAGGGGGGAACTCCGATTCATTTCTTTAAGGGAGCCTCACCTATAAATAAGCCATGGCTTCCACTATAGAGGGGGACCTTTGGCCACCACGAAGTGCTGCTAAATTCCATCCTTAGCCATTCCTTAAACATTTCAGCCATGATCATCATCACCATCCGAAGATCTTTCATCCATTTGATCACGGCGTCCGTCGAAATCCTATATGCAAAAAAGATCGAAGACCTCCTCCTCCGTCGCTTATCCATCCTTCTCCATCATAGATCCTTCTATTCCTCCATTGAATCTTGTGAATCTAAGCGAAATTTGTATGTAAAAGTGAGAATATATTGAGTGAATAAGAAGATGTACAAAGATCGAGAGCTGATATGTCTTGTAATCATCATCATGATAATACAAACTCCATTCACAGTGGATGTAGGCCTAACGCAAGGCTGAACCACTCTAAAACCTCGTCTCCATTTTGTTTTCCTTGGCATTTTTACTATCAATTGTTGTTGGGTGCGGCTTCACTTATTTTCTAACCATATTGGTGAAGTACATTCATTGTACCCTTAGTGTTTGAACCATTTTAGGTGAAAACATTTGGCGCCCACCGTGGGGTCGTATTTGCATCCTTCCCTATAGAAATTCAATGATATCTTCTCAGAAAACTCTGCTTAAAATCATGGGTATACCAAAGGAGACCATCCGCGGAGTCAATGACCCCGCAGACAATACTAATATTGTCACATTGCCTGCCACTCATTTCGAGGTAGGAGGATCATCAAGAGTCGAGGTTATTTGAGAATTGGAAGAAGCAATAGCGGGACTGACGAGTCAGATAACCATTGCAAACAGTGCAATGATGAAGAAACTGGAGTCAATGTTCGCTATTCAAGCCGCTACTGCAAAAGCCACGCTCAATGCCACTTCTTTTCTGCCCACTCGAACAAGTCAAGCCTATGATACAGAATCCTCTACTTCGAGTACAAAACAGGAAAATTCTGTTTAGGAAGTTACATATCATGCTAATCTGGACCACAAAAAAGCTAAAGCACCTACGTGCAATTCCTTCGATGGCACAACCTCTCGACGATCGGATGAACCTATCAAAGGGGCATTCCTGTCGAAGGAAACCCCATATTCCCCATCTCCAAATTGTAATTACATGCTTGGGCAAGAAGGTGGCAAGGAAAAAGGTGCTCATTCCATAGGTCAGAACAAAGAGCAGGAATATATCACGGAAATGGCGTGTGAAATTGTGAAAAAGAGCTTGAAACAAGTTGACAATCGAAGGGAGTGGGAATTTCTTCCTACTAAGACACCACTCACCAAAAGAATTAAAATGGCCATATATCCGCAGGAATTTAAGCCTCCAGCACTGCAATCCTCTGAAGAAACAAACGACCCCGAATGAACAACTTCTATCGCTTTACCTTGTTTTATTGTTTCTATCTCGCCTTATTACTTAAGTCACTCTATTCTACTTTGTTACTTGCTATATTCATGAAAGTAATCGATAGTAGTTTACCTGCAAAATGCCTTACAAAATAAAAGTCATGAACTTACCTGACGAACATACTTGTAAGCTCATACTAAAAATCGGTTTCTTAAAATGTAGGCATGATCGGAATGGTCGCCCATTGACAGCTAAAACCATACCGGAAGATTTCCAAAAACATGTTTAAATAAAACAACTTGGGAGCCAAAAAATATCATGCAAATTGAGTCGGATAAATAAGCACTTCGCTTTGAAAAAATGTTCTGGAAAGACATAGCAAACAAACTCCAAGTCAGAAGGCTACACTTTTCACTATGTTCCCAAGTCAGAAGGCCACACTTTTCACTATGGAACATGCCAAACTCTTACCAAACGCCCGTAGGAGAAGTTAGCGTCAAGCTTTGGGGAAAATTACAAAGAAAACTATCAAATTTGTCCCACGGATGAAAATTGTTAGTCCCAAAAGAGGCGCATTGTTAGATGCAGGATATGAAGTCTTTAAATCGAGCAAAAACTCGATGAGAAGAATTAGTGTCCACCTCCCGGGATGAAGCATAAAGTTGGAAAGGACGGTGTAATAGAAATCCTAGCCGAAAGGGGTGACAAAACAATTCAGAAGTCCTAGTCGAAAGGGGTGACAAAACAATTCAGAAGTCCTAGTCGAAAGGGGGTAACAAAACAATTCAGAAGTCCTAGTCGAAAGGGGGTAACAAAACAATTCAGAAATTCTAGCCGGAAAGGGGTAACAAAACAATTCAGAAATCCTAGCCGAAAGGGGGTAACAAAATAGTTCAGAATTACTAGCCGAAAGGAGGTAACAGAAATCCTAGCCGAAGGGGGGTATCAGAAATCCTAGCCGAAAGGGGGTATTCATTCTAGGTCTTTCTTGAATTTAAAATAACCAGATCGAGCAAGGACCTAGAATGGATCGAAAACTAAAAACCCAAGTCCTCCCTGGGGGCACGTATTCAAGACCAGTCTCCAAAGGGATTGGGTCACCGAGTCAGTGAAGAGTGGGGTTGAATACATTTTAAAAAACAACAAACATGTATCTATATATATACATAAGAAAGCATGTTTAATCGAGAGAAAAACACAAATTAAATATGGAAAGCATAAACCTCTCCGGGAGGCACATTTTCAAGTCCAAACTTTGAAGGATTTGAATTAACAAGTTACTAAAACACGGGTAAATGCATGAATATCTAAGATTACAACTAAACTGTTACGATAATCTTACATGCCATAAGTCGGGCCCACTCATACGATTAACAAAGTACTAAATCACACAAATGAACGGCGATAAAGATGCAACGCGCAGCGCACCAACGAGAAGATAATTAAACCATATATGTATAAGTAAAGAAAAATTACGGTACCATGAACCAAGACCTAAATCAGTCATAAAATCACCAACAAAGCATATGCTAATCAACAGGGCTGGTACCCGTATAAATAAGTCAGTCTAAACACGACACATTAAGACAAATGGTGGGAATAATTAAAGATAAAGCTAGCCAGTTATAATTTTCACGTGGAAAAACAGTGGCCCTCTCCTGGGATTCAAGGGCCTTGATAAGCTCAAACTTGTCTTTCTCCAAAGCATGGATTCAGCCGGTGTTCTCTATGTTCAACCTCTGAAGATCACTAGCAAGAGTGTGCCAAGCACCCAATCGCTTTACAATATAATCCCCGACTTCTAGAATAAGGCCTCCAATCAAACTCTAGTGCGCCTCCAACTGGTTAAATTCAGCCAGCACGCAGTCTTTCATAGCATCCATCTTGCTAGAAACAATCCATTTGTCATACGGGTCTATGTCCAAGTCAGGGTATATACCATCTAAACACCAACCCTCGAATCGTTCAGCAAGTGTTAGATGACATGCATTATGAACGTAAAGAGGCCTATGAATGGTTGTTTGAAGATCGACAGAGTTTGTGGTAAGGGACAGACAAGCCAATGGTGGTTGGGTGGAATCAACTTGAATATCCGAGACGAGAGGTTCATCCAGTGAACGACATCCCCAAGGATCACTTTTGCCCAAATTTCTTTGACTCTTCGGCCTGTTTCTCCTGCCAACCTTCTTCACTATTTTCTTCCTTGGTCTTTCTGACATAAAGAATTTCATCCTTGAGCCTGAAGAAAAGACCAAAAGATATTTCAGTATATGTCGGACACCAAAAGGCTATTTCAATCTGAAGTTTGGATGATTGTCAGAACAACCCAACTAAGTTTAAGCGCGAGCCGAAGCTCCGCTTGGTTTAAGCCAACAATGTCTGGGGCATTCCAGCAAGCGGCTTATAGGCAAAATCAAGGTCAAAGTTCTTTTAAAAAAAAGAAGGAAGTTACATGTTATCCAGGTTCGCATTGAAGAAACATCTTCATCAAACAATCCTAATTGTTTCCAAAATCCCAATCGATATTCAAACTAATCGAACCTCACTTAAGAACTCCTTAGCTCAAAACTATTTATGAAATCGGCAACTACTCGAGCAAAGCAAGACAAGGTTAAAAGCGAAAACTCACCTAAAACAAATCATGGTATTTTGGATCGAAAGGAAAGTTGCCTTAATCAACAAAAGTTACTGGAAGCATGAAACAGAATAGTGAGCTAAGAGAACTGAATTTTTTTTAAGGAATACCAAGGCAAAAGTTAAGGAGTATGGATTACCATGTAAAATTCTCCAGAATAATGCTTCCATCAAAAGATTTCTTCGGGAAAAGATGGAATGGTGAAGGTGTATAAAGAAAGCTAGTCCACAATGTTCTTGCCACGTCAGGCTCGTCAAAATCAAGACGAACCAGCTAAATGAGTATATTAACCCTCGAAAGCTAACTTGCTCGAACTGTCATGTTATGCCTGGCAGTGCGAGCGACTTGATATTGGTCAATCCAGAACAATCGAGAGCTATGTAACCCCTTAGAAAATGAAGATTTAATTCACCAAACTGCTACAGTCTTTATTTTCTTTATTCTTTCGAAGTCCGTAATCTTCCATGAAACTAGGAAATCCCGAACTTCGAAGAACAAAAATGTTTATCCCTAATTAGTGTATCAAATCTTCACAAAGCGCACAAGACAATCGCTGCAGAGTTTAGACTTACATGAACGACCTAAGATATTCGGATCGTTTAGATAAAGTAGAAGCCAGTTTCACATAACCAAAGCTGAGCATATCAGCAAAGAACACATAACATCGAAGTTGATGTTAACATCAAAGTTAATGGGTCCCGCACCAGTCATACAGTTAGCCTCGAATATGCCAAAGGGCAAGGCGACCCCAGCAAGCTTAGGAGATTCGTACCTAAAATATGGATCGCCCTCTTTGATATTCAAGGGTTGTTTGCGCGTAACCTAGAGAATAGCGAACAAGCGCAGCTTAAAGAGTCGGTCGTCTATGTCTAAAGAAGTCAGTCGCTCATGAAACGCAAAGATGCTAAGAGTGTTCGCACATACAATATCTTTACAAGCTTCGATTGGTCGCCCATCTACCATCAAACATAGATGCTCCAACCAGGCAGTTGCAAAAAGTTCAACAAGATCTGGTCGACCATTCTTACACTAACCAGGAAGCTTTGACAAGTCGCGCCTATGCACTTATTGCCTGTCCATCTGTTCAATATGCCAGGACCGATGCAATCACTTGTTCCTACGCATCTATTCGCTCCTATGAAGCCGCTCGTCCAAGACAGCTGGAAACAACTGTCGCTAGTTGGCTACATCTAAGCAGGGCATGTTTGTAATTAAACAAGAACGATCAATCCATTCGCGTAACATTTCGAAGATCAGATGTGAGGAGTGAACAATAAGTCTATATAGCATTCAAAACCTCGGATGTGGGGAATAGCAAATTCTCGATTAATCATCGATATCGGAAAATGTCTAACCCGACGAAAGATAATGATATAAAGCTTGGATCATCTCAAAAAAAAAACATTGTTGGATCTTAATGCAAAGTAAAAATACGGCAAAGTTAAAGTGAAGGCTTAGAGTACAACAAGAAAAAGCATTACCACCCCCATATAACAAGTCAAGCACAGAAGTTTCAAACACAATCCAACATAAAAGTAATTAGCGAGGGCCGGCACCCGCTTATACAACTGGTCAAAAGCATGGGATAAAAGACAAAGCAAGATAATCATAGCCCACGGTTCCATTTCCTCCTACTACCAGATCTGCTTGGTTTCACTTTTCCTTAGAAAAAAGATGCAGTGATTCAAGGGCCTTGATAAGCTCAGTCTTATCATTCTCTAAAGTACAGATCCGTCTGATGTTTTCCCTGTTCAATATTCGGAGATCACAGGAAAGTGTATGCCAGGCACCCAACCGTCTCACAGCATGATTCCTGACCATATCAATCCCTCTTTCATCTGATCTTTGATGGCGTCAAGCTGAGCCAACATAAAGTCTTTCATAGCGTCCATCTTGCCCGCCACAACCCAATTGTCGTACGGGTCTACTTCCAAATCAAGATCTGTGCCTTTGCAAGCACCGGATTGCATGGATCGAGGGCATAATGAGGCCTTTGCACAATCGCTTGAAGTTCCGCAGAGGTTGAAATAGAAAATGGAGAAGTCAGAGATAGTTAAAGAGAGCTGGTTTGACTGTGTGGCATGGAAGACTTGTCCAGCTCGGGGCATGTCGACTTGTCCAGCTTGGGGCATTTCCTAAGACTACCTCCGTTTAGATCCCTCTTCTTCTTCCTTTCCCTATGGATCTTCTCCACCCTTTTTCTCTTTAGTCTTTTTAGAAGAAAAAAAGCTTCATCCTCGGATCTGGGAGAAGAATGAAGCTGATTACAATTTGGGCCCAAGGGGATGGAAACAACCTAATTTGGAGTACCCTTTACAAACTGTTAAAAGCACAATAATTGGAGACATATAACAAAGGTGTTTCCGACTTTTCGAGAAATAACAAGACATGGATGTGCAGACTAAGATCGCTGGTGAAAATTAAGAGGACGCGAAATTATCATCACAGCGTAATCATCATCAGTAGAGGGCATCACAAATAACTGATGACCTTTAGAGCCTTGTAAAAAAATCAAATCAAAATAAAACCTGAGTCGTGAAGCTTCAAGGCTGAGTAGTTTGGCCAGTCGAATTCACTGAAGAATCAATGATGGTTAAAATTTCACTTCAAAGAGATGCCATCGGTAAGATCGAAGTAAAAGAAAAGGGGAAATATAAAAAAGGATGACGGCGTGAGTCAAAGAATAATATATGGGTGGAAAATAAATAGGCCGAACCCAAGTTAAAAGCCCAAAAGCAATTCTCGAGATTATACGACCTAGAACATAAAGCGACTTAACACATGTCAAAATTGTTCAAATCGAAGCTTGCATTATCTTCAATGAATACAAACTTCGAGGGGCAAATGTTAATCCATACAATATGGATTGTTGAATCCCTTAAAAACCGCACACATATTGGTATATTAAGTATGTATGAAAATCATGGGACAAATGTCGTTAAGGTCGGTCGCATCTAGTTCTACCCAATACACTTGGATAGTTACAAAGGGTAAGGGGCGATCGCACAGAATAAGGTTCAAGCGCCAGCTCCAAGGTTAAACATGGAAAGGAAAAAGCCAGTTGAGTCGTCCGCTCAGCATAATCAGGATCATCACATGATCTGTTCTGCAATCGTTCTGATCGATCATGCATAGCAGGAAATGCAAAGAAAGTTAGAGGTTGCACATATATTCCATTTCCGCTCATAGAGTGCAACTCCAATCGCCCACTTGATACTCTATCAGCTATTAATACCAGATGCTGCTTGCTAGTCGGATGGATATCAGTTCTCAAAGGGTCATACTTACATCTCAGATTACGGTACCATTCGCCCGTTCATAATCAAATAAACTACATCAACCAAATGTCATCCAACGGTCAATCATTCTTGTACAAGCCAGGAGGCTTTGACAGGTCGCATGTACCCTCATCACTAGCCCGCCCTTTCAATATACCCAGACCAATGCGGTCGATCACACTTGTAAAGTCACTTCACACAGGAAAGCTGGAAATAGCTGTCACCAATTAGCTACAGCTAAGTGGGGGCATGTTCATGATTAGTAAGGCAGGCGATCTGTAACCTAGAAGGGGGGAACTCCGATTCATTTCTTCGAGGGAGGCTCACATATAAATAAACCATGGCTGCCACTGTAGAGGGGGACCTCTGGACACCACGAAGTGCTGCTCAATTCCGTCCTTAGTCATTCCTTAAACATTTCATCCATGATCATCATCACCATCCGAAGATCTTTCATCCATTTGGCCATAATGTCTGTCGAAATCCTATAGGCGCAAAAGATCGAATACCTCCTCCTCCTCTGTCGCCTATCCGTCCTTCTCCATCATAGATCCTTTCATTCCTCCATTGAATCTTGTGAATCTAAGCGAAATTGGTATGTAAAAGTGAGAATATATTGAAAGAACAAGAAAATGTACAAAGATCGAGAGCTGATATGTCTTGTAATCATCATCATGATAATGCAAACTCCATTCACAGTGGATGTAGGCCTAACATAAGGCTGAACCACTCTAAAACCTCATCTCCATTTTGTTTTTCTTGGCATTTTTTACTTTCAATTGTTTTTGGGTGCGGCTCCACTTATTTTCTAACCATATTGGTGAAGTACATTCATTATACCCTTGGTGTTTGAACCATTTTAGGTGAAAAATATATGAAACATATAATAGATAAATATTTTGAAATTGTAACAAAATCTTTAATTAAATAAATATTTAATATTTATTTAACTGGAAGTTGAGTTCGTTTATTTCATTCTATGAAATCGCAATTACTTACTTCATCATGTCAAATTGCAAAGGTTCTGTAACAAATATATTTAATAAAGATATATATCTATTACCATTCATCAAAAATCATAAACTATTATATTCTATGTTCTCACCCTTTTGATGATGACAAACTTATATGAAGATTTTTGATTAAATAATGTGTTTGATGTGATGTTTTCAAGCTCCTCCTATTTATATACTCCCTCTACAACTAGATACCCTATAAATAGATGCAAGAAAGTTAAAATTGAAAATTTGATTCATCAAAACAATTGCACAATAGCCCTTTAATAATAAAACATTCTTAAAAATTGGTAATGTTATTACTCATTTACTAGAATCTTAACCTCTCTCTCCATGTTTGTAATTATTAGAAATAATAGTAGTAACTGAAATAATAACAAATTTTAATTAAAATAATAAAATCAAATCGAGAAATATATATTGTAAATTCCAGTTAATCAAACAAAAGTCACACTGTTTTATTTATTAGAAATAAGTTATAGTTCAGATGTAGTGATAACATAAAATTTAAGGGAAATTTAACTTATATGGTGATGTGATTTTTGGCATTTTGAATAAAGGATAAAGTTGCAAATTATCCTTTAAGCACTTTCAAATGATGCATGACTGTTAGGAATTTTAAATGAAGTTAGTGGTAACATAAAAATGTTACGTGTTGTTAACGATATTTTTCGTCAACACCGGCGATAGGCCAATGGGAATGGACCTAAGGGAAAATGGGTTGTCCAGCATTCGCAAGTTTAGGTTAGAACACCTCCTTAGGAATCAAGGCCTAGAATAAAAAAGAATAGTTATTCTTCCCTTGATGGGATGAATATCACGCTTGAGCGATCCGAAAACCAATAGTTACCTTGGGGAGAAGGATCACAAAACACAACCCTTGATAAAGGACTTAATGATGGTAGAAAGGAATTATGCACCAAGCTCATTGAAAGATCTAAGCTCGTAGGGAGGGCCTAAGCTTGCAGGAAGGGTTTAAGCATATAGAAAGGGATGTATCATCCGATCTATGGAATGGTTTAGACAAGGATTCATGCATATGAAGGAAACAAACGGTAAATTGCAGGGACGATAACTAAGAAATTACATGATAAACTCATACGAAGATACTATAAGTATAGATTCGCTCTTTATTAGTCTTTGATTTAGAATACATGAACAAAATGGAAGAAATCCTCAAATTGATCTAAGTATTAGGGTTTACCCTAGAGAAAAAGAGTACAAGAATCAGAATCAGAGCCAGTCCCCCTAAACTGTGACCCTCGGGGTCTTATTTATAGAGGATTCGGGGCCCCTTCTGCTGTTGGGCCATTGAGCCTGCAGGTACTTCTGTCGGTCGCCTTTCTCTTTGGTTTTAGTTGCTTTAGGTCTCGGCCGCTTTGAGGTGCGGATTACAATTTCCGGAGGGAAGGTCCCGACCAGCCGGGGGCTTCTTTGAGAGTGACATGAGCTTGTTGATGTAGTAGCTTTCCAGAAGGTATTTGAGCCTTCGGTTGTATGTTCTCTGTTATAAGCTCCCGAATGTAGGCTTCTGGTTTTCTTACGAATACTTAGAGAGGCTTGCCCTTAAGATGTACGTAGATAGCTGTCGGTTCAGAACCACTGTCGGTGTCTGTACTAAATAGACTAGTATGGATAGCCTACATCCTTTTTAGGGTTCCAGTCTGCCTTTCGGTGGAGTCTCTGGGTACGGCCTAGCCTTCCAGAGGGTCGTTCTGGGTGACCTTCCTGTAGTCTTATCAATGTGACCTTTCGGTGTTTATGCGGTAGATGTTTAGGAAGCTGATTTCGGATAACCATTATGCATCTTAGGCTTGATATCCTTGATGTCTTCACACCATGGTGTGTCGGTATTAAGCGGGTTAATACCGACAACCCTTCCTCCATTCCAGGTTTCCGTTAGTGGAACTCTTGCCTCTTTCTTTCTTAGCTTCTGATTTAGATGACCTTTCTCTATAGAACTCCCTGCTTGGTATGCCCTGCCGGATAGACTGTGTCGGCATTTCGTAGGCTTTGAGCTCCCTTCCCTTAAGAAGGTGTTGGGTTATGTAGCTTCCGGACTATTCCTCCGTACTTTTGTTCATTGGATACCCCTTCACCATTAGCTGGTTTTGGAGTTAGTTTTGGTAGTAAGGCCTTAGTCACTCGGGTCGGGTCGTCAGAAGAAAAGGAAGAAAGAAGGAAATGAACTTACAAAGAACCTGTAGAATGTCTCACGGCGCATCGAACAAAATATAATAATAACATACTTGACATAAAACAGGAGAGACAGTGCATAAGCTGAAAATCAGAACTAAACATCATCGCAGTGGAAATCCAAAATACAGCTTATTACAACTTTTCAAACTGTCTCAAAGCAAAAGTAAGATAAATGAGGTACACTACTAATGCCCAAGTAGCGACCACCAACGACACAGGGAGGATGTGTGTATATATATATATCATACGTGGAAGCCTCCTGCCCGCCTTCGAATCAGCTACTCGCGCATCACCAGCTAACCTGTCTCTAGTTTGCTCGTGTGAGCACCCAGAGAAATAAGAGGAGACATAAAACTCTGGGTCAGACATAAAGCCTGGTATGAGCGATAAGCATCTAAAGTGAACAATAACAGGTAGACTAAAACATACCTGAACCTGGACCTGCAACCAAAGAGTTAGCACTACATACTGTACAACACTCTAAGGTATCATGTCAAACAGTGTAAAGATACGGAGGTGGGGGAGGTGTGCATGTCATAATGATGGAAAACAATCAAGCATAGCATCCATCCTCACATCTCTCACTCAGTGCGTAAAGCATACGATATTCACCACTTCGATCACCCAACATTCCTTGCTACGATCACTTTGCCCCATGAAGTAATAATGGCTTCACTACACTGATAACGTAGCCACAAATCCTTCGCTATGTCCACTTTGGCCCATGGAGTCACAAGAACCCCACTGCACTGGCTCATAGCCTTACTAATCCTTGCTATGTCCACTCTGCCCCATGGAGTCACAAGAACCCCACTGCACTGGCTCATAGTCTTACTACGCATCACTTTGCCCCTCGGGTCATAATGACCCTACTGCACTGATAACGTAGTCTTGCTACCATCACTTTGCCCCTCAGGTCATAATGACCCTACTGCACTGATAAGTAGCCCTACATTCCTTTTTAGTGGTGAATCGAAGTTATGAACGTCGACAACTCCTTAGCACACGTCCCGCAGAAAAGTCCAACCATGAAGTGAACTCATTGTTCTCAACTGGTTCCGGGATCCTGAGCTCTAACTCCCATTTGGACTACCTTTGCATCTCGGGTTATTGGTCATCACAATCGAATCGGATCGGATCAGCCTTCATGTTCTTCATCGGATCGGATCGGCCTTAGTCACTCGAGTCGGGTCGTGGTCCTCCAGCTCGTGGCTCCTCCTCCTGGTTCGGATCGGCGTCACCACTTCAGGTCGGATCGGGTTGCTTCATCCGGGTCGGGTCGCGCCTTCTGATCGGGTCGGTTCGTCGCGCCCTAGTACCCATCGACTCGTGAGCTCCTCCTCCCCTGGTTCGGATCGTGAATACTCGTTGGTTCGGGTCGTGCTTCTACTACCGGATCGTGCCACTTAGCTAAGTCGTGACTTGCTCCTTCAAATGGATCGTGACGCCCACGCTGGAACGGGTCGAGTCGCGCTCCCCTCCACCGATCCGATCCGGATTCTGGGTCATTTCCTGCATGTTTTCCTTCGACTATTTCTACGCCATTCGATGGCGTTTTCGACCAATCTAACACTTCTAAACAATCACAAAGCATACCATACAGTCATAGCAACATGTAGTATCGATCCCAAACATCAAAACATAAATCATAGCATGTAAAATGGATCAAACATACCCAAAATCCCATATTTCCCCTTAAGCATGTTTAGGTAAAACTAATAATAGGATTAGCAAATCTTAACCAAATTAACCCAAATTCATATCAGAGGTCTAAAACATCATTCTGAATTTTATAAACATTTATCCAGAATTTTATCTTGTTTAAATTCGCTAATTAACACTAATCATCCCTAATTAGCCATAATTAGTGCAAAACTATGCAAATCACTCACCTTAGCCACAAAATAAAGTAAGATCTGAAATAATTCTCTGATTTGATGTGAATCTCAATGCCAAACAGCAGCTCCTTTGTTGCTTTGGTGAAGATCTTCCTTGATTAGGGGTTGCTAAGCCAAATCCTTGACCAAAAGATGATTTGGAGGTGATTTAGAGGTTGGAGGTCATTTTTAGGGTTCTTTGGTGATAAGTGGAGGCTAGAAAACTGAAATGGAATGATTCTCCATCTCATTTCAGCCCTCCCATAACCCTAATTCCGAAATGGGTTATGGGCCTACTCACTAATCACCCGATTTGGCCCGGTTAAGTAGTTTTTCACCCTCCAAACCTTGTTTCAGCCATATCTCCCAAACGGTAAGTCCGTTTGGCTATTATGACCACTCTACGGAAAGGTAAACCATCAAACGAATCCAATGGAAGTGGTTTCAGGTCAAAATTTCTTTCCAATCAAAAGTTATGGCCAAAACAGTACCAACTAGGGGCAAAATGGTCATTTTAAAATAGACAAAAATCATGAACATGGGAAATGACTCTAATAGATGTTTCCCAAAGTTACATGACCATACGACCTCACATGGGAAAGAAATAAATATTCTACGATCCTATGATGTGTAGAATACAGATCATTACACTCACCCCCCTTAAGAAATTTCGCCCCCGAAATTCCCTAGTCCAAACACACACAAGGGTCCCGCATGCCTATCAATCATAAAACAACAATCAAACATGCAAAACAAGTAGAATATGTCTATCCTAGCATGCGGAATAACTAAATCGCAAAGTAAATCTTACCAGGCAAAGAGTTCTGGATATGCCTTTCTAATGCTCTCCTATGTCTCCCAAGTACAATCATTCTCGTCCTCGCCCCACCGAACCTTGACTAGCTTCACCGCCTTCCTTCGAAGTTGCTTCGTATCGTGCCCCACAATACGAATCGGCTTGCGGTTCCCAACCGCCTCAGGTTCTACTTCGAAGTCCTCTAACTGATCAGGTGAAATAGTTATATCTGAGTCGTGAACAAACTTCTTTAGTTGGGAAACATGAAACACATTGTGAACTCCTGCCATTTTCTCTGGTAAGCCAACTCTATATGCCAAATTCCCGACTAGTTCAAGAATAGGGAATGGGCTAACAAATCTTGGTGCTAATTTGCCTCTCCTGCCAAATCGTATCACGCTCTTCAACGGAGAGATCTTGACAAACACCAAGTCACCAACGGAGAATTTTAAGTCTCTTCTCCTCTTATCAGCATAACTCTTTTGCCTATCCTGAGCAGCTTTCATTCGTTGTTGAATGACCTTAATCTTATCTGAAGATTCCCTCACCACATCTGGTCCAAGCACAAACTTCTCGACGGTCTCTATCCAACATGATGGTGAGTTGCACGGTCTTCCGTACAAAGCTTCATATGGAGTCATACCGATACTGGATTGGTAGCTATTATTATATGCAAACTCTACTAGATGCAAATGGTCATCCCATGATCCACCAAAATCCAATATACAAGCTCTCAAGAGATCTTCCAATATACGATTCACCCTCTCCATCTGACCGTCGGTCTGAGGATGATATGCGGTACTGAGATGTAATCTTGACCCTAGAGCCTCTTGTAAGCTTTTCCAAAACCCACTAGTGAACAACGGGTCTCGGTCACTCACAATGCTTTTGGGTACTCCATGAAATCTCACTACCCACTTCATATATAATTCTGCCAACTTGGCTGCCGTTCTGGTCGATTTGACTGGTATAAATCTTGCACTCTTAGTCAATCGATCTACAATTACCCAAATGCTATCATATCCCGATCTAGTCCTTGGTAAGCCATCGATGAAATCCATCGAAACTTGCTCCCATTTCCATTCGGGAATTTCTAATGGTTGCAACAACCCACTAGGCTTCTTTTGCTCGGCTTTAACTAACTGGCAATTCATGCATTTGGATATAAACTTCCCAACGTCTCTTTTCATCCCTTCCCAGTAGTAAGTCCGCTTCATGTCTCGATACATCTTATTACCACCGGGATGTATAGTCAGTTTTGAGTGATGACATTCTCTAAGCACTTCATCTCTCAAACCATTCACGTTGGGCACAACTAGTCTTCCATTCTTTCTAAGCCATCCATCTCGATCAAGCCCATACACACTCATCTCCTCATCGATACCCATCTCTAACTTGGAGATGATTTCCAATAGATTAGGATCGTCCCTCTGACTAGAACCAATCCGCTCTATCAAAGTGGGTCTGATCGTCAAACTAGCTAGCATAACTGGATCCAATTCGCATCTTAGTCTGAAATCAAACCCCGCAATGTACTCCAGTTGCTTCCATTTAAGAAACATTGCCCCTAAGCTGGCATGTCTCCTACTCAAGGCATCGGCTACCGCATTACCTTTCCCAGGTGTGTATGCGATATCAAAATCATACGAAGCCAAGAACTCTAACCATCTTTGCTGACGGAGATTCAGCTCTTTCTGGGAGAAGAGATACTTTAACGATTTATGATCAGTAAACAACTCGAATATTTCTCCCAAGAGGTAATGTCTCCACATCTTCAGCGCAAACACAATCGCTGCCAATTCCAAATCATGGGTAGGATACTTCTTCTCATGCGGCTTTAGCTGTCGACTAGCATAAGCTACAACCCTACCTCCTTGCATCAATACTGAACCCAGTCCGGTACCACAAGCATCCGTGTATACCGTCATCTCTTCATTCCCTTTAGGAATAACTAACACTGGCGCACGCGTCAACCTCTCTTTTAGACTCTTGAAGGCATCCTCACACACTCCGTCCCAGACGAAGGACTGGTTCTTCTTAGTCAACTGAGTCAACGGTGCTGCAATCTTGGAGAAGTCCTGGATAAACTTACGATAATATTCAGCTAATCCCAAGAAACTTCTTACATCTGTTGCATTCTTGGGTGTAGGCCAATCCTGTACCATAGCCACCTTTGCAGGGTCCACGGCAATACCATTCTCTGAAACAACATGACCCAAGAATCTCACTTCCCTTCTCCAAAAGTGACACTTGGAGAATTTTGCTTTCAATTGGTGTTTCCTCAACACCTCCATCACTATCCTCAGGTGTCCCTTGTGCTCTTCTTCTGTCCTTGAGTAAACAAGGATATCATCCACGAACACAAGAACAAACTTATTCAACTGATCTCTGAATACTCGATTCATAAGATCCACAAAAAAGGCTGGTGCATTGGTCAACCCAAACGGCATGACCAACCACTCATAAAATCCAGACGGCGTCCTAAATGCCGTTTTCGGAACACTCTCATCCGCTACTCGAAGCTGATGAAATCCTGTCGTGAGGTCCAACTGGGAGAACACTCTAGCTCCTTCCAGTTGATCAAACAAATCATCTATCCATGGTAGAGGATACTTATTCTTCCTCGTCACCTTATTCAACTCGCGATAGTCCACACACAAACGAAGGGAACCATCTGCCTTAGTGGCAAACACAACCAGTGCTCCCCACTCGGAGACACTCCTTCTAATAAATCCCTTCTTCAAAAGATTGTTGACTTGCACCCCGAGCTCTCGCTGCTCCCTTGGTGCCATACGACGAAGTGGCATCACTATAGGTCTGGCATCTTTCACTAAATCAATACGGAACTCAATCTCTTGGTGTGGTGAAGCTCGGTCACCTCCTCGAAGACGTCCGGATACTGGCCAACCACGGGCACATCTGACAACTCATCCTGCGGGATGTCGAGGGAATTCACAAAACTAGCCATAACCCCATCACTAGGTAGGCTACCAAACACTACCCTCCGCCCATCATCTGCCCTCACTGTCACCAAAAAGCCCTCACAGTCTACCACCACCCTGTATCTTTGGAGCCAATCGACTCCCAATATAATTCCATACCCAGTAAAGCCCAAAACAAAGCAATCACATACAAACATACATCCATGACTCGATAAGACCAAATTCCTGCAAATCATACTAAGGCTAGTCGAACCACCAATCGGGTTCGTCACAATCAACGGTCTATCGACTATCTCGGGTTCCAGTCCCAACCTATCTACCAGGTCACTAGATATGAAGGAACGGGAAGCCCCAGTATCAAACAAAACTCGAACTGGTATATCATAAATAGAAAGCATACCTTCAATAACAACATTCTTTCCTTTCTCCGCCACAGTTGGGGCATTCGACGAAGAAGGAACAGCATCAATAGCATATGCTTTCACAATCTGCTTCTCCTTAAGAGGTTGCGGACACTTATCCTTCTGATGTCCCACTTGACCACATTTGTAGCACTTCCTTTCCGCTGGCTTGGCCCGACATTCTTTAGCATAATGGCCCTTCTTTCCACAGCTGAAGCACTCAACATCCTTCTTACTCTTTTTCTGGCCACCTTTAGATTGGTCCTGCTTCCTCTTATTCTGAGAGTTATTCTTGCCTCCACCACCTGCTTGCGGCTTTGGCCCTTTTGCAAATGCAGCCTCAGTCTTTGACTTGGGGTAAAGACTCTCGGATCTCAAAGCTTTCCCCACGATCGATTCAAAAGTCTCATCGATGTGGTTGATAAGCCTTTCCCCCAAGTATCCATCCAAACCAGTAATGAACTTCTCATTCTTCTTTTCAGGAGTATCAATAAGAGACAGTCCATACTTCGACAAAGTGTCGAACACAGCAATATAATCAGAAACTGCCCTTCCATTCTGCTTGAGTTCCAAGAACCTCTTAAACAACACTGACTTCTGGGCAGCTGGGATAAACTTCTCGCTAAAGCGGGCCTTGAACTGATCCCACGTAACTTGGTCCTCTGGAGTAGCTGTTCTAATGGCATTCCACCAATTCATCGCTCGTCCTTGCAGCTGACGAGACGCTAGCCTTCTCTTCATCGCATCCTCAAGACCCAAGTCATCAAAGATACGGTCACAGCTATCCATCCAGTCCTGAACATCCGTGGCCGACTCCGTTTCGTGGAACGGCTTTCCACCAAGATTAGTGCAATCTTTGCACAACTTGGCGAAATCGACCCTAGGCGCCTGCACTACTGGGCAAACACCAACTCCGGGATTGGGAATTGCCCCTTGCACTTCTCTAAGCATGTCTCTCATGAGGTTAGTAAACATTGCCCTCATATCAGCGGCATTCCCTTGGTTGGTCCCTCTACCAACACCCCTCGTGTCTCGGCTCATCGTTAATATGAAAGAAAGGAAACGATTAACGACCCCATAATGGTGCTAGTGCAGTGCGACTTCATCCTTATACTACTAATAGTATATACATACACATCTTTTGAAAACCAAAATAATCACAAATACGCTCTCTCGTATACGTACTATCTCTCCCTGGTGTCTTTCCCTAGGTTAACTACGCAACCTAGAGCTCTGATACCAAGTGTGACGGCCCGCCCCGCACCAACCGACATTTACTCCAAATGTGCGCTGTACACATGTCCAGTTAGCGCGGAACGGGTCGTCAGAAGAAAAGGAAGAAAGAAGGAAATGAACATACAAAGAACCTGTAGAATGTCTCACAGCGCATCGAACAAAATATAATAATAACATACTTGACATAAAACAGGAGAGACAATGCATAAGCAGAAAATCAGAACTAAACATCATAGCAGCGGAAATCCAAAATACAGCTTATTACAACTTTTCAAACTGTCTCAAAGCAAAAGTAAGATAAATGAGGTACACTACTAATGCCCAAGTAACGACCACCAACGACACAGGGAGGATGTGTGTGTGTATATATATATATATCATACGTGGAAGCCTCCTGCCCGCCTTCGAATCAGCTACTCACGCATCACCAGCTAACCTGTCTCTAGTCTGCACGTGTGAGCACCCAGAGTAATAAGAGGAGACATAAAACTCTGGGTCAGACATAAAGCCTGGTATGAGCGATAAGCATCTAAAGTGAACAATAACAGGTAGACTAAAACATACATGAACCTGGACCTGCAACCAAAGAGTTAGCACTACATACTGTACAACACTCTAAGGTATCATGTCAAACAGTGTAAAGATACGGAGGTGGGGGAGGTGTGCATGTCATAATGATGGCAAACAATCAAGCATAGCATCCATCCTCACATCTCTCACTCAGTGCGTAAAGCATACGATATTCACCACTTCGATCACCCAACATTCCTTGCTACGATCACTTTGCCCCCATGAAGTCATAAATGGCTTCACTGCACTGATAACGTAGCCACAAATCCTTCGATATGTCCACTTTTCCCCATGGAGTCACAAGAACCCCACTGCACTGGCTCATAGCCTTACTAATCCTTACTATGTCCACTCTGCCCCATGGAGTCACAAGAACCCCACTGCACTGGCTCATAGTCTTACTACGCATCACTTTGCCCCTCGGGTCATAATGACCCTACTGCACTGATAACGTAGTCTTGCTACCATCACTTTGCCCCTCAGGTCATAATGACCCTACTGCACTGATAAGTAGCCCATCATTCCTTTTTAGTGGTGAATCGAAGTTATGAACGTCGACAACTCCTTAGCACACGTCCCGCAGCAAAGTCCAACCATGAAGTGAACTCATTGGTTCCCAACTGGTTCCGGGATCCTGAGCTCTAACTCCCATTTGGACTACCTTTGCATCTCGGGTTATTGGTTATCACAATCGAATCGGATCGGATCAGCCTTCACGTTCTTCATCGGATCGGATCGGCCTTAGTCACTCGGGTCGGGTCGTGGTCCTCCAGCTCGTGGCTCCTCCTCCTGGTTCGGATCGGCGTCACCACTTCGGGTCGGATCGGGTTGCTTCATCCGGGTCGGGTCGCGCCTTCTGATCGGGTCGGTTCGTCGCGCCCTAGTACCCATCGACTCGTGAGCTCCTCCTCCCCTGGTTCGGATCGTGAATACTCGTTGGTTCGGGTCGTGCTTCTACTACCGGATCGTGCCACTTAGCTAAGTCGTGACTTGCTCCCTCAAATGGATCGTGACGCCCACGCTGGAACGGGTCGAGTCGCGCTCCCCTCCACCGATCCGATCCGGATTCTGGGTCATTTCCTGCAGGTTTTCCTACGACTGTTTCTACGCCATTCGACGGCGTTTTCGACCAATCTAACACTTCTAAACAATCACAAAGCATACCATACAGTCATAGCAACATGTAGTATCGATCCCAAACATCAAAACATAAATCATAGCATGTAAAATGGATCAAACATACCCAAAATCCCATATTTCCCCTTAAGCATGTTTAGGTAAAACTAATAATAGGATTAGCAAATCTTAACCAAATTAACCCAAATTCATATCAGAGGTCTAAAACATCATTCCGAATTTTATAAACATTTTTCCAGAATTTTATCTTGTTTAAATTCGCTAATTAACACTAATCACCCCTAATTAGCCATAATTAGTGCAAAACTATGCAAATCACTCACCTTAGCCAAAAATAAAGTAAGATCTGAAATAATTCTCTGATTTGATGTGAATCTCAATGCCAAACAGCAGCTCCTTTGTTGCTTTGGTGAAGATCTTCCTTGATTAGGGGTTGCTAAGCCAAATCCTTGACCAAAAGATGATTTGGAGGTGATTTAGAGGTTGGAGGCCATTTTTAGGGTTCTTTGGTGATAAGTGGAGGCTAGAAAACTGAAATGGAATGATTCTCCATCTCATTTCAGCCCTCCCATAACCGTAATCCCGAAATGGGTTATGGGCCTACTCACTAATCACCCGATTTGGCCCGGTTAAGCAATTTTTCACCCTCCAAACCTTGTTTCAGCCATATCTCCCAAACGGTAAGTCCGTTTGGCTATTATGACCACTCTACGGAAAGGTAAACCATCAAACGAATCCAATGGAAGTGGTTTCAAGTCAAAATTCCTTTCCAATCAAAAGTTATGGCCAAAACAGTACCAACTAGGGGCAAAATGGTCATTTAAAAATAGACAAAAATCATGAACATGGGAAATGACTCTAATAGATGTTTCCCAAAGTTACATGACCATACGACATCACATGGGAAAGAAATAAATATTCTACGATCCTATGATGTGTAGAATACGGGTCATTACACTTTTGTTCATTGGATACCCCTTCACCGTTAGCTGGTTTTGGAGTTAGTTTTGGTAGTAACATTTTCCCCACCTGGTGAAGGGGTGTTTTCGACTTTTGAAGTCAAACTTTTTGTCTTTTCCAAAGTGTCACTTCGGAGTCTTTTGATCTCCATTAATCGGAAGCGTTGATTGATCTTTGCCTGTACGGTACAGATCGGCCTTGAAATTTGAACATAAATTCTTCTTCTCTCTAGTTTCCGCCTTTCACCTACAAATCAAATTCTTGAAAAAGATTATTGTTTCTCTAAGAAGCTACTCAAATTTTTCTTTTTGAAAACCCAAGCTTGATTCTTTGTGAGTATTTTTACCTCTTATATAAGTCGTAATCTTAATTATATGCCAAAATTGACGAGGGAGTTGATTAGGATTATGCTAATCATAAAATAGGTTAATTCTTATCATGATTAATGTCCGGCATTAGCGGCCACCTATTCGTAGGTTACTCTGTTTAGGAAATACAATACACAACAAAAAACACACAAGGAGGAAACAACTTTCCCACTAATTAAGATTCTATACCGTCGATATGAAACAAAATGATTCTAACATAATTAAGGCTAGTTTTCCTCCATTGTTCGTGTTCTGCTTAAATATTCGGTGAAAACGTTGAATTAGCTAATTCTGACGTAATCCCACTATGGTGTTAGTGATGCAAGGGTATGTGTTTTCCTTGCTATTAAGAGCCTAGATGACCACTAATGAAAGTATGTCATGCATAATCTTATTCGCATTCAATATCTGGGTTCAGTTTACTTTACGACAAATTGAGTTTTTTGTGAACAAAATATAAAAATATTCCACCTATTCATAAATTTTATTCATGCATTTGTGCAAAAAGTATGTGTACTAATGGTACTGTGATGGAATGATGTCACCTGGAAGAATCATGTCTAGCAAAAGTCCTGCTAAGGCGAAGACCAAGGATTCTAAGGTCTCACATCCTAAGAAAGAATTTGCTCCAAAGTCGTCCTTAATTACTTCCCAATGCTCTGTGATGGCCATACTGGATAGTTTTGGGATATTAGGTATTGATTCCATTGTAGCTTCTACTCCAATTTTTCTCGAGAACCCTCTAGAAGGGTATTTTGCGTATTCAGCAATCCATATCTGGCATGGAGGCTTTCTTCCTTTCCCACATTTTCTACACAAACTCTTAAGTGATTTGAAAGTTCCTCCCATTCAACTCTCACCCAATACGTATACAACTCTCTTATGCTTGGAGGCCCTAGCGCTTGCCTCAGATCATGATTCTTTAAGCCCTAAACTCATACATCATATGGTCCGATTTTCTAAAAGTTCAGAGTGTTCGATATGGAGGGCTAATCCCATAAATGGACTTATTAGCGATGGTATTAGAAAAACTAGGCCATGCAAAAATCAAATTTTCCTCATTAAATGCCCTCCCGGCATATCAGGAAAATTTGTTGATGACGGCAGGCTTCTTGTTTTAGAAAGTGAATATTTTATATTTGTGTCTTTCAATTATATGTATCTTCCTTTTATCACATAACCCCTCTCTAAAGATGTGATTTTAACCCTGGAGGAAGCTTAAATTTTCGAGGCTATCTTCAAAGCACCGGTGGAGCATGTGTGTTGGTCGTTCCTCTTAACCGCCGACAGGCTTCATCAATATGGCTTGATTCCTCCTAGACAGAAGATACTGGGGCGACCTCCCATCCAATTTTCTGGTCCTAAAGGACTATCATTGAGTTCTAGCTCGTTCACCATGGGCTCTCCCATCTATCCAGGTGATTTGGATGAGACTATATTTTTGACTAGACAACATTTATCATTCTTTCTCTCGCTCCCTTATTATTATTTTACTAATTTAATTCATCTTTGTTTAAGATCTTTAGCTTCTCAGGATTCGTCTACCCCTGCAGCTTTCAATCGGTCCAGTGCCCTAGCCATAAAGAGACTCGCCCATACCGACATTGAATTACCATCAAAAGAAGCCCAGACATGATAAGTCAGTTAGCTTTTCAGAAAACATCGTTGTCACCCTAAAAACAAGGAAGACCTTTGATCCTTTTACTATTGATGACGACCAGGTGGTCAATGTTGATGCTTCCCCCGATATTTCACCGAAAGGTAAGTCCATAAGCAGCCCTGTTCTTCCCGATGCTCTCGGCGGTTTAGGCGGGGAAGGGAAAAGTCCTACGATGCCTTCCTCTTCTCAAGCTGATATCTCCTCTTCGCCTCCTTCGTCAGTCTCTGATTTCGATAGGCTTATGAGTCTTTCTCTCTCATTTCCTGAAGTTGCTAACATCATGCCGACTTCATCACCCTTAGATTCAGAATATTTCCACCGGCAATAAATCAGGGACCAACTTTTGTTATTGATTATCCCTTTTGACTCCTTTGAATTCATATTGTCTTTGGGAGAAGCTTAATCCATTTCCCTTCCTCAGATAATGAAGACTTGGTATCTATCCAGAGGGAGGGCTTTTGCTTCAATGGTGGAGGTCAATGCCCTTAAGGAGGAGAACAGAGTGCTGAAGGATAGGGTTAATACCTTGTTGTAGGAGAAGGCGGAAGCTGATAACAAGCGTAATGAGTTGGAGACCCTGCTAGAAGAGGAAAGAAAGGCTAAAGATTTGATGGTGAAGCAAGTTGAAGATATTAAGGAGGAAAAGTTAGGGATGAGGTTAATCATGCCACTGTGGTGGACCGGATAAACACTAAACTCTCTACCACAAAAAGAATAACTTACAATGCTAGTGATAGAATTTCCAATTTCTTGAATGTTCATTTTAATACTATAGTGATGGAGTACTATGAAGATTCCATCATACTTGCTTTTTCTGATAATTATAAAAGGCTTTCGAAATTTGACTTCTCTTTAATTGAACCCTCTGTCCGAGGTAGAGTTTTGGAGAAGATTGAGCAGGTGAGGCGAAAACATAAGGTTCCTCCATTGAACAAGATAAATCCTGCATCGCTATTGTTTATTGACGAGTTTTCTGAGGATTATGAGGAAGACATGAAGGAGGAAAACATAGCAGAAGGGGAAATAAGAGACGACACGGTTCAGCAAGGTGGAGCTGGAAAGGGTAATTGGGCATCTTCTCCCATAATGAGGGAGTTACCTTCCAAGGAAGGCGGTTCTCCGAATTTCAAGAAGAAAGGGACTCTTGACCGCTCCGATGTCGATGTTACACAAGTACGGCTTTCGCTTTCGAAATACTTTCCCTCTCCTTGAATTTCGTTAATAACTAGTCTTGTCATGTTACAACAGTTCTCTGCTTCTCCAAAGATGTAAGTTATAGTAATACTTTAGACTCTACGTTTGAGAACATGGGAAATTCTCAAGTAATTTAGTCCTATGAAAACAATTTAACAAGGAGTTCCGAACATTATTGTACGAAGTATACATTGTTTTTTAATTTGTCCGTGAATGGTGTTAGTTTTGTGACAATTGGTGGTTTGTGATGTTGTACTTATAAGTCAATGTGGACATTATGCATAAAGGTCATGTGATTGTCTTTCTTTGGAGTGCATGATGTTATTAGTGTATATCTGGTGTTTGAGTTTGACGTATTACGACATCTCATCTTATCCATGACTAGGACGACCAATTCCAGACCCCTCCTTCATAGTTTAGAGAGGGAACTTTGTACATTAATGGCTGCAAAGACATTTTTGAGAGTTATTCCCTTTCGGTCTATAAAAAGATGTACTACCTTCAGAAGATAGTAGTCACAAATCTCAAGGGACAAGTGTCTCATTTGGAAAAACAACTGAAGGAGAAAGATGAAATTATTTATAATTTGCAATGTAGGCTAGCGACAAAATATTCTGAGAATTTAGACGCGGAGGTAGCTATACTATACCAACAAATTGACAAGTTGGACGATGAACTAAAGAAAGCTAAGGAGAATTGCACTTCCTTAGAATTCGCTTTGCAAAATCCCGACTCGGAATGATAGACTTTTCCTATATTTTGTAATATCAATCCTTTCAAATCAGTGATTATGTTTGTGTAGTGGTTTATGTTGTGACTTCTAGTAGGCATGCTTGTGTATTGTGTTATTTATTTGATGTATTGCTTTTATCGGGAACATTGTAATCATAGCCCAGGGCGTTGTAGCGACAAGAGAACTACTCACGCCAAGTGCTATCGACAACCTTCCTTATGCAACAGGTATTTTTGGGAAAATCTCCTCCGTAAGATTTCCATTGAAAAAGGAGTAGTTCTAGTTATGGGACTCCATTGGAAACGTTTATGATCTTTTCCCAAGTTCGTTCCCGAACTTATGTTTTAATGTGCGCTATTTCTTGTGTTGTGCAAGATGCGGGTATATAAAAGAAATAAACTGATGCACATATAAATTAAAGACACTTCCTTGAGCAAATGAGAGGATCATGAGCTTATCCCTAGTAATAGCGGAAGTGCAATTCTGAACCATATTCAAATTACCGAGATGGTTGGATGACTCCTTGTTTAGATTTAAGAATCTGAGCACATCCTGGCTTGGGTATTCATTGCGAGATCGGAACCCTATGCCTGGTTGTAGTTTCTCCTGAATCATCCCAGATTTAGATATCGAGGTAAGACCGGGACCCCCCTTTCGGTATGTGTGTGTATCTGATCCGACCCAGATTCGGGTTATTTAAGGTAAGTGACTGGAAATACGCTTCTGTTCTTCGCTAAGAAATGAACCAACCCAGATTCGGGTATCAATGTAGAAGACCTGAACTAACCCTTGTTCAGGCAATTAGAGATTGAAAACCAGGAATCCCCTTTCGGTATTCGTGAAAAATGGAATCAACCCAGATTCGGATATTGCTATAGAAGACCTGAACCAACTCTTGTTCAGGTAATTAGAGATTGAAGACCAGAAGCTTCCTTCTGGTATTAGTGTTTTGATATCCCCTTTGGATTTGATTTGTAAAGCTGAGGTTGTACATGCTTTTTGAGCCACTCTCTGGGCTTTTAATGTCAAAGCAGAGGATGTACGTGCTTTGTTGGCCACCCTACGGGTCTGTGTGTTCTGTGCACTTGGCTAGCTTATCCACAAGCAGGGCCCAAGGACTTATTCGACCTCCGTCCAGGAGACGTCTTATCCTGAACATCGTAGGTGATGATAAGGTCTTAGAAACTTAGACGTGGCCATCGTAAGCACAGATTAAGGTTTACTCTTTTGATGCTCTATACTGACCATTGTAGGTACTAATAAAGATGCTTATCACTCACCAGACCTTCGATCTAGCTCAAAAACGATGAATCATGAATCCGAACAGCTAAGAACAACCTTCAAACCTCTTGATTTTATGAAATCTCTCTTCACTTGATGTAGACCTAGCTTTGATTGATGTAGATCTTCAATCTTCTTCCTTAGATCTAGATTTTAATGGTGCAAAGCTGTATTTGCTTGAGCAAGGAGGATCATAAGCTCAACCAAATGAGAGAATGAAGAAAGTAAACTATTTTATATGCCTCTAACCCCCAATTTATAGCCTCCCATCAGCCCACTAATGAGCCTCCTCAAATCAACCTATCAATAGCTGAAAACCTAAACATAAAAATGTGTAGCACTAAAACAATGATTCCTCCCAAACCGCTGAAACAAATCGTTAATGTGACCACTCTACGGAATTGGCAACACTGTTTCCTTTCCAATGAAATCGTTCTCAGCACCTGATTTGATCCCAATCAAAAGTTATGCACTATTCAAAACTAACATGGGTAAAATGGTCACAAATGAAATTGGTAAAAGTTATGGAGATGTCTCACATCCCCATAAACAACATATCAAAATATGAGAATGATCCAACACTTAGTTAATTAATAAAAATATTTTACGTTCCTCCAATACGTAAAATGTGGGTTGTTACATTCTTCCCTCTTTAGGAATTTCGCCCCAAAATTCCAAACAAACACAAGCAACCACAACAATTCTGCATGCCTATCACCCGTGTACAATCAATTTACCATCCAAACTAGCACCCATCGGGCCATGCATCCATAGCCTTATCCAAGCACGTGGAATTCTAACAACTATAGTAAAAGTTATAATGATGTAAAGTGACACGACATCAATGGGTCATATAAACGAAGAGTTCTAGATGGGTCATCTTCACACTCTCTTATGTCTCCCACGTACAATCGTCATCATCCTCACTCCATTGTACCTTGGCTAGCTTAACCGTCTTCCTCCTAAGTTGTTTCGTGTCATTCCCCAAAATGCAAAGTGGCTTACAAGGTTTCATAGCTACGGTCTCTACTTCTAGGTCTTCATACTACTCTTGAGATACCACCACATTCGAATCATACACACACTTCCATAGAAACGACACATGGAAAACATTATGCAACGTTGACATCTTCTCGGGTAACTCCAACCTATATGTGAGCTTTCCAATTCGCTCGATTATAGGAAATGATCCAACAAACCTTGGAGCTAACTTTCCTTTGGATCTGAACCGAACAACATTCTTCAAGGACAAAACCTTCACAAAAACCATGTCACCAACATCGAATTCCAAATCTTTTCGACGCTTATCGGTATTACTCTTCTGACGATCTTGGTCTGCCTTCATTCGTTGCCGAACAATCTCGATACAATCTGATGTCTCTCTGGTCATCTATGGTCCAAGTATCAACTTATCTCCAGTTTCTAACCAACATGCCGAAGAATTACACGATCTACCATACAACGCCTCATATGGTGTCATCCCAATATTCGACTGATAGCTATTATTATATGCGAACTCAACTAGATGTAGATGGTCTTCCCATGATCCCACAAAATCCAATACACAAGCTCATAGGAGATCTTCCAAAACTCGGTTAACCCTTTCGGTCTGACCATCAGTCTGGGGATGATAAAACGTACACAAACACAACTTGGTTCCCAAAGTTTCTTGCAAAATCTTCCAAAATCCACTCGTGAACAATGGATCTCAATCACTCACAATGCTCTTCGAGATACCATGGAATCGAACTATCCATTTTATATAAAGCTCATCCAACTTCAATATTGTCAAAGTCGATCTGACAGGAATAAACCTTGCACTTTTGGTCAAGCGATCCATGTTGACCCAAATTCCTTCGTTTCCTGCCTTGGTTTTAGGTAGTCCATTGATAAAATCCATCGATATATGCTCCCACTTTCATGTAGGAACTTCCAATGGCTGAAGCAATCCACTTAGCTTCATCTGTTCAGCTTTTACCAACTGATAGTTCATGCACTTGGAAATAAACTTTCCAATATCCCTTTTCATCCCTTCCCAGTAGTAAGATTGCTACATGTACTGATACATCTTATTACCACAAGGATGAATTGTCAAAGTCGAGTGTTGACATTCCCTAAGAACCCCGTCTCTCAATTCGTCGATATTAGGAACAACTAGTCGTCCTTGCTTTCGAAGCCAACCTTCTCGATCGACCTCGAACTCTTTATCCTTTGGTTCCAACTTCTGGATAAAGTCGACATGCTTTGCATCTCGGTTTTGGCTCTCACCAATCCTTTCAATGAGAGTAGGTCTTATCGATAAGCTTTCCAACATTTCGGTTCCAACTCACACCATGGTTTGAAATCTAATTCAGCCAAGTACTTGAGGCTATTCCATTCTGAAAACATCTCTCCCATTCCTACATGTTTTCGACTTAGCGCATTTGCAACTGCGTTACCTTTACCAGGGGTATAGGCTATACAAAAAATCATACAATGCTAGAAACTCTAATCACTGTTGTTGCCGAAGATTCAAATCCTTCTGGTAGAAAAGATACTTCAACGACTTGTGATCCGTGAACAACTCGAATCGAACCCCTAACCGGTAATGCCTCCACATCTTCAGAGCAAACACGATTGCTGCTAACTCCAAATCATGAGTTGAATAATTCCTGTCGTACGACTTCAGTTGTCGACCTGCGTAGCCCACAACTCTATCTTTTTGTATTAGTACTTCTCCTAGTCCAGTACCACATACATCAGTGTATACCACCATCTCTTCATTCCCACTTGGAATCGTAAAACAGGAGCACTCGTCAGTCTCTTTTTTGTGATTCCAAAAGCTTGCTCACACATTGCATCCCATATGAAAACTTGGTTCTTATTCATCAATCCTGTTAATGGTGCAACTATCTTGGAGAAATCCTTGATAAACTATCGGTGATAATCTGCCAATCCAAGGAAACTTCTCACGCATGTTGCATTCTTAGGTCTATCCTAGTCCTGGATTGCTGCCACCTTAGTGGGATCAACCGCTATTCCATTTCCAGAAACTACATGGCCTAAGAACCTCACTTTGCCATTCCAGAAGTGACACTTCAAAAACTTAGCCTTCAGATGATGCTTTTACAAGATTTCCAAAACAACTCACAAGTACGTCTTATGTTCTTCCTCGTTCCGGAAGTAAATCAGAATATCATCCACGAGCACAGGCGTGAACTTGTTCAATTGATCTCTGAAACCCTATTCATAAGATCCACAAAATACGCTAGCGTATTAGTCAACCCAAATGGCATCACCAACCATTCGAAGAAACCGGATGGTGTCCTAAAAGCAGTCTTCGACAACTATCCTTTGTCACCCTCAACTGGTGGAATCTCTTTGCCAAATCCATCTGGGAAAACACTTTAGCTTCGTGAAACTGATCGAACAAGTCATCGATCCTCGGCAATGGATACTTGTTCTTCCTGGTCACCTTGTTCAGCTCACGATAGTCCACACACAATCTCAAGGATCAATTAGCCTTGATTGCTAACACAACTAGTGCCCTCCATTCGGATACACTCCTCCGAATGAATCTTTTTTTCCCAAAAGGTCACGAAGTTGCACCTATAACTCTTGTTATTCCTTAGGCGCCATCCGCATAAGAGGCATAATGATAGGTCTAGCAAACTCGACCGAATCTATTGTGAACTCTATCTCACAATGCGGCGGCAAGCCTTTGGCTTCTTCAAAGACTTCCTCAAACTCATTAGCAATCAGCACAGATAACAAGTCTTCCTGTGGAATCACAAGCGAATACAAAAAGCTCACGAAGACACCACCTTTGGGCTTACATCGAATTAAAACCTTTCATCCTTCCACATCCCCGACTCTCACCTTAAGCTTCTCGCAATTCACTCTTGCCGCATACCTCTTGAGCCAATCCATGCCCAAGATGATCCCAAACCCAGCGAAGTTCAAAACAAAGCAATCACACACAAAATATCAACCATGACTCGAGAACAAAAAACCATGACAAAGCATACAAAGGCTAGATGAACCCCCAACTGAATTAGTCACAACTAAAGGTCTATTACTAATCTCGGGTTCCAAACCCAAGCGGCACACAAGCTCATTCCAAATGAATGAATACGATGCTCCAGTGTCAAACAACACACGAACTAAAACACCTTTAACTAAAAGAGTACCTTGAACGACGACACCCGTCCCTTTCTTCTCTATAGTATGATCCCTTGAAGACGACGATACAGCTACCAATGCATACGCCCTCACAACCTTCTTTCCCTTGTCTTGTTCTGGACAATCTTTCTTGTCATGCCCTGGCTTTCCACACTTGAAGCACTTATTTTTAGCTTTTGGATTTTCACAGTCCTTAGAATAATGGCCCTTCTGCTAGTAGCTAAAGCAAGTCACTTCACCCCTTTTGCTTCTTCTGACCATCTTTTCCCATCTGCTGTAGCTGCTTTATCTTTTTATTATTTCCACCCTATTGTGGTTTTAAAGCTTTTTTGGTTCCAACAACAATAGTTTCTTCTTTAGGAAACAAGCTTTCATGCCTCACAATCTTTTCCATTATCTTATCATATGGGTCATCCAAATGATTAACAAACAGCCTCCTAATGTAGGTATCCAAACCCATAATAAACTTTTCATTCTTCTGATAAGGTGAGTCAATATATGAACGTGCATACTTGGACAAAGCCTCAAATTCAGTACCGGTCGACTATTCTGCTTCAACTACACACACTTCTTGAATAGCACAAACTTTTGAGCAGTAGAGTTATACTTCGTCCCAAACTTGACTTGGAACTAATCCCATGTGATGTCATCTTCCGAAGTCTCCAAAGTAACAGAGTACCACCAATCTATGGCTCAGCCTTGCAGTTGTCTTGATGCAAGCTTCCTCTTTGTTGCGTCATCTATACCCAAATATCCAAAAATCCGTACACAAGCATCCAACGACCTTTGAACCTCTTCAGTCAGCTCTGTCCCTTGAACGGTTTTCCTCCCAGAGATGTGAAGTCCTTGCATAGCTTCACGAAATCCACAGCTTTAGGTACCTGCACCTGAACCCTTACATCTACCGCGTCTATATCTGGAGAGGGAGCCCTCCTCATGAACACTGCTATAATGGCCTTGAACATAGCTGGGTAGTCTGGTACACTGACATTTACCCCTCCAGAAACAGTCTCCTCCCTAGCAGCGTGTCTCGATGGCCGGCGAATCATTCTAAATCTTCAATATATAATGATTAGCCACATATGAGAAAAACTATTATAGAGTTCAAGCGTTATTACTATATACACTAATATATATATATATAGTATGCATCCATCAGAAATCTACAAGTATGTCTCTCATACGTTACTACGTCTTTGAACTTTGGCTAAAACCGATAATTAGAGCTCTGATACCAAATGTGACGACCGCCCATAAATCCTGCACTAAACAAGAGGAATAATGAGTTGAAAGGTGTGTCAGGCAGCTGTGGATGATCATCAAGGCAAGATAACACATGTAGAATCTTTCGTCTAACTCATAGCGCAATGATAAAATATAATAGAACATATACAACAAGCAATAATAATGAAGCATATTTTAGCAGAAATTTGAGACTTTCGTAGTAACTAGAAAGAATATCCATATATCTTTGGATTACAACACAAGTGTCTGTACAAATTGGCCTCACTACAACTCTCATCAAATAGCGGAAACATAAATACTAAATAGTAGAAAAATAATACGCTAGCCTCCTGCTCGCCATCGCACAACAACATCATCCTCATCAATCGCCTGCCACCGGCCATTTAGTCTGCCTATCTGTAACACCATGGATGAAGAACCCAAGGTAATAAGAAGAAACATAAAACCTTGAGTCAAACAACAGTCTTAATGAGCGATAAAACAACTATCTAACATCATCTATAAAGTATATGAGAATAGGTAGATTAATCTAACAATCTACCAAACACCGGAGAAGAACCCAAACCTGTCTTCCCCACATCCGACAGTGATAGCCTTTACAAACAAACATTAAGAAACAATAGTACATTCATGACAAACAGTTATCAAGCAGACCATCCTAATCGTTCTCGACATCCCCAAGCACAAGCCCCGAAGGTCTAAACCAACATCAGACAATCACTAAAGAGATATCTCCTTCGACATCGAATAATCTAGACAAAACGATACAAGCAAAGTAGACATCACTCAAGACTCTAGCAATCACCTCAAATCCTACTTTGAAACCATCGTTAATTGTATGACCGGCTAGACATCTTGTCATCAACTGTCAAGGACTAAGGGTAAACCCTAGTTCTAGCAAAACTCCATACGACATACGATGAAACGTATCTAGGCTCGTCGAGCTGCCCATGGTACTCGACCAGTCACTTCTAGTCTTTTAGGTGTCCCTATTATACCCCTGCTTTGAGTCCATTAGAACTTACAACAACAATAATTCTTCGGCCTCCGATATCTCTAGCCATCCAACACGATGACTGTTCATAACCTCAAGCCCCTTCTCGAGCAACCATTATCCACAAACTCACCACCTAGAGTCATCTTCACATTCATTGCATTATGACGATCAACGAACACATCACAACACTTCGAACATTCCCACTTGAATATACTTCGAAGCCACATCATCACTGAACCAAAAATCATCAATATAAGGTTCATAAAAATTAGGTCGTTCCCTCTTAGGTCGCAACCGCTCCCTGACCTACAACCTAACTAACTAGGTCATTACACCAGACCCACAGCCCATCAAGCTCCCCAGGTCACTAACGACCTGACTGCATTTCCACTTCACATGCAAACCCAACTATCTGACTAAGTCGTTTTACTTCATCGACCTGACCAGGTTGTTACACACTTACGACCTGACTAGGTCGTTACACACTCATCAACCCAGCAACACAAAATGGGTCGATTCAAGCTTCCAGCGACCTAAGGCACCAACGAGCCAAACACCACTGTTTGCGAACAAATTTTACAATTGTAAACAACTATAAAATCCGTCTGGCTTTCCTAAACAACAAGGATTGTTGTAGAGGGTGTCAAACTCTGGGACCAAAAATATTTTAATTAATAAATCCAATCAAGTTATTTCAGGATTTTGATTGATTGAAAACACAGAAAATAACAGAAATCAAATAAACTGAGAGTTTTATATAATTAAAGAAAGCAATTAGGGGATAATGACATAGATTGGATTCACACTCATCAATAGCCAACAAATAAATATAGATTTGATTCATGTTTCTGTCATATACATGAATCAACGATAATTAGGTTCTTAGAAACAAATAAGTAAATAACGACAAGCATAGCCGATGCAGGAGCTGAGCTCTTAAACAACCATAGACTATCAGGACAGATTCACTAATTAATTTCTAAAACCCTAAAATTAGATCTAAATCTGATAATTGTTAGATCGAACACGAATATACCCTGTGAAGGAGCATAGCTCTTAAACGACACAGAATATGAAGGTTCAGATCTAACCCTTGATTCAGATCCAGTTCTACATGTATAAAGTCCTCATTTATTGGCTAAGTGATTCATGTTGAATCATATCTATTGGCGTCATCATCCCCTAATCAAAGGGTATTAGCTAGACATAGCTAAAGAAGAAGAGAAAAATAAAATAACAGACATAGATAAAATAAAACTAAAACTAAATAGAACAGAGGAAGAAGAACGATTTTATTCCAAGAAGAGAATTACAGAATAAAACCTAATGTGTTTTTACATGAATAAGATACAAGGTATTTATAGTTGTATTGGCCAAGGCTAAGAGGCTCATTACACAATGTGGGACAAAAACCCATTTTCAAAATAACAAGTAAATCAAGTAGCTAAGTGTGAACGCATTTGAATGGGAAGCCTTACGAAGGAGCTAGTGTGAACGCATGCAGAGAAAATAGGTTGCGGGCTTCAACTCCAATTGCCTTGAGTATGAATAAGAACTCCAAGTAATCAGAAAAGCATTGAATCTTAACTCTGAAATATGCAGCAGAAAGCAGTTGAACAACAACATCTCTTCAGATCTTCAAGCTTTAATCCAGCTCTAAAAATCAACACTCCTCTTGCACAAATTCTTCAAGCTTTTCAACAATTAAGTGCATTAATCCATTCATCAAAAATAATCTGTACACACAACTATAAATGCACAGTATCAATTATTTAAAAGATAAAATAAGATAAATATGCGGATAAAATATACACATTTACGTGTATATCAAATACCCCCACACATATCTTTTTATTCGTCCTCGAATAAACTAAACTAAGATATGTCACACTTTCGTAGGAAACACGATTGCATTTAGCGTATGCAACAAGCCGTTAAACCTCTGGGTCTCCCCAGTAGGACGAGTGTTGTCTCGTGAGGGTTTTCAGCGGATACTACCCACAAAATCCAAAGCGTCTTATGTACGCGGATTAATCAAACAATATATTTAAGGTCTTTCACATTCCAAGGACTTTACCTAACTCCAATAATAACGGTTCAATCCCAAATTCTCCATCCCATTGTTGGTGCAAAAATGAATAAAAAAATTCAAGCTGAATCGTAATTCCTTGATAACACTGTAATTGTCTTGAAGGTTAAGAGCGTGGTGTCAACCAAAGTTCTACACATCGACAATGTGCACCCAATCATTTATTCAACTTTTTTTTTTTGAATAATTTTGCACCAGTGTATCTGTAATGTATTGGATGTGAGTTATGCATAGATGAAGGAGAATTTTGTAAGTTCTAAAAATATTCTAGATACGAGGGCAAGTGTATTAGTTGAACTTCAAATTACAAAAGATAAAGTAATACTAAGGCACATATGAACATTTTTATTTCCTTTCATCTCCTCTACTACAATCCTCACTTCCAAGTACGGTATGATGGATGTGGATGGAATGGAACTGAATGCTTTATAGTCAAGAATGATGAATGACTATTTTATTCTGAGAGACTCTCTCTTTATTTCATTTTCTTCTTCTTCTTCTTCTTTTTTTTTTTTTTGCATGATGAATGGAGATGGAATGGAATGATACCGTACATTATTTCATTTGATTCCTCCTCTACTAAACCAACACTTCATGAAAGGAAAGTTTTGTGCCCTAGTTACTCTACTTCTATAATCTTAATTCAACACACAAGTCTGGATTGATGTTATACAAAAAGCTTAAAGGAATGATAAGCAAAGTTTCATAAGATAGATAACCCATATAAAATAAGATGTGGTAAATGGTTATCCTACCTTAAAACAAGTACGGAGTGGGTGGTGTAATATTGGTATAAAAAGTGATGTTTTTGACCTTTAAACAAAGGTTCATGAGCATACCAATATAAGATAAACTTGTCGAAACAAGGATGTAAATTGACTAAAAACTTGGGTTTGAATAATGTAGGGTATTGAAGAAGAACGCTACCATGAGTCATTTCTCCTTAAGTGGGCCAAGTGGATTTTAGAACTTACGATTTGAAAATTTTAGTGGAAAATAAAATATTAGTGAATATTAGGCTCACATCCCTATTTTGAAACTTAATTAGGCTCACATCCGGTCATAAACTTATTATAAATTAGGTCCCTGTTTTCAAAACATATAAAATAATAATTAAAAAATAAATAAAAGATCATAAATTAGTAATAAAATAAATTATGCATTATACAAAAAATTCAGTTCAAAAAACAAAAAAAATCATGTCAGAAAGAAGAAAATAGCAAAAAAAAAAAAGAAAAAACTGCAGTTAAATGCATAATATTATGCACCTTTTTGAGTTTATTGCATGTATATGTGCAATTATTACAGTTCTTACAGCGCCTAGATTTAACTGCATATTTCAGTTCATTTTTATTTGCATCCAAATGTGCAAATATCTCAGAAAACATGCACACATGTGTGCAACATTTTTATAGGATAACACGTTAGCTAAAAGTAGGGACCTAATTTATAAATAAAAAAAAAGAAATTTAAAATTAAAACCCGCCCCCTAGTTTCTGAGTTCCGCCTTTTAAAAAAAAAAGTGCGGTACTTCATTAATTAAAATAAAATCTAAAATCTGGAAATAATTTCAGGATTCCACGGAAATAAAAAAATAGTTGCATACATTTATGCAATTATTACAGATAATTGCATTTATGTATGCAACTTTTCCGTAAGCTGTGTTCGGTTTGGAAATCTGAAAATAAACCTGCACAAATGTGTGCAAGTGTTTGAAATATTTGCATACATGTAAGCATGTATTTGCATGAATAAAAATCAATAAAGATGAATGTAGTGAAAAATATGCACGGATGTATGCAGGAAAATGATATATCTGCATACTATTATGCATTTAACTGCAAATTTCGTTTTTTTCTGTTTTTTTTATTTTTGACACCTTGTTTGATGGTTTTTTGTTCGTTTACATGTTTTATTTAAAAACGAATTTACGTGATTTTTTTAATATTTTTTTGATGAATTTTCAGAAAATAGGGACCTAATTTACAATAAGTTTATGACCGGGTTTTTTTTATATTTTGAAATTTAATAGGGACCTCTAAAAAATGCACCCAAAATATTATGCATGAAAACGAACTAAGAAAATCCAACAAATGTAAGTGCAAAATCATTATTATTTGATTTTTCTTTTTTTGATTATTTTTACTTGCACATTCTAACACGTATAACAAGGGTTGACACGCTTACTCCAGAACACGACTAACGTCTTTACAGTCTCAAGCTAGCATCTTAAAAAAACACATTACGATTCAATGAATAAATAATGTTCATTCCCATCACCTAACAATTCAACTTATCAAACAAGAACCAAGGTGTTATTTGTGAATTTAAGTTAATCCTTGTTCAATGAGTGACCTACTTCATAAAATTTGATTGCTGATGTAATGTAAATCCCCCCCCCCCCCCACACACACACACTTGAGTGTGACCGTGTCCTCACAGTGGTTAATCAGACATATCTTAGTGAAAGGGAAAAAAATAAGAGAATATTTACATATGTACAAAGAGGTTAGTGCGTCTTACTGAATGTAATGTGGCTCATGTAGGACCATGAGCTCTTCCTCTTGGTTGGGTATTGGTTCCAAGTAAGTTTTAAGGCATTGACCCTTAACCTTATAGGATGATCCATCAGTTGGATTCTCAATTTCTACCGCACCATACGAAAAAACGGTCCGTACAGTGTAAGGTCCTGTCCATCTAGATTTCAACTTACCCGGAAATAAATGCAGTTTTGAGTCATACAACAGAACTTTTTGACCTGGCATGAAATTTTTACGTAAAATTGATTTATCATGAAAAACTTTCGTTCTATCCTTGTAAATTCGTTCATTTCATAGGCATCATTTCGAATTTCGTTAAGTTGAAGCTTCCGATGTTCACCTGCTTGCTCTAAATCAAGATTCAAAGTTTTTATTGCCCATAACGCCCGATGTTCTAGTTCAACTAGCAAGTGACATGGCTTACCAAAAATCAATCGATAAGGGGACATACCCAAGTTTGTTTTGAAAGCGGTGCGGTAAGCCCAAAGAGCGTCGAGCTAAACATCTTTAGAACCGAAAACTCTTCTATTTCTTATGTGGACCAGTTTTCAGAAATCCATGTTGTCCACGATAATGAATCCGAGCTGGACCATCTGAATAACGAAATTGAATCAAATTACGAAACCTCGTTTCAAGATATTCCCGAAAATGTCTCTGATTCGATTCCTGTTGAGCCGCTCATAATTGAGTCTGTCCCTCAACCAGTTTCTTTAGTTGAGTCATCTCCAAAATCTAAACTCAAAGTGTTTCCCAGTCATCTTAAGTACGCTTACTTAGGAGACAATGAAACTTTTCCTGTCATTATCGCTTCTGACCTTACTTTAGAGCAGGAACAATTGCTCCTTCCCATCCTTAAGAAAATAAGGAAGCAATTGGTTGGTCCATGGCTGATATTAAGGGGATTAGTCCTTCGATAGTCCAACATCGAATCCACCTTATAGATGATGCCAAACCCACTCGTGATCCCCGGCAACGGCGCCAAAATTTGTTTGCGAACAAATTTTACAATTGTAAACAACTATAAAATCCATCCGGCTTTCCTAAACAACAAGGATTGTTGTAGAGGGTGTCGAACTCTGGGACCAAAAATATTTTAATTAATAAATCCAATCAAGTTATTTCAGGATTTTGATTGATTGAAAACACAGAAAATAATAGAAATAAAATAAACAGAGAGTTTTATATAATTAAAGAAAGCAATTAGGGGATAATGACATAGATTGGATTCACACTCATCAATAGCCAAAAAATAAATATAGATCTGATTCATGTTTCTGTCACACACAGGAATCAACGATAATTAGGTTCTTAAAAACAAATAAGTAAATAACGACAAGCATAGCCGATGCAGGAGCTGAGCTCTTAAACAACCATAGATATCAGGACAGATTCACTAATTAATTTGTAAAACCCTAAAATTAGATCTAAATTTGATAATTGTTAGATCGAACACGAATATACCCTGTGAAGGAGCATAGCTCTTAAACGACACAGAATATGAAGGTTCAGATCTAACCCTTGATTCAGATAAAGTTCTACATGCATAAAGTCCTCATCTATTGGCTAAGTGATTCATGTTGAATCATATCTATTAGCGTCATCACCCCCTAATCAAAGGGGATTAGCCAGACATAGCTAAAGAAGAAGAGAAAAATAAAATAACAGACATAGATAAAATAAAACTAAAACTAAATAGAACAGAGGAAGAAGAACGATTTTATTCCAAGAAGAGAATTACAGAATAAAACCTAATGTGTTTTTACATGAATAAGATACAAGGTATTTATAGTTGTATTGGCCAAGGCTAAGAGGCTCATTACACAATGTGGGACAAAAACCCATTTTCAAAATAACAAGTAAATCAAGTAGCTAAGTGTGAACGCGTTTGAATGAGAAGCCTTGCAAAGGAGCTAGTGTGAACGCATGCAGAGAAAATAGGTTGCGGGCTTCAACTGCAGTTGCCTTGAGTATGAATAAGAACTCCAAGTAATCAAAAAAGCATTGAATCTTAACTCTGAAATATGCAGCAGAAAGTAGTTTAACAGAAACATCTCTTCAGATCTTCAAGCTTTAATCCAGCTCTAAAAATCAACACTCCTCTTGCACAAATTCTTCAAGCTTTTCAACAATTAAGTGCATTAATCCATTCATAAAAAATAATCTGTACACACAACTATAAATGCACAGTATCAATTATTTAAAAGATAAAATAAGATAAATATGCGGATAAATATACACATTTACATGTATATCAACCACGTCCCGTCCTTGCATTACCCCTTGCATATTCTATACGGGCCAAACTGTAACGACCTAAATTTTTAACCGTTTTGTTTAGACATTTAATTTGGTTTTAAAGGTTGATTTGGAAATATAAAAAAAAGATTTTTATTTATTTATCTATCGAAGTTTGAATGTATAATTTATAATTAATTATAAATTGAGCTTGAAATGGCATGACAGTTCATAATATTGCATTTTAATCTTCAATTGATTATGTAGAATCCGCGTTAAGTCGGATTTCTTTGAAACAAGAAACATTGGAGTCTTGTTGACTATAATTTTTATATGGAAGAGAAACATCCAGATTTTGTGTTGTAAGTTGTTAGTTATGTCTAATTCAAATTTTAAACTAGTCGCTATGGAATTCGTTTATAAACCATAACGATTTATTTAATAAATAATAGTGGTTTTTAACGAATTAAATATCGTTTTAACCTGAAATTTAATAAAAATGGTTTCTAATTTAGTTATATATGCTATTGGAATATAATGGAAGTTAATAGAGTGTTTAAAGTTTCAGTTTAATGTTGATTTGGCTAAAATGTGAATTTTATATGAATATTAATCAGATTAAAAATATCCATTTTTGGAATAGTGATGTATTTTAATGAAATCAGTTTTATTGGATTCGTAATATTTAATTTATTATACAATTTCGATTTTCGTTATGATCGGATGTGGTATGTGTTGGTATGATCCGTAAAACGTCAGACGTTGTACATTATATAAAATCGTTAATCATCCTCACAAAATCATATCAAAATCAGAAAGTATCCTTTTACAAATCTCAGTGCAAGTAACATAATCTTGGTGCATCTCTATACAATCCTAGGAAAATCTTCAATGATCTTCTTGCTGAACTTTGGTTTTAAAAGAATAATAATAATATACATTATATCTTTACAAATCTAGTTGCAGTAAAACATTTCGGTTCTGTAAAAATCCTTCACCTTGGCTGAACAAATCTTTATCGTAATGTACACGCGTCCTTATTCTCTTATACCTGTTTTTTTATCTTAGTTGTGTGTACGTTGGTCAGGCCTTTTCGGATTTATACCTTTAAAGAATGAAGAAAAAACTCTATACCAAATCCTATTTTTCTTATCTTGCATAACTTCATAAAGGGACATGTTGTCCTATTGTTGAAACACCCCACCTCCGTTAGGGTCAATCTCAAAGGGAATGCCCTAATTTTGGTGGAGGTTTATAAGCGCAAGTCACAGATATACAAGACAGATATAAGAACACATATTTGTAAACAGCGGAAGAACAACAAACTTTTATTTCATAAAGTCAAATACGTGTTACAACAACATCCTTTCCAAAAACATAACATAACACTTTTATAATCTGTCTTGAATACATTATTTAAAGAAGCATAAATAAAACATAGATAAACTGCAAAAGCCCCATAGTGGATTGTCCAAAGCCATAGTTCAAAACAGGAAAGTCCAAGCAATACATTTCTCTTCTTCAAGCTGGATGTTGAGGTTGATCAAGCTGCTGTGTTCCCTCCCTGAGGACCTGGGGGGGGGGGGGGAACGGAAGAAAGAAGACGAAAGAAAAGTAGAGTCAGAAATAAAGCCTGAGTAAGTCTAGTACTATTTTGTCTATGAATAAAGAACTGGATATGATAAGTATAAACAAGAAGTGGGCAAACACAATAAACTTGGTTAAGTTGTCTAGGGTCGAATATACTATCGTACCCCATGTTAATCTCTGAACCCATATAAACTAGTTTCCAATTTGCACCCCATAATCAGGGTGATGTGATCCATTCTATGATGATCGGCTCCTACTCGCATAGTTACATGTGTCTTACGGCCCCCGATGTCTGTAGTTACCTATGCTGGTCCCACCATGGGGTGTATCAAGTCCCATAGTGGCAACCAGACACAACCTTAGAGTGCACAGGTATGCTACTGGTGTCCAGTGCCTTATTTTTCTGCGCCGGAGTGTGTGCACGCCCGCACTCCGTTAGAACCTACACTGCTACACCACCGCCGTCGCTTTGACCTCTTACAATCAGCCCAGTAATCGTGCCCCACCCTGCCTAGTTTCAGGGTATCCTGATACACCTTCTAGGGTTACTGCTGAAAAGGGTCCCCCGTTACTAGGTTTTCTATCTCTAGCCAACATGCTAAGTTGGTTAAGTGTTTTTGAACCTAACCCCCACCAGTCCGTTTAGTTTAGCATGTTCCATTTTGATTAAGTCTTTAGTTCACTTAATCCTATCAATCCTGACTCAGCCTTAATTGTCTTATTAAGGCCCTGACCTCTCACATTAGACAGGTATTGTTGTGGCTGCCTGTTGTCGGTTGGTTCCGGGCAGTCTTACGCCACAACTCAGTCTAACCTCGGGTCCTTGCTGGGCTCCATGTTTAACCTCCCACATTGGATAGGTATTGTTGTGACTACTGGACAGCCGGGCGGTTCCGGGCAGGTTTACATCACAACTCAATCCAACCTCGGGTTAAACATATCGTATTTTCTACATTTACATATTTTGTCATTCTTCTTTATTTCTTATATGTAAATATTTGCGGCCCATTATTAAGTTAATGGTGTAAAGATTACACCAATCACGGGCCCAACCCATACTTGAATTTGGGCCCTTCTATTTTATATTTTCATTCATTAATTAATTTTTAACCCAACGTTATTTTCCCCCGTTTTACACGTCCGTTTATATATATATTGGGCTTAGCCTTTTAAAGCCCAATTTAGCCATGCGAAAAGGGGAGGCTTATGGCGTATACACAAAGAGGGGAAGGTGAGCGCATGAACTTGCAATACGACGTTGGAAATACAAAATAGAAATTGGTGTACTTGCATAGTGGTAACATAGGTGACATGAATCAAAGCATGTGAACTTGCATAGGTTTAACTACAACATGAACCTATATTCTTATTTAGGCATAATGTCAAACATAAGCATGTCATAAATATTCCTAGCATAAGCACGGCATAATGTCAAACATAAGCATGGCATAAGTAAAGTTAAATTTGTTCATGGCATAAACATAAACAAGTCATGTTCATAAGGTTTCTACATGTTTACAAAGGGGATACTTTGTTACTAACACAGAAGCATAGATCAACTAAATTTTGGTTTAAGTCTAATCACATAACGATAGTATAAATATACTTATGCATAAATATTTCTAAACATGGTGTTTGCTTTAAACTTGCAAAAAGGGATTTTTGAGTCTAACCTAGCCATGTCTCACATATGTCATCATATAATTCTTGTAAACAAGATAGACTTAATCATGGATTTCAATTATGCCAAATATCATTCATAGCCTAGCCATATTCATAAGTTTGCAAAAGCATGACTTAATACATGGATTATGGTGTCAAAATTTCCAACATAGTTTCATATGAACTATAACAACCAAACTTGTTTCAATTACTTGCAAAATGATTTATGCACAAAATATACATCATGATGACACAATAACGAAGCCCCAAACTTGCATAAATTTCAATCAACTACATACATGTAGCTTCAACATAGATTACATAATTTGCGCAATATTCCAAACGTATACTTGCATAGAACTACCGCATGTAGTTCTTTATAATGAATAACATAATTTTGCACATATATGAACTACTTTATTATCCCAATTCAAGCATACAAATCAATACAATTGTTTATTCATACCAAAGTAATACTCTACTTACAATGGTTGCGGCGAATTCTCAAATTAAGAGATATGATTCCTTTGTTGAATTGATTGGCTTTAGGTTACTTGAATTGCTTTAGGCTTTAGAACTTTCTTTCTAATTCTCTCTCTAGTCGGCGGCTACTCTTAGTCGTTCCTCAGCAACATGGCGGCTATGTTCTTAATTTTGAATGAATAGATTAGGGTTTAGTCTAGGGTTGTTTATATAGAGGTTAGGAATTGATTAGGACCATTGATGTTGCTTGGATTGATCATAGCCATTCATTAGATAGAGAGACCAATTAGAACCCGCCACCTAGCCCTAATGACAAAGCAGACCACAGAAATTCGACCAAACACAGACCTGGCCAGCCAGGTTGACTGGGCTCGACCAGGTCGACACCCCTGTCGACAGGGCTGTCGACAGCCCTGTCGACATGGGTAGCCCAGGTCGACAGCCCAGTCGACCTGGGTGGCCTAGGCGGGTGTTTATCCGCCCTGGCCCACTGGGCCCGATTTTTAATTATTTTATTCTGTTTGAATTTTAAATTTAATTCAAAACTTCCGAAGGCCATATCTTCTTCATACGGACTCCGTTTTTCGAAAACTCGGACTCTATTTCGCGTATTTTTCCGAGACGAACGCAATGGCGTATCCCGTTTCCCTTAGTTCTTTGATTTCAGATTAATTATACTTTAATTTGTTAATTTCACAGTTATAGAATTTTCGGGGTGTTACATTCTCCCCCACTTAAAAGGATTTTGTCCCCGAAATCTTCAAGTTAGGAGGAATGTATATCCTAACATCCAATCATCCATCTACTCATCCATCAAACACGAGCATTCATTGTCCTTAAAAGACTTCTAATGCTTCATGATCATATGCAAAGTGTGTGTGTACATGTACTTATCTAATGCAAAATCAGGCGGTCTACTGATTCAGTTGGCCTTCTTAATGCGAATTATGTAAGTGCCATGAATCCATTATGTATGCAAATTTTCCTATTCATGATTCTACATGAGTGCACAATCATTCAATACAAATGCAACATCCACATGACAACACATTAAAGTTCAACCATATACGAATACAAACATATATGCATATGCAATATGAAGTGATTGAGCCGATCTAAAACCTAGATTGTGTGTGTATATGCAACCACGAGCAACCACTAGAAATCACTTGCAACCACTTGCAACCATTCATACATAACATGTTTCAATTACATGTTTCCATCCAAAGAGTTTCTACCTAAAAGATACGGTCGAGGAAATATGCCTAAAAAGATAGATAAAAGCGCAACTTAAGGAAAAAGAAAGATCAAGGATGTACCCTCGAACAGAAAAGGGTAGGCTGTACGGATTCTAGCTTCAGTTTCCCAAGTCGCGTCTTCCTCGGCGTCGCTCCACTGAACTTTGACGAGCTTGACTTCGCGGTTGCGTAGCTTCTTCACTTCCGTTCCTAAGATGCGGGTTGGAACTTTTCTTATGGTTGCTTCGCGTTCCACTTCGGCCTCTTCGAGGATATTTGGCTCTACCACTTCAGCTGACTCATGTAGACATTTTCGGAGATGTGAAACGTGAAAAACGTTGTGGACTCCAGCCAACTTCTCGGGTAGCTCTAATCTATAGGCCATTTTCCCAATTTTCTCGATGATAGGGAATGGCCCTACGAACCTCGGTGCCAGTTTTCCTGTGGTTCCAAAACGAACAACATTCCTTAGCGGTGATACCTTGAGAAAAACTCTGTCTCCAACCTCAAATTCAAGGTCGGTCCTTCTCTTGTCGGCATAGGACTTTTGTCTGTCTTGGGCCGTCTTCATCCTTCTTCGTATTAAGTCCACTTTCTCTGAAGTCTCTCGGATCATATCTGGTCCAAGTATGAGCTTATCCGTGGACTCCCACCAACAAGTGGGCGATCGGCACGGTCTTCCATATAAAGCTTCGAAGGGCGCCATTCCGATGGTTGCTTGATAGCTGTTGTTGTAGGCGAATTCTACTAAAGGAAGGTGGTCTTCCCATGTCCCTCCGAAGTCGAGGACGCATAGCCTTAAAAGGTCTTCCAAAACTCTGTTCACTCTCTCTGTTTGGCCGTCGGTTTGGGGATGATAGGTTGTGCTCAAGCATAACTGCGTTCCTACTGCTTCTTGCAGACTCCGCCAAAATTCGTTGGTGAAGATGGGGTCTCGGTCACTAACAATGCTAGATGGTATTCCATGGAGTCGAACGATTTCCTTGAGGTAAAGTGATGCTAGGGATGAGGCAGTTCTCTTACTTTTGACGGGTAAAAAGTGGGCGCTTTTAGTAAGCCTATCCACTATTACCCAAATGCTAGTGTTGCCTCTCCTAGACCTAGGCAGCCCATCGATGAAGTCCATTGAGATGCTATCCCACTTCCACTGCGGGACCTCCAAAGGATGTAACAGTCCGCCAGGCTTTTTCTGTTCTGCCTTAACCTGTTGGCACACCATACACTTAGAAACGAATTCTGCCATGTCCTTTTTCATGCCGTTCCAGAAGAAAGTCCTTTTTATATCTTTGTACATTTTATCTCCGCCTGGGTGTATCGTCATCTTGGAATGATGCGCTTCCTCGAGAACCTTCCTTATTAAATCTTTTGTCTGTGGGACGCATAGTTTTCCGTCTCGCCATAGCAAACTCCTGTCGTCGATGGAGTATCGGTTGAGGTGACTTGAAGTCTCACCCCTAATTAGCCTATCAATTATTTCCATAAGCTGAGGGTCTTCGCGTTGCGCTGTCCCTACTGAATCCACTAAAGTTGGGCGCACTTCGAGCGATGCTAGCAAGCCTGGTACGAAATCGGAGGAAGGCCTAAAGTCGAAGCTGGCTATAAACTCTAGGCTTTGTCTTTCAACAAACAACGGGCTTAGGGTCAATTTCTTTCGGCTCAACACGTCTGCCACTACGCTGCCTTTGCCCGGAGTATAGGAGATTTCGAAATCGTACGAGGCAAGAAACTCCATCCATCTTTGTTGCCTCAAGTTAAGATCTTTCTGCGAGAAAAGATATTTCAACGATTTATGGTCAGTGTAAAGTTCGAACTTCTCACCTAGGAGATAGTGTCGCCAAGACTTGAGTGCAAAGACGATGGCGGCTAACTCAAGATCGTGGGTTGGGTAGTTCTTTTTGTGTACTTTCAATTGCCTCCCGCCATAAGCTACTACCCTTCCTTCTTGCATTAAGACGGCGCCTAGCCCTGTCCCACATGCATCCGTATAAACAATGAACATCTTGCTCCCATCTGGCAGCGTCAAAACTGGGGCTGTTGTAAGAGCCCTTTTCAGTCGTTGGAAAGCAAATTCGCAATCCAAATCCCAATTGAACACTAGATTCTTCTTGGTCAATTTCGTGAGCGGAGCTGAGATTCTCGCAAAATCCCTTATAAATTTTCGATAGAAACCTGCTAGTCCTAGAAAGCTTCGGACCTCAGTTGCATTCCTTGGTGTCTTCCAATCCTGTACCGCCACTGCCTTAGCAGGGTCCACAGCTAACCCTTGTTTGGATACTATGTGCCCAAGGAACCTCACCTCTTCTCTCCAAAAGTGGCATTTGGAGAATTTGGCTTTTAGTTGATGGACTCGCAAAGTTTCCATGATTGCCCTTAAGTGCTGAGCATGTTCCTCTTCACTCTTTGAGAAGATAAGGATATCATCTACGAAGACCACTACGAATTTGTTGAGGAAATCTCTAAATACCCTACTCATCAGATCCACGAAGTAAGCAGGTGCATTTGTCAAGCCGAAAGGCATGACAAGCCATTCAAAGAAGCTGTCTGGGGTTCTGAACGCCGTTTTATCGATGCTATCTTCAGCCACCCTAAGCTGATGAAAACCGGTTGCTAAATCGAGTTGGGAGAAAACAGACGCTCCTACAAGCTGGTCAAATAAATCGTCAATTCTAGGGAGAGGATGCCTATTCTTTTTCGTTAGCTTGTTGAGCTCCCTATAGTCAACACATAGACGGAGTGAACCATCTGCCTTTGTAGCGAACACCACTGGAGCGCCCCATTCTGAAATGCTCCTCCTAATGAACCCCTTTTCTAGAAGCTCTTTAATCTGTTTACTGAGCTCTTTCCTTTCTCGTGGAGCCATATGTCTAACGGGCAACGCAACGGGCTTTGCATTATCTACAAGATATATGCGAAAGTCTATTTCCCGCTTCGGAGGCAAGCCCTTCACCTCTTCAAAGACATCCGGATATTCCCGGACCACTCTAACTGATTGCAAATTTTCAACAGAGGCATCTAGCGATTCAAGATAACTAAGCATAACCGCATACGAGGGATTACAAGAAATTTCCAAAGTATTACCGAGCTGGGTTAGGAGCCTAACAACCCTTTTCTCACAATCAAGGATGGCCCCATTACTGGATAGCCAATCCATACCCAAAATCAAACCATACCCCGAAAAGCCCAAAACAAAGGCACTACATTGAAATTCAACACTTAGAATAGAAATTTTCAAATCCAAACAGATCATAGACAAATGAGCTGGGCCCCCAATTGGGTTTGAAACAATTAAGGGGTCCTCTACCATACTAGTTTCTAGGTGCAGAGATTCTACTAAAGCAGACGAGATAAAGGAGTGTGATGCGCCGGAATCAAATAAAGTGCGAACGGGGTGATCATAAAGATAAATTACGCTTTCTACAGAAGTATTTATACCTCGCTGTTGCAAAGGTGGCGCTTCTAGCACATGAACCTGTGCCCCTGGGGTGGATCCAGCCCTCTGCCCCTGTCCTCGTTTCTTTGGGCAGTCCTTAGCCCTATGGCCTGTCTCACCGCAAGAAAAGCACCCACCATTTTCCTTGGCCTTCTTTTTCCGGCAGTCCTTTACTAAGTGCCCCACTTTGCCACAGAAATTGCACTTCCTCTTCTCTTTGTTGCCTTTCCCGCCCTTCTTAAAGTCTGTCTTCTTGGGCTGCAAACCCTCTTTCTTCTTGCCCTTATCCTCTTCATTCAGCAATGCCATTTGCACCAATCTTTCATACGTGGCTCCCATGGGTATATGGGTCATGGCCAAACTGTGTAATGGCTCATTCAACCCTTTGACGAAACGGAGAGCCTTCTTGTGCGGGGTGTTGACTAGGTCAAGCCCAAACCTAGCCAGCTCATCGAACTGATTCACATACTCTCTGACTGTCTTGTCCCCTTGCTTAAGAAATAAGAATTTTTCCAACTGTAAACTTCTTTCCGCATCTGAGAGAAATTTATTCTCAAACCTTGCCCTAAAGTCCTCCCACGTCTCCACTGGTCTTTCAGCATTAGTGACTTCCCACCAGTAGGAAGCCTCGCCCTTCAATAGCCACACCGCCAGTTGTACTTTTTGCCTATCCTCTACCTCAAAGATGATGAATAGGTCCTCAGTTTCTTTTAGCCAATTTCTAGCTGCTACGAAGGACTCAGTTCCATGGAAATCCCTTCCTCCCATAGCTTTAAAGTCTTTACATATCTTAGCAAACGTGTTTCCCCGAGGAGGAGGTGGAGGAAAAGGTGCTGCTGCAGCTGGATGGTTTCCTTCCGCTGGGGGAGGAGGAACGGTAGGACCTGGCTGAGTGGCCCTTGCTTCTAAGAACCGTCTAAACCAACCAGGTATTGGCACCCCTTCAGGCAAGTTAAATTCTTGGGACATGCTGAAACAAAAAGGATAGATTCAAAACGAAGGATAAGAGATAGTACCTATGGCTTTGGGGAGTGGACTTTGCCTTTTTAAAATAAAATAATATTTTTCCTTTAAAAATGCTTCTTTAAATTTCCTTTTTGAAAATAATTTTTCAAAACTTTTTATCTTATCTGGTAAACCTATGCTCTGATACCAAGTGAAACACCCCACCTCCGTTAGGGTCACTCTCAAAGGGAATGCCCTAATTTTGGTGGAGGTTTATAAGCGCAAGTCACAGATATACAAGACAGATATAAGAACACATATTTGTAAACAGCGGAAGAACAACAAACTTTTATTTCATAAAGTCAAATACGTGTTACAACAACATCCTTTCCAAAAAACATAACATAACACTTTTATAATCTGTCTTGAATACATTATTTAAAGAAGCATAAATAAAACATAGATAAACTGCAAAAGCCCCATAGTGGATTGTCCAAAGCCATAGTTCAAAACAGGAAAGTCCAAGCAATACATTTCTCTTCTTCAAGCTGGATGTTGAGGTTGATCAAGCTGCTGTGTTCCCTCCCTGAGGACCTGGGGGGGGGAACGGAAGAAAGAAGACGAAAGAAAAGTAGAGTCAGACATAAAGCCTGAGTAAGTCTAGTACTATTTTGTCTATGAATAAAGAACTGGATATGATAAGTATAAACAAGAAGTGGGCAAACACAATAAACTTGGTTAAGTTGTCTAGGGTCGAATATACTATCGTACCCCATGTTAATCTCTGAACCCATATAAACTAGTTTCCAATTTGCACCCCATAATCAGGGTGATGTGATCCATTCTATGATGATCGGCTCCTACTCGCATAGTTACATGTGTCTTACGGCCCCCGATGTCTGTAGTTACCTATGCTGGTCCCACCATGGGGTGTATCAAGTCCCATAGTGGCAACCCGACACAACCTTAGAGTGCACAGGTATGCTACTGGTGTCCAGTGCCTTATTTTTCTGCGCTGGAGTGTGTGCACGCCCGCACTCCGTTAGAACCTACACTGCTACACCACCGCCGTCGCTTTGACCTCTTACAATCAGCCCAGTAATCGTGCCCCACCCTGCCTAGTTTCAGGGTATCCTGATACACCTTCTAGGGTTACTGCTGAAAAGGGTCCCCCGTTACTAGGTTTTCTATCTCTAGCCAACATGATAAGTTGGTTAAGTGTTTTCGAACCTAACCCCCACCAGTCCGTTTAGTTTAGCATGTTCCATTTTGATTAAGTCTTTAGTTCACTTAATCCTATCAATCCTGACTCAGCCTTAATTGTCTTATTAAGGCCCTGACCTCTCACATTAGACAGGTATTGTTGTGGCTGCCTGTTGTCGGTTGGTTCCGGGCAGTCTTACGCCACAACTCAGTCTAACCTCGGGTCCTTGCTGGGCTCCATGTTTAACCTCCCACATTGGATAGGTATTGTTGTGACTACTGGACAGCCGGGCGGTTCCGGGCAGGTTTACATCACAACTCAATCCAACCTCGGGTTAAACATATCGTATTTTCTACATTTACATATTTTGTCATTCTTCTTTATTTCTTATATGTAAATATTTGCGGCCCATTATTAAGTTAATGGTGTAAAGATTACACCAATCACGGGCCCAACCCATACTTGAATTTGGGCCCTTCTATTTTATATTTTCATTCATTAATTAATTTTTAACCCAACGTTATTTTCCCCCGTTTTACACGTCCGTTTATATATATATTGGGCTTAGCCTTTTAAAGCCCAATTTAGCCATGCGAAAAGGGGAGGCTTATGGCGTATACACAAAGAGGGGAAGGTGAGCGCATGAACTTGCAATACGACGTTGGAAATACAAAATAGAAATTGGTGTACTTGCATAGTGGTAACATAGGTGACATGAATCAAAGCATGTGAACTTGCATAGGTTTAACTACAACATGAACCTATATTCTTATTTAGGCATAATGTCAAACATAAGCATGTCATAAATATTCCTAGCATAAGCACGGCATAATGTCAAACATAAGCATGGCATAAGTAAAGTTAAATTTGTTCATGGCATAAACATAAACAAGTCATGTTCATAAGGTTTCTACATGTTTACAAAGGGGATACTTTGTTACTAACACAGAAGCATAGATCAACTAAATTTTGGTTTAAGTCTAATCACATAACGATAGTATAAATATACTTATGCATAAATATTTCTAAACATGGTGTTTGCTTTAAACTTGCAAAAAGGGATTTTTGAGTCTAACCTAGCCATGTCTCACATATGTCATCATATAATTCTTGTAAACAAGATAGACTTAATCATGGATTTCAATTATGCCAAATATCATTCATAGCCTAGCCATATTCATAAGTTTGCAAAAGCATGACTTAATACATGGATTATGGTGTCAAAATTTCCAACATAGTTTCATATGAACTATAACAACCAAACTTGTTTCAATTACTTGCAAAATGATTTATGCACAAAATATACATCATGATGACACAATAACGAAGCCCCAAACTTGCATAAATTTCAATCAACTGCATACATGTAGCTTCAACATAGATTACATAATTTGCGCAATATTCCAAACGTATACTTGCATAGAACTACCGCATGTAGTTCTTTATAATGAATAACATAATTTTGCACAGATATGAACTACTTTATTATCCCAATTCAAGCATACAAATCAATACAATTGTTTATTCATACCAAAGTAATACTCTACTTACAATGGTTGCGGCGAATTCTCAAATTAAGAGATATGATTCCTTTGTTGAATTGATTGGCTTTAGGTTACTTGAATTGCTTTAGGCTTTAGAACTTTCTTTCTAATTCTCTCTCTAGTCGGCGGCTACTCTTAGTCGTTCCTCAGCAACATGGCGGCTATGTTCTTAATTTTGAATGAATAGATTAGGGTTTAGTCTAGGGTTGTTTATATAGAGGTTAGGAATTGATTAGGACCATTGATGTTGCTTGGATTGATCATAGCCATTCATTAGATAGAGAGACCAATTAGAACCCGCCACCTAGCCCTAATGACAAAGCAGACCACAGAAATTCGACCAAACACAGACCTGGCCAGCCAGGTTGACTGGGCTCGACCAGGTCGACACCCCTGTCGACAGGGCTGTCGACAGCCCTGTCGACATGGGTAGCCCAGGTCGACAGCCCAGTCGACCTGGGTGGCCTAGGCGGGTGTTTATCCGCCCTGGCCCACTGGGCCCGATTTTTAATTATTTTATTCTGTTTGAATTTTAAATTTAATTCAAAACTTCTGAAGGCCATATCTTCTTCATACGGACTCCGTTTTTCGAAAACTCGGACTCTATTTCGCGTATTTTTCCGAGACGAACGCAATGGCGTATCCCGTTTCCCTTAGTTCTTTGATTTCAGATTAATTATACTTTAATTTGTTAATTTCACAGTTATAGAATTTTCGGGGTGTTACAATTGTCCTTGATTCAAATTTTACGGCTGACCTCTTCTTATTAATAATAATAATAATAATTAATTTTTGCGTCCTTTCTCTGGAGAATTTACAAGAGTTCTGTCTGATTTCTCCCTACCATATACTTCTGCATTCATTTTAAAAATCAATGCGCAAAAGAGATAAAATAAAAACCTCTCTCGACACAGGCACAAGCGCACCATGTGCTCTCTGCCATCTGCTACCGTGGTCAGCAATTTTTTTCCCCATATAAATAAACCTGCCAACAAAACAAACAGCTCCATCATAACAAAACAAATAGCTCCATCATAACAAAACAAACAGGTACCCATTCTGAACTTCCCTCCCATCAAAACTAAACCCAATTCATTCTTTTCCCTGGATTATCACCTAGTAATGGTGTCAACAGAAAAATGTTTCGTCTGCGTGATATCTACCTTGGCCGGGAGGCGCGGGGGTTGCAGTTGCTCGGAGAGTTTGAAATTTAGCTCGAAAGCTGCTGCCGTTAAGGGCTGTAAGCCGGCAAAAGACGGAGATCACTGATGAGCGGGAATAGGCGGGTGGAGGGAGCAGACGGTGAGGCAGAGGCTTTGACAGTCGTTGGATGTGGAGAGAGGATCTATCGGTAGTATGTAGAGCACGACATGCTGCTGATGACAGGGGATGATTGGGAAGAGTGAACGGTGGCCAGGGAGGTCTGTTGTGTATAGTAATGAGAGTTGAGAAGGAGGTGCTCGAATTGAGGGGGAGGGCAGATGCACATGGGGTTTCAGATGAAAAGGAGGTAGCCGAGATGTGAAGGGTAGGGTAGGTGTTAAGTAATGGAGCATGGCTTGCATTGGTAGCGCTGTATGAATTGGTGAGGTCAGGTGCGTGGTGATTTTGTCTCCAACATGAATGGTAGAGAATGCGAGTAAGGAAGGAAAAGAATTGACCATTTATTCCTTAATGAAGTGATTAGTCTACTAAAACAGGACATCGGGGTTTCATGGAGAAGAATGAAGGAACAGAAAAATAGTCGGCCTCATATTCTTTCATCTGAAGCTGATGGGCAGTTTGAGGAAACATTTAAAAGAATTAATCATTTTATTAATTCAAATAAACTTATAATGGTATTTCGTGAAGCAGGAAAGAACGGCAAAGCACTGTCAATAAGGATCAACAGAAACGAATGAACTTGGATATTTCATGAAGCAATGGATGAAGAATTTTGACCGACCATTGAAATGTAACTCGTAATAAAAAATTAATTAATAAATTGTTTAATTGAATTCATTAAACTTATATTGGGTATAACTCATGTCAATGTTACCAGAATTTAACGAAATCAGAAACGTCAGAATCACCATGGAAAATACTGTGCCGTTGAGCTAATTCGGAAGGGTTCAGAATCAATTTGGATTTTTGTTTAATTTTAAATGACTGTTTAAAATTAAATGAAATAACTCAGAAATCGAATCGAGAATAAGGTGAGTGAATTCTCACGCCTTCTGAAATACTCTGATGTGAATAAATTCATATAATTATAATATTACATTGTTAGTATAAAAATTGGATGATTGGTTGATTATTGGTTGTTTATCGATTGTTGACATTATTTATGTTGAATTGGATGATTTAAATTAAAACAATCATTTCAGATATTATCATTTGTGATGCAGGGAAGAACAGGTTGGAGGGATCCAATCAGATTCCTAAAATATTATATGTACGGATTATTATTTATATATGCACTGATTGAACCCAAATTACATCGAATACCTCTTTGGATGTTGACGTTGAATTGAAATTCAATGTTGTTGTATTTTAATCAATATATGGTATTGATTGAGGAATTGGCAGCAAATGGCCTGAAACACACTTGTTTATTTAGTAGTTGATTTTCCATCAGGTGAATTAACACAGATAAGTTATAAATTTTATTTTTATAACTAAAATGAGGTTTGTCTATAATAATTTATAAAATTAAGTTTTGAAAATAAATTGATATTTGTACATTGGACCTATAAGTATTATATAATGATTTTTATCATAAGATTTTAACGTTTAAATAAGGTTTCATAAGTAAATAAAACCGAAATTAATCCACGGGTTAATTAATTGGAATAATTGTTTATAAGAAAACAATCTAGTTAAAATAATTATATTAATCTACGAGGAAGAGTTTAATGGAATCAGTTAAACAAATTAACTGATGGCTTGAAGCTGGTTAAGTCAATGGTTTTGTTTGAAATTGATTATTATATTAATTAATTTTCAATTAATCTAGTGGAAAAAGGTTATTAAATAAATAATAAGATTTCTTAAATATTAATTATCTTTTTATTTAATGATGCTAAAAATGATTGTTTAACTAATGTAACTAGTTATTGTTTAACTAAGTGATTAACTAATCTATTCTAGTTAATGGAGAAGTAAATAGTTTTTACTTCAGAAAATGATGAAATTAAATATTATTTTAATTAAAGCGATTAATTCTTACAAGAGATTCATTTAAGATAATGGTCGAGTTGTAATGAGATTAAATTGGATATTCATAAAGATTTTGTGAATGATATTTTATTATAAGAATCCAAATGTCTTGGAGATGGTTTATAAAAAAGATATCAAACTAAAGTATTAGTTCTAAAGAGATGTTTAGTTATTTGAGTTAGGTAAAATAACTCGATTAGGAAGAGAATATGTCGAGAAGGCAAAAAGGGAGGAACGTTAAATAAATTTGGTAAAGGAACATTAAATGGATTTTTGTTTTAAAAAATCTGAGTTCTATAAAAGAAGTTATAAAAGTGATTCGAACTAATGTAGGAAGTAAATATTTTTATTTAATATTCGAATTGAGAATATAAGGGGTAATCTCAAGAATAAAAAGTGATACTTATTGGATTTGGGAAAAGGAGACGATTAATGGATTCATTAATGAAATATCCAAATTAAGATATAATATATGATATTAAATGGTTTTGTGTAAAGAGATGGATAAATGAATTTTGGTCATAAAAATTCAAGAATCTTAGTTTTATAGTATGATGTTTAATAGTTTCCATGTTATAAATGGAATGATAATGAAAGAATTCAAAGATAAAGGGATGGTTTGGCGAATGACTTAATATACAAATTGAGTAGAGAAGGTTATAATTGACTGATGCTCCTTGGAGTAGAATATGGTATATAAAACCATATTTTAATTAGTAATTAAGATTTTGGTTAAGTATTATGGATTTTAAGTTACAAACTTCTATCTATTCTAAGGTAAGAATGTCGTCGATCAAGGTTTGAGAGGTAAATAAAATACCCCAACTTGAACGGCTTCACTATTATCGAGTAATAATATTAGTTTGTAACAGTAAAGAAAGTTGAAATTAGTTTATCATTTCCATGAGAAGGAATATTGCAATACTATGGGCAAGATTTGAATTAAAACTGAACTATTGGGATTTTAAACAAACAATTGTATCATTACACATTTGTTGGGTCCAAATAGGAAATACAGATAAGTTTATAAGTTGGCTAAATATAAAACGCCATTTTCTAGAAAATGGAAATGATATGATTTGAAATACACTTGCTCCAAATAAGGAAATGGATTCGATTAATCGATGAAATTTTTTTAAAATCGAGGAAGAGATTTAATTGAATGGTTTTAGATAATGATAAGAGCCTGAGCTGCCAATACACTTGACAATGCTATTGTGTGAATCGATAGTTAAAAACCCGACTATCAATGAAATAACTTATTGGACCTTTTTGATGTGTGGTTTCGAAGAGACCAGGATGGGAACTAGACCCAAAACCCCTTCGATCCAACGTTGTGATCGAAACTAACTTGAAGCAATAAAATGGAGGATTAAAGACCGTAAATCTTCATGAAATGGAAGAACTACTTATAATCTCTGGGTATCTCCCACAAAAGAGATACACTGTGGTTCTGTCATGATTGGAATTTACGGATTGCAAGGACTACTCGCTACTGACCGTTGGGGTAATGCCTATATAAGAATGCAATATGAGGGTGCCTTCGGTTCATCCTGTTCCTTGATGACTTGTATGGACGAATGTCTGACAGAGTATTTCCTGAAAATTCACGTACATTGATTTTTACAAACGTATCATAGTTGGTGGCAGAGATGAGCACTTCTCTTAGCTTAACAACTAGGATATTTTTGTGGACGTCAATTAGTGATTTGACGAATCTGACAATGTGGCGTTCAAAGTGAATGATAGCCAAAAGTTCTAAAAAGTTAAACGTGGCCTCAAGCCTCATCAACCGGGAAATGACAAAAATCGGGAAGGCAGCATGGCTAGGTGGGTTGTTCCCAAGCAGGGTACGTATATTATTACCGATTTAGAGAAAATTCATATTTGTTCTTCTTTCATTTTTCTGTATCTCCGCGGATGTACGGTAGGCCCTTAAACCATAATGGGTAACAATATATTCGATACACTTAAGCTAAATGAGTGGTCGGTCATGTGTAGGCCAGGTTGCAAGACATTCTTGTTGAACCCCGTTGTATACCCTCTAGAGTACACTTATCGGAAGGTGGACCCATACCTTATCATAATTGGAATCCATTCCCCAACAAGCGCCTTACGTTTTTTGATTTTATATTAAATATGTAGAGCGTGAGATGCAAGCGTTCTGCTAGATGGTTATTTATTTGTGGTTTGATAGACACTATTATAATATCACACAATTTTATTATATCAAAAATGTTTTGGGTTATAGTAAGGTAAAAAATGTCCGTGATTATGTGTGGACTGGTCTTACTATTATCCTTTTCGTCCAAAGGATTTTCAAAGTTAAACAAGTTGGTTAATGAATTTATCACTGAAAGTATTTCAGACTGATCCGGGTGAATTTTACTTTGCTTCAAATGTGCTCAGGTCAGACCGAGTATATTTCCAGGTTAGATTTCGCTTGGAGTTCCAAAAAAGGTGTTGAAGTTGAGACGTATTCCATATATTTACTGGTGCTAGTTTATTTCCATTATGTTGTATTGATCTAAATGTATACTCTGATGTTGTAACATATATACAGTTCTTTTGTATAAAGTATGTGATATATTATATTTTGTCCATTCGCTGTGAGACTCTGATCTTCTTATTCTTCTAATCTAATATTTCTTTCTTTCTTCTCTCGCCCTCTAACTTCTTTCTATTAACAATCTGGGATTTGATACTTGGATTTTTGGCAAGTAATACAGAGTTATGTGTTATTGTTGAAAATTCCAGTGTCGAATTTTCTGGGTCGTTACAGTTGGTACCAGAGCGAGGTTTAGAAATAACCTTGGCTCTGTGGCGTAACTCAATAGAGATTGGGTTAGTAATACCCCAGATTGAGTTTGAGTGTATATACAAGAGCGCGTATTTGTAATTTGATATAAAATTATTTTTCTAAATCCTATTTTGATAGTATATTCTGTAAAGAGAATAAATATAGTTATTTTCTTAAATTATTATATTCAACTAATGTTGATTTGAATTGGAATCCAAAATGGGTTATGAAATTTCAGATATGATACTTACTTATGTTGAGTTAAAATAATCTCATGAGTTGGAATTGGAAACGAAATTGGATTGATGTTTGGAGAATAAAATTGGATTCCAGTTAATGAACCTAAATAAAATGCTGGATTATATTGTTAATTGCTTGGATGTAAATTTGAAAGAAAATATATTTTGTTAGAAATCAATAAATCAATAACTTCAAATATGAATGATAATATTTAATTTAGCTTATGTTAAAGGAATTATATAAGTCATGATTGGGTTTGTATATTAAAATAAAATGTGGCAAAAGTCAATAGAAATATATGCAGATTAATAAATTCAAGTGGAATGTTTGAGAATTAATTGGATTGAATAGCTGAATTGTATAGGTGAATAAAATTGGTTGAGAACCCATGAATGAATTAATTCAAGTATGAAGAATTTAAATTGGGTATAAGGAAACGATTGATGTATTCAAAATGGATTGCTATTGGTTATTAATGGATCTCATATGAATTGAATAGTTGAAGTGGGTAATGTGAATGATTGAACCCATATTATGGAATTGATAAAATTCATCTGAGTTAAGAACAGGTGCAGAAGAGCTAATCCATCTTTCAGCCAATGGATTGAGACTGGATGTTAATTGAATTCAGTTTGCTTAAGAGCTGTATAATGATTGAGCACACTCGAGTATAGCTTGTTGTGAATCACTTAATAATGCTTGTAAAAGGTACGCCTATGCAAAATACCAATTTTTGGGTTTTTTTAATTTGGTTTTCCAGCCATGTGGGTCGATGTATATATATTTGTTAATCCAGCAATATTGCAGCTGTCCCTCCGTATAGAGGAGACTCTGCCAAATTTTTAAAAAATTTAAGGTGTTAGAATTTTTTTGGGATTTTTGAAATTTTTATTTACAGAAATGAATTGGGTTTCGATTATAAGTAATTGAATTTTTAAAAGTTACTGGGTTTGTAGCATCCTTCTTATCTTAGTTATTTCGGGGATGAAATTCTTTTAAAGGTAACGGAGTGTAACGACCCATATTTTAAACCGTTTTGTTTAAAAATTTAATTTGAATTTAAATGTTGATTTGGAAATATAAAAAAAGATTTTTATTTGTTTATCTATCGAAGTTTGAATGTATAATTTATAATTAATTATAAATTGAGCTCGAAATGGTGTGATAGTTTGTAATATTATGTTTTAAACTTCAGTTGATTATGCAGAATCCATGTTAAGTCGGATTTCAGTGAAACAAGAAACGTTGGAGTCTTGTTGACTATAATTTTTATATAGAAGAGAAAATCCAGATTTCGTGTTGTAGGTTGTTAGTTATGTCTAATTCAAATTTTAAAGTAGTCATTATGGAATTCGTTTATAAACCATAACGATTTATTCAATAAATAAAAGGGGTTTTTTACGAATTGAATATCGTTTTAACCTGAAATTTAATAAAAATGGTTTCTAATATAGTTATATATGATACTGGAATATAATGGAAGTTAATAGAGTGTTTAAAGTTTCAGTTTAATGTTGATTTGGCTAAAATGTGAATTTTATATGAATATTAATCAGATTAAAAATAACCATTTTTGGAACAGTGACGGATTTCAATGAAATCAGTTTTATTGGATTCGTAATATTTAATTTATTATATAATTTCGATTTTCGTTATGATTGGACGTGGTATGTGTTGGTATGATCCGTAAAACATCGAACGTTAAATAAAATCGTTAATTATCCTCACAAAATCAGAAAGTGTCCTTCTACAAATCGCAGTGCAGGTAACATAATCTGGGCACATCTCTATACAATCCTAGGCAAATCCTCAATGATCTTCTTGCTGAACTTTGGTTTTAAAAGAATAATAATATACATTATATCCTTACAAATCTAGTTGCAGCAAAACATTTCGGTTTTGTAAAAATCCTTCACCTCAATTGAACAAATCTTTATCGTAATGTACATGCGTCCTTATTCTCTTATACCTGTTTTTTTATCTTAGCTGTTTGTACGTTGGTAAGATCTTTTTGACTTTAAACCTTTAAAGAAAGAAGAAAAATCTCTGTCCCAAATCCTATTTTCCTTATCTTGCATATCTTCAGAAAAGGACATGTTGTCATGTTGTCCTTGATTCAAATTTTACGACTGACTTCTTCTTATTAACAATAATAATTAATTCATGCATCCTTTTTATGGAGATTTTACATGCGTCTGTCTGATTTCTCCCTACCATATACTTCTGCATTCATTTTAAAAATCTCTGCGCAAAAGAGATAAAATAAAAACCTATCTCGACATAGGCACATGTGCACCATGTGCTCTCTGCCATCCGCTACCATGGTCAACAAGTTTTTTCCCCATATAAATAAACCTGCCAACAAAACAAATAGCTCCATCATAACAAAACAAATAGGTACCCGTTCTTAAACAAACAACCAAAAATATCTGAACTTCCCTCCCATCAAAATTAAACCCACTTCGTTCTTTTCCCTGGATTATCACCTGGTAATGGTGTCAATAGAAAAACGTTTCGTCTGCGTGAGATCTACCTCGGCCCGGAGGCGTGGGGGTTGTAGTTGCTCGGAGAGTTTGGAATTCAACTCGAAAGCTGCTGCTGTTAAGGGCTGTAAGCCGGCAAAAGACGGAGATCACTGATGAGCGGGAATAGGCGTGTAGAGGGAGCAGACGATGGGGCAGAGATTTTGACAGTCGTTGGATGTGGAGAGAGGAGCTGTTGGTAGTATGAAGAGCACGGCATGCTGCTGATGACAGGGGATGACTGGGAAGAGTGAACGGTGGCCAGGGAGGTCTGTTGTGTATAGTAATGAGAGTTGAGAAGGAGGTGCTCGAATTGAGGAGGTGCGGATGCGTATGGGGTTTCAGATGGAAAGGAGGTAGCCGAGATATGAAGGGTTGGGTAGGTGTGAAGTAATGGAGCATGGCATGCATTGGTAGCGCTGTATGAATTGTTGAGGTCAGGTGCGTGGTGATTTTGTCTCCAACGTGAATGGCAGAGAATGCGAGTAAGGAAGGAAAAGCATTGGTCGTTTATTCCTTAATGAAGTGATTAGTCTACTAAAACAGGACATTGGGGTTTCAAGGTGAAGAATGAAGGAACAGAAAAATAGTCGGCCTCATATTCTTTCATCTGAAGCTAATGGGAAGGTTGAGGAAACATTTAAATGCAATTAGTTTACTAATTAAAAGAATTAATCATTTACTTAATTCAAATAAACTTATAATGGTATTTGGTGAAGCAACAAAGAACGGCGAAGCATTGTCAATAAGGATCAACAGAAACAAATGAAGTTGGATATTTCATGAAGCAATGGACGAAGAATTTTGACCGACCATTGAAATGTAATTCGTAATAAAAATTTTAATTAAGAAATTGATTAATTGAATTAATTAAACTTATATTGGGTATAACTCATGTCAATGTTACCAGAATTTGACGAAATCAAAAACGTCAAAATCACCCTGGAAAATACCTTCCATAATCAATTTGGATTTTCGTTTAATTTTAAATGACTATTTAAAATTGAACGAAATAACTCTGAAATTGAATCGAAAATAAGGTGAGTTAATTATCACGCCTTCTGAAATACTCTGATGTGATTAAATTCATATAATTATAATATATCATTGTTAGTATAAAAATTGGATGATTGGTTGCTTGGTTGATTATTGGTTGTTTTTCAATTGTTGACATTATTTATGTTGAATTGGATGATTTAAATTAAAACAATTATTTCAGATATTTTCATCTATGATGCAGGGAAGAACAGGTTGGAGGGATCCAACCGGATTCCTCAAATATTAAATGTAGTGATTATTATTTATATATGCAATGATTGAACCTAAATGACATCAAATACCTCTTTGAATGTTGACGTTGAATTGAAATTCAACGTTGTTGTATTTTAATCAATATATGGTATTGATTGAGGAATTGGCAGCAAATGGCCTGAAACACACTTGTTTATTTAGTCGTTGATTTGCCATTAGGTGAATTAATGCAGATAAGTTATAAATTTTATTTTTATAACTAAAGTGAGGTTTGTCTATTATAATTTATAAAATCAAGTTTTGAAAATAAATCGATAATTGTGCATTGGATCTATAATATTATAGAATGATTTTTATATAAGAGTTTAACGTTTGAATAAGGTTTCATAAGTAAATAAAACCGAAATTAATCCACGGGTTAACTAATTGGAATAATTGTTTATAAGAAAACAATCTAGTTAAATTAATTATATTAATCTATGAGGAAGAGTTTAATGGAATCAGTTAAACAAATTAACTGATGGCTTGAAGCTGGTTAAGTAAATGGTTTTGTTTGAAATTGATTATTATATTAATAAATTTTCAATTAACCTAATGGAAAACGGTTATTAAATTATTAATAAGATTTCTTAAATATTAATCATCTTTTTATTTAATGACGCTAAAAAGGATTGTTTAACTAATGTAACTAGTTATTGTTTAACTAAGTGATTAACTAAACTATTCTAGTTAATTGAGAAGTAAACAGTTTTTACTTCAGAAAATGATGAAATTAACTATTATTTTAATTAAAGTGATTAATTCTTAAAAGAGATTCATTTAAGATAATAACCGAGTTGTAATGAGATTAAATTGGATATTCGTAAAGATTTTGCAAATGAGATTTTATTATAAGAATCCAAATTTCTTGGAGATGGTTTATAAAAAAGATATCAAACTAAAGTATTAGTTCTAAAGAGATGTTTAGTTAATTGAGTTGAGTAAAATAACTTGATTAGGAAGAGAATATTTCGAGAAGGCAAAAAGGGAGGAACGTTAAATAAATTTGGTAAAGAAACGTTAAATGGATTTTTGTTTTAAAAATCCCGAGTTCCGTAAAAGAAGTTATAAAAGTGATTCGAACTAATATAGGTTAAAAGTAAATATTTTTATTTAATAATCGAATTGAGAATAAAAGGGTAATTTCAAGAATAAAAAGAGATACTTATTGGATTTGGGAAAAGGAGACGATTAATGGATTCATTAATGAAATATCCAAATTAAGATATAATATATGATATTAAATGGTTTTGTGTAAAGAGATGGATAAATGAATTTTGGTTTTAAAAATTCAAGAATCTTAGTTTTATAGTATGATGTTTAATAGTTTCCAAGTTATAAATGGAATGATAATGAAAGAATTCAAAGATAAAGAGATGGTTTGGCGAATGACTTAATATACAAATTGAGTAGAGAAGGTTATAATTGACTGATGCTCCCTGAAGTAGAATATGGTATATAAAACCATATTTTAATTAGTAATTAAGATTTTGGTTAAGTATTATGGATTTTAAGTTACAAACTTCTATCTATTCTAAGGTAAGAATGTCGTCGATCAAGGTCTGAGAGGTAAATAAAAAACCCCTACTTGAACGACTTCACTATTATCGAGGAATAGTATTAGTTTGTAACACTAAAGAAAGTTAAAATTAGTTTATCATTTCCATAAGAAGGAATATTGTAACACTATTGGCAAGATTTGAATTAAAACTGAACTATTGGGATTTTAAACAAACAATTGTATCATTACACATTTACTGGGCCCAAATAGGAAATACAGATAAGTTTATAAGTTGGCTAAATATATAACGCCATTTTCTAGAAAATGGAAATGACATGATTTGAAGTACACTTGCTCCAAATAAGGACCTTTTTGATGTGTTGTTTCGAAGAGACCGGGATGGGAACTAGACCCAAAACCACTTCGATCCAACGTTGCAATCGAAACTAACTTGCAGCAATAAAGATGGAGCATTGAAGACCGTAATTTTCATGAAATGGAAGAACTACTTATAATCTCTCGGTAGCTCCCACAAAAGAGATACACCGTGGTTCTGTCGTGATTGGAATTTACGGATTGCAAGGACTACTTGCTACTGATTATTGGGGTGATGCCTATATAAGAATGCAGTAGGAGGGTGCCTTCGGTTTATCTTTTTCCTGGATGTCTTGTATGGACGAATGTCTGACAGAGTATTTCCTGAAAACTCACGTACGTTGATTTTTACAAACGTATCATAGTTGGTGGCGGAGAGGGGCACTTCTCTTAGCTTAACCGCTAGGCTATTTTTATGGACGTCAATTAGTGATTTGATGGATATGACAATGTGGCGTTCAAAGTGAATGATGGCCAAAAGTTCTAAAAAGTTAAACGTGACCTCAAGCCTCATCAACCGGGAAATGACAAAAATCGGGCAGGCAGCATGGCTAGGTGGGTCATTCCCAAGCAAGGTATATTGTTACCGATCTAGAGAAAATTTATATTTGTTCTTCTTTCATTTTTCTGTATCTCCACAGATGTACGTTGGGCCCTTAAAACCGTAATGGGTAACAATATATTTGATACACTCAAGATAAATGAGTGGTCGGTCATGTGTGGGCCAGGTTGCAAGGCGTTCTTGTTGAATCCCAGTGTATACCCTCTAGAGTACACTGATCGAAAGTGGACCCATACCTTGTCATAATTGGAATCCATTCCTTAATAAGCTGCTTGTAGATTTTGATTTCATATTAAATATGTAGAGCTTGAGATGCAAGCGTTCTGCTAGATGGTTATTTATTTGTGGTTTGATAGAAATTATTATAATATCACTGGAATTTATTATATCAAAAATGTTTTAGGTTGTAGTAAGGTAAAAACTGTCTGTGTTTATGTGTGGACTGGTCTTACTATTATCCTTTTCTTCCAAAGGATTTTCAAAGTTAAACAAGTTCTTGTGTTATGAATTTATCACAGAAAGTATTTCAGACTGATCCGAGTGAATTTTGCTTTGCTTCAAATGTGCTCGGGTCAGACCGAGTATATTTCCAGGTTAGGTTTCGCTTGGAGTTCCACAGAAGGTGTTGAAGTCGAGGCGTATTCCATATATTTATCAGTACTAGTTTATTTCCGTTGTGTTGTATTGATCTAAATGTATACACTGATGTTGTAACGTATATATAGTTCTTTTGTATAAAGTATGTGATATATTATATTTTGTCCATTCTGTTGTAAGACTCTGATCTTCTTATTCTTCTTTTCTAATATTTCTTTCTTTCTTCTCTCTCCCTCTAACTTCTTTCTATTAACAATCTGGGATTTGATACTTGGATTTTTGGTAAGTAATACAGAGTTATGTGTTATTGTTGAAAATTCGAGCGTCGAATTTTTTGGGTCGTTACACAAACCATGCTCAACAATCTAGTTTCCAACTACCTAAAGCTCATCCCCCTGTCTCCATTTCAGACCGAACGATCCATGCTCCAGAATGCCTTAGGGAACAAGACACACGACCTTACCTAAGAAAAAGACCCGACTCTAGATCTGACCAAAATAGCTCCAATCTTGACCAAATCATCACCAAACGACAACATCGATGCGACCAAATCATCCAATTCAACCACAAACACATATTGAAATCATTAACAACATCAAAATTACAATTATTCATCGATAATCATATAAAATTCCCTGAAATCATGGTAAATGAATGAATAAACAAAACAATGGATCTAACTTACATAAACATATGAATTAACATAAGAATTACTGGTTTTAAGTTGCTAGATTAGACCTTATGGTGATTCAAATGAAAATATACTTACTATGATGCAGATTTAGGTGAAAACAACATTAAAATAATGAAATTAGGATCTAATAACCTATATACTTGATTGAATCCGTGTGAGAGATGCTTATCACTCACCAAACCTTCGATCTAGCTCAAAAACGATGAATCAAAATCCGAACAGCGAAGAACAATTTTCAAACCTCTTGATTTGATGAAATCTCCTTTCACTTGATGTAGATCTTTCTTTGATTTATGTAGAATGGTGGAAAAGTGTATTTAATTGAGTAAGGAGGATCACGAGCTCAACCAAATGAGAGAATGAAGAAAGGAAACTATTCTCCATGCCTCTAACCCCCTATTTACAGCCACCCATCAGCCCACTAATGAGCCCCCTCAAATCAGCCCATCAATGGCTGAAAACCTGAACAAAAAATGTGTAGCACTAAAACAACGATTCCTCCCAAACCGCTGAACCAAATCGTTAATGTAACCACTCTACGGAATTGGAAACACCATTTCCTTTCTAATGAAATCGATCTTAGCACCCAATTCGATCCAATTCAAAAGTTGTGCCTTATTCAAAACTGATAGGGGCAAAGTTTTCACAAATAAAATTGGTAAAAATTATGGACATATCTCACATCCCCATAAGCAACATATCAAAATATGAGAATGATCCAACCTTCAGGGAATTAAATAAAAATATTTAACGATCCTCTGATATGTAAAATGCGGACTATTACATACATTCATCATTTAAAATCGTTACAGGGGAAATTTAGTCGTACTTATTAGAGTGTAATTAATGTAATCCTAGATAGGTATAAAATCAATCCTTACAAATGCTGAATAATATAAGAAGGTGAAGGTGGGAATATATGACTATATATAGAGTCTTCAGCTCCATCCAACTAATCCAAGTAAAATCTGAGCTACAATAGGTTCCCCGGGGAAAATAGGGGTACCCAAAGTTTAAGGAAAAATAACTTAATGTCAAACAAGGGATTGGTGTGAGAAACTTAAATCTGTTGTTTTTTGAAAAAAAACAGTATCCCATAATACCACAACTACACATAAACATGGTACATGTTTTTTCTTTATGGTAACTAAATCGGTTTTACATAAAATTATCTAATATTATTTTAATGACGAGCGGGACAAAACCCATTAAAATAAATCAAATAAAGTGTGAATGTGTTACCATTATTAAATTCCGCGCCCCTTTTTGGGCGCTACATACAAAATCATAAGCTCTTAGAGAGAATGGATTTCCATATGATGACAAGTAAAGTGACTACCTTTCCATGCAATATACCTCTGCACAGATGTACCGAGGATCACTATCCTCCGCTCTTCTGGCAAGGCCAACACTGTTACATAGACCTTCAGTGGTGCACTGCCCGAATGCATCATCACCTCAGCCATAACCAACCTACCCGAGATGTCTTTTTCTCTACTACTCAACATATAATGAGTAATCTAAAAGAGTGATAATCATCACCTAATGGACGTGTGACACCCCTATACCTCTTAACGTTATCCTAATTTAAAATCCCATTAAGAAATATGGAGCGTTATAGGTATGAAGACAATAAACATTACAAAGACTAAGATTTCACAAGACATGAAGTAATAAATTCACAGCGGAAGAAAAGAATTTTTTTATTAAAATAACAAAATCATCCTCATTATTTCAAGCAAACCATATTGTCATAAAAATGCCATGTCTCAAATCTCAATCACAAAAGGAATATCAGAGTACAAAAACAAAAGTATACCCAAACAGCCAAAAAGTACAAGCAAACCGTGAAAAGAAATAAGAAAAGCAAAACATCTATGCAAGATTCTTCCAAGATTAAACCAACTAAGAAGCCCAAGCTAAGCACTTCCTCCCTGAGAGCCTGGGGGGAAGAAAGGAAAGAAGAAAAGAGGAAATAGGTCAGAAAAAAGTCCGGTGAGCTACGATGATTACAAGGATGACCGATAAGCGAAATAAAAATAGATAAAACAATAGTTCTAGTGTCATAAAAGGGTAAGAATCTATGTACACCTAAAAGTGAACAAAACAAAATTGGGATATCATACATGACATAAAAAGATATAAGTGTTCTCATTCACAAAATTTGATAATAATGTCTGTTTTGCACTTCTACAAATAGGAACGAAATTAGGAAGAGATTCTCTAATGCTCGCCAAGCGATCAGCTGCGACGAATCATGGATAACCTATCACCACTATGGTTTGGGTTTATTAGACCCTAGCTCATTAGAAAAAATACAGCCTTATTTACAGGTGTCAAAGTGGCTTATGTCCCTAAATCGAACTAGTGCACGCACACTGACTCGCCGAAACGCACTCACACACTCCAATTGGACCGACTTACATCCATAACATAACATGGTGCATGCCTTTGCCTCATATTGAGACCAGAATTATAAAAGGGTATGCTACTTGGAATAGATCCCAACAAACAAAATAACTTGACTCAAATCGCCAACCCTTGATTTACCCCCCAAAAGAAATTCAGTATATTAAGCCTTTAATTTACCCACACACTATAAATTAATATGTTCATACTAAAGCCTGACAACGAGGAGTACTAGGTTCATAATTTACCCACACACTATAAATCAATATGTACATACAAGGCCTAACCATGACAATCTATGTTATGCTTATAATTTACCCATAACCTGTAAATTAATATGTTTATATTAAAGCCCGACAACGAGGAGTATTAGGCTCGTAATTTACCTACACTCAGTAAATCAATATGCACATATTAAACCTAAATGTCCCTTTATAATATTCCAATCATATCACAAATAAACTATTTGTGTTTATTATGATTTCCAATTACCATAATTTTGCAATTCTTCTAATTCCACTCCATTATTGTCAAAAGTTGTTTAAATAGGCATTTGTACAGTCTAGTTTGTCTTAATCCAATTATTCCTTTTTTAATTGTAGTTTTCAACACATTCAAATTAAGCCACAATTTTGATTATTTCTATTTAATTAATTTTATTCCCCAATCCGTGCACAAAAGAAAATGAAAAAGAGAATTAATCCAACACAAATTATTAAGCTTATAAGTTCATGCCTGTTTTAGTCATATTCATATGCCTTTTTAGGCATATATTTGGCACAACTACAAAATCTAGAAATAAAGAAAGGAAAAAGAGATCCAAGATAACAACTTATAAAAATCTTAAGAGAAAAGATAAAAAAAGAATTCAATAAGAAAAATGAATGAATATGAAATCAAACTGTAATAATCCAAATCTAAGAATTGTGAATAATCCAGATTTGAAACAACCACAACTACTATTTTATAGATTTGTCTTTAACTTATAAAAAATCTAGAAATCACAGAAATCTCACCTAAAAATGCTAATCCAAAGGCCCCGGTGGAAAATCCCAAAAATTTATAAATAAACAGTACTCTAATTTGTGCACGAACAACTTATTTCTAATTTTGAAGAAGAAAAGTGAAGTGGAGGAAGAGAAAATGAAGAATGAGAATTGTTGGGAATGAGGGAGGACTGTATGTTTATTTATAGATGAGGTAGGGAATTCCATGCCTTAGGATTTTAGATTTTTAATCACAATCGCCAAAGCCACAGTACAAACGAATAATCTCGAAGCTCTCAGCAAATTCCGTTTTGTGCCAGGTACGAAAACATGCCTGGCCGAATACATGGATCGACCCACTTGGGGAGTAGGTCGACCCAACAAGGACTAGGTCGTCCCAATTATTACGTTGATTAGGCGTATTTGATTATTTTAATTTGTTATGGTTTATTTTATGTTTTGATTTGAATTTCAAATTTTAATTGGTCGTAACTTATTTGTTTTAATTCCGTTTTACACAAAAGTTTATCTGAACCAGAAAATCGTAACGGGCCCAATGACGCAGACCCCATTGCCCAATTCCTATTAATTTTCAGTTTATTATTTAATTAACCCATTTGTTAATTAATTTTTATTCATTAAAATTTGGGTTGTTACATTCTCCCCTCCTTAAAGGATTTCGTCCGCGAAATCTATAAGGTAGAAGAATAATATAAGTGTTTTCTACATCCATCTACTTATACATCATCCACTGGCAACCACTATCCTTAATTTATCTAATGCATTTTATGTTCTTATGCAATAGTGTAGTGTATATGATCCTAACTAATGAAAAAGACTAAACGGTTTATTGATTCAGTCGACCTCCTTTTTTAGTAATTATGTTTGTGTCATGCATCCAAATGTATGGAAAAAGCCTAATAATGACATATAATTCTATATGCGTGCATCAAACATCACCCATATGCAACAACCGTATGACAACATTCATATATTACAACTATAGAAATAAATAAAATGCACACACATCCATATGCCTGTGTAAGTGTCCCATTCAGCCGATCATAATGCCTAGTGCGTGTATATGCATCCACTGCATCCACTTGCATCCATTTGCAAACATCAAACATAACATTGTACCGTAAAGGTAGAACCTAAGAACTAAAGATTGATAAAGATTGAAACGTACCACCAAATAGATATAAGAAATACACATTTTCTCCTCGGGTTCCCAAGTGGGCTCACCATCATCGTCTCCCCATTGTACCTTATCCAATCTTACTTCCCTTGATTTTCATCTTCTTGGTCTCAAAATCTAAGATCCGTCATGGTCCTTATCGGATGGATGTGTCTCGCCCAATCTCTACGTCCTTTAGCGTGGTGGATCCCACTACCACCACTGAAACGTGTAGGCACTTCGTCAAGTGCGATACATGGAATACGTCATGAACACCTGACAGTCTCTCTGGTAGTTGAAATATATAAGCCACCTGCCTTATCGTCTCTATGACTAGGAACGGTCCAACAAACCTTGGGGCCAACTTGCCCGCTAAGCAAAACCTCACCATGTTCCTTAGTGGTGAAACTTTAATGAAAACCAAATCTCTGGTAGCTAACTCCAAGTTGATCCTTCTTTTGTCTGCATATGACTTTTTCTTATCCTGTACTGCCTTCATCCTTTTTCTAATTAACTCAACTTAAGGTGGTTTCCCTAATCATTTCCGTCCCAAGAAGTAGTCTGTCTATCAAATCCCACCAACCTGCCAGAGATCTGCAAGGCCGCCCATACAAGGCGACAAAAGGTGCCATGTCAATACTAGACTAGAAGATATTATTTTACGAAAATTACACGAGGGGTGAATGACCTTCCCCAGTCCCTTCGAAGTTAAAAATACAGATCCTCGATAAGTCTTCTAAAATCCTATTCACCCTCTTTGTATGTCCATCCGTCTGAGGGTGATAAGAAGTACTGAAGCTGAGTTGCATTCCCAAATCTTCTTGCAGACTCGTCCAAAATTCACTAGTGAAAATTAGTTCTTTATTGCTCACGATGCTTGAAGGAATATCATGGAGTCTAACTATTTCATCAATATACAAAGAAGCCAACCATGCAGCCGCCTCTTACTCTTAACAGAGATGAAATAGGCGCTCTAAGTCAATCAGTCCACTATGACTCAAATGCTGGTGTTGCCATTTCTTTACCCAGGCAACCCATCCACAAAATCCATAAAAACGCTCCCTCATTTCCACAATGGTATATCTAAAGGCTGAAGTAGTCCACCAGTCTTCTTTTGCTCTGCTTTAACTCTTTCGCAAGTCACACATCTAGCTACAAACTCAGCCACACTCTTCTTTGTTCCGGACCAATAAAAGACTCATATCATATCACGATACATCTTATCACCATCCGGATGAATAGTTATTCGAGAGTGATGAGCCTTGACTAAAACTGCACTCATCAAATCATCAGTCTGGGGTATACATAACCAACCATCCCGTCGAAGCCAACCGCTACACTACATAGAATACCTAAGGAGGTGTATAATCCTCTTCTTTACTCAATCTATCCAAAATATTTGAAAGCTCGGAATCCTCTTTCTGTCTATACCTAATCTTCTCTAGCAAGGTAGGTCTCACCTCTAAAGATGCCAACAACCCTAGAGTGTAATATGTAAATGGTTGAAAATCAAAGGCAGCTATATACTCTAACTCTGCCACTCACCAAATAAAGAACTCAATGTCGCTATCTGTCTGCTCAAAGCATCTACCACTGTAATTCCCTTACTAGAGATATAAGAAATTTCAAAATCATATGATGCTAAGAACTCCATCCACCTTTGCTTCCTCAAATTGAGATCCCTCTGAGAGAACAAATACTTTAGTGGCTTGTGGTATATAAAGAGTTCGAACCTCTAGCCAAGTAGATTGTGTCTCCAAGACTTAAGTACGAAGGCTATGACAGCTAACTCCAAACCATGCGTAGGGTAATTCCTCTCGTGAACCCTTGGTTGCCTACTACCACATCACACTACTCTACCCTCTTGCACAATACCACACTTAGACCAGTCCCACAAGTGTCTGTATGAACTGTGAACATCTTAGGTCCATTGGGTAATTTCAAAACTGATGCACTGATGAGGGCATTCTTCAGTCTACGAAATACGTCCTCACAATCCATATCCTAAGTGAAAGAAAAATTCTTCTTAGTAAGTCGGGTTAATGGTGTCGAGATCCGTGCAAAGTCCTTAACGAACTTCCTGTAATAACCCGCTAAGCCGAGAAAACTCCTCACCTCAGTCGCATTCTTAGAGGCCCTCCAGTAACGTACTGCCACTATCTTAGCGGGATCAACTACCAACCCATCCTTAGTGACCATATCCCCTAAGAAACGCATCTCTTTCCTTCAAAAATGACACTTGGAGAATTTCATCTTTAACTAATGAACTCGGAGAGTACGGAGAACCTCTCTAATGCGAAGCATGCTCGTCCTTGTTCCTTGAGAAGACAAGGATATCATCCACAAAAACCACCATAAATTTATTATAACGTCTTTGAATACCCTACTCATCAAGTCCATGAAATACACTGGTGCGTTGGTCATCTCGAAAGGCATAACCAACCACTTAAAGAAGCCATCAGGAGTCTAAAACGTCGTTTATCAATGCTATCTTATGCCATGCATAATTGATGCAAACCAATAGCCAAATCCAATAGAGAGAATACAGATGTGCCTACCAACTAGTCAAACAAATCAACTATCCAAGGGAGTGGGTAAAGATTCTCTTCGTGAGCTTGTTCATTCTCGGTAATCCATGCATAGACGGAGGGAACCATCAGCGCTTGTGGTGAAGACAATTTGTGCTCCCACTTAGAAATACTTCATCTAATAAAACCATTTTTCAAAAGCTCACCCACTTGCTTTCTCAACTCTTGTCATCATCCCAAAGCCATGTAGCGAACAGGTAGCGCTACAGGCTATCTATTCCCACTAAGATAAATCCAGAAGTTGATCTCTCGTTTAGGTGGAAATCCTATAACCACCTCGAACACATACAAATACTTACAAAAAATGAGTACAAAATATATATCAATAGAAGAATCTAGGGAGAAAGAGAACTCAACATAATTGACCCTCATAGGTTGCAAGAAATCTCCAGTGTCCTACCATAAAATGTCATCAAACAAATGACCATTCTCTCATAGTCGAATACAACCCCATACATGGCTAACCAATCCATCCCTTATATCATACTGTACCAATAACGACCCAAATTTCGGACCCTCAAAAACCGACACTAACACGTTCTAGTGTTCACATGTCAAGATTCAAGTATAGGAAAGTTGGACTAACATGGTAAAGAAATAAAAGATAAAATAGAAATATAGATTATCACCAGCGTCATACTAATATATAATTAAACATATAGAGAGTACAAACCATCACTCTAAGAAACTATACATCAGAGTCACAATCGGTACTAACCCAGCTAGGAATGGTTATAACTACATATTCCCACACTTGTTCATACAACATACATATATAGGTAGATGATACATAAACTACAGCGGAAATACAGATAGATAGGTAATATTTTCATAAGTGAACCAAATCAAAGCTCCAGCTCCTAAATGCTCCATCCATAGCCTGATTACTATACTACTCGTAGAAAAAAGGGGCACCCATAGTTTATAAAAGGAAACAATTTTGGGTCGGTCATGGGATTGGTGTGAGAATATTTTAAAGATGTTTGCTTTTGAAAATAAAAGATATCCCTTAAAACCATGCCCGTAAATAAATTAACAGACGGTTTTTTACCTTATAGTAACCAAAACTTTTGGTATGAAAAATCACTTGATATTATTATTAATGTATTCCTTTTGAAATACACTTTTCAATTAAACCTATTCAAATACAATCAAAAGTATGCCCATTAATAATCTTCGTCTTATACAATAGAAATTCGCATGGGAACTTATCTGGAAATGGATTTCCATCAAGGGCTAGGGTATGGGACTACACTGCCATACAATGCACCTCTAGAAGAGTGCACGCGAGATACCCGCCTGATGCGCTTACAAGGCTGACCCTGATCATACTTCAAAAATAGGCCGGATATGACATTTTTCCAGGTTGTTACCAACCTATCCTGGGATCCAAATCACTTACTTAACATTTTGTGTTTAATCTAGAAGGATGTTGACCATATCCTTCCTGGGTCGCATGCAACCCCATAACCTTGTTGCATGCCCTATTTCAGCCATTCCGGGGTGTGAGGTCTTAAAAAGGCAACATCTTTACCTTTTTCAATTTAATACACTTCATATCTTTAAATGCCACATTGCCAGATCCGCTAATCACTAATTGATTCCACAAAAGTAAACGGGTGTTAAGCTAAGGGATAAACCACCGCTTCCATGCATATGTACGTTTGTAAAAGTCAATGTTCATGATCATTAGAAATTCTCACTCAGACATTCATCCATATAAGTCATCCAGGAACAGGATGAACCAAAGGCACTATCCCATTACTGCTTCTATAGTTTGCAACGGTCGCGATCCTTACATCATCAAAGATCCTATAACAAGGGATCCTTGCTATTCATTTACCTCAGTGTCTAAACTGAGGTTATTAATAAGCAATTACTTATCATGAAGACCTATAGACGTTAATTTAATGCAGAGTTTCTCGGTCTTCAATAGCTTCTATGTTCGAACTCATAAGTTGATTTGAAGTGGTTTTCGGGTCCGGGGAACCTAAAGCCTACCTCGGATTCTTCAAACCAAACCATTGATAAAAGTTTTACTTTAATATTCATCACTATATTAGATCTCCTCCTTTTAAATATTTCCACTTTATGTTAAAACAAATCTTTATTATGACAACATGTCAAATCAAATCTTATTAGTATAACAAGTCAAATCTTATTTATGACAACATGTCAAATCAAATCTGATTATTATAACAAGTCAAATCAAAGCTTATTTATTGTGATAGGTCAAATCAGGCGGGTATCTCGCGTGCACTCTTCAGGCATACTTTTCCTATCTGGCGGGTATCTCGCGTACCTATAATCAAATTTTATTTATTATAATGTGTCAAATCAAATCTCATTTATGACAACAGGTCAAATCAAATACTATTATTATAACAAGTCAAATCAAATCTTATTTATGACAACATGTCAAATTAAATCTTATTTTCTCCTAAAAGCTTTCTTCGATCATAGTCAAATAACCTACTTTTCCTATCATTTTTTCCCACCTCTCACCTAATAGGAAAACTTCTTGTTAGATCTCCCAAATGGAACTAGACTGTACTCTTACGAATCATTGCATACTCATTTTAGTTATTTACTTTAATTGCTGCTAAAAATCATTTTAGATTCATCTTTTGTGCCCAAATTTTGGGCAGTCCTCGAAAATTCTCGAATAATCTTAAAAATTATATTTAATTATTAAAAAAAATCCAAAACGCTCGGGTTGAAAACTTTTCTCAAACCCTTTTCTTCAAAATATGGATTCCTAAGTGTTAGAAAACCCTGATTTTGGTTATTTCTAAATTTATACCATTCATTAAATATAAATCCATTTGTATGATTCCAAACACCATTATTATATTTACAATGAATTTAGATATTTATTTATATTTTTTTGAGTCATGAAAATATTCATTTTGGAAAGAGACCTAAAACTACCACTATCGGTAATCTTGGCGAAATTTGTTTTTCTCATAACGTAAAATCTTGAAATCCAAATCTTTTGAAGCTTGTTTCATTTGAAATATAACGTTATTACGCTTAGGAAAAGTCTGTTCTTAGAAGATTTCATGTTATAAAACATTACATGCTTTCGTTTAAAGTTACGGGTCGCGACAACGTGAAATCCCATCATGGAAAGTGCTCGGTTTTGGCTCAAAATGACATAACTTATAAAACTTGTCGAAATGGTTTAAAAGTGTTTATATACTATATTGAATGACATTAGCAATTTATAAAACATTCCCAAACTCATTTCGATGAGATAAATCTTATGATTACAAAATTTTCTTTCTTTTCGTGAATAGAGTGTTCTATTCACTAGTACTTGTCGACATATCTTTATGTGACTTTGCAAACATCATGTATACAATCATGACATCCAACAATCAAATGTGAATATATATATATATATATATATATATATATATCAGGTAAATAACTTGTTTTACTTGGTGAATCATACATGAAAATATCTAACTATATGTGACTATATGATTTCTAACTGCACTTTTCTAAATTAATTTACTACCGAACTGTTACAGCCCACATTTTACGTATCAGGGGATCGTAAAATATTTTTATTTTATTCCCTGAGGGTTGGATCATTCTCATATTTTAATATGTTGCTTATGGGGATGTGAGATATGTCCACAAATTTTACCAATTTTGTTTGTGACCATTTTGCCCATGGCAGTCTTGTACAGGGCGTAACTTTTAACTCAGGTCGAATCAGGTGGTGAGACCTGTACCATTGAAAAGGAAATGATAATTGACTTTCCGTAGAGTGGTTATACTAAATATTTGGCTTAGTAGTTTGGGAGGAATCGTTGTTTTTAGATTTAACATATGGTTGTTCAAGTTTGTGAAGCCCTAGTGGGTTGATTTGTAGAGGCCGATTAGTGGGTTGGTGGAAGGCTATATATAGGGGGTGGAAGGTATGGGAAATAGTTTACTTTCCCTATTCTCTCATTTGTAAGAGCCAAGGGATCCTCCATTCCTCCATTTCTCCATCTTTCCACCATTAAAGCTTAGAAAATCGAAGATCTACACCATTTGAGGCTAGATCTACATCGTTGTAAGGGAGAGTTCATCGAATCAACGAGTTTAGATCCAATTCCTTGCTGTCCAGAATCTTAATTCATCGTTTTTTCTTTGATTTGGAGAATTGGTGAGTAATATGCATCTCTCACATGGATTCAATCAAGTATATGAATGTTTGGTCATGTTTTTCATCAAATTCAAGTATTTTCTCATAGATCTACACCTTGGTAAGTCCATTTTCGTATTAATCAATGTAGGTTCTGATTTAGCAAGTTTAAACCGGTAATTTCTATGCTATTTCATATGTTTATGCAAGTTAAATCCGCAATTTGGATCATATGTTTGTTTATTATGATTTTTGGTGAATTTGTATAATTTTGGTGAAAATTGTCATATTCATGTTGTTAGTGATCTCATAACATGCTTATGGTTGCATTGGATGAATTATACGAGTATATTTCATTGGTTGTATCGATTGGAGAAGTTTTGGTTGAAATTGGACTTGGATTGGGGCTGTACAAGCCACGGGTCGAGCGGACAGTACAATGTGCAGTACAACAAAGGGTCGGTCGCATGAAGCATGGTCGGTCGAGATGAAATGAACAGGGTCGATCGCACCATGTTGGGTCAAGCAGCAGGGTCAGTCGTATCATGATGGGTCGAGCAAGCAGGGTCAGGGCTTGTGAGGCAATGGGTTCGAACATGGCTTGGGTAGGTCGAGCAGAGTGGTTCAGGTCGGTCGTACCAAATGGGGTCGATCGATCATGATATTGGTGTATGAGTCACCCATGCATTGGAGTAAGTGGGTCGGGTCGGTCCTAAGGGGTCGGTCGGTCATGGGAGTGGTCGGGTCGGCTAGAAAGGATCGGGTCGGTTAGGATGAAGAGTTATTGGTCGATCGCTCAGGGTGAGGAAGAAATGATTGATTGCACAGGGTTATTTCTGAAAATATTTTTTTTCAGGTACGACATGATATTGGTGTACGAGTCACCCATGCATTGGAGTAAGTGGATCGGGTCGGTCCCAGGGTGTCGGTCGGTCATGGAAGTGGCCGGGTCAGCTAAAAAGGATCGGGTCGGTTAGGATGAAGAGATATTGGTCGATCGGTCAGGGTGAGGAAGTACTGATCGGTTGCACAGGGTTATTTCTGAAAATTTATATTTTTCAGATACGACTTAGATTTGAGCCAAAGAGCCTGAAAAAATATATTTTTCGGGGGCAACCCCGCGAATCCTAGCCGTAGCGCAGTGATGTAATTCGGCTTAGTGATGGTGTGACTTCGAAGTAAATTCAAGTAGGAAGGTTTGAAGTGTTAAAAGGCGTTCGTTGATCGGTGTAGAACATCAAATGAGATGACAACTCAAAGGTCGTGAGTTGGTGGATAGTGGTTACTCGAGAAGGTTGCTTGAGTTAAGAAAAGTCGTCGGGATAGATGAATAGAGATGTGAAGGCCGAGATATTATCATTGGTATCAGTTCTAGCAGGCTCGAAGCATGGGTACAATAGAGATGTCTAAAATACCGGTTGTAGGTCGAGTACCCTGGGTATCGTTGAAAGGCCTAGTTGTCAAGGTTGGTCAAACATACGTATCGTGGAAAGGCATATGGAGTTTATGCTAGAACCGGGGTTACCATTTGCCCTTGACATATGGCAAGGTTGGACGATATACGATTAATGATGGTTTTGAAGCAGGATTGGCGGTGATAACCAGAGTCTGTCATGCATGCTGGATGTTCTATTTGTACCATCTCATGTAGATTATCCAACGTCGAATGAGATAATCCTTGGGTGCTTGTCTGATATTGGTTTAGGCCTTTGGGGCTTGTGCTTGAGGGATATTGAATTCGATTAGGATGGTTTATGTGGGATATATAATCTAGATGCTATGAGTGCTATTGTTAATTGCCTTTGATTTCCATGAATGAATAGTTACTCTGGTTTCTGTGGTTGAATGGTTGTAATGTTTAATGTAAAGGCTATCACTGCCCGATGTGGTGAAGACGGGAGTTGAGTCCTTCTCTGGTATTTTGGGTAGATTAGTATGTTTATCTATCCATTCTCATATACTTTATTGTTGAAGTTTGTTAGCTGTTTTATCTCTCACTAAGATTGTTGTCTGACTCAAGGTTTTATATTTCCTCTTATTACCTTGGGCTGTTCATCCATTTTTGGATGGGCAGACTAGGTGACAGGTAATAGCTTAGTGGGGACAATGTAGTTGTTTGAAGGCGAGCAGGTGGCTGGCGTACTATCTTACTTACTATCTAGTATTTCTGTTCCGCTGTTTGAGTTGTTGTATAAGTGTTGTAGTGAGGCCTTATGTAAATACTTTGATATTTCCTATGATGATTGGATAATCTTTCTTGATGTTGTGAAAGTTTCAAAAGTTTACTGTATGATGCTTCACTACTATTACCTATTGTATATTTTCTACTATATTTTATCCTTGCACTGTGAGTTTTACGACAGGTTACACTTGTGTTATCTTACTTAGATGATCGTCCATAGCTTCCTGGCATGCCTTTCAGCGCATTATTCCTCTTGTTAAGTGCAGGGGTTATGGGCGTTTATTACACGAACCATGTTATAACTTCGTTAAACATGTCATACATCACATATTAACCCTAATAGCTTATTATGAAAGATTTTAAACATCAACCAAACATACTTGCATTCATTAGCAACTTAATTATACTTTTAGCTAATTAAACAAAGAGTATTCTCACCCAAAAGTTCCTAGAATTCTATCGGAACTTCCTAAGGTCAAAGCTATGCAGCCTGGTAAGTTATTAACTCCATACCTCTTCTCCCGCCTCCCTTACAGTTCGGCCTCACCCTAGAATGGGTGAAAATTAACTTAAAACTCTCCGAAACTTATATGTTTGTTAATGATTTGTCGAGGGGAGTATGGATCATTGGTTTTATTGAGTTTGGAGGTGTTTTAAGTGGATTCGCTTTTGTTTTTCCTAAGATAAGTAGCCAGTAAAATGGAACTGTAAAAGAGAAAAAATGGAGAAGAAAATGAAATGGAAAGTGGGGAAAAAGAGAGAGTATATGCATGTACTTATAGGCAACACATATTAGGTTTTAGAGCTTGGGAAATTACCAAACTACCACTCCCCATGCTTGATATTTTCAGCCGAAATGATGGAGGGGTGGCCTCCATGTGGGTGCTCCCATGTGCTTGCATGTGGTTGTCCTTTGTTGGCTTTTAGTGTGTAGAAAGATCTCCTCCCATGTGTGTGTTTCTTGTCTTTTTGTGTGTACTTTTAACGTGGCAAATATCTTCTTCTGTGTGCTAATATGTGCTTGTATACATGTGTATATTTCTATTTCCCTTTTGTGTATTATCATCCATACACTAGCATGTGTGTGTACCAGTATCTGTTTATACTTATCTAGAGGTGGTATAATTCACGTGATATTATTTATTTTCTTCGATATTTATTTCTTATCAAAGCGATAAATTTCTGGGTCGTTACATTCTCCCCTCCTTAAAAGATTTTCGTCCTCGAAATTAACAATAAGGAGATAACCCAACCGGTATATATATCACAATGTCTAGAAATGCATATACATAGTGATTATACCACCGGCGGTGAGTACAGCATCTCAATATCATACATCAACCTATATGCAATCTAAATTCTGTATAAGCTTTCCTCATCCTATCTTTTGTTTCCCAAGTACAATCTTCAGGATCTCCACTCCACTTAATTAAAAGAAAATGTAAAACCTTCCTTCTTAATCGTTCTTCTACTCAATCCAAAACTCGCATAGGTCGTCTAATGATGGTTAGGTTTGGTTATACTTCCATATCTTCTTGAGAAGCTTCTTAGACAACTTCATCTGGGTTATGTACATACTTCTTAGTTAAGAAATATGAAACACATCATGAACTTCTTACAATCATTTTAGCAATTTGATTCAGTAGCGCTAATGGCCCAACCAACTTAAGAATAGGATAAGAACAGATATATCTTGGTGCTAATTTACCAACTTTGCCAAAAGTAACAACTCTTATTAGAGAAACTTCCAGAAATACGTGATCGCTAATATTATACTCTAGATTCATGCGCCTCTTGTCTATATTACTCTTTTGTCTACATTGTGCTTTCTTCACCCTCTTGCGAATAATATCTACTTTCTTCGATGCTTCTCTAATCATTTCAGGACCAAGTCCAATCGATCTTCGATTTCGATCCAATATGCTAGGGATCTACATGGCCGACTATAAAGTGCTCCATACGGTGCTATACTGATACTTACGTGACTATTATTGTATGGCAACACAACTAGATGCAGATAATTCTCCCATGATTTTTTGAAATCTAGAACACATGATCATAAAAAATCTTCCAGAACTTGATTAATTCTTTTCGTTTACCCATTAGTCTGAGGATGATAAGCGGTGCTAATATTCAGTTATGTTCCCAAAGCTGTTTGCAAAGCTTCTAGTAAATAGCAGGTCTAGATCGCTTGAAAGGCCAATAAGAACTCCATGCAAGTTGACCATCTCTTTTATATAGATCCCTGCTAGAGTCGCAGCTGTTCGAGTTGAAAATACAGAGATAAAATGTGCGCTTTTAGTTAGTTGATTAATAATAACCCAGATACCTTCATTCTCTTTTCTAGTTACGACAACCCATCGATAAAATCCGTCAATACTTGATCCCTTTTCCATCTTGGAATTTCAAGCTGAAACACCCCACCTCCGTTAAGGTCACTCACAAAGGGAATGCCTTAACTTTGGTGGAGGGTTATAGGTACAAGACACAAAAAAATTTACAAGACAGAAAAATATAAGCAGCGGAAATAAAACATTTATTGCATACGTGGTTCAATACGAAAGCATTACAACAAATTGTCTCAAAATAACTTCCAAAACATTGCATCATAATTTATGTCTTGATTATTTAATAAAGAAGCATAAACCATAAATAAAACTGCATAAATCCCCAAGTGTAGTGTCCAAAAGCCATAGCCAAGGTAAGAGAGTCTGAATCATACATCCACTTTCTTGAAGCTTGCAAAGAGTCTGACTAAGCTGGAGTATTCCCTCCCTGTGGACCTAGGGGGGGCGGAAGAAAAGAGGACGAAAAAAAATAGGTCAGACAATAAGTCTGGTAAGTTCAGTGATTACTAGTATTCAAACAAGGAAAGGGATCATGATAGTAATAACAGAACATAGGACAACACCCTAATATAAGATAAGATGAACATGTGATCGCACCCATTACTATAGTCTCTGCACCTACTAATCATTGGTTCAACCAGCCTCACGTGTTCATAACGAACGATCCCCTTACTGATCGGCTCCTACTCGCATGCATTCATATCCTGTGTCATTCGGCCCCGCTTGATTGTAGATATATGTGCTGGTCCCACCCTGGGGTGTATCAGTCCCTCTGGTGGCAACCCGACACGATTCAAGATGCACAGTGTATACTACTGATGCCCACTGCCTGCTTTTTCCACTCCAGAGTACGTGCACGCCCGTACTCCGTCAGAACCTACGCTGACGCACCAACCGTCAACGTTTTTGACCGCTTATAATCAGCCCAGTAATCGTGCCCTACCCTGCCTAGTTCAGGGTACCATGATACATCTATGTGGGTTACTACTAAAATGGGTGCCCGTTACTAGGGTTTTCTAATCAATATATTTATTTGGTTAAGTGTCCAAGTTTACCTAACCTCACCCATCAGTTTAGTTAACATGTTGAATTAGTTAAGTGTTTCCTTAATTGACTTAACCCAACCAATCTTGACTTAGCTTTAATTTATTCATTAAAGCACCAACCACTCACATTAGATAGGTCTTGTTGTGGTCACTGGATGTGCCGGTTGGTTCCGGGCAGTTTTACACCACAACTCAGTCTAAACTCGGGTCCTTTTTGGGCTTGATGCACTAACCACCCACATTAGACAGGTCATGTTGTGGTCACTGGATGTGCCGATTGGTTCCGGGCAGTTTTACACCACATCTCAGTCTAACCTCGGGTTAGGCATATTCGGCTTTTCTAAATTCATATATTCTCTGTATATGTCTAATTTTATATGTAAATTAACCTTAATTTAATCATGCCATAACCATCCTTTTGATTATGCTCACAATAAATGGTAGACCGAATATACCATTTCATGAACCAATCTATGCCATGAAATTTTCACGTTTTCCCAACGCTACCCCCGTGGTAAGTTCGCATAAATTACATAAAATGTTGGGCTAGTAAATTATCTCGAACCCATAAACAAAAAGGGTAACAAACAAGGGACATGAAATAAGCATACAATAACATACTTTTAACTTATCACGTGTAACTTGGCATAGAAGCATCACTAACTTAATTAAACAGGTAAGGGTGAACTTGTGACTAAGTTGGATCTAATTATCATGTAAACTTAATATAGGTCTAACATGGAGGTTTAACATATAAACACAATTTTAAACCACAACTTAGCATATTAACTTATGTATGTGAAAACATAAGAAAGCTACTATAAACATATTTAAATCACAACTTAGCATGATAACTTATGTATGTTAAAACATAAGAGGGCCACAAATCCAATCTAGCAACATAAATAGGTTCAACTTAACATAGTTCTAAATATACATAAATGTTGATCTAACATGTAGGCATGTGATTTAGATCATAAACTTGCAAGTAACCACCAAATTATAACATGACATGTTCATCACTAAGTTGGCATAATAAGTGCATCGTCCAATAGATTCCAATAGTACCATACAATTTGGTATGTTCATCACCACAAACATATAGGCATAATCAATCGCAACGTTAATCTTGGATAAATGAGAATCAAACTTTATTTATCTTATACATAAGCATCATTCTATATTCGAGTTACAACATGTCATGATTTCATTTAAGAGAACGTTTAAATCTACGTAATAACCAACTTACAAACTAAAAGGAATTCTTGATTTCTGGAATCTGAATTCTGAAGTTGAAATTCTCTCCATTGATGTAGATCGTTGAATTAGATTAGTTTTAATTTGATTTTGATGTAGGCTTTTATCTCGTCTTTGAATTGAAAGTGGTGACGGCTAGTCCAAGTTCTCTATTGACGGCATGACGGTTCCAAGATTATTTTTGTGTGATTTTAGGTTGAGTATTAGGTTGTTTATATAGAATTTCAATTTAATTAGAGCCGTCGGATGAACCTAGAGTTACCACAACCATTCAGAGCAGATCAGAACTATCCAGAATCCCTAGTGACTCAGCAACAAGTCATAAGTCGTCAAAATTCAGATCTAGCGGGGGGGGGGGGCAGGTCGACCTGTAGGGGGGAGGTCGACACTTGGGTCGACCCTCTGGTCGACCTGGGTCCTGGGCGGGAATTTTCCCGCCCAGCTCGCTTCTGACTTCTGTTTTTTAATTTTTAATCCGGTTTCGAGTTGTTTGAATTTATTTGAATTTCTGAAACTTCTGAAGGCCATAACTTCTTCATAAGATGTCCAATTCACGCAAACTCAGACTCTATCTCAAGCAGAATTCCGAGACGAACGCAATGGCATAACCCATTTCCCTTAATTCTCAAATTTGAAATTAAGTACTATTTAATTCATTACTATAACGTTAACAGAATATATGGGGTGTTACATTCTCCCCTCCTTTTAGGATTTCGTCCCCAAAATCTTCAAGTCGAGAAGAACTTATATCCTACCATCCAATCACCCATCTACTCAACCATCAAACACAGGTGTCCATTGTCCTTAAAAGATTTCTAATGCTTCATGATCATATGCATAGTGTGTGTGTTTATATGTCCATATCTAATGCAAAATCGGGCGGTCTACTGATTCAGTTGACCTCCTTAATGCAAATTTTGTCAGTGCCATGAGTCCATTATGTATGCAATTTTTCCTACTCAAAATTTCCTACATGAGTGCACATCATTCATACAAATGCAACGTCCATATGATAACACGTCAAGTTTCAATCCATATACAAATACATATATGCATATGCAATGTAAAAGTGACTGAGCCGATCTAATACCTAATGTGTGTATATGCATCCACGAGCAACCACTAGCAATCTACTTGCAACCACTTACAACCATCAACCATAACATGTTTCAATTACATGTTTACATCCAAATAGGTTTCTACCTAAGGATAAGGATAAGGTCGAGGAGATATACCTAAAAAGATAGATACGAGCATAAACTTAAGGAAAAAAGATCAAGGATGTACCCTCAAAAAGAAAAGGGTAGGATGAGCGTATTATGTTCTCAGTTTCCCAAGTCGCGTCTTCCTCGGCGTCGCTCCACTGAACTTTGAAAAGCTTGACTTCACGGTTGCGTAGCTTTTTGACTTCTGTTCCCAAGATACGGGTTGGAACTCTCCTCACAGTTGCTTCTCGTTCAACTTCTACTTCCTCTAGCATGCTTTGTTCCACCACTTCCGCAAACTCATGTAAGCACTTCCGCAGGTGAGAGACATGAAAGACATTATGAACCCCAGCCAATCTTTCGGGCAGCTGTACCCTATAAGCCATCTTCCCAATCTTCTCAATGATAGGAAATGGCCCCACAAATCTTGGTGCTAACTTTCCTGCGGATCCAAAGCGAACGACGTTTCTCAAAGGAGATACTTTAAGGAACACCTTGTCTCCAACTTTGAACTCAAGGTCGGTTCTTCTTTTGTCTGCGTAGGACTTCTGTCTATCTTGGGCAGTCTTCATTCTTCTTCGTATCAAGTCCACTTTCTCTGAAGTTTCTCTAATCATGTATGGTCCAAGTATGAGCTTGTCTGTGGACTCCCACCAGCAAGTTGGTGACCGACACGGTCTTCCATATAAAGCTTCGAAGGGTGCCATGCCTATGGTGGCTTGGTAACTATTGTTGTAAGCGAACTCCACCAAAGGTAAATGATCTTCCCATGTACCTCCAAAGTCAAGAATGCACAGTCTCAAGAGGTCTTCTAGTACTCTGTTCACCCTTTCCGTCTGACCATCGGTTTGGGGGTGATAGGTCATGCTTAAACATAGCTGTATGCCTACAGCCTCTTGTAAACTCTTCCAAAACTCGCTCGTGAAGATAGGATCTCAATCACTCACTATGTTGGAGGGTATCCCATGGAGTCTAACTATCTCTTTAAGATATATGGATGCTATAGATGAGGCAGTCCTTCTACTCTTGACGGGTATAAAGTGGGCGCTTTTTGTGAGCTTGACCACTATTACCCAAATACTGTATTGCCCCTCCTTGACCTAGGCAACCCATCAACAAAGTCCATTGAAATGCTATCCCATTTCCACTGTGGGACCTCTAGAGGATGAAGAAAACCTCCAGGCTTCTTTTGTTCCGCCTTGACTTGCTGGCATATCATGCACTTGGAGACGAATTCAGCTACATCTCTTTTTATGCCACTCCAAAAGAAAACCCTTTTTATGTATTTGTACATTTTGTCTCCACCGAGATGTATGGTCAACATGGAATGGTGTGCCTCTTCGAGAACCTTCTTCACCAAATCCCTCGCTTGTGGGACGCATAGTCTTCCATCCCGTCTCAACCATCCCTTATCATCGATGGAATATCTATTGAGGTGACTCGAAGTCTCACCCCTAATCAGCTTATCTATTATATCAACTAGCTGAGGGTCTTCACGTTGCGCGGTCCCTATTGAGTCCAAAAGCGTAGGCCGCACTTCCAATGTTGCTAATAGGCTAGGTACAAATTCAGAGGAGGGCCTGAAGTCAAAGTTGGCTATGTACTCCAAGCTTTGTCTTTCTACAAAGAGAGGGCTTAAGGTCAGTTTCTTTCTACTCAAGGTGTCTACTACTGCATTGCCCTTGCCAGGAGTGTAAGAAATCTCAAAATCATACGAGGCAAGAAACTCTATCCATCTTTGCTGCCTCAAGTTGAGATCTTTCTGCGAGAAAAGGTATTTCAACGATTTATGGTCAGTAAACCATTCAAACTTCTCACCTAGGAGATAATGGCGCCAAGACTTAAGCGCAAAAACGATGGCTGCCAACTCTAGATCGTGGGTTGGGTAGTTTTTCTCATGTACTTTCAACTGCCTTCCACCATAAGCCGCTACCTTCCCTTCTTGCATCAGAACAGCGCCTAGTCCCGTGCCGCATGCATCCGTGTATAATGTAAACATCTTGGTTCCATCAGGCTATGTCAGAACTGGGGCTATTGTCAGAGCCCTTTTCAAATGTTGGAAAGCAATATCGCAATCCAAATCCCAAGCGAAAACTAGGTTCTTCTTTGTCAACCTTGTAAGTGGAGCTGAGATTTTCGAAAAATCTTTGATGAATTTTCGATAAAAGCCTGCCAGCCCGAGAAAACTTCGGACTTCGGTTGCGTTCCGTGGAACCTTCCAATCTTGCACAACAACCACTTTTGCGGGGTCCACAGCTAACCCCTCTTTGGACACCACATGTCCAAGGAACCTAACTTATTCTCTCCAGAAATGGCATTTGGGGAATTTGGCTTTCAACTGATGTGTACGGAGAGTATCCATGACTTCCCTTAAGTGCTGAGCATGCTCTTCCTCACTCTTTGAGAAGATCAAAATATCGTCCACGAAGACCACCACAAACTTATTGAGGAACTCCCTGAACACTCTGCTCATCAAATCAACGAAGTAAGCAGGTGCATTTGTCAAGCCGAAAGGCATGACAAGCCACTCGAAGAAACCATCCGGAGTTCTGAACGCGGTCTTATCAATGCTATCTTCAGCCACCCTTAGCTGATGAAACCTGGTAGCTAAATCTAATTGGGAGAAAACCGATGCACCTACAAGCTGATCGAACAAATCATCTATTCTTGGGAGTGGGTGTCTATTCTTCTTGGTCAGCTTGTTTAGCTCCCTATAATCAACGCACAGGCGAAGCGAACCGTCCGCTTTAGTTGCGAACACTACTGGAGCACCCCATTCAGAAATACTCCGCCTTATAAACCCCTTTTCTAGGAGACCTTTAACTTGCTTGCTGAGCTCTTTCCGCTCCCTAGGAGTCATGTGCCTAACGGGTAAGGCAACGGTTTTTGCATTGTCAACGAGGTATATGCGGAAGTCTATCTCCCGCTTCGGAGGTAAGCCCTTTACCTCTTCAAACACATCCGAGTATTCACGGACTACCTTTACAGACTGCAAGTTCTCAACAGACGCATCAAGAGATTCTAGATAACTAAGCATAACAGAGATCATGGGATTACAAGAGATTTAGAGAGTATTACCGAGGCGAGTCATGATTCTAACCACTCTCTTTTCACAATCGAGGACGGCACCACTACTGGATAGCCAGTCCATACCTAGAATCAACCCATAACCCGTGAAGCCCAAAACAAAGGCATCACATCTAAACCTAACGCTTAGAATAGAAATTTCCAAATCCAAACAAACCATTGAAAAATAAGCTGAGCCCCCAATTGGATTTGAAACAACCAAGGGATCCTCTACTATACTGGTGTCTAGGTGCAGAGATTCAACTAAGGCAGTAGATATAAATGAGTGCGATGCGCCAGAATCAAATAGTGTACGAATAGGATGATCAAACAAATAAACTAAACTCTCGATAGAAATATTTCTACCTCGTTCTTGCGGAGGTGCGGTGAGAGCGTGAACTTGTCCTCCAGAAGAAGGTCCAGCTCCCTGCCTTGCTTCCTTGGGCAGTCCTTAGCCATGTGTCCTGTTTCTCCACAATGGAAACAACCACCCATCTTCCTTTTATTCTTCCTGTAGTCTTTGACCAGATGTCCAGGAATGCCACAAAAATTACACTTTCTCTTGTCAAAGGGTTTGTTGTTCTTCCCGCCTTTCTTTGAATCAGCCTTCTTGTTCTGTGACCCTTCCACCTTCTTATCTTGAGGCACTTCCACTTTTGCCTCGTTCTTGCCCTTGTCTTCCTCATGTAAGAGTGCCATGTCCACTAACCTCTCGTAAGTAGCTCCCATAGGTACATGGGTCATAGCCAAGCTGTGAAGTGGCTCATTCAATCCCTTGACAAAATGGAGAGCCTTCTTATGAGGAGTATTCACTAAGTCCAGTTCAAATCGGGCTAGCTGATTGAATTGGTTGACGTACTCCTTGACCGTCATACTTCCTTTCTTAAGAGATAAAAACTTCTCCACTTGTAAGCTTCGTTCATCTTATAAGAGGAATTTCATCTCAAACCTTATTCTGAAATCCATCCATGTTTCAACTGGTCTTTCAACGTTAGTGACTTCCCACCAATAGGAAGCTTCGTCTTTGAGCAACCATACAGCCAACTGTATCTTCTGCCTATCGTCCAACTCGAAGATAACGAATAGATCCTCGGTTTCTTTGAGCCAGTTCCTTGCTTCTACGAATGATTCAGTTCCCTTGAAATCCTTTCCACCCATGGCCCTAAAGTCTCTACAAATATTTGAGAAAGCATTTGCATGAGGAGGAGGAGGAGGAACCGCTGCAGCTGGAGGAGGAGGAATATCTGCTGGGCCCGCATCGTTGGCCCTAGCCTCTAAGTACCTCCTGAACCAACCAGGTATCGGCACACCCTCTGGAAGGTTAAGATTCCCAGACATGATGAAACGAAAAAGAAAAGATTCAAAACAAAGGATAGAAAGATAGGGCATATGGCTTTGGGGGATTACGCCTTTAAAATAAAATAACACTTTTTCTTGTAAAATGCTTCTTTATATTTCTTTTGAAAATAGTTTTCAAAAACTCTTATCGGATCTGGTAAACCTTTGCTCTAATACCAAGTGAAACACCCCACCTCTGTTAAGGTCACTCACAAAGGGAATGCCTTAACTTTGGTGGAGGGTTATAGGTACAAGACACAGAAAAATTTACAAGACAGATAAATATAAGCAGCGGAAATCAAACATTTATTGCATACGTGGTTCAATACAAAAGCTTTACAGCAAATTGTCTCAAAATAACTTCCAAAACATTACATCATAATTTATGTCTTGATTATTTAATAAAGAAGCATAAACCATAAATAAAACTGCATAAATTCCCAAGTGTAGTGTCCAAAAGCCATAGCCAAGGTAAGAGAGTCCCAATCATACATCTACTTTTTTGAAGCTTGCAAAGAGTCGGATTAACCTGGAGTATTCCCTCCCTGTGGACCTGGGGAGGGGGGAACGGAAGAAAAGAGGACGAAAGAAAATAGGTCAGATAATAAGTCTGGTAAGTTCAGTGATTACTAGTATTTAAACAAGGAAAGAGATCATGACAGTAATAACAGAACATAGGACAACACCCTAATATAAGATAAGATGAACATGTGATCGCACCCATTACTATAGTATCTGCACCTACTAAACATTGGTTCAACCAGCCTCACGTGTTCATAACGAACGATCCCCTTACTGATTGGCTCTTACTCGCATGCATTCATATCCTGTGTCATTTGGCCCCGCTTGACTGTAGATACCTGTGTTGGTCCCACCACAGGGTGTATCAGTCCCTCTGGTGGCAACCCGACACGATTCAAGATGCACAGTGTATACTACTGATGCCCAGTGTCTGCTTTTTCCACTTAGGAGTACGTGCACGCTCGTACTCCATCGGAACCTACACTGGCGCACCAACCGCCGACGTTTTTGACCGCTTATAATCAGCCCAGTAATCGTGCCCCACCCTCCCAAGTTCAGGTTACCATGATACATCTATGTGGGTTACTGCTAAATGGGTCCCCGTTACTAGGGTTTTCTAATCAACATGTTTATTTGGTTAAGTGTCCAAGTTTACCTAACCCCACCCATTAGTTTATTTAACATGTTGAATCGGTTAAGTGTTTCCTTAATTGACTTAACCCAATCAATCTTGACTTACCTTTAATTTATTCATTAAAGCACCAACCACTCACATTAGACAGGTCTTGTTGTGGTCACTGGATGTTCCGGTTGGTTCCGGGCAGTTTTACACCATAACTCAGTCTAACCTCGAGTCCGTTTTGGGCTTGATGCACTAACCACCCACATTAGATAGGTCTTGTTGTGGTCACTGGATGTGCTGGTCGGTTCCGGGAAGTTTTACACCACAACTCAGTCTAACCTCCATTTAGGCATATTCGACTTTTCTAAATTCACATATTCTCTGTATATGTCTAATTTTATATGTAAATTAATCTTAATTTAATCATGCCATAACCATCCTTTTGATTATCCTCACAATAAATGGTAGACCAAATAGACCATTTCATGAACCAATCTATGCCATGAAATTTTCACGTTTTCCCAATGCTACCCCGTGGTAAGTTCGCATAAATTACATAAAATGTTGGGCTAGTAAATTAGCCCAAACCCATAAACAAAAAGGGTAACAAACAAGGGACATGAAATAAGCATACAATAACATACTTTTAACTTATCACGTGTAACTTGGCATAGAAGCATCACTAACTTAATTAAACAGGTAAGGGTGAACTTGTGACTAAGTTGGATCTAATTATCATGTAAACCTGATATAGGTCTAACATGGAGGTTTAATGTAACACCCCGAATTTTCTATTAACAATAAAGTTGCTAAAATATTAATAAGTATGTAAGAGAGGGGATGTATTTAATATGAATATAAAAATATTAATAAGTGTGTAAGAGAGGGGATGTATTTAATATGAATATAAAAATATTAATAAGTGTGTAAGAGAGGGGATGTATCTAATATGAATATAAAAATATTAATAAGTGTGTAAGAGAGGGGATGTATCTAATATGAATATAAAAATATTAATAAGTGTGTGAGAGAGGGGATGTATCTAATATGTATATAAAAACAATAATAAGTAAAGGGGGATGTATCTAATATGTACATTGTAGAAAATATATATATATTTATGACATGAATAGAAGTTTATTTATATGCTGAGCGTTTGCTGAGTCACTTCTGACTCATTGCTGAGTCAACAAGATAAACCCCATCTTGTCTGAACGGCTGCGGTTATTTCTAGGTTAAATCTAATGGCCTAAATGCATTCTAAAATCTATAAATAAGTGGGTAGACCCTAAACCTAAATCACTTGTAAAATTAGAGAAGCTACCGTCATGCTGCTGCCATGGAGTTCAGCGTAGCCGTCACAAACTAAGAAGAGGAAGCCTAATCATCTACAACTAAATCTACACAAATCAAATCAAAAGATCTCTCTTTCTCTAATTCTTTTCTTTTGTTGATGAGTATGATGATTCTCACAAGACTATTACAAACTAATTTGACTCAGTTATGAATGGATCACAAGAAAGTGACGTGATTTGTAATTGTAAATTCTATATATTGTGGATCTCTTATTATGTTATGATGTTGTCGTATGATGTAAATTATATATGCTATGTCATGCTATGTTGTAAATTCTCTTATGCTATGTCGTGCTATGTTGAGAATCATGTCAAGCTATGTTATACTATCATACTATGTCATGTTATAAATCATGCTATATTATGTTGTAAAATCATGATGTTGTTGGAACATGCTTAAAGTTATGTTTTTTTTAATTTAAATGGATCTTGTTTATGGGAATTTGCCTATTAGGTTAGGTGTACCCATAAACTTGAAACTATAATTAAATAAAACTTGAATATGGGAATTTGCCTATTGAGTTAGGTGTACCCATATAAAACCATGTTGTTAAAAAATTAGATGATGTTGATTCACACATGTTCATATGTAAGTTTATGAAAATTGATTGAGATTATATTAGGTGAATTTTGAACAAGTTGACACCTTTAGGTCCATGACATGTATAATCTATGCAAGTTGGACATATGCAAGTTTCACCCCTTGTTATGATTCATTTGGTCACATATACATGTTGTTATTATGATAATCTCTTTTATGCTATGAGTTAGGCTATTCGAGTCTAACATATATTTTGCGAATAAACGTTCAAACGTGGGGTAGGGGTAATATTAGGAATTAATAAATTGGGTGCAATTTTGTAAGATTTTGCATACCATGAATGGATGTCCATAATTGAGTCAATTATGGACATTGTTAAAAATTGGAAGTAATTAATAATTCAAGTAGGGAATTATTAAAATTGGGGGAAAGTGGATTATTATTAATAATCAATGCTTAGGACACGAGGTTGGACCCGTTTGTGATGTAAACCTGCCCGGACCCGCCCGGCAAATCCAGTAGTCACAAATGTCGGCCCAATGTGAGAGGTCCTAGGCCCAAACTAAAGCATAACAGTTGTAAAGACACGAGGTTAGACTCTTTTATGGTGTAAGACTTCCCAGACCCGCCCGACAAATCCAGCTGCCATAAATGCCAGTCTAATGTGAGAGGTCTTTATGAGGTTATGGCCTTAATGAACTAAGAAATACTTAACTAGATAATCATGTAAGGTGGGACATGGGGGTTAAGTAGGTGCCTTGGGTGGCATGAGGAATCTGGTGGTTGCCTTTAGAGGCATTTGAAATACGATTAGACTTAACCAAACACACATGTAAATGAACATGACTAAGTGGGTTAAGTGGGATGGACTAATGGGGACAAGCTTAGGTGGAATGCTTGTGGTAAATAGTGGGGGCCCATTTCAACCAGTATCCCAAAACGTATCTTTGTGGGCTCGACCCAAGTCGAGGACGGGACACGCATACTGGGTTTGACTATAAGAGGCCAAAACAGGGAGCGGTGGCAACGCAAGTCCAACGGGTTTCATATGCGTGTGTGGACCCGGGCTGGTAGGTAAGACGTTGTTGCATCGTGTAGGTATAAGCCGTGCATGTCCGTTGTATCAGGTTGCCACTTTAGGGGAGTGATACACCCCACTGTGGGGCCAGCACGGGTATCTACGAGTTAGGGAGCCGATCGAATAATGGGAAGTAGGGTACACCTAGTGGAGATAGGGGCAGGCGGCACCTATGTAGTCAGTTAGGGGTACGTAAAGCCATTAGGAAAGTTTCTAAGTGAAGCTAAGTGGGATGAATCTTTAGGGTGACTGGTGTGGTGCAGTATAGTGTTTATCCTTTAGTATTTAGGAGCGCCTATAACGTTGCCTTTAGCGATTGTCTATGTCCTTAATCTGCTCTTCATAGACATTTTCTTGTTTTCCAGCTTATGCCTTAGTCCAGTTATTTTGGTAATAGTATTGTAGAATTATCATATTCACCAGACTTTATGTCTGACCCCCTCTTTTCCATCCTTTTTCTCCCTTCAGGTCCGCAGGTTGGGCCAAGTTCTAGTGGAGTCTAGTTGGATCGCTTATCTTCTGGAAAGCTTGGACTGCTGAAGTAAAGTCCAGCTTGTTATCTTTCTTTTTAATGGCTATTCATGTAATGGGATTATGTACTTGTTTTATCAAGATAGATATTGTACTTGACATTGAATATGGTGTTATGATGTAATCAAACATGTTTTGACTTCTGCTACAATGAAATAAAGTTTTTGAATTTCCAAGTACTATTTTATATCTGTCTTGTTGTAATTTTATTGTTCTATATTCACTTAAAACCTCCATGGAAGTTAATGCATTCCCTTTGTGAGTGACATTAATGGACGTGGGGTGTTACACGTGGTATCAGAGCATAAGGTTACCAGAACAGATAAAAAAAAAAAAATTAGAAAAATATTTTTTTCTAAAGTATTTTTGGAAGAAGTGCTTTCAAAAAAAAAACATGTTATTTAAAGAGAGTTTTTATGAAAAACATAATCCCAAATAGCCACATCCTTATCTTTATCTTTCGAATTCTCCATTTTGAATCTTTCCTTTTTCGTTTCAGCATGGCTGAAGATCTTAATCTCCCAGAAGGTGTGACGATTCCAGGGTGGTTTAGGAGATACTTGGAGGCTAGGGCCACCACTGCAGGCCCAGCGGATACTCCTCCACCCCTAGTTGCACCCATTCCTCCTCCTCCTCCTCCTCGTGTTGACACTTTTGCAAAGACGTGCAAGGAATTCAAGGCTATGGGAGGAAAAACTTTTCAAGGGACTGAGACGTTTGTGGAGGCCAGAGATTGGCTTAAGGAGACTGAGGAATTGTTGGATATCTTTGAAGTGGAAGATGGGAGGAAAGTCCGTTTAGCTGCTTGGTTAATGAAGGGAGAGGCCTCGTTTTGGTGGGAGGTCACTAACGGGGAACGTCCAGTTGATTCATGGGCGGATTTCAGACGAAGGTTTGAGGCAAAGTTTCTTTCAAGGGCAGAGGAGAACTTAAATATGGAAAAATTCCTGGCACTAAAGCAAGGGAGCTCATCAGTAAAGGAATATGTCAATAAATTTAATCAGTTAGAAAGGTTTGGCTTGGGGTTGGTGAACACGCCAGAGAAGAAAGCTTTGAGGTTCGTTAGAGGCTTGAATGAACCGTTGCAAGGGTTGGCTATGACCCACATCCCTATGGGAGCCACCTTTGAAAAGCTAGTAGAAATGGCACTTATGCATGAGGATAAGGCAGTTGAAAAGAAAGGGGATCAGAAGAAACCCCAACAGCAAAATAAGAAGGGTGGTAAAAACAATAATGGCAAAGGGAAGAAGAAATGCTTCAATTGTGGGACGCCTGGCCATCTCAGCAAAGATTGTAGAAAGAAAAAGAAGACTGGTTGTTTTCATTGTGGAGATGCGGGACATTTAGTAAAGGACTGTCCAAAGAAGGGGCAGAGGGCAGGGTCTACCTCGGGAGGACAAGTGCAGGCTCTTATGGCACCAGGGAAGGCAAGGGGGCAAGTTCAGGCTATTGCGGCCCCACCGCTGCAAGAAAGAGGTAGAACAATTTCTGTTGAAAGCTTAGTTTTTCTGTTTGATCATCCTGTCCGTACCTTATTCGATTCTGGCGCATCTCATTCGTTTATCTCTGCATCATTAGTTGAATCACTGCACTTGAACACCAGTTTAGTAGAAGATCCCTTGGTCGTTTCAAATCCAATTGGGGGTTCGGCTCATTTGACCATGATATGTTTGGATTTGAAAATCTCTATACTTAGCGTTGAATTTAGATGTGATGCTTATGTATTGGGCTTCACGGGCTATGGGCTAATTTTAGGAATGGATTGGTTGTCTAGAAATAGGGCCATTCTTGATTGTGAAAGGAGAGTAGTTAGGCTTGTGAGTCGCCTTGGTAATGCTCTCGACATCTTTTGTAATCCCATAAATTCCGTTATGCTAAGTTATCTTGAATCGCTTGACGCGTCTGTAGAGAACCTGCGATCGGTAGAAGTGGTCCGGGAATATCCGGATGTGTTTGAGGAGGTGAAGGGCTTACCTCCAAAGCGGGAGATAGACTTTCGAATTTATCTTGTGGATAATGCTAAACCCGTATCTTTGCCAGTGCGCCACATGGCTCCTCGTGAAAGGAGGGAACTCAATAAGCAAGTAAAGGAGTTGCTTGAGAAGGGGTTCATAAGACGTAGTATATCGGAGTGGGGTGCTCCAGTAGTTTTTGCCACAAAGGCGGATGGGTCTCTTAGACTTTGTATGGACTATAGAGAACTAAACAAGCTTACTAAAAAGAACCGACACCCACTGCCGAGGATTGACGATCTCTTTGATCAGTTAGTTGGCGCCTCAGTGTTTTCGCAGTTGGACTTAGCCACTGGCTTTCATCAACTGAGAGTGGCTGAGGATAGTATAGATAAGACTGCTTTTAGGACTCCTGACGGATTCTATGAATGGCTAGTGATGCCCTTTGGTTTGACAAACGCCCCTGCATATTTTGTTGATTTGATGAGTAGGGTGTTTAGGGAATACCTTAACAAATTCGTGGTAGTCTTTGTGGATGACATCTTAGTCTTTTCTAAGAATAAAGAAGAGCACTCCCTACATCTTAGGGAAGTGTTGGAAACCCTTCGAGCACATAACCTTAAGGCAAAATTTTCTAAGTGTCACTTCTGGAGGAAGGAAGTACGGTTCTTAGGGCACGTGGTTTCCAAAGAAGGGATAGCAGTGGATCCCGCAAAGGTGGTGGCCATCCAAGATTGGAAGGTCCCTAAAAATGCAACCGAAGTAAGAAGTTTCTTGGGGTTGGCTGGCTATTATAGGAAGTTTATCAAAGACTTCGCAAAAATATCAGCTCCATTAACACGGTTAACGAAGAAGAACCTGGTTTTTACGTGGGACAAAGATTACGATGATGCGTTCCAACGTTTAAAGAGAGCCTTAACTTCAGCCCCAGTCTTAGTGCTGCCAGACGGGAATAAACCGTTTACCATCTATACTGATACTTGTGGGACGGGACTTGGCGCGGTCCTCATGCAAGAGGGAAGAGTAATAGCCTATGGTGGAAGGCAGTTGAGGGTTTATGAAAAGAATTACCCCACGCATGACTTAGAGCTAGCCGCAATTGTTTTCGCGCTTAAGTCTTGGCGTCACTATCTTCTTGGTGAGAAATTCGAACTGTTCACTGACCACAAATCATTAAAATACTTATTCTCTCAGAAGGATTTGAATTTAAGGCAGCAACGGTGGATGGAATTCTTAGCCTCCTACGATTTTGAAATAGCATATACCCCGGGCAAGGGTAACGTGGTGGCAGACGCCTTAAGTAGGAAAAGGTTGTCCTTGAGTCCGTTGTTTGTTGAACGACAAAGCTTAGAATTCATCTCTATGTTTGACTTTAGACCCTCCGTTGACTTAGTACCCGGTCTGTTAGCATCCTTGGAGGTTAGACCTACACTTCTAGGACGGGTTGGTGAGGCACAGCGAGACGACCCACAGTTGGTTGAGATAGTAGAAAAGCTCAAAGGGGGGGAGTCATCAAGCCATCTTCGTAGGTATACCCTAGACGATAAGGGTTGGTTACGAAGGGATAATAGACTTTGTGTACCACAAGACGAAGACTTAAGGAAGGCCATTCTTGATGATGCTCATCACTCAAAAATGACCATTCATCCCGGCGGGGATAAGATGTACAAAGATATGAAGCGGGTTTTCTTTTGGGCCGGTATGAAAAAGGATGTGGCCGAGTACGTCGCTAGATGCTTGGTGTGCCAACGAGTTAAAGCAGAACAAAAGAAACCCGGTGGGTTGCTTCACCCATTAGAAGTTCCACTATGGAAATGGGAAAGCATCTCAATGGATTTTGTGGATGGATTACCAAGATCAAGGAAGGGTAACACGGGGATTTGGGTTATAGTAGATAGACTTACTAAAAGCGCCCATTTTATTCCAGTGAAAAGTAAGAGGACTGCTCCATGGTTGGCTTCTGTATACATTAAGGAGATAGTTCGTTTGCACGGTATTCCTTCTAGTATAGTAAGCGACCGTGACCCCATCTTTACTAGCGAATTTTGGAAGAGTTTACAAGAGGCGGTAGGGACTCAGCTATGTTTGAGCACCGCATATCATCCTCAGACAGACGGCCAGACCGAGAGGGTGAATCGCATTCTAGAGGATCTTTTAAGGCTTTGTATCCTAGACTTTGGGGGTACATGGGAAGAGCACCTTCCGTTAGTAGAATTCGCATATAACAATAGCTTTCAGTCTAGTATTGGCATGGCACCTTTCGAAGCTCTTTATGGAAGGCCTTGCCGTTCGCCTACATGTTGGTGGGGATCTACCGATAAAATCCTACTTGGGCCCGATATGGTTAGGGAAACCTCGGAGAAGATTGAGTTGATTCGAAGGAGGATGAAAGCAGCACAAGATAGGCAAAAATCGTATGCTGATAAGAGGAGGACAGATCTTGAGTTTGACATTGGGGACATGGTTTTTATCAAAGTATCTCCGTTACAGAATGTTGTTCGCTTTGGGTCCGTGGGGAAATTAGCACCAAGGTTTGTAGGGTCGTTTCCTGTAAAAAACAGGATTGGGAAGATGGCATATAGGGTGGAGTTGCCTGAGAAACTTAGTGGAGTACACGACGTATTCCATGTATCACATTTGAGGAAGTGTTTGCACAAGACCGCGGAGGTGGTAGAGCCGAGCTTGCTTAAAGAGGTGGAAATAGAGCATGATGCAACAATTAGACGAGCTCCTACATGCATTCTTGGGTCGGAGATCAAAAAGTTGAGGAATCGAGAGGTCAGACTGGTTAAAGTGCAATGGGGAGATGATGAGAGCAACGCAACTTGGGAGACAGAAGAGAAGATGCGTTCGTTGTACCCTTTTCTTTTTGAGGGTATGTCTTTTAATTTCTCCTTTATCGCTTAGCTTATCTTATCTTATCTTTAGTATGTCCTCTCATTAGTATCTTTGACCTTTAGTTAGGATAATCCTATGGTTGAAACATGTGTTTGAGACATGTTATGTATGATGGATGCAAAATGGATGCAAGTGTTTGCTAGTGGTTGCTCGTGGATGCATATATACACACACTTTAGGCACTAGATCGGCTCAGTCACTACATATTGCATATTGCATATATATATGGATGTATTTAGTAAAATGGATGAACGATGGTTGTATTATCATGTGGATGCTGCATTCATATGATGGTTGTGCACGCATATAGAAGTATTATGTAGCATTAAGAATCTTTTGCATACATAATGGATGCATGGCACGATCATAGTTGCATTAAGGAGGTCAACTGAATCAGTGGACCACCTGATTTTGCATTAGATACGGACATATACACACACTGTGCATTTAAACATGAAAGCATTAGAAGTCTGTAAGGACAATGGATGCCTGTGTATGATGGATGAGTAGATGGACGTTTGGATGGTAGGATATACATTCTTCCAGACTTGAAGATTTCGGGGACGAAATCCTAAAAGGAGGGGAGAATGTAACACCCCGAATTTTCTATTAACACTAAATTTGCTAAAATATTAATAAGTATGTAAGAGAGGGGATGTATTTAATATGAATATAAAAATATTAATAAGTGTGTAAGAGAGGGGATGTATTTAATATGAATATAAAAATATTAATAAGTGTGTAAGAGAGGGGATGTATCTAATATGAATATAAAAATATTAATAAGTGTGTAAGAGAGGGGATGTATCTAATATGAATATAAAAATATTAATAAGTGTGTGAGAGAGGGGATGTATCTAATATGTATATAAAAACAATAATAAGTAAAGGGGGATGTATCTAATATGTACATTGTAGAAAATATATATATATTTATGACATGAATAGAAGTTTATTTATATGCTGAGCGTTTGCTGAGTCACTTCTGACTCATTGCTGAGTCAACAAGATAAACCCCATCTTGTCTGAACGGCTGCGGTTATTTCTAGGTTAAATCTAATGGCCTAAATGCATTCTAAAATCTATAAATAAGTGGGTAGACCCTAAACCTAAATCACTTGTAAAATTAGAGAAGCTACCGTCATGCTGCTGCCATGGAGTTCAGCGTAGCCGTCACAAACTAAGAAGAGGAAGCCTAATCATCTACAACTAAATCTACACAAATCAAATCAAAAGATCTCTCTTTCTCTAATTCTTTTCTTTTGTTGGTGAGTATGATGATTCTCACAAGACTATTACAAACTAATTTGACTCAGTTATGAATGGATCACAAGAAAGTGACGTGATTTGTAATTGTAAATTCTATATATTGTGGATCTCTTATTATGTTATGATGTTGTCGTATGATGTAAATTATATATGCTATGTCATGCTATGTTGTAAATTCTCTTATGCTATGTCGTGCTATGTTGAGAATCATGTCAAGCTATGTTATACTATCATACTATGCCATGTTATAAATCATGCTATATTATGTTGTAAAATCATGATGTTGTTGGAGCATGCTTAAAGTTATGTTTTTTTTAATTTAAATGGATCTTGTTTATGGGAATTTGCCTATTAGGTTAGGTGTACCCATAAACTTGAAGCTATAATTAAATAAAACTTGAATATGGGAATTTGCCTATTGAGTTAGGTGTACCCATATAAAACCATGTTGTTAAAAAATTAGATGATGTTGATTCACACATGTTCATATGTAAGTTTATGAAAATTGATTGAGATTATATTAGGTGAATTTTGAACAAGTTGACACCTTTAGGTCCATGACATGTATAATCTATGCAAGTTGGACATATGCAAGTTTCACCCCTTATTATGATTCATTTGGTCACATATACATGTTGTTATTATGATAATCTCTTTTATGCTATGAGTTAGGCTATTCGAGTCTAACATATATTTTGCGAATAAACGTTCAAACGTGGGGTAGGGGTAATATTAGGAATTAATAAATTGGGTGCAATTTTGTAAGATTTTGCATACCATGAATGGATGTCCATAATTGAGTCAATTATGGACATTGTTAAAAATTGGAAGTAATTAATAATTCAAGTAGGGAATTATTAAAATTGGGGGAAAGTGGATTATTATTAATAATCAATGCTTAGGACACGAGGTTGGACCCGTTTGTGATGTAAACCTGCCCGGACCCGCCCGGCAAATCCAGTAGTCACAAATGTCGGCCCAATGTGAGAGGTCCTAGGCCCAAACTAAAGTATAACAGTTGTAAAGACACGAGGTTAGACTCTTTTATGGTGTAAGACTGCCCGGACCCGCCCGGCAAATCCAGCTGCCATAAATGCCAGTCTAATGTGAGAGGTCTTTATGAGGTTATGGCCTTAATGAACTAAGAAATACTTAACCAGATAATCATGTAAGGTGGGACATGGGGGTTAAGTAGGTGCCTTGGGTGGCATGAGGAATCTGGTGGTTGCCTTTAGAGGCATTTGAAATACGATTAGACTTAACCAAACACACATGTAAATGAACATGACTAAGTGGGTTAAGTGGGATGGACTAATGGGGACAAGCTTAGGTGGAATGCTTGTGGTAAATAGTGGGGGCCCATTTCAACCAGTATCCCAAAACGTATCTTTGTGGGCTCGACCCAAGTCGAGGACGGGACACGCATACTGGGTTTGACTATAAGAGGCCAAAACAGGGAGCGGTGGCAACGCAAGTCCAACGGGTTTCATATGCGTGTGTGGACCCGGGCTGGTAGGTAAGACGTTGTTGCATCGTGTAGGTATAAGCCGTGCATGTCCGTTGTATCAGGTTGCCACTTTAGGGGAGTGATACACCCCACTGTGGGGCCAGCACGGGTATCTACGAGTTAGGGAGCCGATCGAATAATGGGAAGTAGGGTACACCTAGTGGAGATAGGGGCAGGCGGCACCTATGTAGTCAGCTAGGGGTACGTAAAGCCATTGGGAAAGTTTCTAAGTGAAGCTAAGTGGGATGAATCTTTAGGGTGACTGGTGTGGTGCAGTATAGTGTTTATCCTTTAGTATTTAGGAGCGCCTATAACGTTGCCTTTAGCGATTGTCTATGTCCTTAATCTGCTCTTCATAGACATTTTCTTGTTTTCCAGCTTATGCCTTAGTCCAGTTATTTTGGTAATAGTATTGTAGAATTATCATATTCACCAGACTTTATGTCTGACCCCCTCTTTTCCATCCTTTTTCTCCCTTCAGGTCCGCAGGTTGGGCCAAGTTCTAGTGGAGTCTAGTTGGATCGCTTATCTTCTGGAAAGCTTGGACTGCTGAAGTAAAGTCCAGCTTGTTATCTTTCTTTTTAATGGCTATTCATGTAATGGGATTATGTACTTGTTTTATCAAGATAGATATTGTACTTGACATTGAATATGGTGTTATGATGTAATCAAACATGTTTTGACTTCTGCTACAATGAAATAAAGTTTTTGAATTTCCAAGTACTATTTTATATCTGTCTTGTTGTAATTTTACTGTTCTATATTCACTTAAAACCTCCATGGAAGTTAATGCATTCCCTTTGTGAGTGACATTAATGGACGTGGGGTGTTACATTTAACATATAAACACAATTTTAAACCACAACTTAGCATATTAACTTATGTATGTGAAAACATAAGAAAGCTACTATAAACATATTTAAATCACAACTTAGCATGATAACTTATGTGTGTTAAAACATAAGAGGGCCACAAATCCAATCTAGCAACATAAATAGGTTCAACTTAACATAGTTTTAAATATACATAAATGTTGATCTAACATGTAGGCATGTGATTTAGATCATAAACTTGCAAGTAACCACCAAATTATAACATGACATGTTCATCACTAAGTTGGCATAATAAGTTCATCGTCCAATAGATTCCAATAGTACCATACAATTTGGTATGTTCATCACCACAAACATATAGGCATAATCAATTGCAACGGTAATCTTGGATAAATGAGAATCAAACTTTGTTTATCTTATACATAAGCATCATTTTATTTTCGAGTTACAACATGTCATGATTTCATTTAAGAGAACGTTTAAATCTACGTAATAACCAACTTACAAACTAAAAGGAATTCTTGATTTCTGGAATCTGAATTCTAAAGTTGAAATGCTCGCCTTTGATGTAGATCGTTGAATTAGATTAGTTTTAATTTGATTTTGATGTAGGCTTTTACCTCGTCTTTGAATTGAAAGTGGTGACAGCTGCTCCAAGTTCTCTATTGATGGCATGACAGTTCCAAGATTATATCTGTGTGATTTTAGGTTGAGTATTAGGTTGTTTATATAGAATTTCAATTTAATTAGAGCCGTCAGATGAACCTAGAGTTAACCACAACCATTCAGAGCAGATCAGAACTATCTAGAAACCCTAGTGAGTCAACAACAAGTCATAAGTCGTCAAAATTCAGATCGGGGGGGGGGGGGGGGGGGGGGGCAGGTCGACCCCTAGGTCGACCCCCAGGTCGACCTGTAGGGGGGAGGTCGACACTAGGGTCGACCCCTTGGTCGACCTGGGTCCTGTGCGGGAATTTTCCCGCCCAGCCCGCTTCTGACATCTGTTTTGAATTTTGAATCCAGTTTCAAGCTGTTTGAATTTATTTGAATTTCTGAAACTTCTGAAGGCCATAACTTCTTCATACGAAGTCCAATTCATGCAAACTTGGACTCTATCTCAAGCAGAATTCCGAGACGAACGCAATGGCGTAACCCGTTTCCCTTAATTCTCACATTTGAAATTAAGTATTGTTTAATTCGTTACTATAACGTTAACAAAAAATATGGGGTGTTACACAAGCAGTTGAAGTAGTCTAGCGGTTTTCTTCTGATCACTTTTGATGTGTTGACAATTTACATATTAGATTACATATGTAGATACATATATCTTTATGCTATTCCACAAGAAAGTTCGCTTTATGTCTCTGTACATTTTGTTGTCCTGGGTGAATAACGAGTTTGATCTGGTGACATTCAGTGAAGACCTCTTTCCTTAAATTATCCACATCTAGCACACAGACTTGTCCATTGATCCTTAATATGGCCTAATCATCTACTTTAAAGCTGAAAGTTTCTCCTCCAGTATTATCTTTTCGGACCTCCCATAAATATGGATCATCTTGTTGCTTATTGGTAATGCTACCTAGAAGAGTTTGAGTAACAATCAAACAAGCTATCACTGAATGCTTCCTGCTTAATACATCTACTACTATATTGGCTTTTCATGGCGTATACTGAATGTCCAAATCATATGTTGTAAGAAACTTTAGCCAACGCTATTGCCTCATATTCAGATCCTTCTGAGTGGAAAGGTAATTCATAGATTTGTGATCCGTAAAGAGATCAAACTTCTCACCCAGGAAATAATGCCTCCACATCTTAAAGGAAATACTACATCTAAGAGTTATAAGTCATGAGTGGCATAATTCATCTCATGAGTTTTTAGTTGTCTACTTGCATAAACAACTGCTTTCTCATTCTGCATAAGTACTGCTCCTAAGCCTTCTCCTCATGCATCTGTAAACAATGTTAGACCACCAATATTATCAGTTATGGTAAGTACATGAGCAGTTGTCAATCTCTACTTCAGTTCTTGGAACACTTTCTCGCACTTCGGTGTCCATTCAAACTTAATGCCCTTCCTAAATAGCTTAGTTCGGTGAGAGGCAACCTTTAAGAAGTCCTGTATGAATCTTCAATAATAGCCCGCTAGACCAAAAAAACTCCTAATATCTTTTGGAGTTTTCGATTATTGCCAATCCAAAATAGTTGTAACCTTCCCAGGGTCCACTGAAACTCCTTTTTATGGCATCATATGTCCAAGGAATCTTACTCCCCTTTCCCAAAAATGACACTTTGAAAATTTTGCTTTTAGTACATTTCTCCTTAATATTTGTAAAACAATCTCCAAATGCGGCCCCGTGTTCTTCTTCAATTTTTGAATAGATAAGAATGTCGTCTATTATAATGAGTACGAATTTGTGCAACACATCTCTAAATATGCGATTCATCAAGTATACAAAATAAACTGGTGCATTAGTCAACCCAAATGGCATAACTAACCATTCATAAAACCCATCTACACATCATAAAGCAGTTAATGGAATGAAATACTCTACAACTCTCAATTGATGAAATCTGGTGGCCTAAATTTTGAACTATGTAATTGATTAAATAATTCATTCCATCTACACATCATAAAGAAGTTAAGAGAATACCCTGCACTACGTAACCGATCAAATAATTCATCGATGCTAGGTAAAGGGTATTTATTCTTTATGGTTTGCTTATTCAAATATCGGTAATCCACGTAGAATCTTTTTGTACCATCAGATTTATTTACGAACACTACATTGAACCCCAGTGTGAACGACTTGGCCTTATCAGACTCTTTCTTAGCAATTCATCGGTCTGGGTTCTTAATTCTAATATATCTTTAGGAGGCATCCTCCTAACACCCCAAAATATAGTTCTTGCTCCTTGAATTAGATCAATTCTAAACTCAATTTCCCTATGAGGGGGTAAAGATTTCACTCAATCGCTGATAATTGTCTATCTCTTTTGAAACTTTTCTTTTATAAATAAAGTCCAAATGGTAAAATTATTTCATTCACCATAATTTCAAAACAACAATCATTATATATATATATATATCTCAAAATAACAAATACGCGATCATATATATTATACACTCAAATTCATCCTAGAGTATTACTAACTCCATCTCTAATGTGTTACTCATCTTAGGACATTACCAATCCTATCTCTGATAATATATTCACCCAACAAATCCTCCGTGTTCGCTCAACCAAAGCTCTTATACCAAGCTATGATGACCTAAATTTCGAACCCTCGAAAACTGACACTAACACATTCCAATGTTCACATGTTGCAGATTCAAGTGTAGGAAAATTGGACTATCAGGGTAAAGAAATAAAAGCCAGAAAATAGAAATGCAGATTCTCACCAACATCACACTAATATATAATTAAACACATAGAGAGTACAAAACATTACTCTAAGAAACTGTACATCAGAGTCACAATTGGTACTAACCCAACCAAGAATAGATATAACTGCCTATTCTCACACTTGTTGGTACAAAATGCATACATAGGTAGATGATACATAAACTGTGACGACCGCCTCGTACCATCAGACATTTCCCCGTAATGCGCTGTGTCAATGCCCGACGAGCATGGGACGATCTTCGAAAGGGTTGAGATGCTGAATTATCAAAGGACCTGTAGTATATCTCACAGCGCATGGAATAAAATATAATAATAGCATAACTTGATATAAAACAAGCGAGACAGTACATAAGCTGAAAACTGAACCATATCCATCAGAGTAGCGGAATCCAAAATATAGCTTCATATCCAATTATTACAACTTTAAAATATTGTCTCTCAAAGGAAATAAAAGAGGTACACTACTAATGCCTAAAGCAGTGAATAGCAACAACATAGGAAGAATATGTATAAAGTACGTGGAAGTCTCATGCTCGTCTCCGGACAGCTACTCGTACATAACCACCTAACTTTCCTCTAGTTGCTCATTTAGGAGCACCAAGACTAATAAGAAGAGGCATAAAACTCTGGGTTAGAAGAAATTCTGGTGTGAGCGATAGCAAATCTATGTAACTGAATAAAGCAATAACAGGTATAAATAATCATACCTGGCCTGAACCTGCAACCAAAGAGTTAGCACAACAAAATGTAAAATACGCTAAGGTAACAATAACATAAAGTGTAAAATGTAAGTGTGCGTGTCATGGTGATAGAAAATATCAAACATAGCAATCATCCTCGCATCTCTCACTTAGTGCATAAAGCATACGATATCACCGCTTTGATCACCAAATCCATTGGGGCCATGACGGGTCCACACCGCCCTGGACTCCGTACAACTATTGCTTTGACCACACCGCCCTGGTGTATAGTTAATAACCCTACCCATTCTGCACTGCCCTGGCTCTGGGGTACGGGCCAACTAGTCCACACCGCCTTGGCTCCGGTTCGTCTACATGCCTCCTCTCTCAATGGTGAGCAAAAGTTATAGATATCGATAACTCATTTGCACACGTCCCGCAGCAAAGCCCAACTCTTGAACTTAACTCGTGTTTCCCATCTAGATCCTGAGCAATAACTTCCCACTTGGACTTCCTTTGCATCTCGGGTTTTGGTCGAATTGGTGTTCGGTTCGGGTCTCCTCCTCCTATCTGGTTCGGTTCGGGTCTCCTCCTCCTATCTGGTTCGGTTCGGGTCTCCTCCTCCTACCCGGTTCGGTTCAGGTCTCCTCCTCCTATCCGGTTCGGTTCGGGTCTCCTCCTCCTATCCAGTTCGGTTCGGGTCCCCTCCTCCTATCTGGTTCGGTTCGGGTCTCCTTCTCCTCCTATCCGGTTCGGTTCGGGTCTCCTCCTCCTATGCGGTTCGGTTTGGGTCTCCTCCTCCTATCCGGCTCGGGTCTCCTCCTCCTCCTATCCGGTTTGGTTCGGGTCTCTTCCTCCTATCCGGTTCAGATTGGGTCTCCTCCTTCTATCCGGTTCATTTTGGGTCTCCTCCTCCTATCCGGTTCGGTTTAGATCTCCTCCTCCTATCCGGTTCAGTTCAGGTCTCCTCCTCCTATCCGGTTCGGTTCGGGTCTCCTCCTCCTATCCGGACCGAAACTTTTCAAGTTTTCCAACAAGTTATTTTCGCCAAATGACGGCGTTTTCAACCATTCTAATTTCCCTATGCAATCATAAAACATACCAAACAGTAGTAGTAACATGTAGAATCAACCAAAAACATCAAAGCAATAATTTCACATGGTAATTTAGATCAAACATACCCAAATCCATGATTTCCCCATTAACCCTGTCTAACTATATAATTAGAAAACTTAATCCAAATTAACCCAAATTCATACCAGCGATATAAAGTATGATTTTATAATTTTTACATATTTTTCCAAAAAATTTGGATGTATAATTTCGCTAATTACCACTAATCACCCATAATTAGCCATAATTAGAGAATAAACATGCTAATCACTCACCTTAGCCAATAATTAATGATGGATCTAAAACTTTTACTGATTTGGCTCGGATTCCTATGTGCTGCAATAGCTCTACCTCGAATTTGGTGTTAATCCGGCTTGATTTGATGTAGATTTGATTAATTTGTGGTTAGAGAGTGAGTAGAGAGAGATTTAGAAGATGGAAACCATGATTAGGATTTGAGGAAGGTTTATGGCGGCTAGAAAAATGAAAGGAGTTGATTCCCAACTCCTTTCAGCCCTCCCATAACTCTAATCCCAAATTAGGTTATGGGCCTAGCTGATAATCACTTAATTAAGCCCAATTAGGCTGTTTTTCCGTCTTCAAATCTTATTTCAGTCATATCTCCCAAACGGTAAGTCCGTTTGATTAATGTGACCACTCTACGGAATGGAAAACCATCATTCGAATCCAATAGAAAATATTTTAAGTCAAAGCTCCTTACCAATCAAAAGTTATAGGCGAAACAAGATTCGCCATGGGTAAAATGGTCATTTTAAAATCCGGCAAAAATTGTGAATGTGGAAAATGGCCCCAATAGTCGTTTCCTAAAGTTACACGACCATATGACTTCATATGAAAATAAAACAAATATTCTACGATCCTCTGATATGTAGAATATGGGTCATTATACTCTCCCCCCTTAAGAAATTTTGCCCCCGAAATTCCTTAACCAAGAAAACATACAATAGTGTCTCGCATGCCTATCAACCATTACAAACAATCAAACATACATAATAAACACAACAAGCTTGTCCTATCATGCGGTTTACTAACAAGGGAATAACTATATCGCGATTAAAATCTTACCAGGTAAAGACCTATGGATACGACTTCCTTATGCTCTCCATGGTTTCCTAAGTACAGTCATTCTCATTATCACCCCCACTGGACCTTAACCAGTTTCACCGTCTTCCTTCGAAGTTGTTTCGTGTCGTGTCTGACAATACGAATCATTCTATGGCTTCCAATTGCCTTGGATTCTACCTCAATATCATCCAACTGATCTGGTGAAATATTCATATCAGAATCGTGCACGAACTTCCTTAACTGGGAAACGTGAAATTCGTTGTGCACTCCCGACATCTTGTCAGGCAATCCAACATTATACGCCAAACTCCCAACTTGTTCGAGAAGTGGAAATGGACCAACAAACCATGGTGCTAACTTACCTCTCCTACCAAACCGAATCACACTCTTCAACGAAGAGATCTTGTTGAATACCAAGTCGTCAACGGAGAATTTCAAATCTCTTCGTCTTTTATCAACATAACTCTTCTTCCTATCTTGGGCAGCCCAAATTCGCTGTTGGATAACCTTGATCTTATCTGAAGTTACTTTTATTACATCTGGCCCAAGCACAAATTTCTCACCGGTTTCCAACCAATATGATGGTGAGTTGCACGGTCTTCCGTACAAAGCTTCAAATGGAGCTATACCAATACTGGGCTGATAACTATTATTATATGCGAACTCAACCAGGTGCAAATGGTCATCCCATGACCCCCCCTTCCACAAAATCCAATATACAAGCTCTCAAGAGATCCTCTAATACACGATTCACCTACTCTATTTAACCGTCGGTTTGAGGATGGTACGCGGTACTGAGATGTAAATCTGACCCTAAAGCATCTTGTAAGCTCTTCCAAAACCCACTAGTAAATAATGGATCTCGGCCACTCACAATACATTTAGGTACACTATGAAATCTCACTACCCACTTCATATACAGTTCTGTTAACTTAGCTGTCGTTCTATTCGACTTGACTGGAATAAACCTTGCACTCTTGGTCAATCGATCCACAATGACCAAAATACTATCATGACTCGATCTAGTCCTTGGTAAACCATCAATGAAATCCATTGAGACTTGTTCCCATTTCCATTCGGGAATTTCCAACGGTTATAACAAACCACTAGGCTTTTTTTGCTCGGCTTTAACTAACTGGCAATTCATGCACTTGGATATAAATTTCCCAACATCTCTCTTCATCCCTTCCCAGTAGTAGGTCTGCTTCATGTCTCGATACATTTTGTTACCACCGGGATGTATAGTCAGTTTCGAGTGATGACACTCTCTAAGCACTTCATCTCTCAAGCTACTAACGTTGGGTACAACTAGTCTCCCATTCTTTCAAAGCCATCCTTCTCGATCAAGTCCATACTTGTTCATTCCCTCACCGTCGATACCCATCTCTACCTTGGAGATGATTTCAAATAGGTAAGGATCGTCCCTCTGACTGGAACTGATCCACTCAATCAAAGTCGGTATGATCATCAAACTTGCTAACATCTCTGGATCTAATTCAAACTTAGATCTGAAATCATATCCCGCGATATACTCCAGTTGCTTCCATTCAAGAAACATAGCCCCCAAATTAGCATGTTTCCTACTCAATGCATCAGCTACCACATTGCCCTTCCCAGGTGTGTAAGCGATATTGAAATCATATGAAGCCAAGAACTCAACCATCTCTACTGATGAAGATTTAAATCCTTTTGAGAGAAAAGATACTTTAATGAATTATGATCGGTAAACAACTCGAATCTTTCTCCCAAGAGATAGTGCCTCCACATCTTCAACGTGAACACGATCATTGCCAATTCCAAGTCATGAGTAGGATTTCTTTTCTCATGTGGTTTCAGTTGCCGACTAGCTTAAGCCACAACCCTACCTCCTTGCATAAGTACAACACCTAGTCCGGTACCACAGGAATCCGTGTATACCGCCATCTCTTCGTTCTCCTTAGGAATAACTAACACTAGTGCACACGTTAACTTCTCCTTTAGACTTTTAAATGCATTCTCACACCTTTCATCCCAAACAAAAGCTTGATCTTCTTGGTCAACTGAGTTAACAGTGCCGCTATCTTTGAGAAGTCTTGAATAAATTTACGATAAAATCCATCTAATCCCAAGAAACTTCTCACGTCCGTTGCATTCTTGGGCGTTGACCAATCTTGCACTGTAGCCACCTTCACAGGGTCCACAGCAATATCATTCTCAGAAACAACATGGCCCAAGAATCTCACTTCCCCCCTTAAGAAGTGACACTTAGAAATTTTTGCTTTCAATTTGTGTTTCCTTGTGTTCTTCCTCTATCCTCGAGTAAATCAATATATCATCCACGAAAACAAGAAAAAACTTATTTAATTGATCCCTGAAAAACCTATTCATAAGATCCACAAAATATGTGAGTGCATTGGTCAACCCAAATGGCATGACCAACCACTCGTAGAATCCAGACGGCGTCCGAAATGCCGTTTTAGGTATACTTTCAACTGCTACTCGGAGCTGATGAAATCCTGTCGCGAGATCCAACTGGGAGAACACTCTTGCTCCATTTAGTTGATCAAAAAAATCATCTATCCGTAGAAGAGGATAATTATTCTTCCTAGTCACCTTGTTCAACTCGTGGTAGTCCACACATAAGCGAAGGGAATCATCGGCCTTGGTAGCAAATACAACTGGTGCTTCCCACTCGGAAACACTTCTTTGGATAAATCCCTTCTTCAAAAGATCGCCTACTTGCACTTCGAGCTCTCGCTACTCCCTTGGCGCCATACGACAAAGAGGCATCACTATATGTCTGGCATCTTTCACTAAATCAATTAAAAACTCGATCTTTCGGTGCAGTGGAAGTCCGGTCACTTCCTCAAAAATGTCCGGATACTCGCCAGCAATAGGCACATCTGATAACTCATCATGCAGGATGTCAAGGGAATTTAGTAAACTAGCCATCACCCCATCACTAGGTAGGAAACCCAATACCACCCATCATCCGCTCTAATGGTTACAAAAAATCCCTCACGATCTACCACCACCCCATACCTTTAGGGCCAGTCGACTCATAAAATAATGCCAAATCCAGTGAAGCCCAAAACAAAGCAATCACAAGCAAACATACATCTATGACTCGATAAGACCAAATTACGATAAATCATACAAAGGTTTGTCGAACAATAAACGAACAGGAACATCATAAATAGAAAGCATACCTTGAATAACGACACCCTTTCCCTTTTCCTCCGCAGTTGGGGTATTCAACAAAGAAGGAACAACGTTGATAGCATATGATTTTACGATCTGCTTCTCCTTAGGGGGTTATGGACATTTATTCTTGAAATGTCCCACTTGGTCACAGTTGAAGCACTTCCTCTCCCCTGGCTTTGATCGACAATCTTTGATATAGTGGCCCTTCTTGCCGTAGTCAAAGCATTCATTATCTTTCTTATTTTTCTGACCATCCTTTGTTTGGCCCCGTTTTCTCTTATTTTGGGACTTCTTATTGCCTTCACCGCTTGCCTGCGGTTTTGGCTCCTCTGCAGATGTAATAGCAACCTCGGTCTTCGTCTTAGGGTAAAGGCTCTCCGATCTCAATTCCTTCCCCATAATAGATTTGAAAGTCCCATCGATATGGTTTATAAGTTTTCCTCCAATACTCATCTAGGCCAGTTATTAACTTCTCGTTCTTCTTCTTGGCTGTATCGATAAGAGATAATCCATATTTCGATAAGGTATTGAATTCAGCAATATATTCCGGGACTGCCCTAACATTCTGCTTATGATCCAAAAACTTCCTGAACAATTCTGATTTCTGTTCAATTGGAATAAATTTGTCATTGAAGCGAGTCTTAAACTGATTCCAGGTAATTTGATCCTCAGGAGTAGCTTCTTTAATAGCATTCCACCAATTCATTGCCCGTCCTTGAAGCTGATGCGATGCTAGTTTTCTCTTCATTGCATCATCGATCCCCAAATCTTTAAAGATGCGCTCACAACTAGCAAGCCAATCCTGAACCTTTGTAGCTGATTCCGTTCCATGGAACGGCTTCCCACCAAGACTAGTATAATCCTTGTTAAGCTTGGCAAAATCGGCTCTAAGCGCCTGCACTACTGCACCACCACCGTTAGCAGCATTAGGAACAGCTCCCTGAGCATCCCTAAGCATCTCTCGCATGAAGGCAGTAAACATCATCCTTATATCAGGGACATTCCCATTGTTGGCCCTTAAACCCGCTCCCTCTTCAACTCCCGATGCGGAGTTCCTCACCATTCTCCTCATATTTCGGCTCATCGTTCAATCTGTAAAGAGAAAACGATTAACCATCTCCTCGAGGAGTCTCCTTAGTGGTGTCAGTACAGTGTGACTTAATCCTTAGATATACTAATAGTATATATATATATATATATAGTTTTTTGAAAACCAAAATATCACAATTACGTGCTCTCATATACGTATACTATCTCTTCCTAATATCTTCCCCTAGGTTAAATTACACGACCTAGGCTCTGATACCAAGTGTGACAGCCGCCCCATACCATCAGACATTTCCCTGTAATGCGCTGTGCCATTGCCCGACTAGAACAGGACAATCGTCAAAAGGGTTGAGACGATGAATTACCAAAGGACCTGTAATATATCTAACAGCGCATGAAATAAAATATAATAATAACATAACTTTATATAAAACAGGCGAGATAGTACATAAGCTGAAAACTGAACCATATTCATCAGAGTAGCAGAATCCAAAATACAACTTCATATCCAATTATTACGACTTTAAGATACTATCTCTCAAAGGAAATAATAGAGGTACACTACTAATGCCCAAAGCAGTGACCAACAACAAAATAGGGAGAATATGTATAAAGTATGTGGAAACCTCCTGCTTGTCTCCAGACAGCTACTCGTGCATAACCACCTAACCTGCCTCTAGCCTGCTCGTTTAGGAGCACCTAGAGTAATAAGAAGAGACATAAAACTCGGGGTCAGACGAAAGTCTGGTGTGAGCGATAGCAAATCTATGTAACTGAATAAAGCAATAACATGTATAAATAATCATACCTGACCTGGATCGACAACAAAAGAGTAAGCACAACAAGATGTACAATACTCTAAGTTAACACTAACATAGTGTATAAAATGGAAGTGTGCATGTCATGGTGATAGAAAACATCAAACATAGCAATCATCCTCACATCTCTCACTTAGTGCGTAAAGCATACGATATCCATCGCTTCGATCACCAAATCCATTGGGGCCATGACGGGTCCACACCGCCCTAGACTTCGTACAACTATTGCTATGACTACACCGCCCTGGTCTATAGTCAATAACCCTACCCAGTCCACACTTCCCTGGCTCCGGGGTACGGGCCAACCAGTCCACACCGCCTTGGCTTTGGTCCATCTACATGCCCCCTCTCTCAATGGTGGACCAAAGTTATAGATATCGATAACTCCTTTGCACACGTCCCGCACCAAAGCCCAACTCTTGAAGTTAACTCGTTGGTTCCCATCTAGATCCTGAGCGATAACTTCCCACTTGGACTTCCTATGCATCTCGGGTTTTGGTCGAATTGGTGTTTGGTTCGGTTCGGGTCTCCTCCTCCTATCGGGTTCGGTTTGGGTCTCCTCCTCCTATATGGTTCGGATCAGTTCTCCACCTCCTATCCGGTTCGTTTCGTGTCTCCTCCTACTATCCGGCTCGGTCTCCTATCTGGTTCAGTTCGGGTCTCCTCGTCCTATCCGGACCGAAACTCTACAAGTTTTCCAACAAGCTATTTTTGCCAAATAACGGCGTTTTCAACCATTCTAACTTCCCTATGCAATCACAAAACATATCAAACAATAGTAGTAACATGTAGAATCAACCGAAAACATCGAAACAATAATTTCACATGTTAATTTAGATCAAACATACCCAAATCCATGATTTCCCCATTAACCCTGTCTAACTATATGATTAGCAAACTTAATCCAAATTAACCCAAATTCATACCAGTGATATAAAATATGATTTTTACATATTTTTCCAAAAATTTTGGATGTATAATTTCACTAATTACCACTAATCACCCCTAGTTAGCCATAATTAGTAAATAAACATGCTAATCACTCACTTTAGCCAATAATTAATGATAGATCTGAAACTTTTACTGATTTGGCTCGAATTCCTATTTAGTGCAACAACTCTACCTCGAATTTGGTGTTAATCCGGCTTGATTTGATGTAGATTTGATTAATTTGTGGTTAGAGAGTGATTAAAGAGAGAGATTTAGAAGATGGAAGCCTTGATTAGGGTTTGAGGAAGGTTTGTGGCGGCTAGAAAATTGAAAGGAAATGATTCTCCAACTCCTTTCTGCCCTCTCATAACCCTAATCCCGAATTGGGTTGTGGGCCTAGCTGCTAATCAATTAATCTAGCCCAATTAGGTTGTTTTTCCATCTTCAAATCTTATTTCAACCATATCTCTCAAACGGTAAGTCTGTTTGATTAATGTGACCACTCTACAAAATGGGAAACCATCATCTGAATCCAATGGAAGCGGTTTTAGGTCAAAACTCCTTACCAATCAAAAGTCATAGGCAAAACATGATTCGCTAGGGGAAAAATGTTCATTTTAAAATCTAGCAAAAATCGTGAATGTGGGAAACGGCCCCAATTGTTATTTCCCAAAGTTACACGACTATATGACTTCGTATGAAAATAAAACAAATATTCTACGATCCTCCGATACGTAGAATATGGGTCGTTACATAAACTGTAGCGGAAATAAAGATAGATAGGAAATATCTTCATAAGCGAACTAACTTCAAGCTCCAGGAAACTCCAACTCCTGAATGCTCCATCCATAGCCTAACTACTAGGCTGCCCGTAGAAAAACAGGGAATCTAGAGTTTATAAAAGGAAACAACTCCGAGTCAATCATGGGACTAGTGTGAGAATAGTTTAAAACATGTTTGCTTTTGAAAATAAAATTTATCACATAAGACCATGTTCGTAAATAAATTGACATATGGGTTTTTACCTTATGGTAACCAAAACTTTTGATACATAAAATAACTTGATATTATTATTAATGTCTACTCCTTTTGAAAAACACTTTTCAATTAAAAATATTCTAATATAGCCGAAAGTACGCCGATTAAAAACATTCGGCTTATAAAACAAAAATTCGCATGGGAACTTATCTGGAAATGGATTTCCAACAATGGCTAGGGTAAGGGACTACCCTACCGTACAGTGCACCTCGAGAAGAGTGCACCCGAGCTACCCGCCTGATGCGCTTACAAGGTTGACCCTGGTCATACTACGAAAATACGTCGGATATGACATTTGCCACGGTCATTACCGACCAATACTGGGACCCACACCACTTACTCGACATTCAGTGTTTAATTTAGAAGGGTGATGATCATATCCTTCCTAGGTCGCATGAAACCCCATAACCTTGCTGCACACCCTGTTTCAGCCATTCCGGGTGTGAGGTATTTATAAGGTAATGTCTTTTCCTTTTTCACTTTAACACGCTTTATATCATTAAACGCCGCATTGCCAGACTCATTAATCACTAATTGACTTCCATAAAAATAAAAGAGTATTAAGCTAAGTGATAAAACCCAACCACCAAACAGATGTATGTTTGTAAAATTCAATATTCGTGATCATTGGAAATGCTCAGTCATACATTTGTCCATACTAGTCATCTAGGAACAACATGAACCACCATCACACTGCTTCCCTAGTTTGCAATGGCCACATTCCTTTCATCATTGAAGATCCCACAATAAGGGATGACTATTATTCATTTACCTCAGTAGCCAAACCGAGGTTATCAAAAAAAATTCTTATCATGAAAACCTCCGGGCTTCAATTCAATGGAGAGTTCCCAGTCTTCATTGATTTTGATGTTCGAACTCGTAAGTTGATTCGAAGTAGCTTTTAGATCTGGAGAACCTGAATCCAACCCCGGATTCTTCGAAACCAACCATCGAAAAAAGTTTTATTTCTGTGTTCACCATTTGGTTAGATCTCCTCCTTTTAAATATTTTCACTTTATGTCAAATCAAATCTTTATTATGACAACATGTCAAATCAAATCTTATTAGTATAACAAGTCAAATCAAATCTTATTTATGACAACATGTCAAATCAAATCTGATTATTATAACAAGTCAAATCAAAGCTTATTTATTGTAACAACCCAGAATTTTGGAACCAATTTAAAAAATTTATTTTAGCAATTCTAATGGATTTTAAATATTTTAAATAATTTATTTTAAATAATAATGACGAAAAATTTATTTTAATTATAAAAGGAGTTAGAAATAGCGCGGTAGTTTGAAATTTTGAATTTGAACTTTGACTGACTGTACAGGATTCAAAATAAATCAGATTTTAGTGAAACCAAAAATATTAGAATCTATATAAAATTATCTTTCCAACGAATCCGAAAAATTGAATTTTCATAGCAGAAAACAAAATTTATCTCCAGTTTAAAATTTAGAAAAGTCGCTGTAGAATTTATATATTTTTTAATATAGCCCTTGAAAATAGCCATTTTACAAACGACCGCCATTTTCAACAAAGTTACTTTTATTGGATCCAGAATGTCAAATTATTTCTAGACTCCAATTTTCATAATTTTTGGAATTAATACATGAGCGTGGCAAAGGAAAACGTGTTTTGTCAATTTGGATCGACCAGAAAATGACCATTTTTCAAACGGTCTTCAAATTCGATGAAATTAGTATTGTTAGGACCGTATCGTCAAAACATAACTAGAAATAATTTTTCTGGAATTTTTAGAGTCTGTATGTGGCCCCGGTAAATTTAAATGTACGATTAAATTAAATAATTAAATGAATTATATTTAAATTAAAGAAAACAAGCTGAAGACGATCAAACGGGCTGACAGGACCTAGCCCATTGCGTCCGGAACGAGGGTATTTTCCTAGGGAAAACCTTAGTTGGGCTGAAATTGGATCTGAAAAAATTAACGGGTTTATTTGTAAAATAGAACATTAAATTATTAAAATATTATAAAAACCCAATTAACCAAACCCTAATCTTATTCAACACAGCCGCCACTTCTATTTTCAATGGCCACCGTCCTTCGAAATTCAATCCCACCTATCTCCAAATCCACTCGCTAATTCAACATAGTTCCAAAGACTAAATCGAAGAGGGGAGTAAGAATAACGTAGTGAACGACTGTGATCATTTTTAATTGAACGAGGTGGGAGGATTTCCCATGCAAAGAAGCACCGTTCGGGCTTGTTTTCTGGGCGCCTGGGGAAGTCGCACTCGATGGGGTTGGGGGAGGTAGAAGGTGGAGGAACAACGCTCGACGTGAGGATGTTGGATCGATCATCGGGTGCTTCAGGAGTGGCGCGCAGGAGAAGATTAAAATCGAATGAATAGGTTTTCTGTTACAGGCTATCGCGTGAAAGAAGAAGTGGAAGGTAGCGGCAACACTTCTGAGCAAATAATGTGACTAAGTAATAAGTTTTTAATTATTTAATTAATTATTAATTAAAGTAATCAAATTTTAAATGATCCTATCTAGTTCATTTGACATCAAAAATCGATGAGACTGGATGCGTTAGAACAGAAATTTCAAGAACTACAATATGGAATAGACTGAAACAAATTTTGAGCAGATCAGATTTTGGATAAATTTCAGATCTGAATTATTCAGAATTGTAAGCTCGGTGAGATTTCTCGATTTAAAATTTAAAATATATATATATATATATATAAATAGAAATATATATATATATATTGATTGTGGTGATGACGATTGTTGAATTATATTGTTGTTTAATAGAAATATAATCTTTACATGTTAACAAAGAAATATCATATTTTGTTAGATCAGTTATGCTAACATAGAAATATCATATTTTGTTAGATTAGTTATGTTAACATAGAAATATCATATTTTGTTAGATCAGTAATGTTAACATAGAAACATCATATTTTGTTAGATCAGTTATGTTAACATAGAAATATCATATTTTGTTAGATCAGTTATGTTAACGTAGAAATATCATATTTTGTTAGATCAGTAATGTTAACATAGAAATATCATATTTTGTTAGATTAGTTATATTAACAATAAAATATCATTTTATGATAAAATGTACATTAGAATAAAATATCATTTTTGTTATGAAATGTACATTAGAATATAATATCATTTTTTTTGTTATAAAATGTACATTAGAATAAAATATCATTTTTTTTTTGTTATGAAATGTACATTATAATAAAATATCATTTTTTTGTTATGAAATGTACATTAGAATAAAATATCATTTTTTTGTTATAAAACGTACATTAGAATAAAATATCATTTTTTTGTTATAAAATGTACATTCGAATAAAATGTCATTTTTGGAATAAAATATCATTTTTTTTATAAAATGTACACTAGAATAAAATATCATTTTTATAAAATGTCACATTAGAATAAAATAACATTTTTTGTTATAAAATGTTGCATTAGAAATAAAATAACATTTTGTTATAAAATGTTTTATTAGATTAAAATTGTCACTTTTGTGTTAAATTAGAATTGACAAAATATAATTATCATTTGTGCTTAATTAAAAATCGACAAAATAGATATGTCAATTTATGTTGTATTAAAAATTGACAAAATAGATATGTCAATTTATGTTGTATTAAAAATTGACAAATTAATCATGTCATTTTTATTGAAATTAGAATTGACAAAATTATCATGTCATTTTTGTTGTTTTAGAATTGACATAATAAGATTATCAATTTTAGTGTTTTGTCGAAATAGAATTGTCGACAAAACGAAGTTATCATTTTATTTGTTTTGTTGAAATAGAATTGTCAACAAAATAAAAATATCATTTTATATGTTTTGTCGAAATAGAATTGTCGACAAAACGAAGTTATCATTTTATTTGTTTTGTTGAAATAGAATTGTCAACAAAATAAAAATATCATTTTATATGTATTGTTGAAATAGAATTGTCGACAAAATAAAAATAGAAAAAGGTTCATGTTTTAAATTAAAACATGTTTACATTAAAATTTCACATTTTTAATGTAATGTTAGGAAATAGATGAATGTTCATGTTTTAAAATAAAAATATGTGTACATTGAGCATTCACATTTTTTAATGTAATGTAAGAGAATAGAAAAATGTTCATTTTGTCAAATTAGAATTGTTGAACAAAATACATATTTTTGTAAAAATATACATTTTTGTTCATTAAGAAAGAATGAAACTTCTTTGTTCATCAAAAAAGTTTAAAACAAAAATGAAACATTTTTGTTCATTAAAAGAGTGAAACAAAAATGAACATTTTTGTCCATTAAAAAGAGAGAAACAAAAATACTCATTTTTGTCAAAATAGTTTTGTTGAAATAAAATACTCATTTTTGCCAAAATAGTTTAGTTGAAATAAAATACTCATTTTTGCCAAAATAGTTAGTTGAAATAAAATACTCATTTTTTTCAAAATAGTTTAGTTGAAATAAAATACTCATTTTTGCCAAAATAGTTAGTTGAAATAAAATACTCAATTTTTGTCAAAATAGTTTAGATGAAATAAAATACTCATTTTTGTCAAATTATATTAGTTGAAACAAAAATGTACATTTTGTCAAAATAAGATGGTTGAAAACAAAAATTACGTTTTTGGTTAAATAAAAGAGTTAAACACAAATAGCATTTTTTCCAAATAGGTTTGTGTTACAACAAAAATATTCATTTTGTTAAAATAGAATTGTAAACAATATGGATGTATCACTTTTTATACATTTTGTTGAAATATAATTTGTATGCAAGTATAAGAATCATTTTTATTTGCATTACATTAGAATTTGTATGCAAATATAAGAATCATTTTTATTTGCATAACATACATTGGAATTTATATGCAAATATAAAATCATATTGTTGGTCAAAACATACATTAGAATTGTATGTAAATTAAAGTGACATTTTATTGTTAAATTATACAATAGAATTTGTATGCAAATCCAAGTGACATTTGTATTGTCAAATTTTACATTAGAACTTGTGTACAGAATAAAGAGGCATTTCATATGCTATGATTTGAAACTATACATACAAATAAAATATTTCTTTTTATTTGTTAAAGTTTAGAATAGAAATTTGCACACAAATAAAAGAAAATAGGAATTATCTTTTTATTTGTCATCGGCAAAAAGATCATGTGAATAATTACCTTTTATTAGACACTAGAAACATGCAGGAAAATTATGCGAGTAAAATGCATTTTTATTCGGCATTAGGAATATAATAACATGTTTGTTCATTATCGTTAACATATTAGCAGAATTAAAATTGGTTAAATTCATTAACCAGTTATTTATTTACGTGAACTGTTGTTGGCTGAAAACCCCACACGGGTATTGGGATGATATTTGACATACACTAGTCCCAATATTTAGTTGAATGTCAATCGATGGATTGACAGGCTGCGATGAGCGTTATTTATTCATTTTTAATGCTCACACAGTTGTAAATTTCACTCTGGATGTGAATTGTTTGTTAAATGATTATTTATCATTGTTGCCGTATACATGCGATGTATGAAATCCATATAACCGAAGTTATATGATCAATGATTGAGTCGCATTCCGACTCAGAACATCTTTTATATAAAGGATATTTTTATATAAAGAACATTATAATATAAAGAATATTTTAAAATAAAGAACATTGTAATATAAAGAATATTTTAAAATAAAGAACATTGTATAATAAAGAATATTTTTACATAAAGAATCTTTTTATATAAAGAATATTTTTAAATAACGAATATTTTAAATAATATTCAACGAAGAACAAAATGATGATTTCTATGTTCGTTTTCGGATGGACACCAAAGATAAAAATATATTTTTATAGAAATGAACTAGTTATTAACTAGAATAAATCTTTTAAATTAAGGTTTAATGAAGTCTTCCAATTAATTAATATTTAACTAGAATTAAATAAATGAATTAGATTTTGAGTTGTCGTGGATGGTGTCTTAATTAACATTGTTCTTAAACCCCGTATAAAAGAATAAATCTTTTAATTAAGATTATTAGAGATATAATTATATTTAGAAATTGGAATAAAATGATATGTGAATTGGGTTTATTGTAAACTGTGTTTTAAATGACAGTTGTTCTTTAACCCAATTAACAGTGAAAATATAATTTGGAATTTATAAATCTTTTTATTTAGATTTAAAAAGAAATTTTCCAAAGTCAAGTTTTCCAATTTAATATATTAAATTGGAATTGAGTGGAAATTCGATTTGCTAATAATCGAGATAGGCTTCTGTAAAAGAGGACTGTTACTATATATGGAATTTAAAAGGCTTTGCCGTTATTCCATTTATATTATTATCTGATACGGAAATTTATATCGATTATATATTGATTTGATTTCTGTGAAAATTCCACATTAAATGGAAAATGATTTTGGGTTTATCGTGAATTGTGTTTTAAATGACACTGGTTGTTTAACCCTTAAAGATAAGATTAAGTTCTTGAAAGTTAAATAATCATAAAGTAATGATTTTTGATATTAAAATCAAATTGGAGTTTTATTGAATCTTTAAAAAGAAGATTAAAGATTAGATTTGAAGGAATTTATCTTTGATAAAATTGATGGGAACCTTTCTCTAATAATATGAATATTTTATTAAAAGAATATTCTGAATTGGAATGAGGCATATGATGTGTCTTTATAGCATTTTATTTTTGATTATAAAATACGCGAGTTATTCGGAAAGACCGGGTTTAACCCATTATGAATAATTCCTACGACGATTAAAAGTCGAAGACATTGAAGACGGTGATCGATCTTCACATTGAATGGGTGACTACTGATGCCCTAAACTGGGTCGCTCCTAGAAAGGGTTAAAGTGGTAGTTGTTCGAACGTACTTGTTGATCGTCCGGGTATGCGAGAACCTCTCTTCCGTATTGGACATACGTGACGAGGAATAAGGTGTCTCCGGTTTCGTTCAGACCCAGAACGGACTTGTAATTGGATGTGTGTCTGACATTGGATTTCATTCCATGTAAATTAAATCATTTCTATTTAATATATATTTGTGGTGGCGGATAATTTATTCTCTTGCTTAACACCCTTCTCTGAGACGCACGAGCTCAGAGGTTATATATTGGTAGTTATCAATCGCATGGCATGAATTGTCAATGTGGCATGCCAAGATGCAAATGATCGAGGCTTTTGTTGAAAAGAAGAGCCTTGTGGTTGATGATAAAAGCATAGCCTATTTCGGCGTAGCTTTGTGTATAGCGTTACCTCGCGAGCCTCACACCCCGGTATGAGTCAAAAACGGGACAAGGGAACGCAGGGAGTGCACACGTTTCTTTCTAGCTCGAAGTGGTATCGGGGTTTTGCAAGCTATGATATTTTACTTATGTGGACGATGGATTTTGAGGCCTCGGATTTATTGGTCGATTGTGACCATTTTATAGGTTTAATAGGACCGGGAAGCGTGTGTTCAGGCATAACTAATCCACTAAAGTATTTGTGGACCGGCCCTGCAGGATCCAAGTGTTCGCCAGCATCCGAATCCTGAGACATTGCTAGAGTGTCTCGAATCGGTAAGGAGAACTTCCCTAGCCTTGACTCATGATGTAAATCCAACTTCCAATACGACACCATGCGGTTTTGATTGTAGAACTAGTATGGCGACATAGTATATGGTAGCTATGTCGTCTATGATTGATAAATTGTGATTGGAATTGTTTTTGAAACATATATACACTAATAATAATATCAAATCCGTTTTATCGTATCAAGCATTTTTGACCATTAGAAGGTAAAACTCTATCCTCTGGTTTGTGTTGCATTGTGCGATGGGACTTGAGTCTTATAATGGTTTCGTTTTTCTAAAAAGCATTGCGTTGTTTAACGATTTATTTTATTTATGCACTGGAAATCCAATGGAGTAAACCCATTCCGCGTTAGCGGCGTGGTCCTGTGATTAGCCTTATTATTAGATAAGTTAGGAAAGATTTCTCATACCAGTCCCACGACTGACCTATAGTTTGTTTCACTTTGCAAACTCGGGTGCCCTCTTTTCCACACGGGCAGTCGCGTAGCTTACTTTGCAGATATATTGAGTAGGATTCTGGATCGAAGCTTAAAGCTGTGTCTAGAGCTTTGATAGACTTCCACTGTGTTCGTTTATATTTCCGCTGTGCAGTGTATTACATTTATTGTAAATTATCTTCCGTTGTATTTTATCGATGTACTCTGATATATTCTGTACTCTGATGTAACATTATTAATGTTTATAAAAGTCTATTGTTATTTGTTCTGATGTGTTGTATGCCCAAAGTTAGTGTATTCGGATTTTTGAATAGTCTTAGTCGATTTTGCGATCGATTAGGTCTTGGAAAAATCTGAATCGTTACAGTTGGTATCAGAGCTCTGGTTAGCTTAAATCTTTGGGGTACAACTTGTTAGTACTGAACAAAAGACTCATCAGAGGTAGGATTAGTAATATCCTATAAAAGAATACTCATTAGAGATAGGATCAGTAGCATCCTAGAATGAGAAACTCGTTAGAGATGGGGTTAGAAATGCCCTACAATGAGTTGAGAGTTACAAATTTATAATTAGCGTATTTGTGATTATATATAATCCAATCTCAGAAAATATGATTTTTGAATATATAAAAGTTATATATATTTGAAAAGTTAATCAACTAATAAAATTGTTGAAAAATAATAATATGAAAATTGAGTTGATTAATTAAGCAACTTTTAGCTCCGTTCCTTTTCAAGGACGAAAAGATTTTAAGTGGGGGAGATTGTAACAACCCGGAATTTTGGAACCCATTTAAAATTTTTATTTCAGCAATTTTAATGGATTTAAATATTTAAAATAATTTATTTTAAAAAATAACAACGAAAAATATATTTTAATCGAAGTTAAAATGAATATATTTATTTTAATTATAAAAGGAGTTAGAAATAGCGCGATAGTTTGAAAATTTGAATTTGAATTTGACTGACTGTACAGGATTCAAAATAAATTGGATTTTAATGAAACCAAAAATATTAGAATCTATTTAAAAGTATCTTTCCAAGAATCCAAAAAATTGAAATTTCATAGCGGGAATCAAAAGTTATGTCCAGTTTAAAATTTAGAAAAGTCGTTGTAGAATTTATATATATTTTAATGTAATATATAGCCCTTGAAAATAGCCATTTTACAAACAACCTCTGTTTTCGATGAAACCACTTTTGCTGGATCCAGAATGTCAAATTATTACTATATTCCAATTTTCATAATTTTTGGAATTAATACGTGAGCGTGGCAAAAGAAAACGTATTTTGTCAATTTCAGTCAATTTGGATCGACCAGAAAATGACCATTTTTCAAACGGTCTTCAAATTCGACGAAATTAGTATTGTTAGGACCGTATCATCAAAACATAACTAGAAATAATTTTCTTGGAATTTTTAGAGTCCGTATGTGGCCCCGGTAAATTTAAATGTACGATCAAATTAAATAATTAAATGAAATATATTTTAAATTAAAGAAAACAAGCTGAAGAAGATCAAACGGGCTGACGGGACCTAGCCTATTGCGTCCGGAACAGGGGTATTTGCCTAGGGACAACTTTCGTTGGGCTGAAATTGGATCTAAAAAGAATTAACGGTTTTATTTGTAAAATAGAACATTAAATTATTAAAATATTATAAAAACCCAACTAACCAAACCCTAATCAGATTCAACACAGCCGCCACATCTATTTTCAATGGCCACCCTCCTTAGAAATTCAATCCCATTTATCTCCAAATCCACTCGCTAATTCAACATAGTTCCAAAGACTAAATCGAAGAGGGGAGTAAGATTAACGTACTAAACGACTGTGATCATTTTTAATTGAACGAGGAGGGAGGATTTCCCATGCAAAGAAGCGTCGTTCGGGCTTGTTTTCTAGGCGCCTGGGGAAGTCGCACTCGATGGGGTTGGGGGCGGTAGAAGGTGGAGTAACGACGCTCGACGAAGGGATGTTGGATCGATCATCGGGTGCTTCAGGAATGGTGCGCAGGAGAAGATTGAGACTGGGTGCGTTAGAACCGAAATTTCGAGAACTACAATATGGAACAGACTGAAATGAATTCTGAGCAGATGAGATTTTGGATAAATTTCAGATCTGAATTATTCAGAATTAAAAGCTCGGTGAGATTTCTCGATTTAAAATTTAAAATTAATATATATAAATATATATATATATATATACATATATATATTTATATTTATATTGATTGTGGTGATGATGATTGCTGAATTATATTATTGTTTGATAGAAATATAATCTTTACATGTTAACATAGAAATATCATATTTTGTTAGATCAGTTATGTTAACATTAGAAATATCATATTTTGTTAGATCAGTTATGTTAACATAGAAATATCATATTTTGTTAGATCAGTAATGTTAACATAGAAATATCATATTTTGTTAGATCAGTTATGTTAACATAGAAATATTATATTTTGTTAGATCAGTTATGTTAACGTAGAAATATCATATTTTGTTAGATCAGTAATGTTAACATAGAAATATCATATTTTGTTAGATCAGTAATGTTAACATAGAAATATCATTTTGTTAGATCAGTTATATTAACAATAAAATATCATTTTTGTTATAAAATGTACATTAGAATAAAATATCATTTTTGTTATGAAATGTAAATTAGAATAAAATATCATTTTTTTTGTTATGAAATGTACATTATAATAAAATATCATTTTTTTTGTTATGAAATGTACATTAGAATAAAATATCATTTTTTTTTGTTATGAAATGTACATTAGAATAAAATATCATTTTTTTGTTATAAAATGTACATTAGAATAAAATATCCTTTTTTTGTTATAAAATGTACATTAGAATAAAATATCATTTTTGTTATAAAATGTACATTACAATAAAATATCATTTTTATAAAATGTCACATTAGAATAAAATAACATTTTTTTTATAAAATGTTGCATTAGAAATAAAATTACATTTTGTTATAAAATGTTTTATTAGATTAAGATTGTCACTTTTGTGTTAAATTAGAATTGACAAAATATAATTGTCATTTGTGCTTAATTAAAAATTGACAAAATAAATATGTCAATTTATGTTGTATTAAAAATTTACAAAATAGATATGTCAATTTATGTTGTATTAAAAATTGACAAAATAATCACGACATTTTTATTGAAATTAGAATTGACAAAATTATCATGTCATTTTTGTTGTTTTAGAATTGACATAATAAGATTATCATTTTTAGTGTTTTGTCGAAATAGAATAGTCGACAAACAAAGTTATCATTTTATTTGTTTTGTTGAAATAGAATTGTCAACAAAATAAAAATATCATTTTATATGTTTTGTCGAAATAGAATTGTCGACAAAACGAAGTTATCATTTTATTTATTTCGTTGAAATAGAATTGTCAACAAAATAAAATTATCATTTTATATGTTTTGTTGAAATAGAATTGTCGACAAAATAAAAATAGAAAAAGGTTCATGTTTTAAATAAAAACATGTTTACATTAAAATTTCACATTTTTAATGTAATGTTAGGAAATAGATGAATGTTCATGTTTTAAAATAAAAACATGTTTACATTAAACATTCACATTTTTAATATAATGTAAGAGAATAGAAAATTGTTCATTTTGTCAAATTATAATTGTTGAACAAAATACACATTTTTGTAAAAATATACATTTTTGTTCATTAAGAAAGAATGAAACTTCTTTGTTCATCAAAAAAATTTAAAACTAAAATGAAACATTTTTGTTCATTAAAAGAGTGAAACAAAAATGAACATTTTTGTCAATTAAAAAGAGAGAAACAAAAATACTCATTTTTGCCAAATTAGTTAGTTGAAATAAAATACTCATTTTTGTCAAAATAGTTTAGTTGAAATAAAATACTCATTTTTGACAAAATAGTTAGTTGAAATAAAATACTCATTTTTTGTCAAAATAGTTTAGATGAAATAAAATACTCATTTTTGTCAAATTATATTAGTTGAAACAAAAATGTACATTTTGTCATAATAAGATGGTTGAAAACAAAAATTACATTTTTGGTTAAATAAAAGAGTAAAACACAAATAGCATTTTTGCCAAATAGGTTTGTGTTACAACAAAAATATTCATTCTGTTAAAATAGAATTATCAACAAAATGGATGTATCACTTTTTATACATTTTGTTGAAATATAATTTGTATGCAAATATAAGAATCATTTTTATTTGCATAACATACATTAGAATTTGTATGCAAATATAAGAATCATTTTTATTTGCATAAAATACATTAGAATTTATACGCAAATATAAGAATCATATTATTAGTCAAAACATACATTAGAATTGTATGCAAATTAAAGTGACATTTTATTGTTAAATTATACAATAGAATTTATATGCAAATCCAAGTGACATTTGTATTGTCAAATTTTACATTAGAACTTGTGTACAGAATAAAGTGGCATTTCATATGCTATGATTTGAAATTATACATACAAATAAACTATTTCTTTTTATTTATTAAAGTTTAGAATAGAAATTTGCACAAAAAAAAAAGAAAATAGGAATTATCTTTTTATTTGTCATCAGCAATAAGGTCATGTGAATAAATTACCTTTTATTAGACATTAGAAACATGCAGGAAAATTATGCGAGTAAAATACATTTTTATTCGGCATTAGGAATATAATAACATGTTTGTTCATTATCGTCAACATGTTAGCGGAATTAAAATTGATTAAATTCATTAACCCAATATTTATTTAGGTGAATTGTTGTTTACTGAAAACCCCACACGGATATTGGGATGATATTTGACATATAGTAGTCCCAATATTTAGTTGAGTGTCAATCGATGGATTAACAGGCTGCGATGAGCGTTATTTATTCATTTTTAATGCTCACACAGTTGTAAACTTCACTCTGGATGTGAATGGATTGTTAAATGATTATTTATCATTGTTGCTGTAATAATCCGGAAATCCGAGCCAATTTAAAAAATTTATTTAGGCAATTTTGATGAATTTTGAATATTTAAAATGAATTATTTTAAATAAAGACGACGAGAAATTTATTTTGAATAGAATTTGAACGTATATATTTATATAGATCGTCGTTAGAATATAAATATTTATTTTTAATTATAAAAGGAATTGGAAGTGGCGCGGTAGTTCGAAAATTTGATTTCAAATTTCAAATGAATGTACAGGATTCAAAATAAACCGGATTTTAGCGAAACCAAAAATATTATAATCTATTTGAGAATATCTTTCCAACGAATCCGAAAAATTGAAATTTCATAACAGGGATAAAAAGTTATGCCCAGTTGAAAATTTAGAATAGTCGCTATGGAATTTCGGCCCTTAAAAATGGAAATTTTGCAAGCGACCTCGGTTTCGATGAAACCACTTTTGTTGGATCCGGGATGTCAAGTTATTGCTAAATTTCAAATTTCATAATTTTCTTAATCAATATGTGAGTGTGGCGAAGTTAACGTGTTTTAACAGTTTCAATTAAATTGGATTGACCAGAAGATGACCATTTTTCAAACGGTCTCAGAATTTGACGAAATTAATTTTGTTAGGACCGTATCATCAATACGAAGCTAGAAATAATTTTTTCTGGAATTTTTAGAATCAGTATGTGGCCCCGGTAGATTAAAATATGCGTTAAAATCAATATTGACTATTGTAATGATTTATATTTTAATTTTGAATGAAAACTGACCGTAATGACCGAATTGGCTTACGGGACATATCCCATTGTGTTCGGAATGGGGGCAATTAGCTAGAGGCGACAATCGTTGGGTCTCGTTTCAAGATCGAAATTAAAAGTTACTTTTTGAAAATTAAATTAATTAAATATTATTATATTTTTTTTATATCAACCCCCTTTCCTCTTCTAATAAGTCAACGCACAAATATTAAGAGAAAAAAAAACAAAATTGATCCCCTCGTCGCTTGTGCCCCATGCCACCGTCGCGATCGTCGTCCACCCTCCAGGCGCTGCCACCGGCGCTGTGCCTCCGTCGGTCCCCCTCCCAGTCAACGGAGAGACCCCCTTCTCCTTCCCCGTCCAACTAATCCTCCAATCCGATTTCTCCTAAAGCCTCACAGCATCAAACGCCGGCGCCTTAGCCCCCTGCGGCCACGCCTGGCCCACTGCCCGCCACCTCAGGCCCTGACGCGCCGCCTGAGGACCCTCCACGGCGCTAGACTCCGCCCACTAGGCCCAGGCGCCTCTTCTCCTCCTCTAGAACGAGCCAAAACCGATGGGAAGACCACCACCGACCAGTGCAGCACCTCCCTGGACGCCTGCAGCCCCTCAGACCCCCCCTCCCACGACCGCCATGCTCCCTCTTCGTTCGGCGAAAAGTGAGTTTTAACTATTCTATTTTCTTTTATGTAATTTATTTAGTTTAAATAATTCAAAAATCTAATTTTTATATATAAGATTAGCGAATAAAAATCTGATTTTGTATTGTATGGATAGCAAAATAAAGAGGTGGTTTTTACTATAGAAAAGTAGCGATTTTTATCATACAAAGAAAATATTTTTATATAAGTAAAGATTCGATTTTTAATTAGCTAAAGATATGATTTTTATTATAGTAAAGATGAGATTTTTATACAAGTAGCAAATTAAAAATATGATTTTTATCATTGAATGAAAATATTTTTAAAGGCATAAAAATATGATTTTCATATATATAGTTAGCGAAATAAAAATATGATTTGTCAGGATTTGGCATGTCAAATTGTTTAGAGGCACTACTCGACTCTGATCCCGGTTCTACTGCACGTCTCTAAAGGTCGACTCGATACAGTCAGCTAGTTTTCAGGTATTCTCAAAGACCCGACCTTAATACGATCCTCAGATGATTGTCGGTTTTCCGGCCTTAATACGACCTTCAGATGATTGTTGGTTTTCCGGTATTAATGCGATCCTCGGTGATCGTCGGTTTTCTGGCCTTAATACAATCATCGATCGTCAGTTTTCCAGCCTTCATATAATATGGTTCGGTGCAACCATGACTCTCTGGATTTCTATTACTCAGCATTCTCTAGAAGATCCAGAACACATCTCCCTTCTCTAAGAAGATACGTTCTAAGGGGCAAAGTGTTGACCAGCTTTTTAGCAAAAGCCATCACAACTCAAGATCGAAGCTTTTTAACTAGACACCGACCCAGTTTGTGCTTCCAAGGTCGGCTTTCATCATAAGTCGACCCGAGACGTCTCCGCAACCAATAAAGGCTTTCCTTCAAGAAGCAGTGCTTTTCTGAAGCCAAAGCCCAACCGATCGATCGGATCATCACTCGATCGATCAAGAAATTCCTAAAGAATCGGGTCAAACCTAGAATACTGGATCAGAAATATCCAGATTTGAAATTATTTACTACAAGACGGAGTCCTACTCCCAAGGCTATAGACTCAGTCATCTTTAATCAAGCACAACTTTTTATACACCAAGTTTCAAGCTCTATATAAGCTGCGATTTCCGAGAAGAATAGTTCATCAGCAGTAGACAGGGTCCCTCCGCCTACAACTACTTTAAGGGATCGACTGCACGTGTCCAAGCATGAAAAAGAAATTTTCCATGCTGCATACGACCTTAGCGAGCCAGCTCGCCTATAAATACAACCCTTTCCAGAAAGAAAAAGGCATTATGATCCACCTTAAGTACATCTTGAACCCACTACTCCAAATCTCCTACTCGGCATTCCAGAAATAGCATGCCATGTACTATAAGTACAACACAAGGATTTTGTGTAAATGTTTCTTCTTTCTCTACTTTCTTCCACTGAAAAACAATTGTAATCTGTAATCAACAGTATAATCAAAGATTATAAGTGGACGTAGGCTTGGATTAAGATGAACCACTATAAAATATTGTGCCTTCTGTGTTTGTTTATCTTTCTCACGCATTTTTGTGAATATTATCGTGTGTGGTTAACACATGTTGGGGGTTGATCGTCATTAGACCAGCTTTTGATTAGACAACAACACTATATATATATATATATATAATAATGATATGCATAAATTTAAGCATATAATTCTAGCTTATACATGTCAGTGGCATGAATTAGAATAATGATCATATGGTGCTTAGACATGTATATATATATATATATATATATATATATATATATATACTGGGAAAGCACCGCCTTTATAGTATATGCACACTATATTGATATGACTCTGTTTTACTTGGGGATCTTTTTTTTTTTTGATTGAATCATTAAAAATTTGTCTGGATCCGATTTTTAGAAATACACAAATATACGAAAGGGTGCTACTGTTCACACCCCGGTTTACACTTCCGACCACCTTTATAAATTTAATACAAATGATTATTTTTTATATTCTTCTGGCCACCACTTATTCATTCACTCAGTCATTAACCATCGTACTTCTACTAAAAAACACGTACTTCTCTACAATTTCAGACCTTAATCCATAACAAAAGAAATATTCTTCTGTTCCTACTAGAGATGAAAGACAAAGATTAAAAAAAAGGTTAGAATTGCTTGATTTTTCTTGTTTTCTATTATGATATAGAACATGTTGTTAGGTTTTTTTAATGTTTAGGGTTTTCCATTGTGTTTTTGGATATATTTTTCCACTATGTTGGAAATTTCAAGCTTGGAGGACATTAAATTTGACGATGTTGTAATAGAGAATGACAATGTAAGTTTTGATTTGTAGGGTTTTATCTGTATAACTTACGTATCTTCTTTTACGAATTGATTCTTTTTTGTCTTTGATAGATGTAGTATTTGAATGCTGATAAATTGGATGATAAACATGATGGTTGTCATAATATGATGTAAGATGTTCAATCAAATTACTCAAAAGACATAAATGTTGATTTGTGATGAATCATTTCACAACCGACAAAGTAAGCACTCATTTATAAAAATTAAAATTGCTGATGTGGTTATGAAAATGGATTATGTTATTCTTTCTTGAACTATTTGACTTTGTGAATTTTATTCGCAGTGGAAGAGCTCTAAGTGAGGAAGGAAGCGTTCGTGTAGAGGTAGGTGCTGGTGGCCTCTCCAGTTTTAAGTTATTAATTTACACGCTGGCCAGAAGAGGATATTTAAAATATTTGGGGTGCTTTTAGTTTTGGTAGCTGAAAGTGTAAAACAGGGTATAAATAGTAGCACTCTATACGAAATTTGTGTATGTGTTAACCATTTATGAAAATATGATTTAAGGTGAAACAAGTTTGACTTGTTTTAAGTGTTAAATCTTGATTTTGTGATCATTGATCACCCCTGTCTAATTTTAAACTTATATTAACATATGTGTCTGAATGTATATAAAATTCTTTTGGACAGTGAATCAAATTGTTTGATAATATAACACAGTATTAATATTACTCATGGTTCAATTAGTTTGAAACCGAAAGGCGGGGCTTGTAAATTGAAACATAATCTGAACAGAAAGTGTAGAAAATGCCACTGCATGTAAAACTGCTTTATGAACATATGCTTAATCTGTTTATATGACATATTATGCACATCTAAAATTTGTGTATGTGTGTGCATATATATATATATATATATATATATATATATATATATATTACTGGTTTGTATCTATAGACTAGAAAAGAATGTAGTTGCAAAATACACCGAACCTCTGTATATGAATCAGTTTGTTGAATCATAATATAACCTGATATTGTTTAAATTTTCTTTAAATTTGCCTGCTTTTGAAAATTTAATAGGCTTTAATACTTATTCACTGACACATATTTATATACATACATATTGCCTGTAAATATTAAATATTTGATTTCTATTTCTGTATGTATGTATTGATGCGCTTATGATCATAAATCTGTGTGTGGCATGGATGAATAATAATGCATGCAAAATACTTATTCTTCAAGATATAGTCTTGTTTAATAAACAGGCCAGTGTGACTGGAGCAATCATAGTACCCAGGCTTCAATCTGTATGTCTGAGCAAAAGTGTACATACTGATGTACATTTTTGGTGCAAACCATCTTGCAACTTATAAAACAACAAAGATGGTATGGTCCAATGGATCATAGAATCAAGAACAAGAGATGTATATATATGGTTATGTACAAAAAAAAATTATAATAGTGAGTAAAAGTTTATATATGATTAAGTACTTGTGTACAGAATGTCGTGATTGTTTACATTTATATATGAATTTGTATAATGATTGAAAGCTTTATGAATTGTCCATATAATCTTTTCATGGTGTATGCATTTTAAAATGTTTAATATGCGAACACAAAGTGTGTATGTGTGTGTGTAAGATGTTGCCTACATACAAATGTTGAATAATATATATGTTATTTGAGTCAGAATGTTTATACACAATGCTGGATTAATATAATATGGGCTCGAATTCTTAATAACTGGGCCTTAAATTTTGTTGGGCTGGATTTTATATAAGGATGGAAATAATATTAGTTAACTAAAATTTTATATTAGATTTGAATAAAGTATCTGATACAAGAGTTATGATTACCAATGGTTTTGAAGTGTTCAAAAGGAATATGTAAGCATGATTCCTATATATTGTTGGATTTAAATACATATATATGGTTCATATATTTTATTTAAATCCAATTTATATCATGAATGTAAAATACATGCATTTTGATATGTGTTTACACTGATATTGTTCGCCACTACGAATTATAAAATGTAAAAACTCGTAACTTCCCCGGTAAGGAAAGCGCGGATAGTTCGAGAACAAGCCACAAAAGGACGCAGACGGAAGAACATTTCATTGTATTTTACAACAATTCCATCAGAATACAAGAATATACAGAGTATAAATGAATAAATATTACACAGAAAATATCAGAGATTACAATACATTACATAGCAGTGGAAAATAATACAAAACACAACTAGAAGGAGATATAAGGATACAAAGCTTTCCAGATATCGTTCCAGCTGTAAACCGGGATCCTGTGAATATAAATCTGCAAAACCAAAACTACTAGCTGCTAATGTCGAAATAAGGGCACCCAGAGTTTAGGTTAAAACAATAAACTCCAGGTCAGTCATGGGACTGGTGTGAGAACTAAAACAGTTATTATTCTTTATTTTAAAGTTAGGTAAATCAAGGGACCACGCCGTATAACACGGAACGGGTTTCCTCCCAAGAATACCAGTGCATAAAACAACAGCGCAATGCTAAATAAAGAAAAATGAAGCTATTATAAGACCCAGGTCCCATCACACAATGCAACGCAAGCCGGAGGATAGGGTTTTTACCTTATAATAGCCAAAGAATGCTTGATACGCTTAAAACAAACCATTTGATACTATAATAGGTGTATAGTGTATAAAACAACTTCAAATCATAAGTATCAATCATAGACGGCATAAGCGCCCCATCCCACTATGTCGCCATATATAGGATTACAACTAAATTCGAAACGTCACGTATTGGAAGTTGGATTTCCATTTGTGAACCGAGGCAAAAGATAGTCCTCTACCGATTCGAGACGCTCTAGTCCGCCCCTCAGGAACAGCCGCAACTGCCCCTTGGATCGTCAGGGTCGGTCCACCGATGTGGATTATTATGCATGAACACTACGTTTCCCCGCCCTTTGGGGCATAAATGAGCCAACGAGTGACTCCATCGATCCCGGATCGACCAATATAACCGAGGCGCCTCCAATTCCAACAACCACATGAGTCAAACTCGTCATCCAGTTCAAGCACTGATGCCACTCCTAACTAGAAAGAAACGCCTGCCCTCCCTGAGGTCCTTCTCCCGTTTTTGGTTCACACCGGGGAGTGAGGCTCGCGAATTAACACTATACAAAGCTACGCCACAAAGGACGTGCTTTGATCATCAACCACATGACTTTGCTTTTCAACAGAAGCCTTGATCATTTGCATCTTAGCATGCCACACAGGCAAACCACTCTATGCAACCGATATCAGTCACACAGAATGAAATCCAATGTCAGACACACAGTCCATTTACAAGTCCGTTCTGGGTCTGAACGAAACCGGAGGCACCTAGTACCCCGCATATCCATCGATCTCCAAGTACGTCTGGACGACCACCAACTGATTCCCTCCTCTTGGGTGTACGACCCAATCAAGATCATCAGTAATTATCCAAATGACGTGAAGACTTCCGGTCTTCAACCATCGTCTTCATCTTCGACTTATCGTCGTATCAGTTATTCAGAATGGGATAGACCCGGTCTTTCCGAATAACTCGCGTATATAATAAACAAGTGTTACACAAACATAACATATGCCTCATTCCAATTCATCAGTCACTAACCGTAAATTAACAAGAGAATAATTCCCCAAATATTAACCCTGAAGGTCGAAACCAACATCAGATCAATATCCAGAAAACCATTCCGCTTAGCTAATCGACAGTTAGTTTCTAAATTTCACATTCTTAGGGAAAGGTTCCCATTAATTTTATCAAAGATAAATCCTTTAAATTTATTCTTTAATCTACTTTTGAACATCAATTCAAACTAGTCGAGATTAGCGAACCACACCGAAGTGATCATTTATTTTATTTCCCAATCCCAACCTATTCATCCCATGAAGTAAAACTGGTAATACTTCATATCTAACACCACGGTGTTATCGGTAAATTCAATTACCATTTCACGTTCAAATCTAGTTAAAGATTTAACTATTGCCTGGAGCAAAACTGGTGATACTCCATTCTCGATCTTTTCAATCTAATTAAAGATTCATTAAAACTCCACTTAGTTTCAATCTTTGACTGGGTTAAAGAATCGGTGTCATTTAAAACACGGTTCACAATAAACCCAAAATCACATCACATTTCAATTAGTCCCTAACCGTAAATTAGCAAGTGAGCAATTCCCTAAGTATTAACCCCGAAGGCCAAAACCAACATCAGATCAATACCCCAGAAACCATTCAACTTAACTATTCTCTAGTTAGTTTCTGATTTTCTTAACTCCTTTGGGTCTAAGAATAGTATTATTGAAGATACCATTCACGACAATCCAAAATCACATTCCATTAATTATCGGGTTAAAGAACATGTGTTATTTAAAACACTGTTCACGATAAACCCAAAAATCAATACAAATTCAATTCCAATTAAATATTATTTAACTGGCACACTTCATTAAATCTAAATAAAAAGATTCAATCATTTTCTCAACTGGGCTTAAGAATAGTGTTAATGAAGACACCATTCACGACAAACCCAAATCACATTTGATATTAAATACAAGGCTCTGAATAGAAAATATATCGACTTATATTCAATATCAAATTCTACGACCAACAAATATCGTATTGGAAATAACGATATTAATATATCTTTCAAATTCCCATAACAATATCTATATCATCACGAAATCCAACATCGAAATATTCCGAAGACAATTTCGATTCAAATCCATTCCAATGCAATCATTGGAAATTATTTTCAAAACCATTTCAAATCCAATTTATTTATTTTAAAAATAAATAAATTACTATTCTAGTTCAAAACTAGTTCATTTCGATAAAAATCTATTTTTATCTTTTCAAATATGGAGTTTTTCATCCCGATTCTTCATAAATCATTCCCTATGATTTTACACAAATTATTGATATTTTTAATAATTTTATCAAGGCCCGTTCAGTCGATTTCCATCAACGGCCATCGAACTGCACTTACAGCGACCTTTTCCAAATTTGATTTGGACATAATTCCAAATCCAACCGTTAGATTTCTAATTTCTCACATTCGTTAGAAAGCTCTTTTCGATACGAACCCAACGGTTACGGTTTTAAGAGAATCCGACGGTCGGACCTCTCGCAATATCCATTCGAAGTCAATGGTCAAAATTCACGAACTGCCGCAGCACGGCGCGTTCTATTCAGCCCATTATATTATATATAAATATATATAATATATACTTCATCGATTTCCTTTTAAAACATATTATATAAATCGTTTTAAATTCGTTTTCAAAACGATTTCAACTTCCTTTCAAATTCAAATAAAAATTGAATTTTTCCTTATAAATTCGATTTAAATTCATTTCAAATTGATTTCCATTCAGATCGATTTTTAATTCAATCTCAGTTCTTCTCCAATTCCATTCAATTTCAATTCGAATTCATTTCTAATCAATTTCAATTCGAATTCATTTTTATTCAATTTCAATTCGAATTCATTTCTATTCAATTTCAATTCGAATTCATTTCTATTCAATTTCAATTTCAATTCGAATTCAATTCTATTCAATTTCAATTTCAATTCCAATTCGAATTCAATTCTATTTAATTTCAATTCGAATTCATATCTATTCAATTTCAATTCGAATTCATATCTATTCAAATTATCATATTTTGAAATCACTTTCGATATTCATTGAAAAATGAATAAAATCGATATAAATATCGTTCGCGTCAAAATGGCGTCAATCTAATCAACACGGCTTCATATATTTCTATTTTCAAATATTCTATTTCAAATATTTCTTTTCAAATATTTCTATTTCAAAACTGGAATGAGGCCCAATCAATTACCATGTAATGTTAATTATATGGATTTTCTACAACACATGTATACAATAACAACGATGAATAATCAACCATCATCCAAAGTGCATTCTACACGGTATAAGCATCAAATATAAATATTTAACGCTCATAACAGTCTGTCAATCAATCGATCGACATACAACTAATTATTGGGATTAGTGTATGTCATATATCATCCCAATACCCGTGTGGGGTTTCAAACAATCAAACACAGATTTTATTTGTGCAGTTGGGCGATGTGTAAAATTTATCGTCCCAATCAATATCAATCAAATCAGTGTATATAAACAAATCTCCGATTTGTTTATAAATATTTATTTTATATATACGTTAAAAATTCTATTTTTAACTATAAAATATTTGTAACTATATAATATTTTATTTCATTTCACATCACATCACACAATCAACTACACATCAAAATCAAACAAACAAGCATACAAGCCGTCCATGGTCTGTGGACGACGGGTGTCGGGTGCTACTAAACACCATCTGCATCCTAGTATATATTTTAACTAGAAAATTAAATTAAAAGTGAGAAGTTCTCACCGACTACCTAATCCAATACCACGACTCTTCTTATGTAGAACATCTTCACCGTGCTCGTCTTTCATCACTTTCGTTGCCCGTAGCCACTACATATATAAAAATCACATTTTTATATTGTTGCTATGTATATAAAAATCACATTTTTATTATCACGCCATATGGATGAAAATTCTATTTTTCCACCGCTACTATATAGATAAAAATTCTATTTTTACAACGATGTTCTTATAATAAAGATTATATTTTTATCATGCTATTCTCTATATAAAAATTATATTTTTATATCTACGTCTAATATAAAGATCGAATTTTTATATCGCTTCATATATAATAAAAATCGAATTTTTTTTATCGCTACTTTATATATATAAAAATAACGTCTTTCCTTATATCAAATATAAAGATTTCGCCTTTTCAAATATAAAGATTGAATTTTGATTACCATAACTATATAAAAATTATATTTTTATATTTCTACTTTAACAAAAAGCATATTTTTAATACTCTACCTAAGTAAAAAATCATTTTTTTATTATCGCCACTATATAAAGATCTCATCTTTATTCGTTGTTCATGTAGATAAAAATCAAATTTTTTCCAGTTTTAAAAGATCAACCTTTTTCAGTTTTTAAACTAAATTAAAATCAGTTTTTAATCTAAATAAAAAATCAGTTTTTAATCTAAATAAATAAAAAAAATAAAACTCACCTTTGTTCTAGCCACAAATCGCCGCTGAGGGGGGGTGCGGGTTTTAAATCGAAGGAGGTAGAGGATAGGGAGAAGCGGAGGAGCAGGGGGAGGGTGTGGTCGGAGTGGGTGGCGTGGCATTTGATGTGGGCCAGGGGGGTTGCACAGTGGGGCTCGATTGGGGGAAATCGAGGAGTAGAGGAAGAAGAGGTAGCGGAGGAGAAGAAGCGGCAAAGGGGGATGGATCGAAGAAGGGGAGGGCGAGCGTCGAGGGGGCGGTGGCGCTTGCGGGGAGGAGGTCGGCGACGATGGCGAAGTGTTGGAGGGAGGGCGAGGGTCCACGAAGGCGTCGGGTTTTTTTTTTTTAAATTTGGGGCTTGATTTAGGTCTGGGAGAAATAGGGTTAGTTTAGGGTTTATATATATGTATTTTTTTAATTCCTCCAAAGGGTTGACTTTACATCTGAACTCGGAATCAAGCCCACCGACTGTCGTCCATAGGTAATTACCCCCATTCCGAACACAATGGGATATGTATCGTAAGCTGATTCTACTGTTTCGATCAGTTTTCGTCAAAACCAACATATAACTCAAAATATTGAATTTGAACGCGCATTTCAATTTACTGGGGTCACATACTAACTCGAAAAATTCCAGAAAAATATTTTCTGTCTTCGAATTGACGATACGGTCCTAACAAAACTAGTTTCGTCAAATTATGAGATCGTTTGGAAAATGGCCATTTTCCAGTCGATTAAAATCAACTAAAACTGGTCAAACGCGTTTTCCTTTGCCACGCTCACATATTGATTCGAAAAATTACGAAATTTGGAATCTAGCAATAACTTGACATCACGGATCCAACAAAAGTGGTTTCGTCGAAATCCGAGGTCGTTTGCAAAATGGCTATTTTTAAGGGTCGAAATTCCATAGCGACTATTCTGAATTTTCAACTGGACATAACTTTTGATCCCCGCTATGAAATTTTGATTTTTCGGATTCGTTTGAAATATATTCTCAAATAGATTATATTATTTTTGGTTTCACGAAATTCTGGTTTATTTTGAATCCTGTACATTCATTTGAAGTTTGAAATCGAATTATCGAACTACCGCGCCATTTTCAATTCCTTTTATAATTTAAAATAAATTATTACACTCTAACGACCAGTTATATAAATATATTCGTTCGAATTTTATTCAAAATAAATTTCTCGTCGTTATTATTTAAAATAATTCATTTTAAATATTCAAAATTCAATATAATAGCAAAAATAAAAAATTTAAACTGGCCCAGATTTTCCGGGTTGTTACATAAAATCCCTTTAAAGCAAATTTTTTGTTATATTAAGTCATGATGATGTCTTCCAATATATACACTCATCAATCCCATAATCAATAGATGTAGGTAACGCCAAAGCATTGTGCACTTTTTATTTTGGTTAGATGCGATGGAGTAAATGCGGTACTCCAACGTATTATTGGTTCAGACTTAACTAGGCTGAATAATAGGATTATGGCCTTAGAGATAAAGAGCATGCATTATTTTATATTTTGAGCAAATGAATAATTCTATGAACAAAATGTTCATCATGCGATCCAAGAATTATATATATGATATAATTGACATAAGATTTCTACCTAAAAGATTGGGTTTGGGGATTAGCCAAAGCTAAGTCAAGACATGATTAGATATGGATCTTGGACGACATATATATATATATATATATATATATATAGAGAGAGAGAGAGAGAGAGAGAGAGAGAGAGAGGATGTTAATTTGAGTGGGAGCATATTTTAGTTTAAATTATACATTTATATTAACATAAATTTTGATTGTCAAAATTTGTGTTTATATTAATATATATATATATATATATATTACAAAATCGGTTATTATTTATTATCTACTGTGGATATTAAATGAAAACAACTCCGATAATTTATTACTAAAATTAATCCTTAAAAGGGATAAATTGAATTAAATCAAATTTCTTGACTAACATCGAAATTTGAGAATTGTCCTCAAACAAATTAAAACATAGTTGTTTTCCAAATATAGAAGATCTAAAATGAAATTTTAAGTATGGCTTCAACCGAATAAGACATAAATGTTATAACAATCTACTTATACATCTCTAGTATTAGATACTAGATATGAAACACATATATGTATGTAAATTAGCAAGAATTGAAAAAGAGTATAAATCTGACAAAATGAGAAGTGAACTTACAAATGGAAATGAAACAAATGTTGCTACATTATCCATAGCTACTTCTTGTTCTAACTACTGGCTTAATTGAAGAATTAAAATATTGTTGTTATAAAGTTCCATTTAAAATAAATGTTATTTTGTATCTTGTTTAGACAAGTTTGAATTTCATTTGTAATAAAAGAACAATTGTTGTTCATTTTATTTAAATGAAATATCTTATGGAAATATGCAATTAGTTAACGATTTTACGAATCCTTAACTTTAATATGCTTGATAATAAGATAATAGTGTACGGATTAAATCTAATAATCCAACATACCTTGGCATTGTCACTAAGGCCATATAAACAAGAAATGCATAACAGAAACTCCATAATGATTGAATTTCGAGGTCATTTGATTTCGAATCATGTGAAGAATGCAAATCTTGTTTATTAGGAAAGATGATTTAATCACCCTTCACTTGACATAGTGAAAAGGACTAGTAAATATTGGGCCTCGTACATAATGATGTAAACGGAGCAATGAATACATAGGCAAAAGGTACACAATATTACTTCGTTAAATTTACTGGTGATATCATTAGATCTGATCGTGTGTATCATATGACACACAAATCATGATCCTTTGAAAAGTTCAAAGAATTCAAAAATGAAGTTCAAGACTAATTTTAAAATAAAATAAAACTCTTTTGAATGGATCAAAGAGAATAATTAAGCCAATAATTTAATGACTATCTAATGAGTGTGAAATTGTTTTACAACCCACTTCACCTAGAACACCATGTCAGAATGGTGTGTCCGAAACTAGAAGTCGCACCTTATAATATATGGTACGATCCAAGATGAGTCATACAGATCTTCCAATAAATTTTGGGGTTATCCCCTCGAAACAATTGCATTCATATTTATTGTAATCCTACTAAAACGATCATGAAGACGCCATATAAGATATGGACTAGGAAACGTCCTAGTATGTCTATTGTGAAGGTTTGGGATGTGAAGCATTTGTTAAACGTCTTTCCTCTGATAACATCGGACCAAAATCTGATAATTATTTGTGGAATATCCAAAAGAAGCAAAAGGATATTATTTCTATAAATACTCTGACAATAAAATGTTTATTGCTCGAATTGGCATCCTTTTGAAAGAAGAGACAGTCTCTAAGATACCGGTGGGAATAAAGTAGAACTTGAAATGTCTCAGGAACAACAAAATACCAATGAACCTTGTATAGACAAGAAATCGAGTGGGAGTGACACAATAATTCTAATGTTATATATTGATAGCACATTAATTATTGTTAATAATGTTAGTTTTTAAAACAAGAAATAGATATTGATTCTAGGAAAGAAAATGTTTGGGTTAAGAAGTTCGTAATTGAACTGAATTCATTGTTGATCCAATGATTTACATTGCAGTAAGAGCTACTACTCAGGCCTAAAAGCTTGATCTCACTATCGATCCAAACATATATTTAAGAAATATAATTTGTTATGTGAAATTTTTCACATAGGAGATAAACATGTCTACAAAGTTACAAAAGATTGTAAAGCTGCAAACCCACTGACTTAAACTTTGTCGCAACAAAAGTATGATAGTCACACTAGTTTCACGAGTATATGATACATGATTGATTGACTCTAATGCAAGTGGGAGATTGTCAGAGATTATGCCCCAGAGGCTATCCATTTGATGTGATTAATAACATTGTTGATGTTATTATTTTATTTGGAATAAAATATTCTTTTATGTTATATTTACTGCATAATATAAATGTTAACATAATAGAACTCCTTAGAATAATAACACGGAATTATATAGTTTAGGTAAGTGACTTAAACATGAGGTTATATAATATATTAAGTATTATAATTCTTAAATGTCCCTAGTCAAGTTTTATTGTTTATATGGGATAACAATACAACATTAAGACTAGTATGTTGATTGACTGATGATCACATATCATTGATCATTAAAATACGTGATATTAATGTCAAGACATAAATACGTATTGGAGAATAACGTATTGGGATGACCCAAACTAAGAAAAACTACATGGAATATAATTAATAGTATCATAAGTTATACTCATAGTGACAGTGATGTAATGATCCTTAGACATGAAATTATTATAATTTTATTCAAGGATATTTGTGTTTTGATATCATCAAAAGTAACTTTTAACCGAGTAGACAATAAAGGGGATTATTGGATATATCTCGAATCAAATGAAAATTATGAATGACCTTGATGGATTTTAACCCTATAATATATAAGTTGTGACATTCATGGGCATCTTGATTGAGTGAGACTATGAAATTAATGGTCATGCTCAAATATTGATTTGTTTTATATAGTCCACTCATCGATCAAGATAAAATGATTAAATTATAAAGAGGGTGATACTTTCCATGCTTCGAGTTTAATCTTGGATATATTGATTAAAATGACTACATTATATTGATACTGGTCATAAAAGGTTGTATCGAATCGTTTTCTTAGCATAACGGTTGTGTATAGCGAATCTACACACCCGGTTCATATATTATATATAATAGGATAATAATACAGGGTCAACAGGTCTGACCGATGGCAAAAATAGTAGTAGATATGCATGCATGCACAGGAGTTCGTTGTGCGTGGCGCAAATAGTTACAGGCAGAGTTAATTTACACACAACCAAAAAACACATCCACAAGATGAACAACCAGCCAAAGTGCTAAGAACCAAAACGCAGCAAGTAGTGCATAACCAAAATACAGGAAAAAGAGTACTGAATGCATGAGTATCAGCTGAGCAATTGGTGGTTATCATGGTCTTAGGAAATGTCCTCTATGCTGGCATCCCATTGCTATTGAGCTACCAACAGACTCGTCCAATGTCGCAGTGGTATCCATGATGGTGGGCATGAAAGGTGCTGGCTGGGTACCTATCCACATATGATATAGATGGTCTACTTTATGACATAATTGTGTGTAAGAGGCATATCGATCTTTGAAGCATCTATAATTGCATTGAATCCATAAGGTCCAAGTGAAAGTGGCAAAGAGCGTGTCTAACACCGATAAAGGTTGGGAGAATTCCCCATGCTCAAAGTGGTGCAATTGCTGCAGCAAAAAGCCATGAATGCAAGCGACCATCGATGTCCAAATGAAGAAGCTTGTGTCGCAGTCAAGTAGGAGATGGTGAATGGTTTCATTATTTAGACGGCAGAGAACACAAGTAGGGTTAACTACGACACCTTTATGTATCAGTCTATCCTTGGTGTCGATCTTGCTATGAGCGAGGCACCAAAGGGAGAAACAGACTCTAGGTGGAGCTTTGATTTTCCAAAGTCTAGGAAAGGAGAATTGTCTTCCAGTGAAGGAGATGAAGTTGTAATAGGATTTGACTGAGAAAATTCCGTTGGATTTAAGCTTCCAGAAAACATTATCGGGGTCGTGCGACAACGTGGTTGTCCTTATGATTTGAAGAACTTCCTGAATCTCTGCAAGAATGGTGGGCTAAAAGTAGATCGAGGGTAGAATGGATGAGATGTCCTGCTGAACTGCTTCGCTAACGGTAGCATTAGGGTTACGGCATAAGGAAAATAGGGTGGGGGAAGAAATGGGCTAGCTTAAAATCATAGTGCCAGGTGTCTTTCCAAAAAGAGCAAGTGTTACCATCATGAACCTTGGTAGCGAAGAGGTGTTTGATGCGGGGCATAGATATAAGAACACCTCTCCAAAAAGGTGACAGTTTGGAAGGGGTTAGAGTGCATAATGGATAAGGGATGGTTGTTGTAGTACAAGGCGAGGACAAGGGATTTCCAAGTGAATTCACCTGGGGCAAGACAACGCCAAATCCATCTGGTAAGGAGGGCATGATTAAGCAAGCTTATGTTTGGGATGCCTAACCCCCCAAAGTCAATACTCAGGCAAGCCATCTTATAGTTAACGAGAGACTTAGTTGGGCCACCATGCCAGAGGAATGATCTACGGGCCTGATTGATTTTATTGATAACTCAGCATAGGGCACGGTGGACAGACAACCGGTATAAGGGGAGATCAGATAAAACCGCTTTGACCAGCACAAGTCATCCAGCTATTGAGAGGGAGGAGGCCTTCCAATGGGCTAATTTCTTCTCCACCTTCGAAAGAAGAGGGTACCAGTTATTACGCCTTAGCTTGACCAGGCGAATGGGGACTCCTAAGTAGGTTAACGGGAACTTCCGCAGTTGACAGTTAAGCACACTTGCCGTGTAGGGTCCAAGGTAGTCGGAGTTCCACAACATGTAGATGGAGCTCTTGGAGAAATTGATGGAAAGGCTAGAGACAACCTCAAAACAATAAAGAAGAAGTTTGAGGCAGTGTAGGTTCTGAGGGGTAGGGGTGGTGAATATCATCATGTCATCTGTGAACTGGATGTTCACACAATTATGGCTAGGGGGTTAGAGTTTACATAGGTAAGAATATTATTATGTATGGAAAGCCTAAACATTTGGTTAAGTGTGTCGGCAACCAGGATAAAAAAGGAGGGGAGATAAGGGGTACCCCTGATGAAGGCCACGTTTGGATTTGGTGAGGCCTCTGTCAATGCTATTGGTGTGAATGGAGGACATGCTGGAGTTGAGAATAGTGGAGATCCAGGTGCACCATTTGGGCGGGAAACCCCTACATGTTAGAATCTGCAACAGGAAATCCTAGCTAACAGTGTCAAATGCCTTGCGGAAATCTAGTTTGAGGAGGAGACCTTAAGTTTTGGAGAGATGGCATTAAGAGGTGAGCTCCTAGACCATAGTAATACAGTCGTGTATGTTCCTTCTGGCAACAAAAGCCGATTGTTCTGAGCCAATAAGGGAGGGTATGAAGGCTTGGAGTTTGTTAGCTAGCACTTTGTGATCAGTTTGAAGGAGCAGTTTAAAAGGCTAATAGGCCTGAAGCTGTTGGGTCGCATGCTCCCTCAGATTTAGGTAGCAAAATAATCTTGGCATATTTAAGTCTATTGATTTTCCCTGGATCTGAATGGAAAGCTAGGAAAAGGTTCAGGATGTCAAGCTTAATCAAGTCCCAAAAGTGTTGGTAGAAAGTTGGGCCGAACCCATCAGGCCCACAGGCCTTGTTACCTTCCATACCTTTCAGGGCATTCAGAATCTCTGCCTTGGTGAAGGGATCATTAATGGGGATGGCCGTTTTCTTAGGGTAGAAGTGGGACCAATCAACGGCTGGAGCAGGAGGGGTTCTTTGGCCAAGGAGCTTCCCGAAGTAAGTTGTGAAGTGAGCGTTGATGGCAGTTGGGTTCGAGGTGTGGAAATCAACTTCATCATCATGGAGTTCAGTTATCAAAGTCCTCCGACGCCTTCCATTTGTGTGTCTGTGGAAGAAGGCGGTGTTGGCATCACCTTCCGAGAGCCATCTGGTTTTAGCATGTTGTTTCCACCCAATTTCCTCTTGCTGCAGGAGCCGCTGAAGCTTAGTGTGAAGATTCTGGAATCTAGAAGCCTTAGCGGCGTTGAGTGGTACGGGCTCTTCTCGGATGTTAAGGGCTAGAATGCTCTCATGGATTGAGGAGATGCATCTTCTGACTAAGCTCCATATATCCTTGGCCCAAGGTTTGATAAGCCTCCTGAGGCAACGTAGCTTGTAGACAAGTGTGACTGAAGGATCATGCTGACAAGGGAAATTATCCCATGCGAGCCTAGCAGTCAGAGAATCCCGGTTCCATAAGCCACAATATTTCGAAGCGGAATGGGCAAGGGGAGTGGTTTTGGTTGTCAGTGGAAAGCAAGAGGGGCAGTGGTCAGATATTGTAGTAGCAAGGCCCAAAACCATGGAAAGGGGGAGCGTGTCTTCCTAGAAGGAGTTGAAAAGAAAGGGGTCTAGTTTAACTAACGTGGGTTAGTCTTTGTGGGTAGAAGGGTCGATTAGTGAACATCTAATAATGAAAGAGTTAAAGTCCTATGATTCATTTGACAAGGAGAGGTAATTACGCTCCCAAGGTCCTCTAGTAACGTTGAAATCACCTCCAATGAGCCAATGGCCCTGGTGGTTAGATCCAACATTCGTGCAATCAAGCCAAAGCTGGCTCTTGTCATAGCTGCATTGGGGTCCGTAGACATTGGAAAGGAGGAACAATTTGTTGGAGGGGAGGTGGTGAAGGGTGACATGTAAGATGAAGTTGGATTTCAAAGTCTGTTGAAGGGACCACAGGTTATTGTTCCAAGCAGCGATGAGAACCCCACTTGAACCAATCGCGTTGACAAAATCCCAGTTTGAGAAAGTGGAGACAGCTAGGAGTTGAGAACCAGAGGTTCACTGGGTTTGGATTTGTGGATTAGGAGAATGTCTAACTGTAAAGGGGAGAGCAAGCAGTTGATAGTAAACTGCTTGCTGGGGTCCCCTAGTCCCCAAGTGTTCCAAGTGAGAATATTCATAGGGAAAGAGAAGACCTCTCCTTCTCTAGGCTTTGCATGGTGGAATAGTGATCTTGTATTATATCAATTCCCATGTAGGAAGCCAGATTCTTGTTCAGAGCAAAGTTTTCATCGAAAAAACAATAAGTTGGAAAATACTTCCTTTTGCGGATGAGGAGTTACCTGAAGTTGAAGCATTGAGCCTAGCGCTGCGGCGGACTGCGGATGTTGAGAGTGTAGGAGCTATCATAAGAGACAGGCCATTCAAAGGGGGAGGCGGTGGTATACTAACAACTAGGGAGAGGTCAGCTTCCAAATCTGAGGTGTGGGTCACTGCTAAGGGAAAGGGATCAGACAGGTCTAGGTCTAGGAAAGGGTCCCACCTAGGTTCAGGCGATGGGTATGGGTCCCATCCGAGTGGACTAATCACTACAAAGGAGTTGTCAGACAGTTGGAGTGGGTTGGGGTCTGTTAGGAGTGTTGGTGCTGGTTCCGGTAGGGTTGATTCTATCTACATGGCGTCAAACGGCTATCATCCCCAGTGACAGGCAAGGGCAAACTGCAGGGTTCCATCATGAAGTCGCAATTGTTTCCCCATTGGTTTCCAAGCAGCAGGTCTTCTGGGTTTAGGATTGGGTAAAAATGGTCCCAGTCTTCTACGGTGATGACGTAATGGGCATGGTTAAGGTAAACGGAGTAAGTGGCGGGCAAGGTTATAGCTTTAAGAAGACAAACTCTAGCAAAGACAAACCGGAGGTCCTTTTAGGCCCAACCGCGGTCCTCGTCCCTAAGGAACAAACCGATGGGGTAAATGGCGGAGGTCAGGCAGTCATAGAGGTGTCGGAGTTGAAAGGTAAAGCTTCGAATTATGACCCACGTGGTTGGCCAAAATTCTCTGACAACGGGCTCAGTATCCAAGGCTCGAGAGCAACCGAGCTTCCCGGCTTATGGATGAAGTGGCAGTTGACAGCAACGTGGAAAAGCTTCGTTGTGGGGAACAAAATTAGGTAGTTATGGTCACCGATCATGAAGATATTCCAATCGTAACAGTGAAAGAAATCTGAGAGCATGGCGCGGACAGAATGTATGTTCTAGTACCCAGCTACGACGGAGGCGCGAAAGAGAATGGTGGCGTTGGTGGGGAGTGCCATGGCGGCTAAAATGGTAGAGGAATTAGGGTTATTTTTGGTAATGTGAGAGATTAAAGGAATGGGTGTTGTTTTTATGGGAAAAGGTGATTTGACATGGAGAGAGGGAGACAGCTTGATTGCAGACACGTGGCTAGGGAGAGGAGATGATGGGACAGTCGAATGATCTTCTGCAGAGAAATTCAAAGGGTTTGGTTTAGCATATAAAGAAGGATTTACTTTATGTTGCTTTCTCCAACGTGTGCAACTTTTATGTGAATGCTCGAAAAATCCACACCTGTAGCAAATTCTTACATTCCTACAGTTTTTTGCCATGTGTCCAGAAGAGGCACAGTGGAAACACAACCCTTTTGATTCCAAAAAAACTACAGTGCACGCCAAAGAGTTAAACTTAGGTAACTGACCCTTCCTCATTGACGTCGAAGACGATGCCGATGACCGTTGTGACTGGAACAACTTAGGCTGTGATTTTAGGGCTGCCACGTAGGATAGTCTTAGCGAGGCCGGAGGGGCGGTAGTTGAGTAGGTTACACGGTGGGCGGGGGCGGAACTGATGGCGGAACCAAGGGTTCAAGTGGCTTCGGAGCAGGGACCGGTGTTGGTGAAGTCCTCGATGGTCTGGAGGAGATAGTAGCCTCGACTATCATTGGGTCTAGTTGAGCGTCATGGGCGGCTGGGGTTGGTACGGTGGTGGTGGAGGTAATTGGTGGATGGTGGAGCAAGGAAGACATGATTTTGGAGCATGGAAGCCATGGTTGTATCGAATCGTTGATCTTATTATAACTTTGGTAACAACAATGTGTTGCTAGATACCGCTCACTGTTTATAATTTAAATACGATTTAAATTATTACCAACGTTGTAATAACTTATAGGGTCACGCACTTAAAACTTTATAAGGTAAGACCATTATTTTGAAAAAATAAAATATCAAACAGTTGATATTTTATTGGACGTTGGAATAGACATATCGGTTGGTTCCTATTATTATGGTTCAAGTTTATACTAAGGAGGATATTTTCTTTTCTTTAAGATAGACATGTGATTTATTTTATGAGATATCAGATCAAAATATGAAACCCTACCCAACCGTATTCCACTTCTCAATGAAAACCATTTTAATGGCAGCTAGTGCCAAAAACCCCTTTTCTCTTCGATTTAATCGAAGGGAAAACATTTGTGTGGATACCTCTAGAGGCCTGGCGTTTGTCGAGCTTCCAATTCGATCCATCCAAGCTACTTCGAGTTCGAGATTCATCTGACTATTCGTGGATTCAACACAGAAAGTATAAAACTCTAATCCTAATTTATATAAATTTTTGATCTATTTTTCTCGCATGGATCCTTGTTTTAAGTTGTTAAAGCACTATAATTGGATGTCGATTTGATCGTTTTTTCCAATAGTATCTTCATCTGAACTATCGGGACCTGAATTACTATCCATCTTCCTAGGTAGGAATTGCAATGCTAAGTGTTCTTGTTGCACTCTTCCTTATTTGACCTCTGTAGACAATATATCATAGCAGTGTTGCATGTTGAAATATTGATTGTTGTGCTCAGCCAAGTATAATGCATGTGCTTGGTTAAGTTGTATTTAATTCAATACGTTATAACTAACTCGTTAAACCAAAACATAAAAATAAACTAATATAAGAGCATTATCATATCTCTATAGTTAGCCCCCACTTTGTTGTCTCGCATGTAAACTGACTATTATTTCTTTTCAATGTTGACAAGCACAATTTATTCTCTTTCAAGACTGCTTCATAGAATCAACTGTTGTTACTACCAAAATTAACAATGAAATAGGCTAACGGTGAAGGGGTATCGGATGACCGCAAGCTCAAGGGAATCCTTCAGAAAGCAGGGTCAAATACTAGGAGGAGTCAAGAGTAGGGAGAAATGGTCCGAAAGGTGCATCAATCGAGACCTTTCTAGGAGAGAGAAAATCATAAAAGCCTATGGGATCTATCCAGCTGGATCAATCCGACAAGGTCAAACGGGCAGGATCCTTCCAACAGCGTCAACCTGGCAGGGGGATCGCGGGAAAGGCCATCTAGGTCAGAAACCTAGAAAGATGAAGGCAAGAGCTTCGTCAGTTGAGGCCGAAAGGGCCTTCCGCATTAATATGCCTAATACCGATACATTAGGAGGTTGAAATACCAAAAGCATCAAGCCAAGAATACACAAAGATTATCCAAAACCAATTTCCGAAACACCCATTGCATAAATGCTGAGAGGCCGTATTGATGAACAACAGAAAAATCACCTAGAACAACCTTCTAGAGGATCAGGCTACACCTGGAAATCCCACCAAAAAGCAGTTCGGAACCTAGAAAGGAATACAAGCTATCAACACTAGTCTACTTAGCATAGACACCGACGCAATTCCAAAACGACAGCTATCCACATACATAATGAGGGCAAGCTCCTCTAAGTATTCACGGGAAAATCGGAAGCCTATATCCGAAAATCTATGACCGAGAGCATAAAACCGAAAACTCAAAATACATTTCGGAGAGCTACCACAACAGCAAGCACATATCAAGCTCAAAGAGGCTCTCGATTAGCCAAAACCTTCATTGCGAAAGCTATAATTAGCACCACAAAGTGGCCGGAAGCAAAAAACATCCGAGACCAAGAAAAAAGGCGGCCAACAAAGGCTCCTGAAGGCCCAACGGCCCAACAGCGGAAAGGGCTCCAAGTTCTCTATAAATAAGACCCCTGGGATCACATTAGAGAGGACAGACTCTTATTCTTGTACTCTTCCTCTTAAAACCCTAGTATTGAGATCAATTTGAGGATCTTATCAATTCTGTTCATGTACGCAAAGACAAAGGTTAATAAAGAGCAAATCTACACCTATGGTATTTTCTGTGAGTTTATCATACTAATTCTTAGCTATTGTTGTTACGATTGACTGTTTTCTCCCTATATATGCATGGATTCTTGTCTGAATCTAAACCTATGATCGGAGGAATTGCCCCTTTTCTATCGACTTAAATCCTTCCTGTAAGCTTAGGTCCTATCACGAGTTTGGATTTCTTGGTGAGTTTGGTCCTAATACCCAGGGACAGTGATCTGATTCAAATTCACGAAGGATAAACGACCTATTTCTCCCTTAGGTCCATTCTCATCGACCTATTTCCGGTGTTGACAAAAAATATCGTTAACATTTTGGTGCTAGAAGGAGGGGCTGAACCTCCGCTTCCTTGGTTAACTTTTCTACACATCCACCTGTGCTATTCCATCCTGGATTGGATTAAACCTTGAAGAGGCAAACATTATGAATATAAGGTCTTAACCAGGTACTAACGGGTTTCCCATGGTTCGGACAAGTATTGGCGAGCGGTGGGCAACCGAAAGATTCATATTAGAAACCCTACATATCCAAGAGGAAGGGAAGGATGTGGAACCTTATAACCTTAATCGATGGAGCATTAACCCCTTCCACTTAGGACCGACTCCGGTTTTTTCCCTAAGTCAGTCCTCGACGGAAAGATATAACAACTTTCTCCATACCAAACAAGTTGTCCAAGCACAGCTAGGGGAACCATATTCGAATAGAGAGTTGAGAAGGCTACCACTCCTCTTACCAATAAAATGTCTGATAAAGATATTCCCCCATGTCGAAAGGAAGTTTAGGAACGAAGAAGTGACAAAACTAAGTGATAAAAGGACCAAAATGCAACAACGAAAAAGGGATTTCAAGTCAAGGTTGCCAAAAGGATGTAAGCTCACAACATCAATCGAGAGCATCTACTTCCTAACTAGGCACGAGTTAAATTTTTGGCCATCGTTAAAGAAGAAACCAAAAAACGAAGCTAAAAGGGAAGGGTTGTATTGCTACTACCATATGGTAAACGGACACCAAAGAAGCCATTGTTGAGTTTTAGAGGGAATGATCATCAACTTCTTAAGCCAAGGAAAACTACAAAAATATGTAAAGAAAGCATAGGTAGTTAAGATGGAAAGATCTTCTAGAAAAGGAAAAAAAGAGGTTATCTATCTAATTGCAAAGAAGGAAATCCCCATAATCTCAGAATGACCAAGGACAGGTCAAGCCATAAATGGATAAATGAAAAAAGAAAAAAAACCTTGTCATCACCAAATTGGTCAGGGCGATACATCCCCTGGAGGGGGGGTGGCGTGTTAGTCTTTTCACATGCCCAAATTATAGGGGGCTAGGTTAAAGAATCAAAAGCATAAGCCTCCGTTTCACACCAGAAATGGTTGTGGCAGTACATCTAAAATTAGCAGGCCCTGCCTCTACTAGAACTAAGCACGTCCTACCTCTGCTCGCAGAAAAGCATGTCCTACCTCTGCTTATGTTCCACGTTACCCGTAGAAGGAAGCGCAAAGCCCTATCATCAACTACGATTGTCAAGATAGGGCACTCCTCGGAGGAGGGTGGCGTGTAAGCCTCTATCAGTACCTATGATGGTCAGTATAGAGCATCAAAAGAGTAAACCTTAGTTCCGTGCCTACGATGGCCACATCTAAGTTTCTAAGACCTTATCATCAACTACGATGGTTAGGATAAGGCGCCTCTTGGAGGTACGTCGGGTAATTCCTTGGGCCCTGCTTGTGGATAAGCTAGCAAAGCGCACCGGCCACATGCCTAGAGAGTGGCCAACAAAGCACGTACATCCTCTGCTTTGACATCGAAAGCCCAGAAAGTGGCTCTGGAAGCACATTCAACCTCTACTTCACAAATTAAATCCAAAGGGATGCCAAAACGTTAATGCCGGAAGGCGTTTCCAGTCTTCAAACTTTTAGTACCCGAATTTGGGTTGATTCGGCTCTTCACAAATGCCGGGAGGGGTTTCCGGTCTTCAAACTTTAAATACCCGAATCTGGGTTGATTTGGCTCTTCACAAATGCTGGAAGGGAATTTTCGGACTCGCTTCCTAATTACCCGAATGAGGGTCAGTTCAGAATTTCTATTAATACCGGAAGCGGATTTCCGATACCCAATCCCTAATTACATGAACAAGGTTGATTCAGGTCCTTTATATCTCACCCAAGCCAAGGTTGACTCGGCCCTTAGTAAAGACCGGAAGCAGGTTCCCGACCTCCTACTCTGAATAACCCGAATCTGGGTTGATTCAGATTGATTCAAGCACCGGAAGAAAATTTCCGGTCCTACACTGATACATAAATCTGAATGATCCTGACTTAAAATGGATCTGAAAAGTGATAATTGACCAATAAAAGAGCTCCGAAGTGACTGTCTAAATTTGGAACAACCATATATCTTCTCACAAGAGAAGGGCCACAAATCAAAACATGGAAGGAAACAGAAGCCCATCATCAAAACAATTCTGAATAAAAGGGTTATTTCTTTTCTTATCCAGGGAAACTTCTTAAGCCATTTATATGCGAGTAATTGTTATTCATATCTCATATCTACAGCTATTTACATAATAGACATTGCCAATACACGATTTCATTTCACAAAATCTACATTCTTAATAGTCCAAATAGAGGTATAATCACATATCACTATTATAAAATATCATCAAATATCTAGGTCCTCTACATCCTCAGGTAAAGGAGGATCAATGGCATTACGAAGTGCGATGCTTAGTAACTTATTTAGCTTTCGCACTTTTCTACTCATTTCATCAAGATGGTCTGAGGGTTTGATCTGAAGCTTCAATGCCCTATTTTAAGCCCTACACATAGCTCTAAGAGATTTGTTTTCTTTCTCTAATTCAAAAACATTCATGCGCAAATCATGCCTCTCTTCTTGTAAGCGCCTAATTTGATCAGCATACCTGATGACATGATCATGAGAATCCTTAATTGATTTAGCGTCAGAAATCCCCTTCGTCTCGGCCACCACGCTTTTGCACCACTCAGAAATAACTGATTCCATTAGCCCAGGAGAAGGGTTGTTCAAGTAATAATACTTCTGAAGGGTAGGGGACTTGCGAGTGGACGCAATTCCAAAAGATGAAGATCCCGTTATGATGGGAATATTCTTGAAGCAATATTCCCACGTCTCGCACTTTGTATTGACATTGTTTAAATCAATTTCCAAGTTGACAATACGTTGACGTAAACTCCTCAATTCATCCTCAAACTCAATCGAGGGTGTGGTCTTTATGTGTGCCCTCAAACCAAGAATACCTATCTCTCTATTATAACTGGCCTTTCAAAGCATTCATTATTTCAGTTAACCGTTTGTTGGATAAATTCTGGTGTAGAATCTTCCTCTCTTGAGACATAAAAGGAATCTCTTTTGCCGGCACCACTTCGCACCAAGACGGAAGGGTCTTACGATGGTCAACCTACCCACAGACACATAGGAAAATAGTCACGATTATATTTTTCTTTTCAATTTGCAAGAATAAAACCCCTTTTCTTATATAATTTTGCGTGAGTCAAATCCGAAACCAATCTACCATGACACATAGGTAAAAAGGGAATTACAAAAAGATTACTATCACTTGATTAATACATTTATTGTTTACATAATATCTCGGCATGTTTATCCCTAAAAATATTTAGTATTGCTTCACGATCTCTGCTCAGAAAGTTAAAGGAGAGCTAAGGGAATGCAGTGTAAACACTCTTAAGTTCCTCAAGAAAAAGCTTTTTCCTGAAAGCGTGAGTAGATGTCGTTCGAAACTCCCTTTTCAGTCTACAAATCATATGTAATGCATCTTCATAATAAACGAAATTCTGTCATGATACAAACAAGTGTATTAATCTTCACATGTAGTAAAGGGGACTCCTTATAAATGTTGCACAGATCACTGAATTAAGTTTACAAGTGTGCCTCTTACTCAACATAAGAGCGGTTTGAATCCCTTCTGTTTATTACCTAACTCTCTTTAAGGAAGGAAACAACTTTTCTTTTGTCTATTGTAATAACAGGAGACTAGTTATAGTCAAATATTCAGGGAAAGAGAAAAACACTGCCGAAGCAAAAATTATACCCGAGGAAAAGGAGCTTTAGAACCCACAGCTTTCTTCCCTCCCGAAAGACCAAAGGGGCCACATTTTTTAAGTAATGATGATTCAAAATCGCAGACAATATGTTTGTCCTGGCGGCCACTACCTCCGGAACCATTGTCGTTATTCTCCCCATCGTTGCCAACAAAAGCAAAAGTCTCCCCTTCTTCACCTAAATCATCCAGAAGATTTTCAATATATAAAAGGTCCTCGACTTTAGATTCACCCCTCTGCGGTATCTCAATGCCTTATTTGCCCAACTTAATCCTTTCCATAACTCGATCCCTGACGAAAGAGGGAACTTTAGTGGTTCGGAGCTCTGGGAAACTTTGAAGGTTATCGGAAAGAAGGTGAAATAAGGCATCTTCATAACAGTCGGACTTAATCTGCAGAAGATGAAGTTGCAAGAAGTTAGAAATCTTGTCTTCAGCTGCATATATTATCTGCACAGCATGCGAAAGCTTCTCATCCTTCTTCTGAAGCTCATCGGCATGAGTAACCACATCTTCCGCTATTTGATGTTCTAAGGCCGACACTTTGTCGGGGGTTACGTCCCTAGTCTGTCTGTCTTTATCTAAAGCTGCCTCGGCGTATTCCAAAGAAGCTTTAAACCTCTCACATTCATCGCTCAAAGGTTTGTTTGCTACTCGAAGCCGAACGATTTCAGTGGTAGAGGAAGGAGGAATTGGCTTAGACAAGTGCCATCCCTTGATAATCTGGGAAATTAGAAGCATTCAGTATAAAGTCTCAAAAAATTGAAAGTCCAGATTAAAAAGAAAATTTTGTACCTTAAGTTGTCGGGTAATCAAATGCTGATAGAAATCCTCTGTGTTTGAAGAAGAGGAGCGTAACGAGATGTCAGAAAATTCTAGACCAGAAAGAACAAGCTTCACGAAATTAGTAAAATCCGTCGAAGGATCAAGAGGCCTCGAAGGCTCATCGGACTGAAAAGTTGGAATAAGTGGCGTGACGTCTTCACCCGCTCCTGATGTACTTGGAAGGGATAACGGAAAAACACTACCTCCTATTTCTCTACCGGAAGCACCCCCGAAAGTCACAAAGGCAGGAAAATCAAACTTTAGTCTCTTAGATGGTGGGTCGACAGGCAACTCAGCCAACCTCTTAACAACAATAACAGTAGATCGATTCAAAACTTCAGTAAGGATAAAGACTTCCGATGCCGAAACTCCTAGTCAAACCAAAAACCAAAGAAAGATTCAAGAAAGCGAAATCGAGGTACCAAAGAGACCTCAATAAAGGAACTATTGAATCAACAAAACATACTAGGAAATAAGGGAGTAGAGGAGACAAACACTTCTGAGCATAATAATAACTGCTTAGAGCCCGGGAGACAAATAGGTGGACGCCCCAAGACCTTCTGTCCATTAGGAAAGAGGCCATAGAGACACAACTTGCCCTTGGTTAGTAGAGCAGACAAACTTAGCGGCTTTTCGAGTAGCTTCAAAATGGGCTCAAATACATGGGATTCGCTTTCGGTTAAAGGCACTCTCTTAGAAGCAGGATCTGAAAGAAAACAATTAAAGATAAGTCATAGATAAAAAAATAGTCGTTCACAATGGGTTAGAGGATTCACCACAACCAGCAAATTTGCCTGAAATACCGACAGGGCATCTGATGAAGAAGAACTGAACTTCCTAAGATATAACCTTACCCGTACCGTCATTAACAATATTCCGCAAGGGGAGAGCATGGAATATAGGGAAGTTAGCCCCTCTTGAAAAATGCATCAGGTGTTGAATAAGGTTAGTAGTAAGAGAAGCTTGGCCCGATTCAAGAGCAAGTACTTCAAGACATAAAAGCAGCGTGTAAGTGCTTGGTAAGAGCTGAATAGGCGCAATCTCCAAGTCCCGTAGAAATCGAAACATGAAGGATGGTGTAACAACCCGGAATTTTGGAACCAATTTAAAATTTTATTTTAGCAATTTTAATGGATTTTAAATATTTAAAATGATTTATTTCACATGATAACGATTTAAAATTTTATTTAAATCGATGTTAGAACGAATATATTTATTTTAATTATAAAAGGAGTTAAAAATAGCACGGTAGTTTGAATATTTGGATTTGAACTTTGACTGAATGTACAGGATTCAAAATAAATCGGATTTTAGTAAAACAAAAAATATTTAAATTTGTTTAATAACATCTTTCCAACGAATCTGAAAAATTGAAATTTCATAGCGGGAATCAAAAGTTATGGCCAGTTAAATATTTAGAATAGTCACTATGAAATTTATATATATTTTTTAATATAATAAATAGCCATTTTGCAAATGACCTCCGTTTTCAATGAAACCACTTTTGTTGGATCCGGAATGTCAAATTATAGCCAGATTCCAATTTTCATAATTTTTGGAATTAATATGTGAGCGTGGCAAAAGAAAATGTGTTTTTAACGACATTCGTTCTTTAACCCAATTAACAGGGAAAATATAATTTGGAATTTATAAATCGTTTTATTAAGATTTAATGGGAATTTTCCAAAGTAAGGTTTTCCAATTTAATATATTAAATTGGAATTGAGTGGAATTCGATTTAATAATAATCGAGATGAGCTTCTGTGAAAGAAGACCGTTATTATATATGGAATTTAAAAGTCTTTGCCGTTATTCCATTTATATTATTAGTCTGATACGGAAATTTATATCGATTATATATTGATTTGATTTCTGTGAAAATTCCATATTTAATGGAAGGTGATTTTGGGTTTATTGTGAACTATGTTTTAAGTGACATTGGTTCTTTAACCCAGTTAAAGACAAGATTAATTTCTTAAAGATGAATAATCATTAAGTAATTATTTTTGATATTAAAACTAAATTGGAGTCTTAATGAATCTTTAAAAAGAAGATTAAAGAATAAATTTAAAAGGATTTATCCTTGATAAATTAACGGGAACCTTTCCCTAATAATGTGAATATTCTATTAAAAGAATATTCTGAATTGGAATGAGGCATTTGATGTGTTTTTATAGCACTTTATTATTGATTATAAAATACGTGAATTATTCAGAAAGGTCGGGTTTAACTCATTCTGAATAATTACTACGACGATTAAAAGTCGAAGATGAAGTCGGTGGTTGAAGACCAGAGGTCTTCACATTGTTTGGATGATCACTGATGTCTTGATTTTGAGACATCCTAAGACAAGGTAATAAGTGGTGATCGTCCAGACGTACTTGGAGATTGATGGATATGCGAGAGCCTCTCTCCTGTATTGGACATATGGGACGAGGAATAAGGTGTCTCCGGTTTCGTTCAGACCCAGAACGGACTTGTAAATGGATGGTATGTATGACGTTGTATTGCTTTATGCTATATTCGTTGATCAGTGCTAAATATATATTTGTTCGGTGGCGGAGAATTTATTCTCTTGCTTAACACCTTTCTCTGAGACGTACGAGCTTAGAGGTTATATATTGTCAGAAATCAATGGTATGGTATGGATTGACAATGTGGCATGCTAAGATGTAAATGATCAAGGCTTTTGTTGAAAAGAAGAGCCTTGTGGTTGATGATCAAAGCACAGCTTTATTGTAGCATAGCTTTGTGTATAGCGTTACTTCGTGAGCCTCACACCCCGGTATGAACCAGAAACGGGAAAAGGATCCAGGGAGAACATGCGTTTCTTTCTAGCTAGAAGTGGTGTTTGGGTTTTACAAGCCCATATAATTTTACTTATGTGGATGATGGAAAGCGAGGTACCTCGGATATTGAGTCCCTAGTGGCTCTATTTACGCCCCATAGGGCGGAGAAACGTATTATTCAGGAGTTATAATCCACTTACATATTTGTGGATCGGCCTTGTGGCTCCTAGGTGCAGTTGCGGCTGAATCCTGAGGCTCGGGCTAGAGAGTCACGAATTCGGTAAAGATGATCCCTTGCCTCGGTTCATGATGGGAATCCAACTTCCAATGCGACACCATACGGTTTTGATTGTATTACTAGTATGGCGACATAGTATATGGTAGCTATGCCGTCTATGATTGATACGTTATGATTGAAATGATTTTGAAACATATATACACTAATAATAATTTCAAATCCGTTTTTATCGTATCAAGCATTTTTGACCATTATAAGGTAAAACTCTATCCTCCGGTTTGCATTACATTGTGTGATGGGACTTGAGTCTTATAATGGTTTTGTTTTTCCAAAAAGCATTGTGTTTTTTAACGATTTACTTTATTTATGCACTGGCATTCCAATGGAGTAAACCTGTTACGCATTAGCGGCGTGGTCCTGGGATTAGCCTTATTATTAGATAAGTTAAGTAAGATTTCTCATACCAATCCCATGACTGATTCGTAGTTTGTTTCACTTTGCAAACTCTGGTGCCCTCTGTTCCGCATAGGCAGTCGAGTGGCTTGTTTTGCAGATATCTATTTATTAGGCAGGATTCTTGATCGAAGCTTAAAGCTGTGGCCAAAGCAATGATAGTCTTCCGCTGCACCGTGTTAAGTTTATTGTAAATTAATCTTCCGCTGTATTATTATTTATTCGATGTACTATGATATTCTGTACTCTGATGTTACATTATTATGATGTTTATAAAAGTCTTCTGTTATATGTTCTGATGTGTTGTATGCCCAAAGTTAGTGTATCCGGCGATTTCCCGCGAGATGGATTTTCGAGTTATTACATGTGGTATCAGAGCTTTGGTTAATCCAAATCTTTGGGGTACAATTCGTTAGGACTGAACAAAAGACTCATCATAGGTAAGAATAATAATATCCTATAAAAGAATACTCATTAGAGATAGGATCAGTAGTATCCTAGAATGAGAAAACTCGTTAGAGATGGGGTTAGAAATGCCCTAGAATAAGTTGAGAGTGACAAGTTTATAACTAACGTATTTGCGATTATATATATAATTCGATTTTAGAAAATATGATTTTTTTTTAATATATAAAAGTTATATATATTTAAAAAGTTAATCAACAAATTGATTGATGATTGTGTTGTGTGATTGTTAGTTCAACTAATAAAATTATTGAAAACCAATTGAAGAATGAAAGTTGAGTTGGTTAGTTAAACAACTTTCAGCTCCGTTCCTTTTCGAGGATGAAAAGATTTTAAGTATGGGAGATTGTAACAACCCGGAATTTTGGATCCAATTTAAAGTTTTTATTTTAGCAATTTTAATGAATTTTAAATATTTAAGATGATTTATTTCAAATGATAACGATTTAAAAATTTATTTAAATCGAAGTTAGAACGAATATATTTATTTTAATTATAAAAGGAGTTAAAAATAGCGCGGTAGTTTGAATATTTGAATTTGAACTTTGATTGAATGTATAGGATTCAAAATAAATGGATTTTAGTAAAACCAAAAATATTTAAATCTGTTTAATAATATTTTTCCAATGACTCTTAAAAATTGAAATTTCATAACGGGAATCAAAAGTTATGGCCAGTTAAATATTCAGAATAGTCGCTATGGAATTTATATATATTTTTTAATATAACAAATAGCCATTTTGCAAACGACCTCCATTTTCGACGAAACCACTTTTGTTGGATCCAGAATTTCAAATTATTGCCAGATTCCAATTTTCATAATTTTTGGAATTAATATGTGAGCGTGGCAAAAGAAAATGTGTTTTTAATGACATTCGTTCTTTAACCCAATTAACAGGGAAAATATAATTTGGAATTTATAAATCGTTTTATTAAGATGGGAATTTTCCAAAGTAAGGTTTTCCAATTTAATATATTAAATTGGAATTGAGTGGAATTCGATTTAATAATAATTTAGATGAGCTTCTGTGAAAGAAGACCGTTATTATATATGGAATTTAAAAGGCTTTGCCGTTATTTCATTTATACTATTAGTCTGATACGGAAATTTATATCGATTATATATTGATTTGATTTCTATGAAAATTCCATATTTAATGGAAAGTGATTTTGGGTTTATCGTGAACTGTGTTTTAAATGACATTGGTTTTTTAACCTAGTTAAAGACAAGATTAATTTCTTAAAGATGAATAGTCATTAAGTAATGATTTTTGATATTAAAACCAAATTGGAGTCTTAATGAATCTTTAAAAAGAAGATTAAAGAATAAATTTAAAAGGATTTATCCTTGATAAATTAACGGGAACCTTTCCCTAATAATGTGAATATTCTATTAAAAGAATATTCTGAATTGGAATGAGGTGTTTGATGTGTTTTTATAGCACTTTATTATTGATTATAAAATACGCGAATTATTTGGAAAGGTCGGGTTTAAATCATTTTGAATAATTACTACGACGATTAAAAGTCGAAGATGAAGACGATGGTTGAAGACTGGAGGTCTTCACATTGTTTGGATGATTACTGATGTCTTGATTGGGAGGCATCCCAAGACAAGGTAATAAGTGGTGATCGTCCAGACGTACTTGGAGATCGATGGATATGCGAGAACCTCTCTTCTGTATTGGACATATGGGACGAGGAATAAGGTATCTCCGATTTCTTTCAGACCCAGAACGGACTTGTAAATGGATGGTATATTTGACGTTGTATTCCTTTATGTTGTATTCGTTGATCTCTACTAAATATATATATATATATATATATATCTGTTTGGTGGCGGAGAATTTATTCTCTTACTTAACACCCTTCTCTGAGACGTACGAGCTTAGAGGTTATATATTGTAAGAAATCAATGATATGGTATGGATTGACAATGTGGCATGATAAGATGCAAATGATCAAGGCTTTTGTTGAAAAGCAGAGCCTTGTGGTTGATGATCAAAGCACAACTTTATTGTAGCATAGCTTTGTGTATAGCGTTACTTCGCGAGCCTCACACCCCGGTATGAACCAGAAACGGGAGAAGGATCCAGGGAGAACATGCGTTTCTTTCTATCTAGAAGTGGTGTCTGGGTTTTAGAAGCCCAGATATTTTTACTTATGTGGATGATGGAAAGAGAGGTACCTCGGATATTGAGTCCCTAATGGCTCTATTTACGCCCCATAGGGCGGAGAAACGTATTGTTCAGGAGTTAATCCACTAACATATTTGTGGACCGGCCCTGTGGATCCTAGGTGCAGTTGCGGCTGAATCCTGAGGCTCGGGCTAGAGAGTCTCGAATTCGGTAAGGATGATCCCTTGCCTTGGTTCATGATGGGAATCCAACTTCCAATACGACACCATACAGTTTTGATTGTATTACTAGTATGACGACATAGTATATGGTAGCTATGCCATCTATGATTGATACATTATGATTGAAATGATTTTGAAACATATATACACTAATAATAATATCAAATCCGTTTTTATTGTATCAAGCATTTTTTACCATTATAAGGTAAAAATCTATCCTCCGGTTTGCTTTGCATTGTGTGATGGGACTTGAGTCTTATAATGGTTTCATTTTTCCAAAAAGCATTGCTTATTTAATGATTTACTTTATTTATGCACTGACAATCCAATGGAGTAAACCCGTTCCACGTTAGCGGCGTAGTCCTGGGATTAGCCTTATTATTAGATAAGTTAAGTAAGATTTCTCATACCAGTCTCATGAGTGACTCGTAGTTTGTATCACTTTGTAAACTCGGGTGCCCTCTGTTCCGCATGGGCAGTCGAGTGACTTATTTTGCAGATATCTATTTATTAGACAGGATTCTGGATCGAAGCTTAAAGCTGTGGCCAGAGCAAAGATAGTCTTCCGCTACACTGTGTTAAGTTTATTGTAAATTAATCTTTCGCTGTATTATTATTTATTCGATGTACTCTGATATTCTGTACTTTGATGTAACATTATTATGATGTTTATAAAAGTCTTCTGTTATATGTTCTGATGTGTTGTATGCCCAAAGTTAGTGTATCCGGCGATTTCCCGCAAAGGGGATTTTCGGGTCATTACAGATGGAAAAGGAAAGAAACCTCCATGCCAAATATGTGTAGTTGAGTAAGCGAAATATCCATCAGGAGGATTCATGATGTCATCACAATAAGCAACAGGGATAGCCTCTACATTATCTACTCAATGCTGGCCAGAATGGAGTTTGCTTCATCTTGAGAAGTAATCAAAGACTTCTTTAAGATGAAAGATTCCCTCCTTTGAGAAATGCCACAAGCACCCGTTGACGATGGACCGGGACTCCTTTTATCAAACATAATGCTGCCAGGTGATATAATTCTATGAACACATAAAATTCATATCCTATTCCTTAGAACACTAGAGGTGATAACATGTAAACCTACTAGCAGTGGATAGTCAAAATGATGAATGTTAGGATAACTCTAAATATCAGTCTAGATAAGATACACAACAAATGCCACCTTAGTTAAAAACGATCAAGCCCTTGGTAACGACAGGGTCATCTCCTCTTAATGTTAAAGCTAAGAGAATTCAGAAGAAAAGATAGCATTTGGGCATAACTAGGCAATTATAAGTCACCACCAAAGACCTGGATGGTACTAGGCACCGTTCCCGTTACTTAATTATGAGGATAGATTCTTTCGTGCAAATTGCGTATCTCAAACCCTAAAATTAATATTTGGGGAAAAGGGCATATATATGAGCAGCTCGCCATGAATTGTAATCCAGGTCATTAATATTTAAACCACTTACATCCGACATGCAAAATCCTAGCAAATTTGGGCAGAACGAAATAATTCCTAAATTAGAGACTAAAACAAAAATATTTACCAGAGGTTCAAGCGATAAGATTCCCAAAATAAGCTTCAAGTCCTCAATGAACAAATAATCTGGTTCGAAGAATTAATGTTGCAGGTAAAAGAGTAAAGAAGAAGCGATGGTAATTATGCAAGGAAATTCACCCAAATCTCCACCGTACAAATGAAGACCAATCAACATTTCCGATCAAGGGAGATCAAAAGACTCGGATACTACACATCGAAAAAGACAAAGAGTTTGACTTGGAAAGTCAAAAATACCTCTTTACTAAGGGGCAAATGTTACTACCAAAATTAACAATGAAATAAGCTAACGGTGAAGGGGCATCGGATGACCATAAGCTCAAGGGAATCCTTCAGAAAGTAGGGTTGAATAATAGGAGGAGTCAAGAGTAGGGAGAAACGGTCCGAAAGCCACATCAACCGAGACCTTCCTAGGAGAGAAAATCATAAAAGCCTACGGGGTCTAACCGACAGGATCTATCCGACAAGGTCAGACCGGTAGGATCCTTCCAACAGCATCAACCCGACAGGGGGATCTGCGGGGAAAGGCCATCCAGGTCAGAAACCCAGAAAGATGAAGGCAAGAGCTTCGTCAGTTGAGGTCCGAAAGGACCTTCAATATTAATCTTCCTAATAACGATACGTTATGAGGCTGAAACACCAAAAGCATCAAGCTAAGAATACACAAAGATTATCCAAAACCAGTTTCCGAAACACCCACCACATAAATGCTGGGAGATCGTATTGATGAACAACAGACAAATCACCTAGAGCAACCTTCTTGAGGATCAGGCTACACCTTGAAATCCCACAAAAAAGTAGTTTGGAATCCCGAAAGGGATACAAGCTATCCACACTAGTCTACTTAGCCTAGACACCGACGCAATTCCGAACCGGCAGCTGTCCACATACATAATGAGGGCAGGATCCTCTAAGTATTCACGGGAAAACCAGAAGCCTATATCCGAAAATCTATGACCGAAAGCATACAACCGGGAACTCAAAATACCTTCCGGAGAGCTACCACAACAGCAAGCACATATCAAGCTCAAAGAGGCTCTTGATTATCCAAAACCTTCATTGCGAAAGCTATAATTAGCAACACAAAGCGGTCAGAAGCAAAAACATCCGAGACCAAGGAAAAAGGCGGTCGACAAAGGCTCCTGAAGGCCTAACGGACCAACAGCGGAAGGGACTCCAAGTTCTCTATAAATAAGACCCCATGTGTCACATTAGAGAGGACAGAATCTAATTCTTGTTCTCTTCCTCTTAAAACCCAGTATTGAGATCAATTTGAGGATCTTATCGATTTTGTTCATGTACGCAAAGACAAAGGTTAATAAAGAGCAAATCTACACCTACGGTATTTTCTGTGAGTTTATCATTCTAATTCTTAGCTATTGTTCTTACAATTTACTGTTTGCTCCCTATATATGCATGGATTCTTGTCCGAATCTAAACCTATGATCGGAGAATCGCCCCCTTTTTGTCGGCTTAAATCCTTTCTGTAAGCTTAGGTCCTATCTACGAGTTTGGATTTCTTGCTGAGTTTGGTCCTAATACCTAGGGGCAGTGATCTGATTCAAACTCACGAAGGATAAATAACCTATTTCCCCCTTAGGTCCATTCCCATCGACGCGACCTATTTCCGGTGTTGACGAAAAATATCGTTAACAACTATTTCAAGAAGACAATTTGAATATCATTCGTTGAATAAATTGCAAATAGAATTTCAAAAAGAGCTTTCACTTTGGCTCGTACCTTTTCTCTTACCCTTTGAGCACCCAACAGTAGAAAAGCTGGGCTTGCTCGTCAGATGACCGTTTATGGAGTTTTGAAGAAATATGAGCTTGATGTCCAAATTCTTCAACATGAAATTCATTGATGTTGATTGCATTAGTTTGCTTCCTCCTAGATGGCATTAAAAGCATATCTACATTCGTGTTATCTTCTTTTGTGGCTTCAACATTTCCAAACTGTGTTTCTTCGATTCCCCAAATGCTATATCCTAATTGATCATTCAGGTTTCTATTCCACGTCTGAGGAGGGTAAGAAGCCGATCTTCGTTGATGGTCATTAGGAGAGACATACTTTTATTCAAAACTGTAACTTTGCTGAAAAGATGTATGTTGAGAGTAATTTAAATTCTAGGAATTTTGGTACTGATTTGAATTATGTAAGGACTTGTTATAATTTGGAGGTTGGTACGATTGATATCATAATAAGACTGGTAGCGGTTTGAATTTTGTTGCGATTGAAACCGGTTTTGATTTGTTGGTTTGGGATTTGATTATCAGATCGAGGTTGTGAAACTAATTTTCTTTTTTGTTGTTTTAACATTATTGATATTAGGTATTGTTTTTTTTGAAGGGAGTACGAATATTAAAGAATTTTGTGTAATTTGTTAATAATAAATATATGATTCATATGGAAGATGAGGAGGAAAGAAAGGGAGAGAAGAAAGGGAGGGAAACGGTCAAAAGAATGGTCGCCACCGTTAATCGATTAAATTTTAGCCATGACTGTTCCCCTTAGTCGGCTAAGGGACAACGATTATTTTTTTTTACCATTGCCCCAGTAATGGTATAACCGACTTTTTAAAAACTGGTTTTCCTTAGCCGACTAAATAAAAACCGGCTAAGGGCAGGTTGCCCATCAATCATCAATCCTGAATTGAGAACGCCCTTAATGCTAGACAAATTGATAATAAAAGTTTCTGTAACAACTTTTATGTCCTACCACCATGTAAGTCCTTGTGATGATGACGGAGGAACGACAAAAAAAAAAAGGATTGTTAAAGGGACTCCAATATTCGTTAAGGGGGCTTAATTTTAAGGGGACTCCTATTAATTTGCAATTTGTTAACGAGGGATTGTATGTTAATATATATATATATATATATATATATATATATATATATATATATATATAACTAAAATACTCTTGTCCATCTTTCCTACCTATCTCGTGTATTGTTGTAACCTTAACATTTCGCTAAATATAGAATCAAACAACAACAAAGGGAATACAAATTCGGTTTTTGTTTCAACCATCCAATTCCAATTCAATGTTAGGTTTAGTTTACTTACCTGGTCTGATGCCTTTTAATCACCCATGCAACTTTCTTGCGACCCCATTACTTTGACTATATCCATTTTTTATATATTTTTTATCCACCATTAAACTTTTCATTATTAGGGTTTAGGTTTTAAGGTTACATCAATGAGGATTATAGGTAGGGGTGAGAATTATTCGATTAAACCAAATAAACCAACCAAACCAATCTATTTTAGTCGGTTTGGTTCGGTTCTGAAATTAAACCGGTTTATAATCGGCCCGGAAAATTATTAAGTTTGGTTATTGGTTTAACCAAACTTTTACTATATTTTCAAAATTATCAATATTATAATAAATATATTTAGGTTATTTTGGTTATTTAAGTAAATATTAATCATCACCTGTGTCAAAATTAATATTAGAAAGCATAAAAATCATAACTAATAATAATCTAATCAAATATTTATAGTTTATTTTAAATTATAGTGAATATTCCAAATACAAAGTATGAAACATTTTTAGTTCGGTTTAATCGGATAACCAACCGAACCAACCAAACTTAATTTGGTTGGTTTGGTTTCCATTTGTATTGGTTTTAGTTTAGTTTGACAAATTTCATCATCGGATAAACCAAACCAACCAAATGCTCACTCCTAATTATAGGGTTACTATTGGAAATTTTATTAATATGTTTAAAATTATGCTAATTTATTTTAATCTTTTTCAACAATTTTACAATAAATTGAAAATGGTACTCCCTTTAATCAAAAGTAGAATCGCTTTAACAATCAATCAGAAAAAAAAAAAAAAAAAAAAAAAAAAAAAAAAAAAAAAAAAAAAGATAACAATGGAAGAACTGAAGAGGCGTACTGCTTCTGTTATTATGAAAAATACAAAAAATAAAATAAATCTGCCTTCCACTCTTTGTGTTAACTTATTTTTGTTAATTGGATGATTTTCAAAAACCGCATGCATCCTACGCTTGCTTTTTAGACGAAAATCCAAAACTAAAAATAACAAATCAACCGAAGCAAAAATTTTAATTGGAGTTGTGCAGAACTAAAAGGAGAAGAATTGCACATAAGAAAGAAAAAGTCAAAATTACTGTCTAAGTCCACTTCCATCAACAGCAACGGACAGACATACAAGATTGTTAACGGTTCTTACAACTCACTGCGTCGGACATGACGAGAAGAAATAGCTACAAAAGCTAGAACTGAGCTTCTCAAACACCCAGAATATAGATTGAAACAACAATCATGTAACTGCTAGAAAACACAGGTTGCATAGCTATCTCTTTTTAAAGGAAAATTCTCAAAAAAATAAAAGCCATCGATATATTAAACTGAATAAAAGTCATCAATACATTCAATAGACTGTTTTCAGTTCATAAGATGGGCTTCTTGTAATATTGATACATGATCTTACAGTACATCCTACAGAAATGGCATTCATTACCAAATTTGAAAACATTGGATAACCATTACCGCTGAATATCAGTACTCCCATTTACAATCATCCTTTGTCTTCAACTAACTCAATGTCTTGTGATCCTATCTAAGGTAGAAAAGAGATGCCAAAGCAAGAGATACCTCTACTCCTTTGGCAGGAAAACATCTCCGTATGTGAATAAAACCCATGTAGCTAGCTGCCTTCAAAATAAGCTGCTTATCTGGAGGACAAAATTTTGTCCACAGCAACAAAGTGTGGCCAACTCTTTTGGCCATTCTCATCGGTTTTAACCTCCTAAAAACAAGAAAGTTTCTAATCATATCAACTATGAGTCGAAGAAAACAGTAAAAGGTTGATTAAGAAACGGGACTTGGTTTACCATAAACACTCTATATCTATCTACCATTGTGTGCGCGTGTGTATGTGCGTTGAATTGGGCAGTAAAAGAATAATTACCTCGTACTTCTGAACCAACGACGCCCATAGAGATTTGCATTGCCCTGGACTCCGGTTAACCCCTTGTTCAGACAAACTAGATGACACCTCTTCCCAAAGGATCATTCTTCCTTTAACTGCCTGAAATCGATCATCCAACTCTGCCCGTTTTCTAATTAATTTCTTTACCTCTTCAGGCTTCCATTTATTTCTTTTGATGGATTTACGTGTCTCTGCCTTCTGTTTTGTTGTTTTAGTCTCCTCTGTCGGTACCACAAGATCTTCACTGGTATATACATTCTCCTCTGGAACTAAGATACTTTCTGGAGTCGAAAAAAGTGAAGCTGCAACTGTTTCAGGTATGGGCAGCGATTCTTCTTCTTCAGAACCATTATCTACAGAAAATAAACAAAAAAGTGTTTAGTTAGGGATGATGGAATTGAACATCATGTGATAGACGTATCCATGAGTGACATAAGTCATTCAACAATACCGGCAGCTCCTTGGTAAAACATTAGCAATCTAAAGCCGTATATATGTAACCTAAAGGAAAAGAAAACATGCTTTCAAAGGGTTTTCCCTGCTCACAGGGAAACACCAACCTTGATCGTCCCTACTAATGCCTGATTTACTTTAACTGTAACTTGTGCAGTGCAGATTTATTTTAAAAAAAAGGACAATCACAGCGAATCTCCATGCAATTTTATGATAAATGAGTTGCACCGTTAATTATATAGCCAAGGCACCTGATATTAATTTTTCAAATTTTAGAAAAACTTATTAGTTGTTTATTTACATTAGGCTACGTTGGATATTTCATCCTTATTTTGAGATAACATAATCTACACGAGAAAACAAAAAGTAAAATCTAAATTAAAAGGAGCGATGAGCAAATTCAACTGTTAAAGCAACATTATTACCTTCAGATTCTTCCTCTATTGGGTTCTCCATAACAACAGTAGGATTAGTAACTTCGCTGTCGTCATTCCCTAACTTTAAGCCTAAACCCTTAATACCAGCACCTGATGGTTGATTATCTAATGCTAGCCCAATACTGCCAGGAGTTTTATTAGATAATCTTGCTTTAACGTCTTCTGCGAGAACTCCAACTGTATTTTCAACAGCAACTGCAATGACTTCAGGTCTTTTGCTACTGTATTTCCGTACCATTTTTCTTAATACTTCTGATACGATACGTTCCATGTGAGCAAGAGGGCAGTTTACAGGGCAACTTGATAATGAAGCATGAGCAGCTTTATAAAGGGCATCTAAAAGTTTTCCTTTGTCAAGCCACAGACATCTTGTGGTTATCCGTATTTTACCTTTCAATTGTGATGAGCTATTTATTTGTTGTGGTCGCATGATTTCCATACTGAAACATAAAAGGGACCCAACTGAGTAAGATGCATCAACCATTCAAATATTCAAACTGATGCAGAGACCAAATTAACAATAATAGTCATGCCATAAATTGTCAGTTAAAAAAGAAAAAATGATTGTTCAAAATTAATTTGAACTTCCCGCTCTCAAGGAATTGCCAGATTTGTTGCGACTGACAATGATAACCTGTGGCGTTCCCACAATTATGGAAGTAGATTACACCATCCTATTTCCTATAATACTATTTGCATATCAGAGTTTAAGACTTTACCATACAACTATTATACCATCAGATGCGATCCGTAATCTCTCATCAACACAAAGCTCTGCTGAAGTTCCAAATGCTTTGTCCCCATCGTTGTACATTAACTGCCCCAGATAGAGGATAAGCTCATTGCACAAAGATTAAACAAAATGGTTTGTGAGTCAAGGAATACTATTAACCTGCAGCTCCTCCTTTCCTAAAGAAACGAATCCATTAGACAAAACTCTTCTGTTCCTTAAATGGGACACACCGAGCATTTCTCCGTTTTTTATCACCTGCAACAACAAAATCAATTTTTTTACTATTAGTTAGGAGATTAAGCATACAATATGCCAATATGCAAGCCTTTTCATCCAATATTTTAAATACAACCAAAATCAGGGCTTTGCTGCTTTTAAGAATCAACTGTTTTGCACGGATGAAGTCAGTAACATAGCCTTTATGCTATTGAGATGTTGAAGATCAAAGACCAATTCACTGGTCAACCTTAGTTATGTATTTATTTACTACCACTGCTGTTATTTTGTGCAAGCACGGAGTGGAAACACACATTTACTTGTTTGTTGAATGTGATGGTACATCATTGAGCTGGGGTGCAATGTGCTCAGCATTATAACATCAGCATGGGGGTAAATATGGGTGGTCACTACCTAGATACAGGACAATGAAGGATTTGGTATTAAAAAACCAACAAAAAGGGAGCTTTACTGACGTAATTTTTAGTGCATTTATTTGAGTGGTATGGCTTGGACGTATCCAAGGATGTTTCATGATAAATATTGGAGAACATGTTCTATCATACAAGATGATAATGGAAAGTCAAAACAAAAGAAAGCTCCACATGCTCATTGAAAGTGGTGAAATGCAAGTACCTGATCCTACTGGCAATATATTGGTGGCAAGGAAATGAAGCCTTTGAATGACATCTAAACCTACTGGTTGAGGTATTCTACCATTCTTTCTATTCTTTTTACTAGGGAGCACATATGTGTGCACATACATACACGCTCACGTGTGCGTAAACTTTACATGGTTGTATTTTGCTTCTTTTTTTGGTGCCCTTTATAAAGGGTAATGGCTACGTATAGGATGATTTTGTTTATTTGGGGTTTGTTTTTTGTCTGGTTTGGAAAGGGAGGGGGGAGTATGGCGTGGTTCTTGGGGGGGGGGGGGGGGGGGTGAATGTCCAAACTTGATCAAACATCACTTATCCATTTGTTTAATTTCGAACAAACTATTAATGAAGGTATTAGATTATTCCTTGTTGCATTATACAATATTTTCATGATTATGAACAAACTGAATATGTCAATTGCTGTGTTTTATATTTAATAAGGAAGTCATAATACTGCCTTATATTTGCTAGAATAAAATATAACTTTTGGGGTGTAACTATGTAGTTAAAAGGTATATTTGACCACATTCTGCATGTATTTAAAAGAGGCTTTTATTTCTCCCCCAGTTATGCATGTGCTCCTTAATGTCATGTTCGTGAACAAATTCAGTTTGGACAATAAAAAATGACAGGTTTTTGCCCGCATTTTTGCTTGGTGTCTTAGTGATTCAGACAAGCTTCACTCAGATCTTTTTTTGTTCAAACAAGAATAGACATAGGCTATCTTATGAGTTTCTCGGACCTAATAAATATTAGCACAAGAGGCAAGAAACTTCTGCAAAGCAAGATATGTGTTATTCTATCCATAGAGCTACTAAACATTGTTTCTATGTTTTTTTTTCTTCCTCTCACAATTGTCGCAGACAATAATTTAAAAGCTACCCAGTCCCTAATTTGCACACGAGATTACAGGGTACATTAGTAGTGTAGATGCTTCCCTCACCACATATAACAATAACTTCATATATGCTGACAGTAGGTTTAATTTGTTACGAATTTGCATATAAGGACCGGCCATTGATTCATGTAATGATTATACATATATGAAAGGTATGGATTCAGTTTCATCTTTTAAATCAATTTTATTTTTCTCATAATAAGTTTGAAATCCTGATTTCTTCCTAAAAAAGCCAAAAAAAAAAAGGCTTAAATTTTCAGAAGACAACAGTCGAGTATGCATCAAATAAAGCACCAGTGTGCTGTAAAACAAGAAAATGAGCCCTAGGTCAAAATGAAGCAATAAGCTTACAGTTGTGTGCCGAATGCCAGTTGATTTTCCAAGTAATTCATGCTCTTTAAGAAATAGAAGCTCCCCATGAATGGGAAGAAAGTGTTGGGGCTTCACAATCCTGAGAACTTCCTCCTGTGTTATCAGGAACTAATTATCGTCTATGTATAACATAAATTATAGGTTTTAGACTTCATACGTGTGTGTGCGTGTGTGTGCATGCGTGCGCATTTGTCCATCCATATTTGATGAATTTATAACAATATATCACACAACCATAAATAGACGCATGAGTTTCGAAGTTCGATAAGAAAAATAAGCAATTGTGAAGATAAGAACGTACCAGTTCCCCTTGGTATGCATGCCCAGATGTATGAAGGCCTTCTTTTTTTCCCATTATAATTGTTGAACCAATATCTGCTATACGGTTTAGCATTTTCATCACCCTTGTCTCATTTCCAGGAATCACCTATTGGTAAAATCGAAAATAAGTATATGTTGGACACGTCAATTTCAAATGTTATAGTCCAACATCATTATCAAACGACTGATATAAACAGAGGTAATATTACCTAGAAATATTGAAAAAATTTAGGCGGTAATTTGATCCAAAAACGTATTAAAACAACAGGAAAAATAAGGTAAACACTAAAACAAGTACGACAGTTAGATCACCCACTCTAATTTGTTAAGTAGTAAATTGAGATATTTGATAATAGTACTAGCTAAGCAAATAAATTCAGATAATCTTTACATAAATTCCCAGTTTAGGAGCCTATGTTGCCAAATAAAATTTAATATAATTGTGTTTCCGTATGTAATATATGTACCCTTAACACAACAAATTTCAGGGTAAATGTTCCAAACAATGCAGAGAATCGTAATTTGTTGGATGCTAATTGCACAATCATGTGTTTATACATTTATTTTCAATTAAGGAGACGGATGAAGTTGGGAAGTTGATCTTGCAAGATTCAAGCTGAATACTGATCATAGTAGTAAAGGCGCTAAGGTGCAAAAAGGCGCAAGCAATGAGCCTGGGGCTTTTTTGAGCCTTGGGCTGTTTTGTGTGCCTTTTATATGAGTTTGATCTGCTATTTTACTAACTACAAATTAATTTTTAAACCATATTTTATAATCCATTCAATTATTTACATATTTTATTAATAAGATTTAAATTTTTAAACCATATTTTATAATTTGTTGAACAATTAAATATTTTATTTAACTATTTATAAACAAAATTTTGAATTTAGCAAAAAAAAAAAACTCCTCAATCTGCAAAAAGGCGCAAGCCTTGAGCCTTTGGCTTTTCTGCGCGCGCCATTGTTATCACGTCGACGACTAGTCAACTAGTCGCTCGAGAAGATTCGACGATGGTCGACTTTTCCATTTCAACGATATTGGGCTTAACCGGCCCAGAAAACCCTAAATCGACATCGAGAAAACAAAAATACTCATCGTCGCATAACAGATCAGATCGATATCGCACATCGATTAAAAAAAAAACTAATTGCTTCTCGTCCACCTCGTCGTTGCTCCTCGCCGCTGCTCCTCCGCGCACTTCTTCACTGCCAGCCCCAGGTATGTAACCGACTTGTTTTTAATTATATTATAACCTAATTAATAATTAACTGATTTGTTTTTAGTTATATATGCAGCAGTTGAAAAGGAGATGAAGATGATATTGAGATAGATGATTTTGCTTGAGTTCATACTCATTTTATGATCTATTATGGATATTATGGGTATTATTATGTTGTGACTAGAATCTATTACGGATGTTTGTTGAATTTTAACCTATTATTATATTATCTTTGTTGAATTTGAACTTATTATAAATTTATAATTATATCTAATTATATTATATATTTAAGTCTAATAAATATATGTATATAAAAGACTTGTCGGCTAGTCACGACTAGTCGGGCGATTTGTCGACTAGTCTTCTAGACGGTAGTGGCTCGACTTGGCGTCGTAATAACCTTGGCTCACGCCTTGATAACTATGATACTGATGGAATACTGAAACTTCGTTTAGCTTTAAAGTGAATACTAACTGCTATATTTGGATAAAACTGTTCTTTTAAGAGAAACGTTCAACAAATATAAGTAAAATGATTAAACACCCATAGCTTTGCACAAAGTGATTTCAAAAACTAAGAACCAGTTTGGTTTCATTCTGAGTTTTGTGTTCAGCGTTTTCAACATGCATCACAAAATGTGAGGAAAGCAGAAGAGAAGCTTTAAAATTCCAAGTCATTAAACTCATTACGACTAGTGTTATCAATGAATGCTTTCGAATGTGGATAGTGTCATATCCGCATTGGCATCCGAAATTATTTTCAGATATTACGCTGATACGAACGCATATCGGATAATTATTCGATCGCCAACGATCAATAAATTAAGAAAGATAAATGGAAATTTTTAGTTTAACATAGTTTTTTTTTTTTCAATCCTGCTGATTATTAAAATGCTAAAAGTAAATAAATATGATGATGATAAGTAGTTTTGGGCAATTAATATGTGTTCATTGTGTACAATATAGACTAACAATTCAAGAAAATAATAAAATACACAATTTATACTATAATCACAAAAAAAACGAACAAATAATTTTCAAATGTGTATGTGTCTATATCTACATCCATTCTTTTGGATATTGGATATTTATCCGCTTTTCGAATTCGGATGCGGAAATTTCGTATTTTACAGGTATTCATTGCAAGCCATAATTACGACGATGAATCTTCGGTGGAGAGGATGGATTTTTTTACATACCATTGTTATTTCATGGAACACGGAAAATAAATTGAATTAGTAGTATAATCATAGTTGTCAAGGCAAAAAAGGCCCAGGCCCTCGTGCAGGGCTGTTTTGGACGTCTTGAATGACATTTTTTTAGTTCTCAGCTTAAAAAATTGTATTTAAAAAACGCAATAGAATATCATTTTTGGTTTAAAAATGGCGTATAAAAGCAATATTAGAACAAAACATCATACAGTTAACATAAATCAAACTAAGAAGGCACAAAGTCATTCAACTCAAGTCTACAAACAAAAAAATACTTAAAATGTAGAATTACAAACAACATTACGTAAATTTTTAAATAGAGTTTTAAACTTTCATAAACTAGATTTTTTTTTTTTTTTGGGATAGTTTGACCAAAGAAATCCACGGTTTTTTCTTTTCAAGAGGTCGACAAAAGAAAAGTAGTGTTTTATTAGAGAATATGCTTCAAATTAACAGCCAAACGAGCACGTTTTTCTTACCATACTGGATTTCGGGCTCCCACTGGATCAAATGCTGAAAATTTCAATTTCTACTCAAATGGTGCAAAAGGCTATTTTTGTCGCTTCACAAGGCGGGCGCCTTGGAGCCTTTGAGGCTTTTTTGGCGCCTCGAGCATCGTAGGCGCGTTGGAAGGTAAAAAAAAAACCCTAGGCTGATGCCTAGGGCTTTTTAGACCCTAGGTAAGGGTTTTGATAACAAAGAGTATAATGTCATTTTCAAAATTGCTTGCGTTACAAAAATACATGTATCCTACAAAAATAAACGCTCGTGTTGGACTTAATTCAAAAGGTGTTTTTTAAGTGAACAAAACACATAATGAACATGCTCTAACAAACCACACTAAGCAACGGATAACAAGCCCCATTAAATTTGTGGAACATGAAAGTGATTACAACAAAAGATGTTAACTGAATGTAATACGAGGTTGTCATGCATATAGAGATTTAAATCTTGTCCATCTCGCCTCAAATTTATTTTGTACTTGGAAATGTTGAAATTTCAAATCTTGACATTCATCTTGTCCAAGGTATTAAAATCTAAACCAAAATCTGGATCAGATGTCAAACTGGGATTTTACTCTCTTTTTTTCCTTCTCTTTTGACGTAATTTTTTTAGTTTCTTACACAATTCAAACAAATTTATCATACCAATTATTACTTGATAGTTCAATTAGTTCCAGTTTTTATTAGTGATACATTGGAACCGTAATTACGAAAGGTGCACTACGATGTGCGTGCCATGCTGTAAGGCATGAGCCACGCTGTAAGGCGCGATGCAGCATTTCCGCATTTTTTTCCAATATGGCACGACACGCATAAAACAACGCATCGAATGATGCAAATGACATGCGGTGCAAAATGGTGCGCTTTTCCATTATTTTATTATTATATTTTTTACTTCTTTTAAAATTATTTTCCATTTCCAATCACCAACAACGGTTAATATATTATTAAAAAAAATTATACAATGATATGATTACACTTCGAACTAATCTCCAACAAATTTTAAACAATTTATTTATATTATTGACGCATCGATTTGATGTGGAGCCTTGGCGCAACGGTTAGGTCACCTGAATTGCGATCTAGATACCCAGGTTCGAGTTTGGAACAGCCTTGTCGCAATGTGACAGAAAGACCGCGTACAATCGACCTCGCCAGAATCTGCTATCGTGCGCTTGTGCACTAGGTTCCAACTTATTGACTCATCGATAAACGATGGGAAATTATAACCAAAACCCACAAGTTTGGATCATACCTATTTGAACCTGACTTAAACTTGATAAATCGCAGTTCGGACATAGTCGATTAAAATTAATTTGAACAGTTTGACCTAATCCTAAACAACAAAGGGAGAAAATATACACATTTTAAGCATTATTACACAATTAGATTTTAACCAACCCAATCCAAATCGAACTTTGGGTCATGTCGAAGTTCTAAAATATGAGTTATACTCGATAAAATCCAACCCGACTAGAATCGAGACAAGACGGGCCGGCTCAAATTCAACCCGACGTGTCTAATTATTACCATGTACTAAACAAATAATCTCGTCGCATTCTACAAATTCTGAATTATTTATTCTAATTATTATAGCACTGAACAAATGGTCATGAATGGATGTTTTTATAAATCTCCAACGAACTTCGAACTAGCCGTTCCCACCACAGTCGCCCTGAATAAATTATCAATCGATATAAGACAGACAAAGAAGATGTTGAATCTTATGAATCCAATTATGCAAATATTTATTTTAAAAAATATGATTGCTAAATCAAATTCAGATTTGTAGTTCATTTGTAATATGTATTACTATTTTGGGTTTTGGATTATTATGCTTGAACGGCGGATGTGCAAAAAGTTATAGCAGGGATAAAGCGTGAAAATAGCAAGATATAGCGGATGAGTTTAAAATAACATATAAAACTCGTATTTAATACTTTTATAAGTATACAAGTGATAAATAAATGGAAAATTAACATTCAGTTTAATTATAATTAGTACATTCTTAATTTTAAATAAAAGCATGTGCAAATATATGTAAATAAATGTAAACTATTATTTAGTTTGATTAAATTTAATAAAATATTATAGTATTTTCTATTCTAAAAAATATATGTCAAAAAATTCATTTAAAATACTAATTTTATAATGTAAAAATGTTCGTTTTCAATTCATTTCTTTTATAGAAGATAGAGCGGAAATAGCGGAATATAGCTGAAATAATGGGATATTTAAGGAATATTGGAATCAGGAAAATAATCACAAAGACAAAATTAAGGGCTTTTTTATTCATAAGGGCAACCCACTAAAATTTTACTCAGAAGGACAATACACTAATACAATTTAATTTCCTAAATCACGTGCTCCGTTTCTTCCCCGTCGCTTCTATCTCGCGTGCTTTTTTTCCTCGTTCAATTTTTCTCCAGCGCGAATTTCACTCCATGATTTGATTTTCAAACATCTCTCTTGTTCGATCATCTTCAGAATCGTTCGAGCTCCTCAATTTATTTGATTTGCCCTAATTTTATTGTGTGAAAAACTTCGTCGATTCATAAGGACACGCGAATTTTGATTCGGTAGGCTGTAAAGATGATCTCGTGATTTTGATTTTGTGAATTCATCGTAGAAAATCGACCGAGAGATAGGAGCGACGAAGATGAACGACGGAAGTTACTTTTTTGGATGGTGAATTTAGTAGCAGTTCGTAGGTATCATTTTTTTATTTTTTAAGGTATCATTTTTCTTGTAATAACAGTGTTATGCTTCTGTTTTAATTTATTTTCTAGATATATTAGTTTTGTACTTGTACTGCTGCATTAACTTTGCAACTCAGTCGAAATTATGTCACTTTAATCAATCAAAGTGGGATGTAAACATTTTTATTCATTAGTTTTAATTTAAAATATTAAAGCAGTTTTTAGGCATCATTTTTATAATTTTTTTAGGTATCATTTTTATTTTTTCTAGTTGAATTTACATCATACCAGTTTTTAGGTATTATTTTTATATTTTTTTAGGTATCATCTTTATTTTTTCTAATTGAATTTACATCATAGCACTTTTTAGGTAACATTTTTATACATTTTTAGGTATCAGTTTTATATTTTCAACATGAATGTACATCATAGCAGCTTTTAATTATCATTTTTATATTATTTTTTAGGTATCATCTTTATTTTTTCTAGTTGAATTTACATCATGGCAGTTTTTAGGTATCATTTTTATATTTTTTTAGGTATCATTTTTATTTTTTCTAGTTGAATTTACATCATACCAGTTTTTATGTATCATTTTTATATATTTTTAGGTATCAGTTTTATATTTTCAACATGAGTGTACATCATAGCAGTTTTTAGGTATCATTTTTATATTTCTTTTAGGTATCAATTTTGTATTTTCTAGTTGAATTTCCAGTATTATGTTGGTATAAGTTTTGATTGTGTATGAAATACTTGCAGATACTGCATGTTGCTGGAGATTACTTGGATTCAAGACTGGATTGCGTACAAGTAAATGCATGAATGCATGCTTGGAATGGGAAGCAGTGTTCTATGTACTTAGATTGTGTAGGAAAAAAAAGTATTCCATTAAATCAGTTATGTATCATTGTAGGTATCATATGATACAAGTGGGTATTATTGTGTATTACGGAGAATAATCTCATTTTGTGACAATTAAATTGAATTGATTGCTATTATTTTTTTAATCAGTATGTATTATTGCAAATAAATATTATTTTTGTGAGATTTGAATTGAGTAGGTGGGTTTAATTTTTTTATCAGTGGTTATCAGTTAGAAATGTTTTAAAACGCAAAAGGCGTACACGAGGCGTTTTTGGGTCCGTGAGGCGAGGCGTAAGCCTTTCAGGTAAAAAAAAAGCGCAACACATAACTTAATTTTTAATATGGAATAACATTAAGCGTCAAATACTAAGTAAAACCCATAAAGCATTCGAAGCAATTCAAACAAAATACAATCATTCTTGCACATTTAATATAAAATGCAAAAGATCAAATGATATCTTCCTCCTCATGCAAAATATTCAAATTTTGATTTCTTAAAACTATTTGAAGATTACATCAAACTGCAATTTTGATATGTTCCATCAATTCAAATCGATTTGCAAAATTTATTTCGAGATATAACAAAGTTTATTGAAAAACATTCTTTAAATAACAATAAGAAAATTCATTATATTGCTCATGATCATTATTTCATAAACAATTTTACTTGATTGTGCCGATATTGAAATTGAAAAGTAAAAAATGCTAATTTTTATTTTTTTAAATTTTGTCTTTTTTTATTTCTATTAAATAAGTAAAGTTCAATGACATTTATTTGTGTCAATATCTGCAACTAAAGATTCAATGGTTTTTAAGTCATATGCCTCAGCTGTTTGAGGCGTGCGAGGCGTAAGCTTTACGTGCTTTGTATGCCTCAAGTTATTGAGGCGTAAGCTTTAGAGGTAAAAAGCCTTTTGGAATAAGCCTCAAGGCGTTTTATCTCTTATTTCCTCGAGGCAAGCCTTGAGGCGAGCCTCGAGGCGGGTTTTTTAAAACAATGGTTAGAATTAATGTTGTGTATCAAAAAAAAAGTCATTTGCCAAAGCAAACAACACAAATCTACCTAAAAGCTGCTATGATGTAAATTCAACTAGAAAATATAAAACTGATAAGTAAAAAAATATAAAAATGATACTTAAAAACTGCTACAATGTAAATTCAACTAGAAAATATAAAACTGATACCTTAAAAATATAAAAATGATAACTAAAAACTGCTTTAATATTTTAACGACAAAAGTGATACAGAAAATTTTTGAATCACAATTTGGTTGTTTAAAATGAAATAAATTCGTTTGAGTAGCAAAACTGATGTAGTAGTACAAGAACAAAATTAATACGACAACAAGAAGTAATTACAAAAAAACATAGCACAGTGAATACAGTAAAAATGATACCTAGAAACTAATGTATTGTTTTAAAAAAAAAAAGTAAAACAAAAATTACTTACATCACAGTTTGGTTCATTATAACGAAATAATTTCGACTGTAATACATAGATAGTGCAACAATACAACTACAAAATAAATACAACATTAAAAACATAACAAACAAATATAAAACAGTGTTAAATAAACAAAAATGATACCTAAAAAAAATTATAAAAATGATACCCACACGCTGAAAAGTTGAACATTAAAATTGCAAAACCAAAAAAATCACGAATCACCTTGCGAAATAACCCTAAAACTAATCGGCAGAAATTATCATTAAATTATAATGATTATAGCACCAAATAAAAATTCAATCGAGATTGATTTTTGAGATCGATTTCGTGCACTAAATTCTGTTGTTTCGATTGATGATTGAGATTCGACTGTAAGATATAGGCGGATTTGATTTGATTCGATTTCCGGTTGAGATGGTTTCATTAATTTTGATTTGCTGATTTCGTGGAAGAAGAAATCGGAGAAGAGAAAAAGGAGCGGAAGAAGAAATCAGAGAGGAGAGAAAGGACGACGGAGATTTTTAGGGTTATGTCCTTTTGGATAAAATTTTAAACGCGTGTCCTTATGGATAAAATATTAATATTGTTTGTCCTTCTAAATTAATTACCCTATTGGAATATAGCAGGGCTTAAAGCGGAAAGACTATTTCAGAGGTTATTTGAAAATAACATAGCGGTAGAAATTCGTTATACGATATAGCAGGGATATGGCGAGACAATAGCGGGGCATAAACTGCACAGTGCTTGAAATCTTATGCTTATTGTATAATACTTAATGATGTTTTTTGCAAATTGTCAAAAAATATGTATCAAGGTTGTCAAAATGAGATTCAAATCGTAAATCGAAAATAGTGGATTTAAAAGATCCATTCTTTAAGGTTCGTATACACTTTAAAATTGACATTTAACTCTGAGCTTCTACATTTAAACCTAAAATTCATATTATTTTTTTACTTGTTCCACTTGTATTTTATTAAGAAAAACTTGGAATTTGAGTTATAGACTAAAATAAATACATTGAATGTACCAATATGTATTGAATGAAAGTGGTTTTAACTGATCTGAATCGAAATATAAATCATATCGTAAAGGGAGAGACTCGATTTGAAATGGGATTTAAACCGTAGAATTTAAAAAAAAAAAAAAAAATTGACAACAATAATATGTATTACATATACGTTAAAGTCAAATTAGATTAAACATTCCAAATCAACTTTTATAGATATTAAATTTATTAAAAATATTCGAATATGCGCAGCATATTAGAAAGACGTGTCATCTGACGCGTCGTGCGCCAAGGCTCTAAGGAGGCTCTGCGTCTTTTTACACCGTGCGCCATTAATAACTATGGTCAGAACAAACAATTTCATATGTTCTTCCCCTTTGTTAACATTTAAATGAGAAGTCGTTAGTAGTATCAAATTAATTAAGCTATTACATTCATCTAAAACAAAAAACAAAACAAAAAACAAAAAAAACCTTCTTCTAATGCAGCTACCATCTTTGTATGCAAAGTAAGAATGTTGCCATTCTTCACTAAAAACAATTAATAAAAATCTTCAAAAAGTATCAATTTAAGCTCATAAGTTACTACGAGATAATCCCAACAGTTATTTCAACATCTGGGATCTACATCCGATATACACTTATCTCATCCAAGATTTCACCCGTTACGAGATATTATTTGTGCAAACCTCGAGAGAAGGTATAACTAGAATCTAGGATTTGAAGCCTAGTAACTTAAAACACAAATCTTCACCAAATCTTGCTGAATAAAATTTTGCAGATTGAGATTTTAGTACTCAATTTACAATGCAGTTTCAGTAGTAACATGAATTGATATAGGTTGTTTACCTTGGCTGAATATAAAATTATATCTTCCTTGTTCAGTTTCAGAGAATGACTGCTCCCAAATGATGCAAGATTTAAAGCAGCTCGAGGTTCTGCCTGACACACAAAATTGATCATGGTCAAAATTTAATTTAAATTGTTCACATCAAGCAGGAAATGCTCTCTGCATCACATATTATCTTACTTGAGAACCAGTTGTCACAATCAACAGATCTTTGGGAGCATAGGCATCTATATCCTCCACTTTCACCTTTGGAAATAAAAGAAATCATGAGTTTAAGTAATTAAAGATCTTATGGCACTTAACAATACATGGATATAACATCCTTATGTGATATCTTACGGTACCGCACTGACCTAAATTCAAGATAAATATAGTACTACAACCAACCTTTGTGTCATATCTCGAGTATCTCAAGAGTACTAATTTTTGCCTTATACTGCTTTGAATGATATCCAAGCAATACCAAGACATTTGAACATCAATTATATACAAGACCATCAACTATTCGGTTTTTAAAATAAACCATTCAAATTTTAAGGTCAAAGTACAACTAGTGTATGGACTAAAAAATAAAATATGTGAAATACACTAAAAATGACTATAAATTATGAGTTTGGATTTAATGAATCATAAAGTTTGTGTTATTTTATCATCAGTGATAAGCATCAAAGTTATTGTCTTTATTAAAGAATTATAACCAATAGAAATGTCCAAACTCTTGAGCATAATTGTAACAAATGTCTAAACTCTTGAGCACAATTGAAACAAAAAAATTATGCAAATTAAATTTAACGATGACTTCTTCAAGTAATTGTTAATTCATTTGCTTGTTGGTGGTTGTCTTTTCGATTTCTGGCTTAGAAACTTCTTTTCTGAAGATTCTAGCCTGCCACAGTTTCATCATTATCGGCATACAACTACATATGACCAAGTTAGGTGATTTGAACATTATTCCCAGCATGAAAGTTACAAGCATCCTCAGATTGCTCAAGAGCATAAATATATATACGAGCATTATATGTTACATGTTTTGCGCGTAAATTTCGTTTTTAGAAACTGTATATGTTTAATGTAATTTAAAATAAAATAATTTACACGAATATTTAGCAATATTTTTGCGTTGAAATCGTGTAAAATTAGTTTGAACTTTCATTTCTAAAGATATCTAATTTTATTTATTAGTTTTAATTTTTATTTATGTTGTTCATTAATAAAGAATGATGATGCAAAGAATATCTAACAATCATATTTTTAATTGATATTAAGATTTGTTAATATGTGTAGAAAAGCAGTTTGAATTTGCAAAAAGGTTTAATTATTAGATCTTATTTTTAAGTAATATATAAAAATTAAAATATGCAAGGCAATTTTTGGAAGTTTGCGGTTGGACCAAAAGTATGCGCTTTCGAAACAACTATTAATTAAAACACACGCGCGCGCACGCACGTGCACATGCACACACGTACACACATATACATACATGTATATATATATATATATATATATATAGAGAGAGAGAGAGAGAGACTATTTGATGTAGCGGTCAAGCGCATTATTTAGCGGGGATATAATTAGATCTAAAGTTTTAAACAGATGTGTCAGTGTTACTATTTGATGCTACACCAACTAAACAAGACAAACTCTGAAACATAATGAGTTATGTTGTGGAAAAACAATGTACCAAGGTCGAAGGATCAATTGGAGCTTTTCCATCCTTAAAAGCGGCATCAAGATAGGTTCTTAGTGACATGCCAACGAAAACCTGTTTCAGCAAAATAAAGTGAAGATTTACGCCAATACAAGAAATGCAAATCAAACATAAGTGCTCTTTTTTTGAATTTGACAAATAAACGTGTCGATGGAAAGAGTGGCACATCTTACCAATTTGCGACCAGTTAAATCAGCAGCAGCTTTCACACTTCCAAGTCGATGTATATTAGAAGCAAACTGCGTAGTGATAACTCTACCCTTTGCTTCTGAAATACGACGTAGTAAAGAATCTCTTACCACAGACTCACTAACAGATCGTCCAGGTGAAAGAATATTTGTTGAGTCACTCATCATCTAAGCATTCAATAATAAAATATTTCAATTATGAGAACTGGGCAAAGAGTTTATAGGAGTAATATAAATGACAACGAATACCATGGAAGAAAACATACTAAAGTCACCCCTTCTTTTGACAATGCTTCTAAAGCTTCACGGTCAAATATTTTCCCATCAACAGGTGATTCATCAATCTGTGAAAGAAGAAAACTGTTTTTATGGACTTAAAAAGTGTAGTGCTTCAAGCATAGAACAACATGAAATGCACAATGATGTTTACCTTCCAATCACCTGTGTGAAGAATTGTACCATCACTACACCGTAGAACTAAACCACAACAATCGGGAATAGAATGAGTCACGCGAATGGGCTCTACTTCAAATGGCCCAGCAAGAAACTTTCTTCTAACATTAAACGTCTTAAATCTTGATGTAGCAAAAATTCCAAACTCTTTTAAACGTTTTTTGATAAGCTGTTGTTTAAGTAAAATTACACCCCAAAAAAGGGGGGAAATCAATACTTAATGCTATAGATCCTAAAATAGCAAAGTAAAAGATTGGCTGCTTTTGACAAATTTCGAAACATACCTCCATTGTGAATGAGGAAGCAAAGATGGGAGTATGGGGATCCAAAGCTGGAATGACCTGATAATATGGAGAAAAAAGCAACAGGTTAAACTAAGAATGAGACAGAAAGTTCATCAAACAGCAGTATATATATTCAAAATTATAGTTTGCCAATAAGAAAAAAAAATACAGTAACGTTAATTGTTGGGGTACCGCTTGGTTATTTCATATCAGCATACCACATAGTAAGTCAGAGATCGTGTTGCACAGACACCTTTCAAATAGAGTAGTAAAATAAGCGAGCCCCAGTTTACATTTTAAAATTGTAACTTTAATTAATGCTCATTTTCTTTACTTAAATCCATCAATCAGGACCTCCAGGAGTCTGACTTTTAAGAGCTTGGCTCCTAAGAACAGATTAAATCTGAAAATGAAATCCATCTACGAATTGCCTAGTTCAACAAAAGTTTCAGACCAAACAAGAAAAGAAAGAAAAAAAAAGATGCGAAAGTAAATAATCCAGAACCCTAACATATATAGAAATGTGTGTATCATAAACTATAAAGTCTTTCAACAAAACAGATTACACTGTGCACATAGAGGGAGCATGCGATTTGGTGTTGATAGGTGAGATTTTTGTGTGTGTGTTTGTTGGTGGTGGTAGTGGCTAGTGGGAGGGGGATGTTGGTTGATTATTTTGTTATACTGTCTCCAAAACTACAAAGGAACGATTCATTGCAAGTAACATTGGGTTTCGAGATGACTTTATACACTAAATCAAAAGTTAGATCCAATAAAAATAATGGAAACTCTTTACCCAAGGCAATGCACCAATGTGATCCTCATGACCATGCGTGATTACAACTGCTTCAATCTTGTGGCTCCATCTTTTAATGAACGTTGTGTCTGGTATGATTTTCTGAATCCCTAATTCATCATAACTAGCATATAACAGCCACGGTCAATAAATAAAAAATAAAAAAACTTAAGTGCTTTGGATAGAAAGGTCTTAACCCTAAATTATGCTCTCTGTGACACCATGGAATACTGCAATGTGGCGACCTTTATAAGGGTTCTCCCCTGCTTAATATGGAAATTTAAATATGCCTAGGTTTCTAAATGCATCCTAATGCCCTTGGGCGCTGATGGGCTCCAATGGGTGTTGGATGCAGGTGGACATATCAGTTTTTAATTTCTGCATTATATTTTGAACATAAATAATTTCACACGTTTGTGCGTTTATTTTATTTTTTTTGTTAGCTCTTTCTATATTTTGTTTGTGTTTATTTTTTTAACCTGTTTTTGATATGCTACATGGTGATTGTGCGCTGTTAAAATTTATGTAGCTACATAACTGAATATTGAAATTATAAAAGCCCGCCCAATTTATTACTTAACGCCAAGCACCGAAGCACGTCCGAGCTTTTATTTAGACTTTAATGGCATTCTTGATTAAAATATCTCACTCCTTAGGGGAGAAAAAAAACTGAAGGTGCATGCTGCGTGGAAGCAAACATGGGAAAAAGAAAGGGAAAAACATTTGAACAAAGAACTGTGTCACAATAGTGATTGCTATTTCCTGTGCATCTTCGAAATCATTGTCAGATTAAGTCATCGGTTGTTTGTATCATCAATTAAGTACATAAGAGTATCAAAACCACATTAATAACTAACTACTAAAGCAAGTAAAGTTTTCCATTCGATATCATGTCAAAATTGAAATCACAATTGTGTTCATACATGGACCTGGAATAATTTGTACGTGCCAATCCATGCCATATAGAATTAGCTACAAAATGAGGTACACATGAAGATTCATCGCCCGCAACCTCGAATTTGGACACTTGCACTACCTTGCCATGTTGGCAGTTCTTGCTCCAGATCTCCTCACATACATTTGTTCATGAGCACATATCAAATTTATGGTACTTGGTTCAAAACATGCGGCTTAGTTTTCAAGACAAGTGAAAACACACGATTTTGAGATGTCGTGTACATCACTATAAAATCCGTGTCACTCGGCTAGACAACAAGTATTTGATAGCTCGGAAAAACGAGGGGATTTTTTAACGTACATGAGGCTCGTATCCATGATGATCGGGTCTCGGGTTGACAATCCCACACCTTAAATTTATATCATATGTTATTCGATTTTCACGTGTGTGCTGTCGGCGTGCTCGAAAAATAACAATCAATTTTCCCATCATTTTCCATATTGTAAATCATATAGTTTGCTCCTCTATCATGAAACAAAGTTGTGGCCCGGCAAATTTATCTGCTGAATGACGCTGGTTTTTGTCCTGTTTTGATACGCATAACACGGGTTATTCTTGTTTTATCAAACGTGATTCGCTCAGGTCTATTACTAAGTTTAAAATTTTACTTCATCTTCTGCTCCATTTTTCAATATAGAAGATAAAGAATCGAATATATTTTAAGCAAAAAGAAAAACCAAATTTCGATGAGCGAAACTAAGTTATTGCGAAAACAAAACACAACATTTAAATTCAGCCAACATCTCCTACCACTCAGTACATTTTTGTTACACGCATGTTTAGCAAAAAAAATGTACGAAGACTCAACACTAATCAGTTCACCACATTGATGCTTAGCAATTAGCATCCACCCTAAACAACTTAGAAGTCAGATGCAATATACACAATAGCTGACACGTAAAATAAAATAAAAAATGGATAGGATTATTATGTTATATAACAAAACCTAAGCAAGCTAAATCTTCAACACTTATATGATATCATGGTAGTATATTTTTAAGTTTTGTTACTGATTTAATAATGGCTTAAACATGCTCAGTCACGGAAGACGAGGGATCCATAGCACATTCATCTTTAAACGATCTGTACTCTTAACACCTACCACTGAATTAGATAAGTAATGGATAAACAAGATCTAGTGTAATAAAGAGAAAACAACAAAATATGACAGAATGGTATTAGTTTCAAATTTTGATACTTCTCCTGTAGAAATACATAGTGACATGCTTATATTTATAAAAAATAATATATGTACTATACATAAAAAAATGTTGACGTAATTGATTCCTATTGTTTTTTCCACGTTGTTTCTGCTAAAGCAGATTGGTATTGACAAAGGTATCATACCTTTTCTTGAGACTATTTAGCTTGTTGAGCCACTTTTGTGTTATTATGTTTGATTTGTTATCTTTACTTGAATCTTTCATATTTTGTTGTTTGTTATTGTTTCCTTTTACATTTGAAGAACGGAATCGAGTCGTGCTGATTACCAACAAAAAAGGGATAGGAATAGCTAAAATTTGGGGACACCAACTAAAATTTTGATTCATGGTGTATACTATGTTATCAAAGCCCTCGCTTAGGCAGGCCTAGGCTCCAAAAAACCCTAGTCCCCAGTTTGGGGCTTTTTTACCTTCTAAGGCGCCTACGATGCATGAGACACAAAAAAAGCTCTAAAGGCGCCAAGGCGCTGGCCTTGTGAAGCGCCCCTTCTGTAACATTTGAATAAAAAAATTAGCATTTGGCCCAATAGGAGCCCAAAATCCAACATGGTTAGAAAAATGTGATTGATTGGCTGTTGATTTAGAGCGTATTTAGTAAAAAAAAACACTGCTTTTCTTTTCGAAAAGCAAAAAACAAAAAAAAACAAAAAAAAAAAAAACCCAATTTTTAAGACTTTACGTGATGTTGTTTGTAATTTCTATATTTCAATTATTGTATTGCTTATAGACTTGAGTTTGAATGACATTATACATTCTCAGTTTGATTTATGTTAATTGTATGAAGTTTTGTTCTAATATTCCTTTTATATGCCCTCACTGAAACAAAAATTGTGTTTTACTGTGTTTTTTAAATGCAGTTTTTTAGTTGAAAACTGAAGAAGAAAATGTCATTCAAGGCGCCCAAAAAAACCCTAAGTGCAAAAAAGCGCTAGACGAGGGCCTGGTGCTTTTTCGCCTTGACAATTATGGATATATATGGAAAGATCCATGATCCCCAAATTCTAGCAGCCCTCATATATTTTGAGCTGTACATTTTGAATGTTATGAAATGATGATGATATATTCACATAATTCTTCATACCGCTTCCACGATTATTTGGCTCATTTGAATTGTCCTAGTACAATGAGATTGTATGTCATGGTTAAAATCAATGTACTAACAGCTCGTAACTAGTTATAATTTTGAAGGGCTACCATGGGTCAAAATAACTTCAATTTTTGCATACATGATACATACATAACATGTATCAGATATCCTCAAAATTTTGCAACATTATGAAAGAAGTGTGTTGTTAAATAAAAGAGAGTGCCAAATGAGTGATACGAAATGGGTGCCACGAATCTTTCCTCATTACACACAAACACGCGCGCGTGTGTGTGTGTATGCTTTGAGGTTTCGAACAAAACGTTGATATTTGGGTCGTTCCATTTCGGTTTCAATGGGGATCGAAACCAAATCAAATCAAAATTTTGTTTCACTAAAAAATTTAATATATATACACACACACATGTACATATAAACGTAGACATATATATGTCTATATGTTTATGTATATCTAAAGTATAAACATAGACATATATATATGTGTGTGTATATATATATATAAACATAGACCAAAATGTATATATATATATGTATATATATGTGTGTGTGTGTATGTATATCTGCTTCGAGGTTTAGACCAAAATGTCAAGACTTGGATCCTTCCACTACGGTTTCAATGGGGACCGAAATCAAATCAAACTAAAATTTCATTTCAATAAAATATCTATTAAAATTCAAATTTGATAAAGAAATTTTAAAAGAAAAATCAGATTTAAAATCAAAATTTTAACTTCGAAAACAAATATGATGAAATATGAAAGCGAGGGCGACTAGCAAACCTAATTAGGTCATTCTGATCTAGTTAAGACAGTAAAAAATGAATACTGTAACTTAAAAAAATGACTACAAAGTAAAGAATAAATATTTATTGGGAAAGGCTATTGAGACACAAAATTAAACACAAAGTTAGAGACACAAAGTTTGGACCGTTGAATTTGTTTGGCTTTATATGGATGGTGGAATTTACGTGGAAATCTAGTGTTTGAGATTTATTGTGTTCAATTTTGTGTCACATTTTTGTGTTTAAGTAGAGTTTCACATATTTATTAGTGTTATAACTATTTATAATTAATCAATGTTGTCAGTTCCTATCTTTTTTTTTAATTAAGATAAAAACGCACATTTTGGCCTAATAAATAAAACACATATTTGTGTAATTTTATGAAAAGTAAACAACGAAATCTGAAATCAAAATTCTGAATTTCACAGGTCAAATCGAAACTCGTTAAACTGGGATCTCAAGCTTTGATATAAATACATATAGAGTGAGAGACACACATACAGATGCATGTGTCCACGCACACGCGTGCATATATTATCCTAACTCGATATCTATGAGATTTTAAAATTATTAGGAGATCATTTAGGAATGAGGATTTCTAATGTGCACACAAACGATTAATAATAGTTAGCAGACATAAGAGCAGTAAAATAAAATGTGATATGATGACTGTCATTTTACTAGTAGACAGCTCGCTTAGAAACACAAATAAGTGAACTGGATCGAGTTGCCCTTCAGTGAGAAAAGATATGCATGTTAGTTCTCTTATAACCTTGTAATAAAGTCATATAAGCATATCCGTAAAATATCTGAAGACTTTGTTGGGTGGCAAAAAATTCCAAGGAATCAAAGTAGCTTAACACAGAGAATAGCCGGCATGTGACTCACCTCTAAAGACATAGACTGTTTGCAAAATTCTAAGGAACCAAAGCAGTTCTAGCATAAAATATAGCCAGCATGCCACGTAAATCTAAAGTTCGCTAGATGATACTTTTTGTAAAATTCTAAGGAAAATGAAGTATCTGTAGACATAAACCACGACCAGCTTTGATTTTTTTTTCCCCTTACTTGAAACATCAAAATCATATACCTCAATGAAAACTAAGAGTTGAAGTTTCAAATTTACAAGGTAAGATTGCTTCCATAGAATGATATAACTATAAGACTGCTAAAACCGTACAGATTCTTGATACCAATATTGTTAACAGCTATCCAGGGTTAGTACACCAGGAAAATTTGATAGTGTGTTACGCAATCTAAACAGGTGTTGCATTGATAATTAGCAGAATAGAAACCTACTCTGGAAACATGATGCCAGCATCAATTAATATGTAGCGGTCAAAATTTCCTACGAGCATACAATTCATCCCTATTTCTCCTAAACCACCAATCGGAAGAACCCGTAGAGGAGGGCCATCTAATCCCTCATAAAATTGTTCCAGTTTTCTCTTAACGGAATCTTCCATACTTTTGGTGGGACCATCGCTTCTTCTGGATCTTCTACGAGGGTATCTAGTTCCTTTACCACCTGCAAAAGGATAGGTCAGTTTCTCACACTAAAACATACATGGTGTTGAAACATATTACTTCAGAATATACTACATATATAGGAGTAACACTAATAATCAGCTACGGTTGCAGCTATTCATTGGTATCATGTTCTTTTGAACTCTTCCAAGCTTATTGGTGTCAAAAAATTCAAATGCTGAATTATGTTCACGAATTCCAATCACCCAAGATGCATCCAACATGAATCGAACTATAAAATAATCTCAGACAAGGCTATCAATTTGAGATTTAAATTGTAACGTTCACGTTTTGAACCGAAACAGGATTCAAATCATAATGTTCATGTTTTGAACCGAATCAGGATTTAAATCATAACCGTAGATATAAAGAAAGTTATATTTTAGCATTTTTATTATAAACATGTTTACTAAATCATGTTAGTTCAAATTCCGTTGTACATAGTAGTAAAAATATTGCACAAACTCCACTAATAAATAACAGAGTTGAAATAATGTACACTTATACAGCATGGACTATCGGCTCCCATTTAAGTTTCCTTTGACTTTTAGGTGAATTTTAATTGGACAGGTAAAAGGTGGTATTAACTAAGCACTTACTGTAATTATAAAAACATGACTTAATGGATGTTGCGTTTCACAGTTAAGTTAACATTGCGTCTACTTTCTTACAATCTTGGTAAGTTTTCCGTCTTTTTTCTATCTTTGCTTTTTGCCTATCAATTTTGATTCCAGACAACTATGATTTGATACTTCTTCTTTCCAAATTAATATATTTTTCAAAATTATTCTTTGCTGCTTCCATTTGGAATCTTGGATGCTGCTTTTGGTGGGCTTCAGTTTGAAGTCTACTAAGGTACCGTTTGATTTACGAACTGGCCAATTAAAGTCTGCGTCTGACGCATCCACGGTGGAGCCCACATGTTTGCCCCTTCAAGACGAACGGTTGAAAAGGTGGCTTTCGCGTCCGATGCGTTGGACGCACGTCTGGCGCGACGAAATTTCCAGAACAGTCGACCCATCTCTCCTTCCCCTATGTATTCACTCCAATTCACTACCTTTTCAATACCACATTCCACAAACAATCCGAAAATTATAGCTTAAATCCTCATTCCATGGACAGAAATGAGCTTCTTGCTTTGTGCATGGCAGTACGTCAAGATGGTGATGATTATCTCGAGTGGGAGGTGGGGTTATTCTGTCAGCGTTAGATAACAGAAGGGACGTCAACCCTTTCTTATTTTTGATTGATAAGCCGGAAGAGCTTAGGTGTTGTATTCTTTATTATGTCCATAAGCTGAGGAATGGATCGATGTAGTTTTTTATGTATCGCTGTAGTTTTTTATGTATTCCGCAATTGTGTTGTAACGGTGGTTGAATTATGAAATTTAAATTCTGCAATTCGTATTCTCCAATTTGTATTCTGCAATTCGTATTTTCCAATTTGTATCTAATTCAATAAACCTACAATAAACACATACAAAAACATTAAAATTGTAAATTTGTCCCTTCCAACTTGCTCCTTTCGTTAAAAAAAAAAAAAAAAAAAAAAAAAAAAAAAAAAAAAAAAAAAAAAATCCCCATTCGTAATAATTCCCCTTCAAATTCCCCTTTCAAATAACCCTTCCCATTCAAAATCAAACGGACCCTAAATGAATTGTAAGCAACTGTTGATTGACAACTTTCCCGATATTTTTGATTTAAAGCCATATGATTTTTAGTTATTGCACTTTTTTCTACATTTTTGAATGTGGAAAGGTGCAAGCCAATCTAAATCGGGCGTCGAACTTTTTAGTGAGGATGATCTGAACGTTCAAGCATCCGCTTCACCAAAATTTAGCTTGTTTGCATAATGCATAATACATCCATAGGGGCGGCCCTAGGATAAGGTGAGCAAGTCAATTGCCCATGGCAACCCCCACCAAGGGCAACGATGGTTAAATGAACCATGTAGATATTTATTAATAGTTATAGTTCTACATTTTAATAGAATTAAGACCCTAGTTATGTTTATTTTATTTATCGCCACCTGTATTAGTTCAAATACATTGTTATTTTCTTCAACTGAAGGCAACCTAATTGCACTTAGTCTAGGCAACCCAAATGGTAGAACCGGCACTATACATCTGTATTGAAAGTTGTTGATATATGTATACCTTTCAGTTGTACAGTGAGAGCCCGCTGGCAACAAGAAGTTATAAATTGCAAGTGGTTTTGAGTGAATGGCAAAGTAAATAAAAATATTTGGGGAGAAAAAACTAAAATTGGGATAAAATTTAGTTGAATTTTATTAACAAGTCATAAGCAAGTATGTGCTGCTTGTGACCTGAAGTTATTCGCTACATTTTTAAAAGATAAGCTGTTATTAGTTTGCAAACTATTTTCCTACTAATAACTAGTAGTTATTACTTTGCAAACTACTTTGCTACTGATAACCATTACCAGGCAACCTCTAAGAATCAATTTTCAATGGCTTCATCCATTCTCACCCCGCTAATTGTTTTCTTCACCCCAATATTCTAAAAATAAATTTCTCATCCCACATTTCACTTTACTCGTCCCGTTTATCCCAGTTTTACCCTTAGTTTTTTAGATACTCGGATATAGTCAGTCTACTTCCTCCTCTTCTATTTCCCTTCTATTTTACTGATCTCTTCTATTCCCCTGTCTATTTTGGTACAAGGTTAGATGATGATGTTAATTTACAGTCAATAAAGGAGTATTCTTTGTCCATTAAACTTTCAACATCTTACCATTTTAATTTGTAAATATGGTAGATGCAGAAGTAAACGGAAAAAAAACTCGTTAATTAGTAGATTCTCCAGTTAGCAGTAAAACAAAGGACCAGGGACTCTAAAAGATTTAAACCGGATAACGTTAAAATAAAATGGGAAAAAGAATACCAGATGTTGCCGATGGCGGAGCTGTTCCAACAGAACACGAAATGAAAGATTTAGAACGGATATCGGAATGTTTATAAATACGGCAAGGGCAAAGGACAGGAAGAGAAGTGACAGATACCATGAGTATATTCAAGCTTTGAGATAAATAATGGCTTGTTGAAGAGTGGAGAAAAGGAAACGAAAGCGGAGGTTTTAGGGGTTAGGATATAATAGAACGAAAATAATGGCTCTCCTGTGTCTTTTTAGACGCCAATATTTTAAAAATAAATTTATCATCTCACCTTTTGCTTTATGCACCCTATCCATTTCAGTTTTATCCTTACCGTTTTAGATACTGACATATATTTTTTATTTATTTTGCTTTTATTTAACTATTTTAATTTTCTAAAACTTTTTGAAACCTAAGTTCTCAAATCTGACAGTAATGTAGAATAGGTAAAACTTGGAGGAAAAAGAAGATCAAAGCGGCATCTTAATTTTCAAATTAGAATTATTTCTTTTTTTCTTTCTCGTCGTTTCGTTCCATTCACGGATGGATGTAAATCATCAACCTCAACCTCAGAGCGTCTCTCCTTCGTAGATCATTTTGTATTCATTTCACAGTTCCAATCGATAAAGAGTACAATTGAAAGTACACATTAAAAAAAAAAAAAAAAAAAAAAAAAAAAAAAACTAATTAACTGGTTAAGGGTAAAACTATAATTACTAGTTTAACACTATATATCTATGCAGCTAAAGCGCCGCAAAATCTCCACTACAGCTCGTAGCGGTACGATGATGAACAGCAGATCCGCTTTCAGTATCACATTTTCCGCTGCATCAGCTAAAACAAGGTTGTTTAGTACCTACTTTAACAATATTAATATACAAAGACTTGATCTGATAGTTTCTCTTTTAAAAAATCAAATAGCTAATTTGAAGGTATGAGTGTCCAATAAAATGCACACGTCTATTAAAAACATTAAATTTAGTGTGTGTGTGTAACCACGATATTCTTTGATTTTATAATATATAAGATTAGTTCATGCTAGCTTCTTCTGCACATATAATGTAAGAACGATAATTAATTAATTTTAAGTAATTGGTTTGAGATCTAATGAACATTTTTGCACCTTCATTGTATCAATGCTTTATCTCCGCTACATTTGTTGCACTTCCGTCGGTAGCGCTAAGTGTTTCAACTGCCCAGTTATAAATGGATGAAAAGCGAATGAAAGGGTGTGAATAAATAGAGCCAAAAATAATAAGTGCGTTCTCTTCTCCAACCGTGCAAGTCATCCAAAATAATAATTTCTCATTTTCCTAATATGATTGCTTTTTATATCAACAATCACTCCAGCACGATTTCAAAAGTAACGTGTTCCCCCCTTCTTCTTCGTCGTTCAAAGGTTTTGTTACCTTGTTAACAATAGGAAAATCGATCATTTTTCCCGGTCAAGTCAAAAAACAATGTCCACAAGTCAATCAAGTACACAATTTCTTTAAAACAAAATTGAGGAACCTAGATAAACGATATTGTCATTGTGTTCTTTTTTTTCTTTTTGAAATCTGTTTTGCAATTGTCGAACTCTATTTGTTGACCAATCAATGCCCTAACTTTTTTTGTTGCTTTCGATTCGAATAACGGTTGAAAGTCGTTATATTTGGGTTGCGGTTAGTGGTGTATGCCCGATTGAACCCTAGTTTGCATAAAATCATTACTTGTTGAATTTGCTTACATTGATTTGTTCCAGAATGACCAATTAATTCATATTTGATTATCAACACTGATTTTGCTTTCATCGATCCAGGAAAAAATCAAATTACTTGCATAAATTTATACACATAATCATTGTTTATGTAATGACTCGTCTTTTCGAGTGTTTCAAGTCGATAATAAAACCAACCCAAATCGTTCGAAACAACAGACTGTTTTAATTATGAGGTTTAAAAAATCAAATCACGAGCACAAAGATTACAGATACAAAATAGTAGATTCAGAACAACTCGCAATGGAATAAATAACTTGGTAGTTCATGAAGCTACTAATGACAAAGTCTTAAAACAGGATACATAATATCGGAGTCATTAAGTAATGCATTGGAAAATCTCATATATATAACTGCCTAGTGCATAAGCAAATGATAGAAACGGAATAATAGAATCCCTAAGATAGCAATAGCAAATATATTAAGTTGAATCTTCAATAGATCTCCATCTTCCTTAAAGATGAATCGCTAAAGTCAAATTCCTCAGTCTGGCCCAAGCATAAAGTCGAAAATAAAACACTTGTGTTGGGATTAACATTCTAAATAATAAATCAGCTCAAATGAAATGCACAAGTAACTTAAATAATGTTTAGGATTCTCATCCTTTAACGATCTGTTAAACTAGATATGATATAGTACAATACGTTATTATAATAGTGTATATGGTAAATATACTATTGAAAATAGCGTAAGGGAGATCACCATTATTACCCTTGCACTGTTTATAAACATTGTCATAAACGTTGCATATAAAACACCAGTTAAACGGTTGGTGGATAGGGACACGCCATTATACAATGACATCAAATCAAAACCATAGGCGGCTCAATCAGGATAATATGACAAGGCACACGAGGCGTGTAACACCCCAAACTTTTCTACACCTAAATTTTGACAAAAATCAAAACTTGAACATCCAAGCATGGAGCGTGTATATTAGGTACCTACAATACATGGGCATGAGCATAATCAAAGTACGATAAATATAACTCACAGCGGAAATAAAATAGGATAACTAGTATTAACTTAAGTAACTACCTTTTTCAAAGAAAGTCACTTTGCCAATACCGAGCATGAGAGAGAACGAGAACCGAAAGTCAAACTTAATCATCTGTGAGAACCCGGCCTTCTTTAGGAAACATGGGAGGTTGTAATGAGGAGGGGGTCAGATCAACAAGTTATAGTGACTAAGAAATGTACAACACATATACATTCTGTTTGGTTCAACCCAAGTTGTATGCCTAACAAAGTTAGTGATTCTAAACTAACCATGTTAAATGTTTACGCACGGCTATAATACGCTTTCCAAAGTAGTATTCCCAAGGTATATTATAGAGATAGGACATTTACACATATTTTTGTGAAGTCTTTATACCAGAGCTTAACTGGTTAATTATATCGATAGTGGGTCCCTAATTTCGGGGTTTCTATCTATATCCTCATTCACTATTCTTTATTATTTAATGCCTCACTATCAATGATAGATATGGTGGATTCTCTTTGATCACTAAAGACCCTAGGTTGACCTATTGGTCACTTATTAACCCTCGATAATGTATTCAAAGTTAACATAAACTAGAGGGCACTAGCTACGGGTCCTACTAGTTAAGGCTTCTGTCCTTCACGCATATACCTTTTTTCCCCATATATGGTGAGATATGGTATTTTATCATTCGTTATACCTCCTAGCTGACTTTATTAGATAACCTCCTTAGTCGCTTATTACTTCCCGTAGGATAGGTAGCCATATCTGACATTTTAAGTTTCCAGGTTTGGGCAGGCAATACGACACATGTCGTTTAATACCCTTAAACCGAAGGACATATTCCTAGGTAGACTCCTCAACCCTAGTCTCTTAGCCTTTTGACCCAAGAAGCGGACTATACGCAAAGGTTATTGGTTCGTACCATTAGTCTATTATACCTTTCCTTTTTTGGGATAAAGTAGGCTATATTATTCAGTCATTCTCGTTTAGTCCCTTTATACAGAAATACTGTACGTACACCATTTATTTGCGTCATGAATTTATATGGTTAATAATATCTTAGATTATTAACCTACTAAGTCCAACTATATTTTCTATTTGCATTACTGTTAATAAGCTTTATATACTTTTTCCCTAGGATATTTAATACCTTCCCTAATTCGGACTCAGTGTTTAAACGTCAACCATAAATTCTCTTATGACACCCATTTTCTTTTATTTCCTTTTTATTGCCCTTTATGACTCTAACGGTCATATTTTCCTAAGGCAACTATTTATCAGTCCCAAGTTATCATTGTTGTACCCCAACGGATTATTTCTATTCTTATTTATTTATTGTTTGACTGTTATATATATATATATATATATATATATAAATATGTATGTATGTACCAGGCCTCTCACATTAAGTTGCCTACCAGTGGATGCTAGATCTGGGTAGACTTCTACCACAAGTGAACTTAACCTCGTGCCTTAATACGATTATATTTACGCATTTGACCCCTCACATTAAACTGACTACCTGCGGTTGTTGGATTTGTCGGTCGGTTCTGGGCAGGCTTACACCACAAGTTGAGCTTAACCTCATGTTTAAATGCGATTATTATTCAAATATCCTAATTGGGATTTATAACAATTATCCTAATTGATTTTAGGAATTGTAACCATTTTCCTATCACAATTATTTTCCCCTAGTCAATATTGGTTAAATGGTTATTTATTGATTTGCGGTCTCATTTATGGCAATTAATTATATTGACTGCTACAAATGGTCACCATAAATATATTAATTCAAAATGGATTATATTTACACATAATTCCATAATTAAATCTTATCCAAACATTACATACAATGTATATTTTACCATATTACGCTGATTTGGACGGAAAATATGTTTATGTTTTTATGTTTTCATGCGGTCAACGTAGTTATTAATATTTATTTATTATTTTTCTTCTTCTTAAATTAATAATTTGGTCTAATCAATTAACCAAACATTTCCTTTTTATATTCAAACTTGCCAAAATGTTTCAAGTCTCATAGAGGACCGTTAGCCATATTCATTGTAAATAATGCCTATTTGGTGGAATTGACATATTTCTAAATCACAAGAAATATATGTTTTGGAATAGTCGATGCAAATTACACACAAATACATGTATCTATATTTATATACCTTTGCACCACTTTTCCATTTTTAATTCTTTTTATCATACCTCTTGTGATTTCAAAATAATGTCTCTTTATTCAAAAGGAGGAAAACGACATGTTTTACAATGCTTAAGCCAAAACCCAACAATATTGAATATAAACGTAACACCTCATATTTTTAAGATAATAAAATAAGAATAACTTAATTAAATATTTAGAATTAAGTAAAACAGACTACGTCATTGCGTCCGTCTTGAAATTCTGGTCAAGATAGACACCTGGTTTGCATAAAATGGACGACGTATGAAGAAGTTATGAGCATTAGAAGTTTGTATACATATAAGGAGCTTATTATATATATTAAATAAATATATCTAGAAAATTCGAAAATCAGTTCAAAAATCAAAATGGCAGGCGGCAAAGTTCGGAGGGAAAATGGATCGCTGGGGGTCGACCTAAGGGTCGATCCACCCGAGGATCCAGAAAGTTCTTCTGACGTGTTCGGTTCTGATATCTTAAATTTTGATATGAGGGTCCTTGTTACTCCGCTACTCCTATAAATAAGACCCTAGACCTAACCATAAACATCATAATTCGGCGGCTACGCTAGAGCTCTGTCATGGCTCTCTCTCTCTTCTCAAATCTATTATGAAATTAAAATGTTAGCCTAGGAGAATTACGGATTCAGATTTGGAAGAGGGAATCAACTTTAATAAAAAGATTATTGAATCATGAAAGCAAGGTAAACTTCTAAGAACTAATATATTTAAATTATTTCTCTTTCCCTTCTCTTTTCATGAAATAATAAATCCATGGTCGTTAGGTTGTGAATCAAATTAAAGGGGAAACCATGGATGATAGAACGGATCAGATCCAAAAATTTAGGAAAGCATGAAAGGTGAGTGGGTTTAAACTATAGCCTTTAGATAATGTTATGACTATTGTTTAGCATTTCCCTTTTTAATAAATTGTGAAATTGCCAGTTTAATTATAAATTGTTGTTATAACAAGTTGAGACGTTAATATGAATAGATCAGGAAATTCATATGTGGAGTCTATTAAATTGGGGGAATGATTAGCATGATATAACGTTAAATTGTTAATATGAATAATTCATATATTGAATTAGTTGAAATGTTGGAATGTTGGAATGTTTACATGTTATAATATTAATTTGAACATGTGGGAAAACTTCATATATTGGATTTGTTGGAGTGCTAAAAAGTCTACATGTAAATTTGTCCCAATTATATACAGGGAATAATTGGAGTAAGTATATGACTATATGGATTCATGTTAACATAGAATCGAATAAATATGGGTTTGAGGCATCGACCTTATTATGTTTAAAAATCTTAAATTGGATCATAAGCATAGAAAATTGATTTGGACGCAAATGGAATCATATGTAATTGGCATAATATGAATTTAGACAGATAACCCATCATGAATATAATTGGGTGAATGGGCATTAACACCTATAAAAGCATAGGTTTAGTTAATGATTAATAATGAATGCCTAGGATTATAATTAGAAATTGTAATTGCACTTATGACACGAGGTTAGGTTGCATTAGTGGTAGAAGTCTACTAGGACCCGACCGGCATATCCAGCAGCCACTAATGTTGAACCTAATGTGAGAGGTCTAAGTGCGCAAATATGAGAAGGGCTATGACACGAGGTTAGGCCCAACTTATGGAAGAAGTCTGCCTAGACCCGACCAGCATATCCAGCATCCACAAGTTGTAGGCCTAATATGGGAGGTCTAGCCCATTATAAACCATAAATGGACATGGTAATGAATTGGACTACTTAACCTAATCTAATCCATTGGGATTGTATGAATATGAACTAAAATTAGGGTTAAATAAAAATTGGTTGGATAGTGGATGGGCTAGGCAAATCTAAGGGGGTGGGTAATATTTACATATAGGCCTGCAAACTTAGCCCGATAAGGTTATGTAATTAAAGACACCTAGTGGTATACATAACCGGTAGAAATAATAAAGTTATATAATTAAAGATACCTTTTAGGTTAAGCATAACTTGTAGGAATGATAATCACCTATTATAAATAAATAACATTAATGAAAATGTTGTATAATAAGAAGACTTGTCATAGGGACAAATGAATATTATAACTTAGGTTATAATAAACTAATAAGGAAATGGGATAACTAGTGAAATGAAATAAGGAACACTTAATTATAAATTAAGTAATAAATAAATGGGGGAATCCGGAACCAGTTGAGAAAAGGGGGAAAATATATGGAATATAAGAAGTTGTACTTAATTATAAATTAAGTAACTTGTAAGCTTGGAAGTCTGAAACCCGTTGATAAGAATGGTTAGGCTTGTCCTAGGGACAAGAGGAAATTATAACATAGGTTATAATAAACGGGTAGAGAAACTTATTAATGGGCCTTAGTTAATAGAACTAAGTTAATAAGTAAACAACGATAAGTTGTATTAACAATGTAAAATGGAATTATGTTAAATGAGAAAGGATGAGGAAAACTTATGAGACGAAATAAGTTATATTTAACCATAAATGGTAAGTGGCTTATTAATTAAAAAACATGTGAATTGGATATACTTAATTACATATTAAGTAAAATATGTTATTGTAATGATGAAATCAACAAGAATATAAAAGGGATTGTGGATTACATACCTTGGACCACAATCCGGAAAGTAACATGTGGTGGACTTATTAATAAACTTAAATGGATTAAGTTGTATGACTGAAATTAATAAGCAAGAGAAACTTGGTAATTGGAATAAGAATTCAATATAAATTGGTGTAACCAAGTTAACTGAAAACCTGATAAGGTGAGACAAGCGCGTAAAAGAATGTTCAGACATATGGTCTAACAACATGCTAGGTAAGGCGCCCAGACCAGTCTGTGCGGTTGAGGGTGAATAACCCAACGGGGTAGACCATCGAGGTGTTATAAGGCACGAGGGGGAGCGCACATTCATCTAATTGTTCTGACGGCTCCGAAGGACTGGAAGGGGAAGCACGCGGCTTCCTGAGGAAGGTAAGGTGCTCCTAGTAGTCCTCTATGTGGCGGCAGATGTCTTAGGCTGTGTCCGCAAAGGTTGGGTCTGCGCGTAACTACTAGGTGGGTGGGCCTTGACTGTAGATGTAGCTATGCAGTCAGAATGTTGTGACGATGCGACACCAAGGTGGTTTGGCGGTTGCCTCATGAGGAGGCATAGGGAGGCAGAGGGTCACGACCAACAAGGATAGTAGACCGTCGGATACCCGTCATCGGCAGCCAGTGGGATGCGGAAGGACTCGAGCTAAACCCAAGATACCATTTCACCCTTCACTACCGGGGTAAGGGGCTGAGGGGAGACGCCACATGGAAGTTTAGACTGTTTGCTTAGGGGCGGTCGCTTAGTTCTAGTAGTCTTTACTAGTTGAGGGAGGGGCCGAGGTGGGGCCATAGCCACAACGAAAACATGCCCTAGGTATATCTGTATATAGAGGCTCTTTAAAGACCGGCCTGTATAGATTTGGAAATGCTCCCGACCGAGTTCCATGCTTCGTGTATTTCCCTGCCACAAAACTCAGTGCACATTAGAGGATGTGCGATTGAGGCATCGAGCTACAATTGAAGATACGTATGGTGGACAGTCTAGATACATACATGTCGTCTCTGGGTGGTGTATTGTAACACCCCGAAATTTTAACGATACTTAAGATGATTAGTTAAGGAAAGCTTAATTTAATATTCATAATTAAGTAAAACGGACTACGCCATTGCGTCCGTCTCGAAATTCTGGTCAAAATAGACATCTGCTTTGCGTAAATCGGACGTCGTATGAAGAAGTTACTAAGGTTTGAAGTTTGTATACGCACAGGAAGAATATATACATATATAATAGGTTCAGAAATTCAAAAATGGGTCCAAAAATTCGAAATTCGGTTCAAAATTCAAATTTTGGGAAGGTGACGGATTTCCCGTCCAGGCGGGTCTACCCACTCAAAGGGGGGTCGACCCATAGGTCTACCTACCCAAGGGGGGTTGACCTATAGATCGACCCACTCAAAGGGGGGTCGATCTACCCTGACAGATCTGCGCAAAATACTTCGTTTTGTATCTGGACACCTTTCTGAGCAAGATTCATTGAACCCTAGGCTATATAAAGGACCCTAGACCTAGGTTTTATTCATCTAAAAATAATGCTGACAGCGAAGCTCTGCTGCAACGAAAATTAAAATGGCCTTTCTTCTTCTAAAGCAATTCAAAGAAGAATATACATATTCGAAGATTGCTACAACAAATTCAGCGATGGCCAACAACTTATTCAACATGTTCATCGTAGTAATTTAGATCCATTTCCTTAGATTTATTCACGGTGATTTCATGTTATTTTTAGATCTGAATATTTATATAATAATCGTGATATGTATATAAAAAAATTGGACCTTGAATCGGTGCCTAATCGGTTCTATTATGACATATTCCTCTGATATGTTCTTATATGCTTATATCGTCACCAAATCTAATCTTATCATAATATGTTCATTCAGTTTTTATGCCTATTTCTATCGTTATGTATTGATTCGTTATTATGCCTGTTCTGATTCTATTCTCTCCCTCTTTTCCCTTTTATTTTTATATAGCCAGGCTACCTTCGAGCCTAGGCCTAACGCTGAAAAATGCGAACGTGCGAAATTGGGAATAACTGAGAAAGACATAATTTGGGGCATAATTGATATTGGAAAAATATGAATATAAGTTTGGGCATAAAATGTGGAAATATACAAATATGGATTTGGGCATATATTGTGTTGTATAACATGAATATGAATTTAGGAGAACATTGGAAAATATGATTTGGCATAAATTATATAAAATATGATTTGGGCATAAATTTGAGTATATGTTAATATGAATTTGGGCACAAATTGTATTGAAATATGTGAATATGAACTAGGGACATAAATTGAAAAATATGTAGATTTGGGTTTGTGCATAACATATATGTATATATATATGTGTGTGTGTGTGTGTGTGTGTGTGTGTGTGTGTGTATGCCTTGACTTATAACTTGGGGAAGAAAAGAGCATATGGTGCATAATTAAAAGGTTAATTGAAAAGGGGCGTAAAAGTCTATGATTTGAATAGTGAATTGGGCATATAATTAAATACGCGGAAAAAGAGAAATAATCACCTATAATGACATAGATAGATTTGGATAAAAATGGAATGCCTAGTAATTACAATTAGGAATTGCAATTGCACTTATGACACGAGGTTAGGTTGCATTTGTGGTGAAAGTCTGCCCGGACCCGACCGGCATATCCAGGAGCCACTAATGTTGAACCTGATGTGAGAGGTCTAAGTGTACAAATACGAATCGGGCTAAGACAAGAGGTTAGACCCAACTGTGGAATAAGACTGCCCGGACTCGACCGGCATATCCAGCTAGGGCTGTCAATGGATATCCGAAAAATCCGAAATCCATCCGCATCCGCATCCGAAAAGCGGATAAATATCCGATATCCGGGAAAGCGGATGCGGATGCGGATATAGGCATATCCGCATCCGAAAATTATCCGTCCGCTTTTTTCTCACGATTATAGCTTAAATTATGTGTATTTTAGCATAATTAAATATAATAATTTATTGTTTTGCAAAATTAAAAGTCTACTAAATGCATATTAATTATTCAAAATTATATATTATCATCATACTTATTTATTTTTAGCACTTTAGTAATTAATTAGGTTGAAAAAGCTTAATATTAAGCCAAAAAAAATCAGTAATGTTCATTGATTTATTGATCGTTGGCGGAGCGAATAATTATCCGATATCCGTCCGTATCCGCGGATGCGGATATCTGATATCCGAAAATGGTTCCGGATGCGGATACGGATATGGCACTATCCGCATCCGAAAGTATCCGTTGACAGCCCTACCAGCATCCACACGTTGTAGGCCTAATGTGGGAGATCTAGCCCATTATAACCATAATTGGACATGGTAATGAATTGGACTACTTAACCTAATTTAATCCATCAGGATCGTATGATTATGAACTTAAGTTAGGGTTAAGTAAAATTGGATGGGTAGTGGGGTTAAGTAAATCTAAGGGGGTGGGTAATGTTTACATATAGGCCCATAAACCTAACCTGATAAAGTTATGTAATTAAAGACACCTAGTGGTATACATAACCGGTGGAAAATATAATAAAGTTATGTAATTAAAGACACCCTTGTAGGGTAAGCATAACTTGTAGAAATGATAGAATTAGATATGCGTAATAATCTGCTAAGTAAACAACGATAAGTTGTAGTGACAGTGTAAATCAAATTTATGATTAAATGAGAAAGAATGAGGAAAACTTGTAAAATAAATAAGTTATATTTAGTCATAAATGGTAAGTGACATGTTAATTAGGAAACATGTGAATTGAGATATACATAATAACGTATTAAGGAAACATGTTATTGTAATGATGTAACCAAGCAAGAATATAAAATATATTGTGGATTACAGACCTTGGGCCACAATCTTGAGAATAACAAGTTGTGGGCTTATTAATAAACTTAAATGGATTAAGTTATATGATTGAAATTAATAAGCAAGAGAAACTTGGTAAATTGGAATAAGAATTCAATATGAACGGAAATAACCAAGTTCAATGAGAACCGGGTGAGGTAAGGCAAGCGCCTAAAAGAATGTTTAGACATAGGGTCTAACAACATATTAAAGAAAGGCGCTTAGACCAGTTCGTACGTTTGAGGGTAAATAACCCAATGGGGTAGATCATCAAGGTGTTATAAGACACGAGGGGAGCGCACATTCACCTGATTGTTATGACGGCTCCAAAGGACTGGGAGGGGAAGCACGCGGCCTAAAGTACGTAAGGTGCTCCTAGTAGTCCTCTGTGCGGTGACAGATGTCTTAGGTTGTACTCGCAGAGGTTGGGTCTGCGCGTAACTACTAGGTGGGTGGGCCTTGACTACAGACGTAGCTATGTAGTCAGAATGATGTGACGAGGTGACACCAGGGTGATTCGACGGTTGCCTCACGAGGAGGTAAAGAGGGTCACGACCAACAAGGATAGTAGACCGTCAGTTATCCATCATCGACAGCCAGCAGGATGCGAAAAGACTAGAGCTAAACCCAAGATATCATTTCACCTTTCACTATCGAGGTAAGGGGATGAGGGTAGATGCCATATGGATGTTTAGATTGGTTGTATTAGGGGCGGTCGCTTAGCTCTTGTAGTCTTTACTAGTCGAGGGAGGGGCCGAGTTGGGGCCATAGCCGCCATGGAAAACAGACTCGAGGAATATCTGCATTTGAAGGCACTTAAAGGCGGCCTATGCAGGTATGGAAAAGCTCCCGGCCGAGTTCCGTGTTTCTAATTTAGCCCTGCCATGGAACTCGGTGCACACTAGAGGACGTGCGATTAAGGCATTGAGCTACAATTACAGTACATACGTGGGACAGTTTAGATACATGCATATTTGCTCTGGGTGGTGTATCATAGACTAGAGGGCATTATTCCGATAAGGAGTCTAATTAGATCGATGGTGGCAGTCCATACGCTTACGTAGCATAGTAATGATAGATATATGTGGAACGTAACATTTTATGTAGAGATCCGTACGTCACTTCGGCGTAGGATGAGGGACTGCGTTCATTACGGTGGAGACCGTGCGAGTGGGATACCATGGGGTGTATCTCAATATTGAGAGATAGTTACATATATTGTATTAGGTGAATCCATGGGAAAGTAAATGGGTATGATGCGCGTATAAGTCTTGAGTGCTATTAAACCAAGTAACCTAATAATCAAGAAAATGTAATGGAACAGTATTAGGGATCATTCTACTACTGATATACTAATATTTATGCGGTGCAGAGAAATATATTTAAGAAGCGCAATATATCCTGTTCATCTTATCTTGCTCAGTTCACACTTGTTATTGTTACTGTTATCTTGTTCTTCCAGTTTTATATACCTGTCATGATACTTTTATTTATTTATATTTAAAAGTAACTGGACTCGCTAGACTTTATGTCTGACCCTTTTTGTTTCCTCTTCTCTCTCTTCCGTCCCCCCAAGGTTCTCAGGGTGGAAGTGCTTAAAGTTGATTTGGATTCTTTCAGCTTAGCTTGGATTTTGGATATAGATGTAATGCTTTGACTTCTTGTCAACTCTCTTGTGGCATTGCAAGGGAAATATGGTTTTATGCTTTTGTACTCTGATATTTTTGGCAAGATAGATTATTAATGTAAATTAGTTACTTATGATGTAAACCTAGTATTTGGGACCATGATGTTTTGATTTAAATAAAGTTTTTAATTCCACTGATATTTTACATGTCTGTCTTGTGCTATTATGTTCTTATTTACCTATAACGCTTCACGAAACATAATGCATTCCCTTAATGAGTGACATTAACGGACGTGGGGTGTTACATGTATCGTAGACTTGAGGACATTACTCCGGTATGGAGTCAGATTCGAACAAAGGTGGAAGTCGGTACGTTTACGTAGCATAGTAATGATAGATATATGCAGAACGTAATATTGTTATCCATACGTCACTATGGCATAGGATGAAAGACTGCGTATATTTCGATGTTGTTACGGTGGAGATCGTGCGGGTGGGGTACCATGGGGTGTACCTCGATATTGGGGGTAGCTACATATATACTGTATTAGGTTAATCCACTGGGAAGTAAATGGTGTTGGATCTAGATTAACCCTAGAGGGGGTGAATAGGGTATATTGCAAATTATAGCAGAGTTCAAAAATTACGGGATATTAAAATAATAAATAGATCACAGAATGCAGCAGAAATAAAAGTGCAGAAAGAAAATAACACGCAGAGATACCCGCTTTGGCAAAACCCTGCCTACTGCTGCATTCCTAAGGTTTCTACTAGGTGATAGAACAGATCTCGCTTACAAGGCCATGTAAACTCGTGAACCCCTCGCTCATATTCTAACCCTACGCTCAAAACACTAGACTGATCTAAGCCCCTAGATCAGATTTACCCTAGTTTTACAAACACTAGTAAACTGCTAGTTAAACCCCTAACTGGATTCCCCTAGAATTTTACAGACTCTAGAAACCGTTTGGACGATTCAAATTACAACACAAAAATAATACAAAATAAAATAGAAACAAAAAACCCTAGGAGATAAATTAAATGGGTCATCCCCTTTAGAAAATACGCCGGTCCATCTTCAATTGTGAAGCCCGATTCCCTTTTGCTACGTGAAATAAAAATGGCGACGTTGAAATCCAAAACTAGCCTTCTCTCCTTGAATCCCCAAATCGATTCGATGCTTGATGAAATGAGGTTCTTTGATGCTCGAATTTGCTGTTGCTTTTTGATGCTCCGATTTGGGAATTTCTCGATCAAAAATCTGTGAGAAAAATGAATTTGATTTCTCTGTTTTTCTTTGAAGTGACTGTGTTGGATTTTCGATGATAATGCCAGTAATGTATGTGGTGTATATATAGTGTAATTCAAACCCTAAACTACTCTGATTTCACAAAGTGATTGGACCTGATTTGGCTGCTTTCCTCTTATTTATTTCTTGAATAATTCGATTTAGAAAAGAATCCAGGCATAGATTTTCTCCTCGATGAATCAGGATAAATAAATTGTCCCCTTGTATTCAATGCATGATTTCTGGTAATAATAAATGATTGCTTTCCAAAAATGATACCACAGTTGTCTTGATTAAGTAAAAAGAATTCCTGGAAGATTTCGAATAAATATTTGTCCACAAATGATTCTTACCAAAATATGGTTCACTTCATTTGCTTGATTAAAACCAGTTGCCAAGTATGCAACTACATTTCTGGAAAGAGGTTTGCACAATTTCGTAAAAAAAACTGGAAACATATTTATGCTGAATTATCATACCAAATATGCTTAGTCCAAAACTTTTCTTTTAGGTTCTCAGTATGAATTATGATCCCGTATATAAACCAGTCACCATGTTTTCTTTCTCATGCCAAAAATAAATCAGACTGTTTTTTGCATATCTGAAATTGATTTTTAATGTATATTCATTTTAAAAAAAACTTTTTGCCAAATCTGGAATTAAAAATTGAATGCCAAATTATCTCATACAAGAATTTCTGGAATCCTTTTCCAAGAATAATAACTTGCCTGGGTTAACTTGAACATGACTTTACTTGTACCTTCTTTGATTTGTGGTCATGCAATGGCTTGTATATGCTTGTTCTTGGAATGTCAAAGTATCTCCGTGTATCATAGCATGAACTCATGCATGTACACACATGTTGTGTGCATGCTGACATTTCTATCCACCATTATATCACCGAGTTGCACATGTCTGTGTTAGAACATTGTTGCACCTGAATATGAAATTGTACACTTCCATTTGGTTTGACTTGGCTCGACCATACTTCATCCACGTATATATATGTATATATATATATATATATGCTGCTTCTTCAAATCTGCCTTATTGCTATGTATGGAAAACTAGGCTTGTTGTTGCATCATCTTCATGCTGCCATGTTGTTTTGAGATGAAATACTGGGCTGCTTGTTATGTTCATTTTGTTATCCACTGTGTTCACCATAAACTCATGTTTGTGACTTTAACTTGAATCTGCTCTGCCATTGAAATTGTTGAATGCTGTTGTGTTACCCTCCATGTATTGTTGAAATGAAACATATGTAGCTGCCATGTTGATCTGAAAGTGATTATGCTTAAAGATCACTTGATCTTGCATGTTTGTCAATCTATTTGAAAGTGATCTGCCATTATACCTACTCACATACTTGCTTGACCATTGTAAAATGAATGCTGCTTTGTATCTTTGATCTTTATATTTGCTGTTTATGTTGGCTGCACTTGTATGGAATGTGCACATGTCTTCATCCATGCTGCACCCATATATAATGCACAATTGTTGAGGTAAAGATGCTTCAGGTTGTGTGTACATGCCCATATATATATATATATATATATATATATATATATATATATATATATATATGCATACCCATGTTGCAAGTTGAACTGCTCCCATAAAAGTTGATCTGCCTTGTGATTTTCCTTGCCATCACTTGTACCTTGCTGAGTTTAATCTGATCTGCCAAATCACCATGTTTGAGCTGCCAGGAATATTGTGATCTACCATGATAAATCACTTGAATTTGAAGTGATCTTGTATGTTTGTCTACTTGTTTTGATTTGATTTGTCTTGTCAAAAGAAACTTGTTGATTTTCCTTGTTTTGAGTCGATCTGGAGGTGATCTTACATGTTTGCCACACATTTTTTGGGCTGATCTGAAATTTTTGCATTTCCATGATATGTTTGACCATTTACACACTAATTTGCATTGTGCACTAAGTCGAGATAGTCCACGTGGCTACTCTTCAGTTACTCGTTGATTGGCAAGGCAGTGCACACGTGTATATATATATGCATGTGTGTATTTGCAGACCATCAGATAAATTTTCTCTATCCATGTACATATACAAACTGGCTGCCTTGTGGTATTTACAGTGTTTCACCGTGAATATCACAAGCTGTCTAAACACAAATGAATCTTATCAAGTCATGAAAAATGATGAGAAATACACCAGAAATCTTAGGCAAATAAAATTTTAAAAATAAAATTTATATTTGCATGTATTCAGTTTAAATTTTATTACAGTGTACTGTGTGTGTGTTTCTGTATATGACAGGTATGAAGACTGGACTGATTGAAAACTATGAAGACTGAAGACTGAAGACAACAAGACAGTGTTGATTGTGTATATGAGTGAATGTATATATAACTGAGTGTGAGTGTTGTAGATAGGAACTGTGTACTGAAAAAAGAATGTATTAAAATGTATATGAAATTGTGTATCGGTGAATAAATACAAATAGTTGAGTTGTAAATCTATATTGTTTTAAATATTGAAATAAAATATTATATTTAAACAAAATACAGTGTAGATATTTGAATTTCTGTTTAGATGTATTCTGTTTAGATATAAATATTATATTCCTGTCTATGATATAGAATAACAGTACAGTAACAAACACATTTAAAATAAAATTTATTTGGTTGTTGTCATCAAACAAAAATCATATAATTGTGTATACAACTACGTCATATACAACAATCTCCCCCTTTTGATGATGACAAACAAATAAAAGATTTTGAGTACAATAAATGTGTTTGATAGTGAAGAACTTAACTCCCCCTATTCGAATGCTCCTCCTACAACAGAAAACTCCCCCTATAACTGTGCATGAGTGAAAAATATGTAAAAATGAATTGGAATTTTCAAAATTAAAATATTTATAAAATATTCACTCATAAATCAAAATCTCAACCCATTCTCCCCCTTTTGTTATCATCAAAAGAATATAGAATTTAAAATATAGATAAAAAATAACTAATAAATACAATATCAGCTTAAGAGGAAGAACGGTCATCATAAATCTCAATCAGTCAAACAAAAATCATGATAAACTGAGAACTAGTGGCATATTTCACATTGTAGAGAATGACTGATTTACGATGGAATTTATAAAAATGGAGAGAGTTAAAAAACCGAGTTCCAATTATTTTCCAAAAGAATTTTATAAAAATGAGCATAAAAACAGTGATGGATTTGGACTATAATTATAATTCAATTTAAGTGACAAAATCAAATAATCTCAAATCCCAGTAGCTATCAATCAACAAATCATAATATTTCATAAAATAATAACACATTTCACATATTAGAAAATAGACTGATAGGCTAGTTTTTATGTAATGACCCGCATTTGCAGAGGTATAATAATTAATTTATTTAATTATTTAAAAGGTGAATTAAAGGATTTAATGGTCGAGGAATTAAATAATGGTTAATATTTAATTAAAATAATAAATTAAATAATATATTTAATTCTGAAATAATCAGAATAGGATGAAATGGCGATATGGTGTGAACTGGATCATTTGTGATATTTAATTCAGTTTAGAATTTGAATTTTAATAAAAAAATATATTATATAAATGACAGTTTGAACATATAATTATATTATAATTAAAATCAAGCTCGAAATGGCGCTGCAGTTCGCGATTTGGCGATTTGAACTTCAACTGAATGTACAGGATTCGTTTTAAGCCGGATTTCTGTGAAACAAGAAACGTGTGGAGCTGGTGGAGTATATCTTTCTAGTGGAAGAGAAAAATTGGGATTTCGTCGTGTAGATTTTGATTTATGTCCAAATTAAATTTTAGAAAAGTCGTTGTGGAATTCCTTTATAATTTATAAAGGAATTATTTATATTTTTAAAAGGAATTTCAATATAAATCGAATATCGGGTTGACCCAGAAGCGAATATCAAGTTAGAAATCCATATAGGAATATTCTAGAGCTATATGGTATTCCACGGTGAATGTATACGATAATATTTATTTATAAATATTTAATTTAATTATATTTAAATATATTTATATATTTAAATGGGTCATCCAGAGCTTTAAAAATAGCCGGTTTTGCAAACGAAGTCGGAATTCGACGAAACTAGTTTTGTTGGATCCGCAATGTCAAATTATTGCTAGATGTCAAGTTTCGTGATTTTTAGAGTTAGTATGTGGCCGTACGGATTTTTAGAGTGAGAAACAGTCAGTATTGCGACAGTTAAAAATACGCTGTGTGAGCAAACGGAGTCGGAATTAGACGAAACTAGTTTTGTTGGGACCGTAATGTCGAACTCTAGCTACATGTCCAGATTCATGATTTTTGGGTATCGTGTGTGATCACACGAATTTTTAGAAGACAATAACGAATATAAAAGGAATATAAAACTAAAATATCTTGCAAAATATCTAAATCCCTTTCCCTACAAATAGACCACCTACCTGTCTAAAACCTAATTTCATGTCTGAGGTCAACGAAATATCATGCCCCCATTTTTCCTCCTACAGCATAAAAACCAAAGTTCTAAAATCAAGAGAAACTCATACAAATTTCTATAAATTGAAAAGAGTATATGTTTGAGTTCCTGAGAGTATACTCTACCTCCTCGTATGATTTTTGTGTGGTTCGAAACCCATTGGGTCAATGTAGATATACATAGTGTCGGTTTAAACAAACTAGGGTTGGCGAGCGAGTGTAGATTGGGAAACCGGAGTTCGTTTTGAGTGTATAGGGGAGTTCGTGGTAGCAATGAGGTTTGATTTGAGGGTTCGGTTGGGGTTCCGATGTCGATGTGTGCTGGAGCGAGGCCGACGTCGCGATGACCTGGGTGAATTCGAGTTCTACGTTGAGGGTACAGGGAGGTTGAGCTTTGGACGAGCAAGTGTTTGGAGGTCACGGCTTTGGAAATGGCGGAGTGTGGAGGAAGAACAGGGCCAATAAAGGTGCGGTAATGGTGATACAGGAAGCTACGGGATGGAATTGGGGGAGAAAGGTGAAGTAGCGGGCTTTAAGGTTTGGTCGGGCTGTTGTTTTAAAATGAACGTGGGCCTTAAGGTAAAAGGAAAGCTAAGGCCCAATTTAAGTATTAAGAGTTTTTATTTAATTTAAATATGTACACAATCTTATAAATGATGTATCTCTCTCGTACGAGGTCAGAAATTCGAACGGTCAGATCCGCTGGGATCGTATGGACGGGAGCAACACAGTGGAGCTGACGGGAAGCGAATCAAAGCTCGTTTGAATTTATGGCGAAATAAACTGTTTGATTCAAATCAAATAACAGTTTATCGTTCTTTAACGATGAACTGCCAATGTGAGTAAATCTCACTAACTCTGAACAGTTTATAATTTCATGTTGTATTTTTAGAACTGTTAGAAATTGTCTGATCGACTGGTTGACTGTTTGATTGAACTGCTAGTCAGTTAGTTGAATTTCGATATTGATTTTGTTTAACAGAATATATCATATAAAACTGAAAGTGATGTTGATTATATTGTGTAACATCTGTGAATGCAGGGAAACAGGTTGGAGGAATCCGACTGGATTCATCAATAGTTATTTTATTGTTTTCATATATTTTGATATATGATGTGAATTATAGCCTGTTGTTGATTGTGTGTGTATGGACGATATTGGATATCGAAATTTGATATGTTAAACACCATAACATACCGAAATGTTGATAAGGGAATTTTCAAAGTGATATTTGAAAATAAATTATTTTTAAAATCAAAGGATTTTATAAAAAGGAAATTATTTATAAAATCAAAGAAGATTTTATGAACAGGGATATTTATAAATAGGAAATACGTTTAAGTGGAATTATAAATGAAGGGAAATCTTTATAAATGGAATATTTATAAAGTGGATTATTTATTTGTTAAATAAATAAGATAAGATAATGGATTATTTATTTGTTGAATAAATTAGAAATATTAAATGAGATATTTATTTGTTAAATAAATAGAAGATTATAAAGGAAACATTTAGAATAAATAAATAGAATAAAATAAAGGAGATATTTATTTGTTAAATAATTAGAGTAGAATAAATAAAGATATACAAGGAAATATTTGTAAACCAATTACAAATAGGATTGAAAAGGGAATAGTGTAAAACCAAAAATCAAATAGATTATAAAGGAAATATTTGTTTAGAAATCAAATAGATTATAAAGGAAATATTAATCATTTGGAGATATATATATATATATATATATATATATATATATATATAAGTCTGAACTTATATATGAAGAAGTAAACAAATAAAAGTAGCAGATTGAATTATAAATGATATTTATAGATTAAGTTAAATATTTATCAATTGGATAAATAGAATATATAAGTCAGGACTTATATAAAGAAGTAAGAATCGATTTCAACATCGATGTTTGAAACTGAATAAGGACAAAGAGTTAACCAGTTAGAGTTAATCAGTAGAGTTAAACCAATTAGGTTAAACCGTAGAGTTAATCAGTTAGGGTTAACCAGTTAGAGTTAATCAGTAGAGTTAAACCAATTAGGTTAAACAGTAGAGTTAAACCAGTTAGAGTTAAACAGTTAGAGTTAATCGATAGAGTTAAATCGAACTAGAGTTATTGAATAAAGTTAAATTGAACTAGAGTTATTCAAATGGAGTTAATCGAATTTAGTTTATTCGAATAGAGTTGAAATGAGTTAATCGAATTTAGTTATTCGAAGTTAGATAATCGAATCAGAGATATTCGAAGTGAGATAATCGAACCAGAAATATTCGAAGTAAGTTGATCGAATCTAGTTATTCGACAGGAGTTAAATCGAATAAGATTTATTCGAAGAAAGAGATTATCGAATATAAGTATTCGAAAGTAAGCAAATCGAATATAAGTTATTCGCATTAGTTATTCGAATAGAGTTAAATAAATAAGAGTCACTCGAATTAGTTATTCGAAAGAGTTATCGATTATAGTTTAATCGAAAGGAGTTATCGAATTAGTTAATCGAAAGGAGTTATCGAATTAGTTAATCGAAAGGAGTTATCGAATTAGTTATTCGAAAGGAGTTATCGAATTAGTTATTCAAAAGGAGTTATTGATTATAGTTTAATCGAAAGGAGTTATCGAATTAGTTATTCGAAAGGAGTTATCGATTATAGTTTAATCGAAAGGAGTTATCGATTATAGTTTAATCGAAAGGAGTTATCGAATTAGTTATTCGAAAGGATTTATCGATTATAGTTTAATCGAAAGGAGTTAAGTAAGGAGTTAAGTAAAAAGAGTTAATCGATTAGGGTTAAATAAATAGAGTTAATCGAATTTAGTTTATTCGAAGAAAGGTTTTCGAATCTAGTTATTCGTAAGAGAGATTATCAAATATAGTTATTCGAAGGGAGGAGTTATCGAATAGAGATTTATTCGAATGAGAGAGGCGTAAGGAAGTTGTTAAAAGATTGAAAGATAAACTTGACCATTTGGAAGTTAAAACGTTGTTCAGTTAAGGTCTGAGAGGTAATTATACCCCAACTTGATTGACTTCCTTCTTAACTAAGGAATGGTAAGGTTTGAGAGTGAAGGAGGTTTAGAAATGTTTTCCAAACGAGAATCAGAAATGTTTTCTGATAATAGAAAGATAAGAATTTAGAATATATAGAACAGGGGATAAAGTAAATTAATGAACGAAAGAGATAAATGTTAAATGATGATTGATCGATATAATTTCCACTTGGAAATAATATCGTTGTTTGCACACCTGTTTTTCTTTGATGGTTAAATCACAGACTATCGAAGTTTTGACCATTTTAACGTTGTTAATATGGAGAGACCAGTTGGATTATTATCCAAAGAACCACTCTGTATTGGCATAAGCGTTGCGAATCATATATGCCAAGGATAATTGAAGACAGAGTAAAGTGCAAGGGCTATTGTATAAGTCTTAGATAACAGTGCCTAAGATGGATGTACTGAATAGTGCCTTCGGCTCATCCTGTTCCTGGATGACTTGTATGGATGAATGTCTGACAGAGTATTTCCAGAAAGGTCACGTACATTGATTTCTTCAACCATACCAAGAGTGGAAGTGGAGAAAGGCACTTCTTTAGCTAACATGTAATGTACTGTTGTAGACGTCAATTAGTGATTTTCGATGGATCTGACAATGTGGCATTCGAAGTGAATCTGATGTGATGATAAAGCGTAGCTTCTAGCCTCACATCCGGTAAATGACAGAAATCAGGCAGGCAGCATGGCTATGTAGGTCGCACCTATTAGGTTGTATAATCACCTGATCTAGAGTTTCATTTACTTCTAAAAATCTATTGTTGATGCTGTCCCATTCGAGAAACGGTTGCTGATCCCAACCGATGGTGATATACATTCGATACACTCAAGCGAAATGAGTGGTCGGTCATGTGTGGCCGGGTTGCAAGATGTTCTTGTTGAACCCAGTGTATTCCTCTCTAGAGGTACACTAGCGTAAGGTGGTTCCATACCTTGTCATAGTTGGAAATCCATTACCCAATACGTGCTTGCGGTTTTGATTGTATACTATATATGTAGAACGTGAGATGAAAGCGTTTCTGCTAGATGATTATTATATTGTGGTTGATAGACATTATTATAATATCAAAAGGTTTTTGATATAAAGATATTTTGGATTTTCATAAGGGAAAAACCCGTTCCGTTATACGGCGTGGTCTTATGAGAAATCGTTTACTTGTCCGAACTGTTTTAAACTATTTTACTCATACCAGTCCCATGACTGGCCCGGAGTTTATTTTGTTTTGTTTTCCCTAAACTCTTGGGTGCCCAATTTTGTACGGGCAGTCAAGTAGTCAGGAATTTACAGATACTTGAAGAGCTGGAGCAGGAGGCTTCAGGATCGTATAGCTATAGTTTATTTCTGCTGTGCTGTAAGTGTTGTACTCTGATAAGTGCTATTGTATACATAACTGCTATATTTCAAAGTTATGTTATCTATTATATGTTATTCGTTCCGCTGTGAGGTTCGTGTTACTCTGATGTTGTGTTCTTCTTCTTCTATTCTAAGTTTCTATCTTATCTATTCTCACCCTCTGTCTTCTTTCTATTAGTTTATTGAATTTCCAGTGCAATTTGGGGTTGGACTCGTGTTATTTGGTCAACTCAAATTGGACCGGATTTTCGGGTCACTACATTTTAAACACCAAGGAGAATTTCATATGAAAATTTATTTAGCAATTTAGTCCATTTTCTTTTTCTTTTTATTTAAGAGCACACTGACCATGCATAACCAGAGCTTGGATTTTTAAATGAGGCCAGTCGCAGTTTAAATTATGAGTTGTCTCATAATCATGCATGACCAGAGCTTGGATTTTTAAATGAGCTTAGAGACAAACTTATCTATTAATTATATTTATTATTTTCAGATTCAAAATGAAAAACTCCTCAGTATATAAACCAATATGGATGATAGAAATGTGATAGGTACAGAAATGGTTTGTGAATGTAAATTTCTAAATTAATCATATTATGGAATATGATTAAATATACCAGAATCATTGAAAATTTTCAACTACCACTAATTCTGAAAAAAATAATACAGCCACATTTCCATCACAAAAATATTTCTACAATTTATTTAAGATGACTTTTAAAAGATATTAAACTCTCCTCATTAATATAAAATGGATGACAAAATGATGATAGATAATGTAGATGGTTGTGAAATAATTTCTAGTTCAAAGATATTATAATAAATGTTCAATGATCATGAAAAATCTAAATAAAATCTCCTCATGTTGTGAAATATACTGCAGTCACAATTCATCACAATTTCAAAATCTGATAATAATTTTGATGGATTATAAATACAGTTCGATTTGGTTATTGATTTCAATTTCTGAATGAATAATCAATAAATAATTTTAAAATTGAAAATCAATTACAAGAGGGAAATGAAAGATCTATATAAGACATGAGAGATTAAAAATATATACAACAAAAACAAATTCAACACTTCTAAAATGATACTACTTGTTGTCTCTATTCATGAGGATTTAAAAAAAAACACAAGAGACGAACAAAGATATCTCAAACAACAGAATCTTAATCATAAGGCCTAAGCAGACATGGTTAACAAATCAAGCAAATTAGTTTCATCTATCAGAGCATGGTATATATTTGATACCAAAACAAGTAGTCACCAAACAAAATATTTTCAAGAACAATATCTAATCAGCACAAAAATCATTTTCAAAGCAGACTTGTCAAGAAGATGTTTCAAAGACAGTCAAAGAATGGTTCATGATCCAAGATTAAATATATGGTTTATTTTAAATCATTTGAAGGGATATGAAAAGATCGAGATTCAATGAATCAGTCACATGACTCACATCAGATTATAAATATTTGATTCAAGATATGTGTGATTCAATAAATCAATAATTTCAAATGATTTTAAACAAACAAATATTCAAATCAAATAATCATGAAAATAACAATGAGTTTCAAGACCAGACTTTCAAAGAATTTTTCGCAAGTATCTCTGACAAGTACAAGAGTAATTTCAGATCATTTACATCAGGCTTGAGAGATATTCATGATCTAGAAAATTAAATAATAATTTATTTGAAATCACTTGAATCAATGTCAAATTTTGAGATATAATGAATCAGTCACATAAGATTGATAATTTCAAATTTAAGAGGTGTGTGATATTCAAAATATCAAGAATTTCAGATGATTTCAAACAAACAAATTTCAACCAAAATGATCATGAATAAAGATGTATTATTGATTCAAGATAATTCAAAAATATCCAAAGCCAATCTGAAAAATAACGAAATTATCACAACTGAAAAATAGCAGTGTGCTGTAATGAGTATAACATTTCAAGCTTTTCTAAAATGAATTAGAAGAAAACTCAAAATAGCAGAGGTGTGTGAAATCCCATCAAATTTTCAGATCTTCAAAAATTTTGAATTCAAATTAACAATGTTCAAGATAAGACAAGAATACATCAGCACTGTTATGAATTCAGAAAATCAGAAAACTTCAAACAATTGCAGATATTTACAAGATTAAATTCAAGATCTGGAAATAATTAAAACATCAGAGTTCTATTCAATTAAAGCGAATTTCCAGAAAACCATTTGAATTGACATTTTCAAAAACATTATCTTTCCCAAAGCCAATACCATATTTATTTCCAATAGAAACTTGATTTTGCAACAACATATTCAACGATTTTTCCCCATTAGAAAATTTATCCAAAGTTGATTCTAATCATTGAATTTTGGATTTAAGATCATTGTTTTCTTTTACTAAATCAGAACATGGATTATTAGTGATCTCCCTTTCATTATCATGTTGTTTCAAAACCAAATTTTCAGATTCAAGTAATATGATTTTGGTTTTGGATACAAAAATTGCAGATTCAAACTGAATTTGTTTTTTAAATTGTTGTTTCTCAGAATTCTTGAATTTTTCAATCTCGTTTTCAAGCTCTTTCAAAACAGATTCAGATTTCGACAAGCGTTCTTTTTCAAAAATTTCCCGTTTGCAATTTTTGGTAGTCTTAAAATTTTCAAATTCCTTTTGCAGAAAATTATTCGAACTTAATAACTCAATCTCGTTCTCTTTTAGGATTAGTATTTCATTTCCAAGCTTTTGAATATTTTTATTGAGATGAACGAGATCAGTTTTCAATTTCAAACAATTTTTACAATCAGAATTTTCAAATTTCCTGATGTTTTCAAGTTTTAATTACAAATAGTTATTTTTGCTGGTCAACTCAAGAATTTTAGATTTCAGAGTTTTGTTTTTCATATGAGTTTATCAATGGATTTAGTTAAATCAGCACACATATAAACTAAATCTTCGTATGAGAAATTTCATGTCTCGTCATCTGTTGAATCTCCATCATTCGATCTATCTGAAATTTCATCTGTAAGACCTTTCAAACATAGGTCTTTATTTAAGTTGACATTTTGGGGTTTAGAGTTGTTGTTAATTTGTCCATGCTTCATATTGAGAGTATTCCAACTGTCATGCGCAGTCAAACAATGAGAGATAGGATCAAGCTGATTATTACTAAGATAAGAACAGAGAATATGCATGCGAGCTTTAATATTCCTTTATATTATGTCACCTCCATTGTTAACAATATCCCAATATTTAATTTTAACAAATTTCAAATAGGATTTCATTTCTGATTTCCAATTCAAAAAATCTGTACCATTAAAATAGATGGAACACGACTGGACCGACTCTCAGAGGACAGATAAAAAAGGGATCACCATTACTCTAGAGTTAACAGAATACCTGCTCTAATACCACTTGTTGGATCTAGATTAACCCTAGAGGGAGAGGGATGGATAGGGTTTATTGCAAATTATAGCAGAGTTCAAAAAATTATGGGATATTAAAATAATAAATAGATTACAAAATGCAACAGAAATAAAAGTGCAGAAAGAAAATAACACGCAGAGATACACGCTTCAGTAAAACCCTACCTAGTGCTGCATTCCTAAGGTTTCTACTAGGTGATAGAACATATCCCGCTTACAAGGCCATGTAAACTCGTGAACCCCTCGCTCCTATTCTAACCCTACGCTCAAAACCCTAGACTGATCTAATCCCCTAGATCAGATTTCCCCTAGTTTTACAAACACTAGTAAACTACTAGTTAAACCCCTAACGGGATTCCCCTAGAATATTATAGACTCTAGAAACTGTTCGGACGATTCAAATTACAACACAAAAACAATACAAAATAAAATAGAAACAAAAAACCCTAGGAGATAAATTAAATGGGTCATCCCCTTCAGAAAATACGTCGGCCCATCTTCAATTATGAAGCCTGATTCCCTTTTGCTCCGTGAAATAAAAATGGCGACGTTGAAATCCAAAATTAGGGTTCTCTCCTTGAATCCCCAAATCGATTCAATGCTTGATGAAATGAGGTTCTCTGATGCTCGAATTTGCTGTTGCTTTCTGATGCTCCGATTTGGGAATTTCTCGATCGAAACTCTGTGAGTAAAATGAATTTGATTTCTCTGTTTTTCTTTGAAGTGATTGTGTTGGATTTTTGATGATAATGCTAGTGATGTATGTGGTGCATATATAGGGTAATTCAAGCCCTAAACTACTCTGATTTCACGAAGTGATTCGATCTGATTTGGCTGCTTTTCTCTTATTGATTTCTTGAATAATTTGGTTTAGAAAAGAATCCAAGCATAGATTTTCTCCTTGACGAATCTAGATAGATAAATTGTCCCCTTGCATTCAATGCATGATTTCTGGTAATAAAAATTGACTGCTTTCCAAAAATGATATCACAATTGTCTTAATTAAGTAAAAAGAATTCCTGGAAGATTTCAAATAAATATTTGTCCACAAATGATTCTTGCCAAAATATGGTTCACTGCATTTGCTTGATTAAAACCAGTTGCCAAGTATGCAACTACATTTCTGGAAAGAGGTTTGCACAATTTCATAAAAAAAACTGGAAACATATTTATGCTGAATTGTCATACCAAATATGCTTGAGTACAAAACTTTTCTTTTAGGTTCTCAGTATGAATTATGACCCCGTATATGAACCAGTCACCATGTTTTCTTTCTCTTGCCAAAAATAAATCAGATTGTTTTGTGCATATCTGAAATTGATTTTTAATGTGTATTCATTTAATAAAAAACTTTTGGCTAAATCTGGAATTAAATCTTGAATGCCAATTATCTCATACTAAAATTTCTGGAATCCTTTTCCAAGAATAATAACTTGCCTGGGTTAACCTGAACATGACTTTACTTGTATCTTCTTTGATTTGTGGTCATGCAATGGCTTATGCTTGTTCTTGGAATTTCAAAGTATCTCTGTGTATCATAGCATGAACTCATGCATGTACACACATGTTGTGTACATGCTGACATTTCTGTCCACCATTATATCACCGAGTTGCACATGTCTATGTTAGAACTTTGTTGCACCTGAATATGAAATTGTACACTTCCATTTGGTTTGACTTGGATCGACCATACTTCATCCATGTCTGTGTGTGTGTATATATATATATGCTGCATCTTCAAATCTGCCTTATTGCCATATATGGAAAACTAGGCTTGTTGCTGCATCATCTTCATGCTGCCATGCATGCCATGCAGTTTTGAGCTGAAATACTAGGCTGCTTGTTATGTTCATTTTGTTATCCACTGTGTTCACCATAAACTCCTATTTGTTACTTTAACTTGAATCTGCTCTGCCATTGAAATTGTTGAATGTTGTTGTGTTACCCTCCATGTGTTGTTGAAATGAAACATATGTAGCTGCCATGTTGATATGAAAGTGATAATGCTTAAAGATCACTTGATCTTGCATGTTTGTCAACCTATTTGAAAGTGATCTGCCATTATACCTACTCACATACTTGTCAGACCATTGTAAAATGAATGCTGCTTTGTATCTTTGGTCTTTGTATTTGCTGTTTATGTTGGCTGCACTTGTATGGCATGTGCATATGTCTTCATCCATGCTGCACCCATATATGATGCACAATTGTTGATGTAAAGTTGCTCCAGGTTGTGTGTACCTGCCCATTCATATATATATATATATATATATATATATATATATATATATATATGTGCATATCCATGTTGCAAGTTGAACTGCTCCCATAAAAGTTGATATGCCTTGTGATTTTCCTTGTCATCACTTGTACCTTGCCGAGTTTAATCTGATCTGCCGAATCATCATGTTTGAGCTGCCATGAATATTGTGATTGACCATGATAAATCACTTGAATTTGAAGTGATCTTATATGTGTGTCCACTAGTTTTGATTTGATTTGTCTTGTCAAAAGAAACTTGCTGATTTGCCATGTTTTGAGTTGATCTTGAGGTGATCTTACATGTTTGCCACACATTTTTTGGGTTGATCTGAATTTTTTGCATTTCCATGATATGTTTGACCATTTGCACACTGATTTGCATCGTGCACTGAGTCGAGATGGTCCACATGGCTACTCCTCAGTTGCTCGCTGATTGGCAAGGCGGTGCACACGTGTATATATATATTTATGCATGTGTGTATTTTCAGACCATCAGATAAATTTTCCCTGTCCTTGTACATATACAAACTAGCTGCCTTGTGGTATTTACAGTGTTTCACTGTGAATATCACAAGCTGTCTAGACACAAATGAATCAGATCAAGTCATGAAAAATGATGAGAAGCACACCGGAAATCTGAGGCAAATAAAATTTATATTCGTATGTATTCAGTTTAAATTCTATTGCAGTGTACTGTGTGTGTGTTTCTGTATATGACAGGTATGAAGACTGGACTGATTGAAAACTTTGAAGATTGAAGACTGAAGACAACAAGACAGTGTTGATTGTGTATATGAGTGAATGTATATATAACTGAGTGTGAGTGTTGTAAAAGGAACTGTGTACTGAAAAAAGAATGTATTGAAATGTATATGAAATTGTGTATCAGTGAATATATACAAATAGTGGAGTTGCAAATCTGTACTGTTTTAAATATTGAAATAAAATATTATATTTAAACAAAATACAGTGTAGATATTTGAATTTCTGTATAGATGTATTCTGTTTAAATATAAATATTATATTCATGTCTGTGATATAGAATAATAGTACAATAACATTCTCGCAGTTTAGATTTTGGCAGAGACATGAGACATAATAGCTTTGGATACTAGTTAGGCAGTATTATTAATACGGTAAGGCTATACTTTGATTTATATTTTATTTTATCCATTCCGCTGTGAGATATTTTCTGAGCTCTGACATATTTTATGTCTCTATCTTTTATACAGGATACCAGAGCAAACAAATCCGAGTTTCGATAGATTGGAATTTTGAAAAAAAATTGGTCTGTCGGAATTGGGGTTGTCACATCTGGTATCAGAGCTTAGTTTTAGTATTCCTATATAAATAGTGAGTGAGCGTATTTGTATTTTTATAATATAAATATATCATATATATACCTAGATCCATAGAGGAACCAACTAAATAAAAAGTATAAATGGGATGTTTGTTTTGTACACTAAAGGAATGAATAAGGATATTTGAGACCCTTTGGTAATTGGGTGAAAAGTGTACAATGTATTTTGTATGGAAGGAAAGTGAATCCCGTATGATTAGTATTTTGGGTTAGCGGGTTTGAAAATCTTATAAATTGGAAAAAGTTGAAAAGAGAAAAATGGATTAGGAATATATATATATATATATATATATATAGTTGAGAGAATTGACCTTGCGGAGTGTATAGGAAAGCCTAGAAGAATTGGAAACTCGCTTTGAGTCTAACCCCATTATTAACTTTTAAGAACTTGAAATTATAAAAGTTTTGGGATAACGGTTTACGGTGTTTTTAAGTTTTCAAACCTTAAAGGTTATAAGTTTTAAATATGTGAAGTATACATATCGGTCTTTTGAAGGAAAATGGGGTATATTTTGCAAACAGTGATTTCTTGCGAAAATTTTATCTAAAGTAAAATTCTGTCAATAAAAGGTGCATAATATAGAGCATGTATAGCTTGGTAGTTTTCTTGTTATATTTCATACAAGAATCTTTAATAAAGAAAGATTTTAGATCCCTATTCTTATGACAACCCTTTTTGATAAATTATTTTAAGATAATTTTGTTTGGTGAACAAAATAAGTGCAGGAATTAAGAATAAAGTGGATGTCTGCACCTTGTAGTAAGAGACTAAACCGGCCTTATAGGTGATAAAAAGTCATAAACCCGATGGAGAAAATAGTTGTCTGTATCTACTCTAGTTTTGTGGTTTGAAAAAAAATGATGATTTACATTTTTAAGATGACTTGTTTTTATGGTTTGGCAAAATAAAGTTTTCATGAGAAAAATGAAATTTTGACACTTTTGAATTTTTGAAAGAAAATTTAAATGAAAAAGAAAGGCCAAACCATGTTTTAAAAGTATGGAGTAGATAAGGATTAGTGCCTAGGAAAGACGGGAAAAGTTTTGAGGCTATAAAGTAAATAGCGAGAATTATCTTGAAATGATAGTGAGTTCCCGTAAATGCGTAATCATTGAATAGCCTAGGGTGTTGCTTGAAATAATTGTTGGTACACAGCTAGGTCCAGTAGTGACTACTAGATATTAAAGGGCAAGTAAGTGTTTAGATCATGTTGCTAATTTCCATGTTAGGGGTAAAACCCATTACTACGTTTCTGTGGGGATCGTTCCGTTATTTTGTTGGATAGTTAGGATAACGCCTAAACCTGTCGTGGATCCCATAGTTTGGACTTTTCTGATTGAGGGGGACATAGTCCTGAGATTCTTAGCCCTAAGTAGTAGCTGTCTAGGGTGTCTGTTCTCCTGTTTTAGTTGGAAGACTAGAGGCTTATTTAAATTTAAACTAAGATTAGATAATTAAATAAGCTAAGAAAAGAGAAATGTTACAACTGAAAAGGAAACAGAAAAATTTAGTAAAGCAACAAACATGATAAATTATGAGAAAAGACGGATAAAGATAATAATTTCCATGATAAAATGAAAAAGAAAATCAGTAACAGAAGAAAATTTTTCTTATGTGTGTTGTGCTTGGACAGGAAAATAGGGAATCTTTACAAATAGTTACATAAAGTCCAAGTACGATTAGAAAAGGTTTGAAAAAGAAAAGCGGGAGATGCGAAGTTTTCCATTTTCCACCTTTTTGTAACATTAGAAATTGAATTTAGAAAATTAGATTTTTCTGAAATTCAAAAAAAATAAAGTTGGTTGGTGGATTATGAATGCAACAATTGGATGAACTATGCTCTTACTCAGTAAGATTGTGGGAAAATTCGGATGAAAAAGCATTTTGATTTTCAAAATATTACATTCATATAAAACTGTCTGTATATTTAGGATGTGAGCATCATATTTTAAAAGGATTATTGAAAGACTTGCATACACATAGGAGGTACCGCTTAGGCATACATGCATTATTATGTTGTACTTCACATTGCACAAGTGCACAATGTTTGCAAGAATTGGATGCATACATGACAGATGTATATTATGGGAGGGATTAATTGATTTTACCCTTATCAATTTTGGGGACGAAATTTCCTAAGGTTGGGAGAATGTAACACCCATATTTTAAGATAATAAAATAAAAATAACTTAATTAAATATTCAGAATCCAGTATACCGCACCGTGCTATTACGTCCATCCCGAAATTCTGGTCATTGACACCTAGTTTGCGTAAAAAGGACGCCATATGAAGAAGTTATAAGCTTTAGAAGTTTGTATACATATATGTAGCTTATTTATATAAATATATATATTAAATAAATATATCTATAAAATTCAAAAATCATTTCAAAAATTAAAATGGCGGGCGAGAAAGTTCTGAGGGAAAATGGACCGTTGGGGATCGACCTAGGGGTCGAACCAACCGAGGATCCAAAAAGTTCTTCTAACGTGTTCGGTTCTGATATCTTAAATTTTGATCTGAGGGTCCTGGTTCCTCCGCTACTCCTATTAATAAGACCCTAGACCTAACCCTAAACATCATAATTCGGCGGCTGCGTTGGCGCTCTATAATGGCTCTCTCTCCATCTCTCTCTTCTCAAATCTATTCTGAAATTAAAATGTTAGCCTAGGAGAATTATGGATTCAGATTTGGAAGAGGGAATCAACGTTAATAAAAAGATTATTGAATCATGAAAGCAAGGTAAACTTCTAAGAACTAATCTGTTTAAATTATTTCTCTTTCCCTTCTCTTTTCATGAAATAATAAATCCATGGTCTTTAGGTTGTGAATCAAATTAAAGGGGAAACCATGGATGATAGAATGGATCGGATCCAAAAATTTGGGAAGGCATGAAAGGTGAGTGGGTTTAAACTATAGCCTTTAGATAATGTTATGACTATCGTTTAGCATTCCTCTTTTTAATAAATTGTGAAATTTCCAGTTTAATTATAAATTGCTGTTATAACAAGTTGAGACGTTAATATGAATAGATCAGGAAATTCATATGTGGAGTCTATTAAATTGGGCGAATGATTAACATGATATAAGGTTAAATTATTAATATGAATAATTCATATATTGAATCAGTTGAAATGTTGGAATGTTTACATGTTATAATATTAATTTGAACATGTGGGAAAAAATCATATATTGGATTTGTTGAAGTGCTAAAAAGTTTACATGTAAATTTGTCCCAATTATATACAGGGAATAATTGGAGTAAGTATATGACTATATGGATCCATGTTAACATAGAATCGAACAAATATGGGTTTGGGGGAATTAACCGTATTATGTTTAAAAATCTTAAATTGGATCATAAGTATAGAAAAATGATTTGGGCGCAAATGGGATCATATGTAATCGGCATAATTTGAATAATATGAATTTAGACAAATAACCCATCATGAATATAATTAGGTAAATGGGCATTAAAACATATAAAAGCAAAGGTTTAAATAATTGATTAATAATGAATGCCTAGGATTACAATTAGAAATTGTAATTGCACTTATGACACGAGGTTAGGTTGCATTAGTGGTGGAAGTTTGCCCGGACCCGACCGGCATATCCAGCAGCCACTAATGTTGAACCTAATGTGAGTGGTCTAAGTGCACAAATACGAGAAGTGCTATGACACGAGGTAAGGCCCAACTTGTGGAAGAAGTTTGTCCGAACCCAACCGGCGTATCTACCATCCACAAGTTATAGGCCTAATGTGGGAGGTCTAGCCCATTATAAACCGTAATTGGACATGATAATGAATTAGACTACTTAACCTAATCTAATCTATAGGGATTGTATGAATATCAACTAAAATTAGGGTTAAGTAAAAATTGGTTGGATAGTGGGTGGGCTAGGCAAATCTAAGGGGGTGGGGTAATATTTACATATAGGCCCGCAAACTTAGCTGATAAGGTTATGTAATTAAATACACCTAGTGGTATACATAATCGGTAGAAATAATAAAGTTATGTAATTAAAGACACCTTTTAGGTTAAGCATAACTAGTAGGAATGATAATTACCTATTATAAATAAATAACATTAATGAAAATGTTGTGTAATAGGAAGATGTGTCCTAGGGACAAGTGAATATTATAACTTAGGTTGTAATAAACTAATAAGGAAATGGGATTATTGGTGAAATGAGATTAGGAACACTTAATTATAAATTAAGTAATAAATAAATGGGGGAACCCGAAAACCAGTTGAGAAAGGGGGAAAATATATGGAATATAAGAAGTTGTATTTATTTATAAATTAAGTAACTTGTAAGCTTGGAAGTTTGAAACCCGTTGATAAGAATGGTTAGGCTTATCCTTGGGACAAGAGGAAATTATAACATAGGTTATAATGAATGGGTAGAGAAACTTATTAACGGGCCTTAGTTAATAGAATTAAGTTAATAAGTAAACAACGATAAAGTTGTATTGACAATGTAAAATGGAATTATGATTAAATGAGAAAGGATGAGGAAAACTTATGAGATGAAATAAGTTATATTTAATCATAAATGGTAAGTGACATGTTAATTAGAAAACATGTGAATTGGATATACTTAATTACAAATTAAGTAAAACATGTTATTGTAATCATGAAATCAACAAGAATATAAAAGGGATTGTGGATTACAGACCTTGGACCAAAATCCGGGAAATAACATGTGGTGGGCTTATTAATAAGCTTAAATGGATTAGGTTGTATGACTGAAATTAATAAGCAAGAGAAACTTGGTAATTGGAATAAGAATTCAATATGAATTGGAATAACAAAGTTAACTGGAAACCTGATGAGGTGAGACATGCGCGTAAAAGAATGTTTAGACATGGGGTATAACAACATGCTAAAATAGGGCGCTTAGACCAGTCCGTGCGGTTGAGGGTGAATAAACCAACAGGGTAGATCATCGAGGTGTTATAAGGCACGAGGGGCGGCGCACATTCATCTGATTGTTCTGATGGTTCCAAAGGACTGGAAGGGGAAGCACGTGGCTTCCTGAGGAACGTAAGGTGATCCTAGTAGTCCTCTACGGCAGATGTATTAGGCTGTGTCCGCAGAGGTTGGGTCTGCGCATAATTACTCGGTGGGTGGGCCTTGACTACAAATGTGGCTATGCAGTTAGAATGCTGTGACGAGGTGACACCAGGGTGGTTCGGCGGTTGCCTCACGGAGAGGCAGAGAGAGGCAGAGGGTCACGACCAACAAGGATAGTAGATCGTTAGATACCTGATTGACACTGAAAAGTGTTTATTTTATTACTCTTATGCTTTATCTTTTGTAAATAAATAAATGATACTTTGGTTACTTTTGCATGTTTTTACAGGATGTCAAGAAATGCCTCCTTCAATTCAAATCAAAGGCCAACTACAAGAAAGAGCTACTTCCTCACATCAAATTCATTTCAATTGCAAAAGAAGTAGTAGCTCACTGGTAAAGGCATAGGAATTGGTGCTGAGAGACCTGAGTTCGAACCCCGTCAAGCTCACTTTTTGTCAAAGAAACGGAGCGCGTTCACACTGGCTCCTTTGCTTTGAGAAATATCTGGTTTAGTGTTATGTTATATATATACATACACATATTCATGTGTATGTATTTATGATGTGCACCAATTAACACTTCAGCAATAGCCATATTCTCATCATGGAAGTAAATTCAAATCATTCAATTTCAATTAGAAGAATTTCTGATTGAATTGTTGCCAAGAAGAAAAACCAATTTTGAAGATTTTATCTTATATTGCCTTTGGAGTCTGATAAGCGTCCTTGTTTGGAAGAATTAATTAGATGCAATCTTCTATCAATCAAGCCACATGGGAAAATTGAAAGATATGGAAAATAATTACCATGATATGCCCAGATTTTCTCCAATCAGGTAGTCAAGGAAGGCAAGAAATATTCATGAATGAAGAGGGTCATTGATTCATAGACCTAGTTAGGGTTTTCCCCTTCTCATCTATAAATATGTGATTGTAACCATTGTAAAAATCATCTCATAATTCTGTACTGCCATTAGTTTAATAAAATTTTCTTGTTCTAGTTATTTACTTTTCTTTTAAAACAACTTGTGTATCTACACGATTAGATTCGGTAGAACACATATTGTTATTGTCTTTGTTACTGCATACTAGTGTTGACTGTTTGATTAGTTTCAACAGCAACTCTATTTTTAATTCTCTGTTATTGTTCCAGTTATTATTTACTTTTGTTGTTTTTGCTAGTACTTGTTATTTTCTTTCCTGTTGTTGAATTTGATATACGTCTGATTAGATTCAGATTTGTAGCAGTTTCAATAACATTATTTCAACAACATTGAAAACAACCCCCAAAGTTCTGTCTAACACGCCCACGAAACATATAAATAATAAAAGTTTAACTTTCCTCCCTGTGTTCGACCTGTTTGCTACACGAACTGTACGCTTGCAGAAATTTAATTTAAATGTCGCGCTTTTCTAATTCATAGGCTAGCGTCGATCAAGTTTTTGGCGCCGTTGCCGGGGAGGTAACGATTGAATTTTATTATTTATTTAATTTCTGATTCGTGTTAGTTTTTATTTTTTGTTTTTGCGTTCTCATATAAAAAAAATCCAGTTTTATTTGATTTCTTTCTTTTTTATTTCTCAACCTCTTTCTTTGCTTTTACAACTGCTACAAATAATAAAAAAAAAAACTTTCAACTTTTGCTTATTTCTTTCCATCATATAGTTTCTTTCCACATTAAAAAAAAAAAGAAAGGAATTCTCTTTTTACAATTTATTTTCTTCTTCCTCTCTCTTGTTTTTGATTTCTTGTTGTTTTCACTTCCTGATCATCAACTTTTCTCGACAATTTCTTTCTAGTTTCCAAATAATAATAATAATAAAAAAATCTTATTCTTTTTCTGTCTTGAATTTCTTTCCTTGCTTCTTCTTACTGCCATACCATCCATCACCATACCTCACGCAGACCACAAAGACCACCCTTTCACCAATTTAACCTGCCACGTCCATCACCGAAAATCCACTTCCATCAACACCCACAACCCATCTGACCATACTCCAAGCCAATACAGGCCATACACCATCAACAAACTCTCGCAATACCCAAACCGCATAAACATCATCCGTTAGCCCCACTTTCTCCTTTGCATCCGTACACCCCTCATCACCATCCACTTTCTGTAACCTCGCTGTCCCACAGCACCGAACCTCCTTGCGTTCAACAACTACCAACCGCCGAGATCCAATCAACACCGTCCAGTTCAGCCACTTCCTTAACCACAAACTTCGAACCCAATTCTGCTTCACCATCCACATCAGAAATCCAGAAATCAATCCAATCCCACTGCCCAGTATCATCTCATCATTTCAACACCATCGTTCAACTATACCGAAGTCTCATCGTCAACTCGCAGTGCCAAGACCAGCCCTTTCTTTAGTCCACAAACACGTCACTCTCCTACATCGCAATCCACACTTCTTCTACAACCATCACACAAACTCAAAAACCCAATTCATCACAAACATCGCAGCTGTTGAATCCGATTCGAAAACTGGGATCGCAATTACCAAAATCCCATTACAGCAATCGGCCCCTTTGAACAACCATACCCAAAAATCAAATACCCTCTTCGAAAACCGAAACCGCCTCTACCATAGATCCAGTCGCCGATTCAAACCCGGAATTGATTTCGAGAAAAAGAAAAAAAAAGGACCGGCGTTTTCTTTTTGTTTTTTTTTTTTTTTTTTTTTTTTTTTTAGAAAAGGGGGTGGGTTGATTTGTTTCCTTTCTGTGCTTGTGTCTTGGATTTATATTGACGTTGGTAGCAATTCATTTTAGCCCTAGGTTTGCTTCACTAGTTGGGTCCGGTCCTTTCACCGTGAGTGCGTGGAACATTGTGGTGCGTGGGCCTGCTTGTAGTTTTTGTTGAGCCCAATTTTTGTTTCAGTTAAGTTTAGTTCTTGTGTTTATTTTACTCTTTCTTTCCCCTAGCTTAGCTTTTAGTTTTTAGTTTTTTTTTAATTGAGTTTTTTTTCTATTTTGTGTTTGTTTCTTTTAGTTAAACTAGTCGGTTTTTAGTTAGTTTTATTTTAATTTCAAGTCGATTTCTGCTTCCTTTTTGTTGTTTCATTTTATTTTATTTTCTTTAAAAAAAAAACGGAGAATTTTTCAAAAACAGGTACAGCTAAAAATTTTAAAAAAAGGGTCTTAAAAAAAAAAATTCGGGCTCCTAGCCCGAACCCGTGCCGCAGCGCAGTCAAGCAATTAATAGAAGGGGACAACAATAGAAAGCAGCGGACGATTCAGACGGGTTGGAGCGGTTGCACACCAAGTGGGGTGTGAACGCGCTAGCACTTTCTAAATTCACTGGAGGACTGCCGATCAAGGTGAAAACTTTTAAAACTCTACAGGTGCTCTGCTGCAAAAGGAAAAAGAAAAAAATATATAGACAATTGTTGTAAAAAAATTTCTGCAGGGGCAGCGGCTTTGAATGTACAATTTTTAATTTCTGCAATTGTTTTGTGTGATTGCTGTTGTTTCTGCATCTTTTATTCATTCTGTTAAGGGCAATACACCAATTCACATAAGGTGAGGGATTTCATCACCCTTTCCTTAGCCCACAAATTGCATTTCATCGTAGAATCTGACTAATAATAACGGTTAGACATTGGACTTAAGGGAGTCACGGGCTCATCTAGGACTTAATTATATTGTGATAGTTGATTCATTTGGAACGAATTATTTCTTGGTGTCTAGACTACGGCAGAGAAATAACCGTTTATAAATATTACGGTGATTCGTAAATATTATATCGGTTGTTACTCTGAAGGTACTTAAACCTTCGGCTGCATTGCTAGGGTGATTCCTGGTGCACCGATAACTCCTGTCCGTTAACTGGCTAAGAAATCTTTTGATCTAAATAATCAAACGCATCACTTTATAATTTTGGGTTAAGAGCCAATAAGGACAGAAAACTTCATTATAGCTAATTTTTGTGCTTGCATTTAACAACAATGAGTGAAAAAAGTGTTAGCCAACAAAATTCTCCTAGGGGTTCTCGTATCAACCAAAATTTTCCAACCGAATTGGATCAAAATCGAGTGAATCAAAACTTTCAAAACTTTGGGGATCAAAACCAAATAAATCAAAATTTTCAAAACCTCAATATCCAAATGGATAGACCCCTGTCTCTTCGTGATCGATGTTATCCTACTAGGACCGTTCAACCATCTGTCATTGTGTTCCCACCAGCTGAAGGAAACAATTTTGAGCTAAAACACTCTTTTATCCAAGGGGTACCAAAATTTACTGGGTCTGAAAATGCTTATGAATTTCTGAGTGAATTTGAATTGTATGCGTCCACAACAAAAATGCAACAATTGTCTAACGAATCGATCAAGCTAAGGCTAATCCCATTTGCACTACTTGAAAGCGCTAAAAGATGGCTAAATTCTCTTCCAAAACATTCCATAAGAAGTTGGGATGAATTTGTCACTGCATTTTTGAAAAAGTTTTTCCCTTTCCATAAAACTCTCAAAATCCGAACTGAGATAAATCAATTTTGTCAAAATGAGGGGGAAACTTTTTCAAAATATTTTGAGAGATTCAACCAACTACTGTATAGTTGTCCTCATCATGGAATTCTAAAAGACAACTTGTGTCAAATTGTATATGAAGGGCTTAACTATCAATCTAAAACTCAACTAGAATCAATGTGTGGAGGAGATTTTATGTCTAAAACAGCCGATGAAGCTTGGCGGTTCTTAGAAGATTATTCTGAAAAGGACATGCAATGGGAATCAATTCGCGTTCCCAATCGTACTTCTACTAGAGGAGTGCATGTCGTGGACCCAAATCAAATTCCCGTAGAAAATCAAACTCCTCAAGCCGGAGAAGGGTTACCCCACTACTACCCTCAGGACCAAGCCAATGCTATAGCTCAAAATAACCCTTACTCAGCCACGTACAATCCTGGTTGGAGGAACCACCCAAACTTTTCTTGGTCAAACCCCAATAATTCGGCAAACCCATCTCACATGCAACCCTTTATTCCCAATCCGAATTACCAAGCTCCACCCCCCAATTCTCAAACCTCACAAGCTGCACCTCAATCCAAACAACCTTATAGGCACCCCAATTTTCAATCATCAAACCAATCATCTCAATCTTCTCAACCATCACAAGATATTGTTCGATTAGAAAAACAAATAAATAATCAAGACGCTAAAATCGACCAACTAATGCATATGATAAAGGAAATGGCGAAAAATAATGAGAAAGGAAAGTTGCCTAGTCAACCTGAGGTGAATCCAAAATATAACTCTCGTACTGTAAATTCTTGTGAGGACGAAAACCATAATCCAGTCAACGCTATTACAACCCTTCGATCTGGAAAGAGGATTGATAATAACGTGGGCAACCCTGGCGAATCTTCTAACTCGACCCCAATCCCTAATCTTGATGATCATCCATTGGCTTCGAATGCCAATTCTTCTGAACCTCAAATTCCCTTAAATGTTGGCAATCCCAACAGTTCTTCTCCTTGTGTCGGAAAACCCGACCCACCTTTGAAAACCAATGTTGGCAATCCCAACATTTCATCTTCTACACCCCTACCACCTTTTTCCTCGAATGATGAAACTGATCATAGAGTCGAAAAACCAGTAGCTCCTTTTCCTCATAGACTCAATAATAAGAAGAAAGCTGCAAACTTCGATAAAATCTTGGAAATTTTCAAACAAGTCCGTGTGAACATTCCTCTTTTAGACACCATTGAACAAATCCCTCAATATGCCAAATGTCTTAAGGAATTGTGCACACAAAAACGTGCGACCAATGTCCCAAAAACCGCCTTTCTAACTGCGAATACAAGCTCTGTTCTTTTGAATCTTGCCCCAGTCAAGTATAAAGACCCTGGCTGCCCTACGATTGATTGTAAAATAGGAAACACTCACATCTCTCGTGCCCTACTCGACCTTGGTGCCAGTGTCAACCTTCTTCCTTATACTGTCTATCGTCAACTTGGACTAGGGGAGATTAAACCAACAAACATCACACTTCAACTAGCCGATCGATCTGTCAAAAAGCCATTGGGAATTATCGAAGACGTCTTGATACAGATCGAACAGTTTTACTTCCCTGTCGATTTTATAGTTCTAGAAACAGAGCCTGTCTCAAATCCCAACGTTCAAATACCACTGATCTTAGGACGCCCTTTCTTAGCAACCTCTAATGCTGTCATTAATTGTAGGAATGGTCAACTTCGACTTTCCTTCGGGCACCTAACCATTGAGCTAAACATCTTTAATCTCAACAAACAACCTAGGGATTTTGAGATCGATGAAATTGACATGATTCAAACCGCAGTTGATGAAACCTCTAGTGACACTTCTGAAGCCTTGAAAATGTGTCTTGACCATTTCGACTCCGATTTCGATGAACTCGAATACATTTCTGAACTAAACAAAATTCTTGACTCCGACACTTCGTCATCTAAATCTAATCAAGGAATGTTGACCAAAGTTGATACACAAGAACTTCCTAAGTTAGACCTCAAACCCTTGCCACCAGACCTTAAGTATGCCTACCTAGATTCCTCAGAAACTTTCCCCGTAATCTTGGCCTCTGATCTTACCGAAGACCAAGAAGAAAAAGTTTTGGAAACTTTACGGGAAAATAAGGACGCCTTGGGATGGGAAATTAGCGATATAAAAGGAATTAGCCCATCAATCGTGGAACATCGCATACACTTAGTTGATGAGGCTAAACCCACCCGTGAGGCTCAAAGGCGATTAAACCCAAGCATGAGAGAAGTGGTCAAGGAGGAGATAATCAAATGTCTAGACAATAACATCATCTATCCCATCTCTGATAGTACTTGGGTAAGTCCGGTACAAGTTGTACCAAAGAAGTCGGGAGTCACAGTGATCAAAAACGACAGTAATGAACTCGTCCCAACAAAAATCAAAACCAAATGGCGTGTGTGCATCGACTATCGAAAGCTTAACTCAGCCACACGAAAAGATCATTTCCCCTTACCTTTTATTGACCAAATGCTCGAACGTTTAGCAGGACATGAGTACTACTGTTTTCTCGATGGATACTCTGGCTATAACCAAATCCCTGTTGCTTTAGAGGATCAACATAAGACCACCTTTACTTGTCCCTTTGGAACCTTTGCTTATCGTCGCATGCCTTTTGGTCTTTGTAATGCCCCCGCGACTTTCCAAAGGTGTATGATGAGTATTTTCTCTGATATGGTGGAAGAATTCTTGGAAATATTCATGGACGATTTTTCAATATATGGATCATCTTTTTCCCAATGTCTCACTCATCTAGAACTCGTCCTTAAGCGTTGTAAGGAGAAATCACTCGTGCTTAATTGGGAGAAATGCCACTTTATGGTAAAAAGGGGGATAGTTCTAGGTCATGTCGTCTCCAAAGATGGCCTAGAAGTCGATAAATCTAAAATCGATTTGATTGCTAATTTACCTCCTCCTAAGTCTGTCAAAGATGTTCGTTCATTTCTTGGCCATGCAGGATTCTATAGAAGATTCATTAAGGATTTCTCAAAAATTTCAAAACCTCTCTCGAATTTACTTGCCAAAGACGTAAAGTTTGAATTTTCCAATGATTGCAAAACATCTTTTGAAACTCTTAAATCACTCTTGACCACAACTCCCATCATTCAACCTCCTGATTGGACTCAACCCTTTGAACTTATGTGCGACGCTTCTGATTTTGCTATTGGAGCCATCTTGGGTCAGCGTATCGATAAACTCCCTCGGGTCATTTACTACGCTAGCAAAACCTTAAACGAGGCCCAGTTGAATTACTCAACTACTGAAAAGGAATTTTTGGCAGTTGTCTTCGCTCTTGAGAAATTCAGACCATATCTCATAGGATCCAAAGTCATAGTTTACACTGACCATGCTGCCTTACGATATTTGCTTTCTAAAAAGGATGCCAAGGCCCGCTTGATTCGTTGGATCCTTCTTCTTCAAGAATTCGATATAGAAATACGAGATAAAAAGGGTTCTGAAAATGTCGTAGCTGATCATCTCTCTCGAATTGTGCACGAAAATGATAACGACACCCAAATCGATGACTATTTTCCTGACGAACAACTCCTTTCGATCTCTAACTCCCCTTGGTACGCGGACATTGTGAATTATCTTGTCACACAGCAAATGCCCGCTGAATGGTCGAAACAAGATAAACAAAAATTCCTCTCAAAAGTTCGAAACTTCTATTGGGACGACCCATATCTTTTCAAATACTGTCCAGACCAAATCATTCGAAGGTGTGTGCCCGATCATGAACACCAAAGTATTCTCTCTTTCTCACATGACCATGCTTGTGGCAGTCATTTTGGAGCAAGAAAAACTGCTGCAAAAGTTTTGCAAAGCGGTTTTTATTGGCCCACACTCTTCCGTGACGCTTTCGAATTTTGCTCTAAATGTGAGCGATGTCAAAGAACGGGTCGAGTCTCTAAGCGAAACATGATGCCCCTCAACCCCATTTTAGTGATTGAGTTATTCGATGTTTGGGGCATCGATTTCATGGGACCATTCCCTAATTCATTTGGGAATCTTTACATCCTACTTGCGGTAGATTATGTCTCAAAATGGGTTGAAGCTATTCCGACCAAAACCAATGACAACAAGGTTGTTGTCAAATTCCTCAAAGAAAACATCTTTTCACGTTTTGGCACACCTCGAGCTATCATTAGCGATAATGGTACTCAATTCTGTAATCGTGCTTTTGAGTCCTTGCTCAAGAAATACTCAATCACACACAAGCTGTCGACCCCCTACCATCCACAAACGAGTGGGCAAGTAGAAGTTTCCAATAGACAAATCAAACAAATTCTTGAGAAAACCATGAATTCCAACAGAAAAGATTGGTCCGTAAAACTGATTGATGCACTTTGGGCTTTTCGCACTGCTTATAAAACCAATCTAGGGATGTCACAATATCGATTAGTCTTTGGAAAGGCCTGTCACTTACCTCTTGAATTAGAGCATCGTGCTCTTTGGGCCATAAAATTTTTGAACTTTGACTTAGAAAAGGCCGGCTCACATAGGAAGTTACAAATTTCTGAATTGGAGGAATTAAGAAATGAGGCGTATGAAAATGCGAAAATCTACAAAGAAAGAACCAAAGCCCAACACGACAAAAACATACTTCGTAAGGAATTCAACGTAGGTCAAAAAGTTCTTTTATACGACTCTAGACTTCACTTGTTTCCAGGAAAACTCCGATCTCGATGGACTGGACCTTATGTCGTGAAAACAGTATACCCTCATGGAGCGGTTGAAATTGAAAATCCTAGAGATGGAAAAGTCTTCAAAGTAAACGGTCAACGACTGAAACCATTTTTGGAATTCGAGCAATATGACGAAGACGACTCTATCGATCTGCATGATCATCCACCATGAAATCAGGTGGTACACGTTCTTTTTCTTTTATTTTTATTTTTCATTTTTTTATTTTTGTTTTTCTGCCTTAGACAGTTGGGACACTGTCTGAATCAAGTGTGGGGGGAGTCTGCATTTCATCCATTTTCATTTTATTTCTTTTTATTTTCAGCCATTTAAATAGGACCATCATACATTTTAGACTGTAGTAACATACCATAATTTTTTTTTTTTTTGGAAATTACGACTCATTTTCGATTGATACAACAAAAAAAGTTTACAATTTTTAGTCAGTTGATAGTATTTTTCTCTCTCAACTAAGATCAAATAAGAAATATGATGAAAAGTTGAATTTTGAGGGATAATAGTGTAACCGGTACATAGGGAGATTCTTAGGTGATGGCCATGAAATCTATTCTATATTGTAGACTTTGTTTAAATAAGTGGAGGACTTAAAATGCTTATAATGGCTTGTCAAATCTTTGAAACTAAGTTGTGTTAAGTTGAATTCGCGTAACTCTCTTTTGTGCTTATATTTTCGATAATAATAATAATAGTATTCCAAGGGTATCCAACATTGCTTGTATATCGAGCGTTGGTGTGCAAACCCGCCAAGCTCTATCCGACACGTTGTTGACAAAGTCAAAGTTGGAATATCTTGGTCTCATTTTATGGGATTGGACACCTAAGGATTACCGACACGTTGTTGACAAAGTCAAAGTCGGCCTGCACAATCCGCCAAGCTCTTTACCCACTCTCCGTTAGTCCGCGAGGCAGTGCATGGGTGGTAAACCTTGGTCTTTTTAGGTGTATGTACTTAATCATAAATCTTAAAATTTTATAGAATAAAGAATAAGCGATGATACCCACACACTTCTTGACCTTATTGATTTGACTAGCCATACATGAGAAAATTAGAATACCACTTTGCAAACTGTGCCAAACAAACTAAGAATTTATTTCATGGCTGCACTATGTTATCGACCGAACTAACTGGCCAAACTGGAATTTAACATTTGAAAACTTGATTTATATTGAAAATTTGTGACAAGTCGAGGTATCTAAAATAAAATCAACTGATTAGAAATTATTAACTTAATTTGTTGTACCACTTTCATGAAACAAGTCGTGTTTTCATTTTTCGTTTTTAGTTGCATATGTCCATTGCATTCATGTAGTTTCATTAGAATTATAACATACTGCATTTGGATTTTGTGGGTAGTATCCGCTGAAAACCCTCACGAGACACCACTCGTCCTACTAGGGACACCTAGAGGTTTAACGGCTTGTTGCATACGCTCAATGCAATCGTGTTTCCTACGAAAGTGCGACCTATCTAGTTAGTTTTTCATTTTTTTTGTTTTACTCGAGGACGAGTAAAAGATAAGTGTGGGGGTATTTGATTGACACTGAAAAGTGTTTATTTTATTACTCTTATGCTTTATCTTTTGTAAATAAATAAATGATACTTTGGTTACTTTTGCATGTTTTTACAGGATGTCAAGAAATGCCTCCTTCAATTCAAATCAAAGGCCAACTACAAGAAAGAGCTACTTCCTCACATCAAATTCATTTCAATTGCAAAAGAAGTAGTAGCTCACTGGTAAAGGCATAGGAATTGGTGCTGAGAGACCTGAGTTCGAACCCCGTCAAGCTCACTTTTTGTCAAAGAAACGGAGCGCGTTCACACTGGCTCCTTTGCTTTGAGAAATATCTGGTTTAGTGTTATGTTATATATATACATACACATATTCATGTGTATGTATTTATGATGTGCACCAATTAACACTTCAGCAATAGCCATATTCTCATCATGGAAGTAAATTCAAATCATTCAATTTCAATTAGAAGAATTTCTGATTGAATTGTTGCCAAGAAGAAAAACCAATTTTGAAGATTTTATCTTATATTGCCTTTGGAGTCTGATAAGCGTCCTTGTTTGGAAGAATTAATTAGATGCAATCTTCTATCAATCAAGCCACATGGGAAAATTGAAAGATATGGAAAATAATTACCATGATATGCCCAGATTTTCTCCAATCAGGTAGTCAAGGAAGGCAAGAAATATTCATGAATGAAGAGGGTCATTGATTCATAGACCTAGTTAGGGTTTTCCCCTTCTCATCTATAAATATGTGATTGTAACCATTGTAAAAATCATCTCATAATTCTGTACTGCCATTAGTTTAATAAAATTTTCTTGTTCTAGTTATTTACTTTTCTTTTAAAACAACTTGTGTATCTACACGATTAGATTCGGTAGAACACATATTGTTATTGTCTTTGTTACTGCATACTAGTGTTGACTGTTTGATTAGTTTCAACAGCAACTCTATTTTTAATTCTCTGTTATTGTTCCAGTTATTATTTACTTTTATTGTTTTTGCTAGTACTTGTTATTTTCTTTCCTGTTGTTGAATTTGATATACGTCTGATTAGATTCAGATTTGTAGCAGTTTCAATAACATTATTTCAACAACATTGAAAACAACCCCCAAAGTTCTGTCTAACACGCCCACGAAACATATAAATAATAAAAGTTTAACTTTCCTCCCTGTGTTCGACCTGTTTGCTACACGAACTGTACGCTTGCAGAAATTTAATTTAAATGTCGCGCTTTTCTAATTCATAGGCTAGCGTCGATCAATACCCGTCATCGACAACTAGTGGGATGCGGAAAGACTCGAGCTAAACCCAAGATACCATTTCACCTTTCACTATCGGGGTAAGGGGTTGAGGGGAGACGCCACATGGATGTTTAGATTGTTTGCGTAGGGGCAGTCGCTTAGCTCTAGCAGTTTTTATTAGTTAAGGGAGGGGCCGAGATGGGGCCATAGCCACCACGAAAATAGACCCTAGGTATATCTGCATATAGAGGCTCTCTAAAGGCGGGCCTGTACAGATATGAAAAAGATTCTGATCAAGTTCGGTGCTTCTTGTATCGCCCTGCCACGGAACTTGGTGCACATTAGAGGATGTGCGATTGAGGCATTGAGCTACAATTGAAGATATGTATGGTGGACAATCTAGATACATGCATATGGGCTCTAGGTGGTGTATCGTAGACTTAAGGGCATTACTCCGGTATGGAGTCTGATTCGAACAAAGGTGGAAGTCAGTACGTTTGCGTAGCGTAGTAATGATAGATATATGCAGAATGTAATATTGTTATCTGTACGTCACTATAGCGTAGGATGAGGGACTGCGTATATTTCGATGGTGTTACGGTGGAGACCGTGCGAGTGGGGTACCATGGGGTGTGCCTCGATATTGGGGGTAGCTACATATATACTGTATTAGGTTAATCCACTGGGAAGTAAATGGGTACGACGAGCGTGTAAGCCTTGAGTGCTGTTAACCCAAGTAACCTAATAAATTAGAAAATATGATTGAACGGTATATGTAGGGTTATCCAAAGTGTATTGTTTAAATCCAGTCACCAGAACTTGTGTTCTAACCCCCTCCTCATAACATTATCGTAGGTTAGATTTGTGGCCGAGACATGAGACATTATAGCTTTGGATACTGGTTAGGCAGTATTATTAATACGGTAAAGCTATACTTTGATTTATATTATATTTTATCCATTCCGCTGTTAGATATTTTCTGAGCTTTGACATATTTTATGTCTCTGTCTTTTCTGTAGGATACCAGAGCAAACCAGTCTGAGTTCCGATATATTGGAATTTTGAAAAAAATCGGTCTATCGGAATTGGGGTTGTCACAATTAACAAGAATATTTCTTTTATTCTTACAATCACATAATACACAAATTTCATCTTTTTATCCAATTTCGCATATTTCATATTTTGGCACTGAACTAAAGATCTGGAATGCAACTACAACTAATTTACGTTTGATGGGACTGATTTCCAGATCCACAGTGTTAAGCAACATGTATGACATATTTCATGACATAACTGTAGGAATATGTGGGAAAAATATGTAAGAATCCTACAATTCATGTTATAAATATCATAACTTATCATTTACAAGCTTTGACTATATTCGTAATCAGATCTGATGGTTGCCAATAAATTCATAATATTTAAATAAACAGATCTAATAGGCATAAAACATAGACTTGATTCAAACGAAATAAATAAGTCATTATATCTGTATTAGTAAATTTCCCACTCACCTTATAGCTTCCAGTTTCTAAGTTTTGAACCCTTTTAGGCTTACAATCCCCAAATTCTTATAAATCTACAACTTATCTAGAAAAAGAAAAAATTCTAGATCTATAGAAATGTAAGAAAAAGGGAAGAGAGCAAAAAATCTATCTTTGAGCATCCTCTTCCATTGAATCTATTAATCTTCCCAATTCCATATGAATTTGATTTGATATATATATATATATATATATATATATATATGAATATATTTTATTTGGAAATTAGGTTAGAAGAGGAAGAAAATGGAAGAGCTCCGCTGCCTCCATAGATTTGAATGGAAAAAGAATGTCGCTTTACCCCTTTATTTATAGGGATGAAATGGCCTAGAACCGTCAGATTAGTTTTAAGTTATATCCGTCCATCCGTTATATATAAAAATTAATCTAACCCTTCAAGACCTAGCCGCCACTGGGTGATCTGATGCCTAGCAGGTCGACCTGGGCGGTCTACCCCCATATTGACCGCTTGGGCACCAGATTGCCCAGGTCGGCTAGGATATATTAGGTAAATTATTAATTAAATATTCTATTTATTTATTTTCTGTCCGTTTTCGAACTTTTCATACGGACTCCGTTCGCGAAACTCCAAACATGAAAGATGACCAAAATTCCGAGATGAACGCAGTGGTTAAAGTCTCGCGACCAAATTCATCATTTGTAGAAATTACTATTTTTGAAATCATAGTAATTAATTTGTATTGCCAAAATTCTGGGTTGTTACATTCTTCCCCCCTTAAAAGGAATTTCGTTCCGAAATTCTGACGCCTATAATCCTATGCTACACAACCAATTTGTGTACATACACTTTGCAACCATATGTATATGTGCATAGTGTACATAATGAAATTTTAACCAAAACATGCATGCAAGATGATTCTAATCGGATCCTCCTATATGTTTTCATTAAACTTTTGAAATACTTTTGAAAATATGATGAAGAACATCCTAAATATAGCGGCAGTTTTATATGAATGCAAATTTTGAAAATTCTTTTTCATCCATAACCCTCACACAACTATGAATAGAAGTGTGAGACAACCAATTTTGCATCCAAACCCTAACATCCAAAACATAGGCAATCTAATCGTTTACTATTTAACTTCTCCTAAACCGGAAAAAGGAAATTAAGGCGAAAATTAACATTCCCTTCGCTTTCAAATATTACATTTCCCGCCCTATAGTGGAATTTTCGCCTCAGTTACCCGAAATACCCCAAAAATTTCCAATTGTTGACCGTAAAGGAGGCTTAAAACAAGCTCGAAAACGTAAAAAGAGTTAATTAAGAGCTCGCGCACATCATTGACAAAGTATGAAAACAGCGTTTCCAAGGCTAAAACAACCCTTTTCTTGTTACCATTAACGTTTATATCGCATCGTCAGTCCTAATGCACTGCTAAAACATGCACCTAAAGCATCCAAACATCTTCCTTACGTTATTATGTGTCTAAAAATCGAAATTTTACATAAAAATAAATTCCTTCTTAAAAACTTGTCATGTCTATTTTGAAAATTTCATTTCAAAACTGTTTCATTTTCCTATAAAATAAGAAAATGATAAAAATGTTTTTTCAAACAACATTTTCCAAAAACTTCAAAAATGTATTTTGCGGAAATTTAAAAGATTTAAGTCACATGTTGGCAAAAAAGGAAGACAGTTACGCCAAAAATGCGAAAACTGAAATCACGCACAAAAGACGAAAATAAATTTTAGTTTTGACAAGGAACGGTGGTTTATTTCTGTGATGTAGAACCGGTCCTTTGCTAAAATTTATCAAACATAGAATTCTATTCTTTCCAGCCCTAGGACAACTATTAGTTTAGATAAGAAAAATGAGATTTCATTCAAACAGGCATGCGTGAATGACATAAATATTTCCAAACATAGAAGTCTCATTATCCTAAGTCATGTGATTTAAACAACACTAACAGTTACAAGCACAAATCACCATAAAACCAAGATCCCGATGATGGAAAGGGATAACAACAAAACAACACCAAAACTTTCAAAACAAGGGCTATCAACAACGAGGCGTCTCGCTCCGCGGCTGGATCTCATACCAATTTCTATGATCTTTGATTAACCATATTATGATAGCAAAATGCTCATTCTTATGTTACAAATACTGTTGGTGTTGTTGGAGGTTCCCACATCACTATCTCTTCTAAGAGAGAATTTATGATGAGAAAAGAAACCTACCGCAAAACTGCTTTTCATAGAAACCCACCTAATATTGTCTAAAGACAAAGTGGATAGGTGAATTTGCAGAAAGTAATTCCATGAGACAACACACTAGCATAACAAACTGAACCGGATATGATACAACACTAAATGATGGTTACGCCACCGATCAAGAAAAAGATTGATTTCCGCATCATGAGACAAGTCCAGTCATAACTTCCCATTTATAGAACGATGTGCTAAATGGGTCACACGTCCACATGGGCAGTTCGAACATAGATTCCCAAACATTTAAGCCGACATTAAGAAAAGAGATTTGCTGCAAAATCTCCAAACCCGATCAAACAAAAGACCATTTAAGTCCACGTTCAACACGAATTCCTCTAAAACCTCATCGAGGTTCTCCTCAGAAAAATCATCAAAAGATAGCTTAAACTTCATCTCCGAAACGACGATCGCCTTTGAAAGAACTTATTCTAACAAGGTATAGAAAAGGCGGATGCAGCACAAACAACAACCCTATTCTAAGACCTCAAGTAATGGACCGGTGCAAGTCTAACTGCCATGACAAGTTTTCTTAGCCCTACAGTGCTGAGACCTTTTTGCTCATCCCAACCCAAACAAATTATCTCTCCCTATGGGTGAGACTTGAATGGTATGAGTAAGAACGAATAGCTCAATTAGGTATTATAGACCAAGAAATGGTCGGAGAGAAGAAATTAGATCTTGGAGTACTAGTGAGGCAAGTTCTAATGCGCCAACAAACGCGAAAAATGAGTAGATGAGGCGACGACAAGAAGGATAGGAATATGGTTCAGCTAGATGAGGAAGGAAGGATGATAGAAGGAAGTTAAGGGGGTAATTTGGATGGAACTTTTATGGTTGAGTCCTAGGTTCAAGTTGTACCAAAAGCTCACCAACAAGTTGACCATTGTTGCATAACACTAAACGGTCAGCTATTAATTGGCTTGGATAAAGATTGAACCTTGACCTTGTTTGGCCGGACGAAATAAAATGTCAATTGTCCCATGTCATCTTTTAAGATTAAACGCGATCCGAAAAATAATCATCCTTATCACCGTAGTATATTAATGACCATAGTTAAACTTCAAACCAACTCCAAAGCTTTATAGTCTCAACAAAGATGCTGCGACTACACAACGAACGAACGAATTCCAAAAATAATTCAGCTAGAAACCCGAAATGAATTAAAATTGATTTTCCCCTTACCTAGCTGACAAGAAACAGACGATTCACGAAATCAAGTACTCCAAAATCCGAATGAAGGATTTTCCTTAGCCTTTTCGAAGAATTTTTTTTTAAAAAAGGGAATTTTATTGTAAACTAACAGATTCTTATTTATAAACCAAGTTTATTATTACTATTATTTATGTTCCAGTTTTATATTTCAGACTGGAAAAACCTTTTCGTGTTCAAAGATATTGAAGATTAAAAACAATTAAGATTTATTTTGATAACTTTAATAAATTTTCCAATATATATATATATATATATATATAGGAAAATGGATAATAAAAATCACAAGGAATGGATATTTATTATTCTTGAGTTTTAGTGGTGTATTCCTTGTCGTTTCTATGTCCTTTCTTCCTACCAATCAGATTACATTTGTTAAAATTACTGAATGGCCACAAAAATTTTAAAAGACGAATAGATCAAAAATTTAAAACCATATTTTCGCCAACTATTTTTCAAAATCGTATTTCAAACCATTGAAATCCATTTATTTTTTTAAGTAGTTTTAAAAATAAAATTTCCTTGAATACAAGGCTAAGAACGCAATTGAATATTTCAACCAAGGTAAATTCGGAAATCCAACAAAGTAACAAATGGGTACACGTTGTAATTATATTTCCGAAATGGATGTGACGTATTAATGTGGGTTCTTTCCCCATTTTGAATTGAGTAATGGTCTTAGTTGGAACTACCAAATAAAACCAAAAACCAGAAACCGCAACTATCTTGGTTGTAGCTAGATTTTTCTCCAGTCTCCAACCCAAGCCAACGGACTCCACCATATGCCGTTCTCGTGCTCTTCATGATGAGATCACCAACGTACTATGGGCTAAGACAGAATTGGCTAGAAACCTGAACTCAACACATTTCTACCCTTAGTCGCTTAAAGCCTATTTTTATTATTATGCCCACGACTAATTCATCGTCAAAATAAATTATAGCTGTAAGAAAGACGAAGAAAAACAGAACGTATAATCGAATTACCTTCTCTCACGAGTCCCAATTTAACTAATTCCCCTGATCGTTTAACCTAAGCTTTGATACCAAATGTAACAGGGTCACACGACCCATACCTTAAAGGGCATGGCTACAAATGGTTACCCTAGACTCACTTGTTTTACGGTCAGCCTTTCGACTGCTCAATAACCAACCCATTCACTCAGGAGGTGTAGGGGTAAGAGTCTACTGTTCGCCACCTAATGCGAAGCGGGAACCCCCTATCGCCTAAGCATAAACATGCCTGGTGACTAAGAAATGTACAACACATATTATAACATAGATATATTCCGTTTGGTTCAACCCATGTTGTATGCCTAACAAGGTTAGTGATTCTAAACCAACCTTGTTAAATGTTTACGCACAACTCTACTACTCTTCCCAAAGTTGTATTCCCAAAGTATATTACCGAGATATGATATTTACACACATTTTTGTGAAGCCTTTATACCAGAGCTTAACTGGTTAATTATATCGAGAGTGATCCCCTAATTTCGAGGTTTCTATCTAAATCCTCATTCACTATTCTTTATTATTTAACGTCTCACTATCAATGATAGATAGGGTGATTCTCCCTGATCACTTAAGACACTAGGCGGACCTGTTGGTCACTTATTAACCCTCAGTAATGTATTCAACGTTAACATAAACTAGAGGGCACTAGCTACGGGTCCTACTAGTTAAGGCTTTCGTCCTTCATGCATATACCCTTTTGCCCCGTATAAGGTGAGAGATGGTATTTTATAGTTAGCTATACCTCCTAGCTGACCTTAGCAGATAACCTCCTTAGTCGCTTGTTACTTCCCGTAGGATAGGTAGACATATCTGACATTTTAATTTCCAGGTTTGGGCAGGCAATACGACACATGTCGTTTAATACCCCTAAATTGAAGGACATATTTCAGGTGGACTCCTCCACCCTAGTCTCTTAACCTTTCAGGACCCAGGAAGCGGAATATACGCGAAGGTTATTGGTTCGTACCTCCATCAGCCTATTATACCTTTCCCTTTTTGGGATAAAGTAGGTTACATTATTCAGTTATTCCTATTTAGTCCCATTATATGGAAATACTATACGTATACCATTTGTTTGCATCATGGGTTTATATGGTTAATAATATCTTAGATTATTAACCTACTAAGTCCAACTATATTTTCTATTTACATTACTATTAATAAGGAAGGTTATATTCATTTTCCCTAGGATATTTATTTAATACCTTCCTCAACTCGGACTTTGTGTTTAAACATCAGCCATAAATTTTCATATGACACCCATTTCCTTTTATTTCCTTTTTATTGCAATTTATGACTCTAACAATCATATTTTCCTAGGGCAACTATTTATTTGTCCCAATTTATCTATTCGTTGTACCCCAATGGACAATTTCTATTCTTATTTATTTATTTATTTATTGTCTGACTTTACGTACCAGGTCTCTCACATTAAGTTGACAACCTATAGATGCTAGATTTGCCGGCAGGTTCCGGACAGACTTCTACCACAAGTGAACTTAACCCCGTGCCTTAATACAATTACATTTATGCATTAGACCCCTCATATTAAACTAACTACCTGCAGTTGCTGGATTTGTCGGTCGGTTCCGGGAAGGTTTACGCCATAAGTTGAGCTCAACCTCGTGTCTAAATGCGGTTATTATTCTTCTAATTGGGGTTTACAACAATTTTCCTAATTGATTTTAAGAATTGTAACCATTTTTCTATCACATTTATTATCCCCCAGTCAATATTGGTTACAATGGTTATTTATTGATTTGCGGTCTCATTTATGGCAATTAATTACATTGATTGCTACAAATTGTAATGTCTCGTATTTTTACGGTATTATAATTAATTAATTTAATTAGTGATTTAGAGAATTAAAGGGTTGTTTAATCAAATAGTATTGAATAATTAATTAATTTAAATAATAGAATAATATATTTAATTCCCAAATAGTCGGAAATAGTGAATTGACAATGTAATGTGAACTGGACAATTTAAAATATTTAATTCAGCTTCGATTTTGAATTAGAATAATAAATATATTATTTGAACAATAGTTGAACGTATAATTTATATTATAATTAAAATCGAGCTCCAGATGACGCGGCAATTCGTAATTTGGTGATTCGAACTTTAATTGAATATACATAAGCCGTTTTAAATCGGATTTCTGTGAAACAAGAAACGTTCAGAGCTGGTGAAGTATATATTTCTAATGGAAGAGAAAAATAGGGATTTCATTGTGGAGATTTTGATTTATGTTCAAATCGAATTTTAAAATAGTCGCCATGGAACGTTTATAAGCCATAACGATATATTTAATTATAATTAAATATCGGGTTCGAATTTGGATAAATCCTTTTAGACGTAGGTATAATTTAATTTTTAGAATTTTTCTGTAATTTTTATTCTAGAAAATAAACCACTTTTTATTTGGAGTAGTTTACACCCTATATCAATATTTCGGGGTTTCAAAGAATAAGTTAACGGACCTATATTATTATATTTTAGGGACCCTGACACATTGTTCGTCTCAACGATATTTTTATTTTCGCCTTAGGAGTCCATGAATAAAAGGAGTTTACACACCGAAGTATGCTATATTTTTAAAACTAAACAACCAATGTATACGTGTATACATGATAACACGGGCACACATTATTTGCTATTGATCGAGTACCTCTCCACAGCCATTCACGAGCTGAGCCTTCCAGAAATGATGATACCATACCTTAGCTAGCAAGTTTCTTTCCGTGTATGGTACTACTTAGCTATGAAGGAACATACGTATGTACATATTAAGTTTCCTTAGCTTAAAAGTATCTGGGAAATATGTTTAAATGAAATAATATCCTAACGTACATGGTGTATATTTAAATCAAGGCATACACTAATCAATCGCAGACCCTATGTAGGCATACACCAATCAATCGTAGACCCTATGTAGCTATGAGAAGACATATCAATATTTACTGATCTGTAAAACCTATCCTAACGTGCAGTGCTTTTAATGCTTCGCCATTAACTATTCCATACTGAATATATGCAGCTTCCTTGGATTTCTTTTTTGCGAATACCCATCCTTTCATTTCTGCCGAAGCTTTTTGATGAAATAAAATCAAAACAATTCACAAAATAAATCCCACGCGAAATCATGTCATCCTCAAAACTCGAAATCCATTTGCCTCCTCTATATCGTAAGTTCTTCCCATTTTCCTTTGCTTTCTTGTGTTGTTCGATCCTTCCGAGATGTGCGATCTAGACTGGCCTATGATGATCTGGAGTGAACTTACGTGAGGGGTTATATTGCGTAGGAGGGTGACGTGGGTATATGAATGGCATGCGAGTTTCATGAGCCCCGGTTGCGAGAGGAGGCACACACTTCTCAGCCAAATGGTCTGGTGCTCAGCGAATTTCTGTCGTGATTTGTACAATAGCAGGCGTGTGGGAGCATTGGCGCAAGTTTTAGAATGGAGATTTAAGTATAGATGCAAGAGGACTAGGGAGAATAACATGTGTTCTCTAGAGTTCGAATAATATGCAGGAGTATGAAAATAGTGGAAGTGAAGTGTTTACGGGTACTGTAAATGTGAGGAGAAAGTAAGCCGTACGTTGTTGATAACGGGAAGGAGTTGCGAGCATTATGAGGAGTTTCGTTTTTTTTTTTTCGAATATGAGGAACAATAGGAAATGGGAATTTATGGATTTTTGTTTACACGAAGAAATGTGCATGGAAGAAATTTGCACATGGATATGAGGCGAGTGCGAGCTGTTATATATGGGGGGCCATCATGAAGGAGCAGTGTAATATATGAACGATCAGGAGGTTGTGATGGTAGTAGTGCAAGTGTGGTAGTAAATGGAGGGGAACACTGAGTGTATTAATTCGGCCAGGGGTCCCTTTTGGTGCGCTGATGAGTAAAAAGAAAACAAATAGCCATGGATTAACAGGAGCAGTTATTACTTATTCGAAGAAACACGTGAGGGTGGGCCAACGTTAAAAAGGTAAAGCCCATAAAAATATAAATAATTAAGTTTATTTTAATTTAAAGTAGTGTGCAACTTGTTAACGTAATATCTAATTCATACGTTATCAGAATTTCACAAACTTGGATCCGTTGGGATCGTATGGACGAGAGCAACACAATGGAACTGGCTGGAAGTGAATTGGAGCTCGTTACATTTTATAGTGAAATAAATTGTCTGTCTGAATCAACCGGCAGTTATCGTTATCTAACAATGATCGTCCAATGTGAGTAAAACTCACTAACTCTATCAGTTTATATTTTTATAAAGATAATCGAGTAATGATAAATGCTGATTGACTGCTGTGTGATGATTGTTTGGATGAATTGCTTATGTATTGGTTGAAATTATAGATAATGATATATATATATAAATCGTTAATCAAACATTGATTCTGTTTATCAGAATATTTCATATTGAAATAAAATCGATGTAAGTTACATTGTTTAACATCTGTGGATGCAGGGAAACAGGTCGGAGGAATCCAATTGGATTCCTCAACATTTAATTTACTGTTTTTCATATATGATCATATATGATGTGATATATAATCTGTTGTTGATGATGTGTGTTAGAATGATATTGATCATTGTTATTTGGTATTTTAAATACCATAACTGTGACACCCCATCTCCATCAAGGTCACTCACAAAGGGAATGCCTTAATTTTGATGGAGCGTTTATTGTGTATAAAGCAGAAAAGTAAATAAGGCAGATAAATATATTGGTACTTGGAAAATAAAAACCACTTTTATTGCAGCGGAGAAATGTTTGGTTACATCACATCAAAAACCAACTACAAAACCAAATACACTTATTATCCATCTTGACAAATAAGTTCTGAGTACATAAAATAAAAGACATAACCCCAACATAAAATAGCCATAAATAAGATAGGCTGAACTTTACTTCAGCAATCCAAGCAACTTCCAAAAGAAAGAGATAAAGCTGTCAAATCAAGCTCCACTAGTACTAGTCCCACCTTGAGCATCTGGGGGGAGGGGGGAAGAAAAGAGGTGGAAACAAAGGGGGTCAAACATAATGTCTGGTGAGTGCCACTACCCCCATTCGATCGGCTCCCTAACTCGTAGATACCCGTGCTGGCCCCACAGTGGGGTGTATCACTCCCCAAAGTGGCAACCCAATACCACCAAAAATGCATGGCTTATATCTATACGATGCAACAACGTCTTACCTACCAGCCCGGGGCTACACACGCACATGACCCCGTTAGACTTGCGTTGGCACCGCTAACCCGTTTTGACCTCTTACAATTGTCCCGTCCTTGACTTGGGTCGAGCCCATAAAGATACTTAATGGGTTACTGGTTTGAAAAGGGCCCCCATGCATGACATAAGCTTTCACCTATGCTTGGTCCCCTCTAAGGTTTTCCCCACTTAACCCCATTCTTATTCATGTCTTCTTACATGTTTCAATCTTAGTTAAGTGCATCTAATCGTATTTCACATGCCACCCAAGGCACCCTCTTAATTTCACATGCCACCCAAGGCACCCACTTAACCCCCCATGTCCCACCACATGTTTATCTGGTTAAGTGTATCTTAATTCATTAACACCGTAACCTTGTAAAGACCTCCCACATTAGACTGGCAATTGTGGCTGCCGGATTTGCTGGGCAGGTCCGGGCAGTTTTACACCACAAACGAGCCTAACCTCATGTCTTTACAACTGTTACACATTTAATTCATGCCTTTGACCTCTCACATTAGACTGGCATTTGTGGCTGCTGGATTTGCCGGGCGGGTCCGGGCAGTCTTACACCACAAAAGAGTCTAACCTCGTGTCTTAGGCGGTTTATTATTACACATCTTTATTTAACCCCAAATTGGATTAATATCCATATTCAAATTTGTAAATAAATTCCAAATATACTTATGTCCATAATTGCCACCGAAATTATGTCCATTTATTTCAGGTATACAAATTATACCAATTATTGCCTCAAATTAATTATATGCCTTTTAAGGCCAATACATGCCAATTCTCAATATGTGTATGTTCAATATTACCCCCATCGTCCCCACGTTGTTCGTTCGCTTATTATGACATATATATATATATATATATATATATATATATTAGACTAGCAATTAGTCTAATGGCATAAAAAGGAAGAAACATTGCAAATTTGCATAACACACAAAATGGATCTAACTTACGAATAAGGATTACAACATATCTAGCATAAACTTGGTATTGTCATGAATCTAAACATAGTCCTAAAGGTATGGACTTGTAGGTATGAACATAGTTTTCACTCAAACTTGTATAGGCCATAGTCACAAACTTGCATAAAACTATAGATCTAAATCTAAAGGTGTAAACTTGCATATATGTGAATCCAATTTCTACCTAAACTTGCATATAGTCATTTTACTTGGTTCACATGTAAACTTGTGTACAATTCACATAGAAACCTGCATATAATCTACACCCAAACTTGCATATAAAATGATGTCAAACATGAATCAAGTTGAACATAGGTGATTGGGCATATACAAAGGAATCCACAACAAAAACTGTCATTATGAACAACTAGCATATATTGACAAAATATCACATTTTTCCAATGTTTCACAAACATAGCCATATAACCCAAATTATAACTCAACCCAATTAACTTGTTAATTATCTTATTAAAGAAATTGAACTCACAACTCAAAGAAGGTCTTGAGTTCTGGGATCTGAGTTCTGAAATTGATTTAGCTCGCCTTTGAAGTAGACAAATTCGTTGTTGTTGTTGTTATAGACTTGAGTTGAATTGAGTTGATTAGCTTTACTTTTCCTCTAGTTGGTGGCAGCTATTCTAGGTTGCAAGGTGATAGTATGACGGCCATGATTCTAATTTTGATTAGGTTTTAGGGTTTGAGTCTACATGTGTTTATATAGAATTTAGGATTAATTTAGGCCATCCGATCAACCTAGAATCAATCAAGACCATCTAGTCAAGATAGGCTGACACCTCAGCCCTATTGACTCAGCACTGAGTCACAAAATCTTCATCCTTCAGATCTGCCAGGGGGGAGGGGGCTGGTCGACCCCCAGTTCGACCTGTAGGGGGAGGTCGACCCCCTGGTTGACTTGGGTCCTAGGCGGAAATTTTCCCGCCTAGCCTGCTTCTGACTTCTGATTTGAATTTTGAATCTGTTTTCGAGCTGTTTGAATTTATTTGGATTTTCTGGAAACTTCCAACAGCCATAACTTCTTCATACGAAGTCCAACTTATGCAAACTCAGACTCTATCTCAACCAGAATTCCGAGAGGAACACAATGGCGTAACCCATTTCCCTTGATTCTCACATTAAAATTAATTATTGTTTAATTCGTTAGTTTATGTTAACAGAAAACACAGGGTGTTACATTCTCCCCTCCTTAAAGGAGTTCGACCCCGAAATCTTCAAGTTACGAAGAATACATATCCTATCTTCCAATCTTCCATCTACTCAACCATCAAACACAGGCATCCATTGTCCTTAAAAGACTTCTAATGCTTTCATGTTTATATGCACAGTGTGTGTACATGTCCGTATCTAATGCAAAATCAGGTGGTCTACTGATTCAGTTGACCTCCTTAATGCAAATTATGATAATGCCATGCGTCCATTATGTATGCAAAAGATCCCTAATGATACATATTATTTCTACATGCGTGCGCAACCATTCATCTGAATGCAACATCCATATGATAACACAACCATTATACATCCATTAATCTAAATAAGCACACATTTATATGCAGTATGAAAGTGATTGAGCCAATTTAGTGCCTAATGTGTGTATATACATCCACGAGCAACCACTAGCAAACACTTGCATCTACTAGCATCCATCAATCATAACATGTTTCAAATACATGTTTACATCCATTGGCCTCTACCTAAGGATAAAGAATATGACCGAGGAGATACACTAAAAAGGTAGATACAAGCTTGAATAAACTTAAGTAAAAGGAGATCAAAGATGTACCCTTAAAAAGAAAAGGGTAGGCTGCACATATTTTTGCCACAGTCTCCCAAGTCGCGTCTTCCTCGGCGTCGCTCCATTGAACTTTGACAAGATCAACTTCACGGTTACGTAGCTTTTTGACTTCCATCCCCAAGAAACGAGTTGGAATTCTCCTCACAGTTGCTTCTCGTTCCACTTCGACTTCCTCTAGTATGCTTGGTTCCACAACTTCTGCCGACTCATATAAGCTCTTTCGTAGCTGAGAGACATGAAAAACATTATGAACTCCAGCCAGTCTTTCAGGTAGCTCTACTCTGTAGGCCATCACCCCAACCCTTTCAATGATAGGAAATGATCCTACGAATCGTGGTGCCAACTTTCCTATGGACCCAAAGTGGATGACATTCCTCAAAGGAGATACTTTAAGGAACACCTTATCCCCAACCTCAAACTCAAGGTTGGTCCTTCTCTTATCTGCGTAGGATTTCTGTCCATCTTGGGCAGTCTTCATCCTCCTTCGTATCAAGTCCACTTTCTCTGAAGTCTCTCTAATCATGTCTGGCCCAAGTATAAGTTTATCTATGGACTCCCACCAACAAGTTGGTGATCAACATGGCATTCCATATAAAGCTTCGAAGGGTGCCATGCCTATAGTGGCTTGGTAGCTATTGTTATAAGTGAATTCCACCAAAGGGAGATGATCCTCCAAAGTCAAGAATGCATAATCTCAAAAGATCTTCCAGTACTCTGTTCACTCTTTCCGTCTAACCATCAGTTTGAGGGTGATAGGATGTGCTTAAACATAGCTGTGTGCCTACGGCCTCTTGCAAACTCCTCTAGAACTCGCTTGTAAGGATAGGGTCTCGATCACTCACTGTGCTGGAGGGTATCCCATGGAGTCGAACTATCTCCTTAAGATAAATAGAGGCTAAAGACGAGGCGGTTCTCCTACTTTTGACAGGTATAAAATGAGCGCTTTTCATGAGCCTGTCTACTATTACCCAAATACCGGTATTGCCCCTTCTTGACCTAGGCAACCCATCAACAAAGTCCATCGAGATGCTCTCCCATTTCCATTGCGGAACTTCTAGAGGATGAAGCAAACCGCCAGGCTTCTTCTGCTCCGCCTTGACTTGCTGGCATATCATGCATTTCGAAACAAATTCAGCAACGCCCCTCTTCATGCCATTCCAAAAGAAAACTCTTTTGATATCTTCATACATCCTATCTCTACCAGGGTGTATGGTCATCTTGGAATGGTGTGCTTCTTCCAGAACCATCTTCACCAAATCTCTTGCTTGCGGGATGCATAGTCTTCCATCCCATCTCAACCAGCCCTTATCATCGATGGAGTATCTATTGAGGTGACTAGAAGTCTCTCCCCTAATCAGCTTATTTATCACATCAACTAGCCGAGGGTCTTCACGTTGCGCGGTTCCTATTGAGTCCAACAAAGTAGGCCGCACCTCTAGCATTGCCATCATGCCAGTCACATAATCAACAGAGGGTCTAAAATCAAAATTTGCTATGTACTCCAAACTTTTCCTTTCTACAAAGAGAGGACTTAAGGTCAGCTTCTTTCTACTTAGGGCGTCTGCTACTACATTGCCCCTGCCAGGAGTATAGGAGATCTCAAAGTCGTATGAGACGAGAAACTCCATCCATCTTTGCTGCCTTAGATTGAGGTCTTTCTACGAGAAAAGGTACTTCAACGATTTATGGTCAGTATACAACTCAAATTTCTCACCTAAGAGATAGTGGCGCCAAGACTTAAGCGCAAAAACGATGGCTGCTAACTCTAGATCATGGGTTGGGTAGTTTTTCTCATGCACTTTCAACTGCCTTCCACCATAAGCTACTACCTTCCCCTCTTACATCAAAACAGCGCCTAGTCCCGTACCGCATGCATCTGTGTATACCGTAAACATCTTGCTCCCATCTGGTAATGTCAAAACTAGGGCTGTTGTTAGGGCCCTCTTCAATCGTTGGAAAGCGACTTCGCAATCCAAATCCCAAGTGAAAGTCAGGTTCTTCTTCGTTAACCTTGTAAGTGGAGCTGAGATTTTCGCAATGTCTTTAATGAACTTGCGATAAAAGCCTGCTAGTCCAAGAAAACTTCGTACTTCGGTTGCACTCTTTGGAACCTTCCAATCCTGGATCGCAACTACTTTTGCGGGGTCCACAGCTAACCCTTCTTTGGACACCACATGCCCAAGAAATCTTATTTCTTCCCTCCAGAAGTGGCACTTGGAGAATTTTCCTTTTAACTGATGTGCACGGAGAGTATCCATGACTTCCCTTAAATGCAAAGCATGCTCTTCCTCATTCTTCGAGAAAATCAAGATATCATCTACGAAGTCCACCACGAATTTATTGAGAAATTCCCAGAACACTCTATTCATCAAATCGACGAAATAAGCAGGTGCGTTTGTCAAGCCGAAAGCACGACGAGCCATTCGAAGAAACCGTCCGGGGTTCTGAACGCGGTCTTATCAATGCTATCTTCAGCCACTCTTAGCTGATGAAATCCGGTAGCCAGATCAAATTGGGAGAAAACTGTTGCACCTACAAGCAGATCGAACAAATCATCTATTCTTGGCAATGGGTGCCTATTCTTCTTAGTCAGCTTGTTTAGCTCCCTATAATCAACGCATAGGCGAAGTGAACCGTTCGCTTTGGTTGCCAACACCACTGGAGCACCCCATTCAGAAATACTCCGCCTTATAAACCCTTTTTCTAGCAGCTCCTTAACTTGCTTGCTAAGCTCCTTTCTCTCCCTTGGAGCCATGTGTCTAACGGGTAAAGCAACGAGTTTTGCGTTATCAACTAGATATATGCGGAAGTCAATCTCCCGCTTCGGAGGCAAGCCCTCTACTTCCTCAAAGACATCCGAGTATTCACGGGCCACTATGACAGGCTGCAAATTCTCAACAGACGCGTCAAGCGATTCTAGATAACTTAGCATAACATAATTCATGGGATTATAAGAGATTTCGAGAGTGTTGCCCAAGCGAGTCATAAGCCTAACCTCTCTCTTTTCACAATCTAGGACGACTCCATTACTAAATAACCAATCCATCCCAAAATTAACCCACATCCCATGAAGCCCAAAACATAAGCATCGCATCTAAACCCAATGCTAACTATAGAAATTTCCAAATCTAAACAAATCATCGACAAAAAGGCTGAGCCCCTAATTGGATTTGAAAAAACTAAGGGATCCTCTACTATACTGGTGTTTAGGTGTAGTGACTCAACTAAAGCAGTAGATATAAAAGAGTGCGATGCACCAGAATCAAAGAGTGTGCGAACAGGATGATCAAAAAGATAAACTAAACTTTCAACGGAAATCGCTCTACCTCGTTCTTGCAGCGGTGGGGCCACGAGAGCTTGGACCTACCCCCTTGCCTGCCCCAGTGCCATGAGAGCCTGAATCTGCCCTCCAGAGGTAGTCCCTGCTCTCTGCCCTTTCTTTGGGTAGTCCCTAATCAGATGTCCTGCCTCGCCATAGTGGAAACAACCAGTCTTCTTCTTCTTCCTGCAGTCTTTACTCAGATGGCCTGGTGTTCCACAGTTAAAACATCTTTTCTTTCCCTTGCCGTTGTTGTCTTTACCACCCTTCTTGTTTTACTGTTGCTGTTGTGGTTTCTTTTGATCCCCTTTCTTCTCAGGTGTCTTATTAGCATTGGTGCCTTTCTCCTCTTCATGCGTAAGCGTCATGTCAACTAGTCTCTCAAAGGTGGCCCCCATAGGGATGTGGGTCATATCTAACCCATGTAGCGGCTCGTTCAAACCCTTAACAAATCTCAGGGCCTTATTTTCGGGTGTATTCATCAAGTCCAAGCCAAATCTCGCCAACTGATTGAACTTGTTGATGTACTCTTTCACTGATAGATTTCCCTGCCTCAATGCCAAAAACCTTTCCATGTATAGATTCTCTTCGGCCTGTGAGAGAAACTTTGCCTCAAACCTTCGCCTGAAATCCGACCATGTATCAACTGGATGCTCTCCATTAGTGACCTCCCACTAAAACGAGGCCTCATCCTTCATTAACCAGGCAGCCAACTAGACCTTTCTTCCATCTTCTACCTCAAAGATTCCAAACAATTCTTCCACCTCCTTTAGCCAATTTCGAGCTTCAACAAACGTCTCCGACCCGTGAAAAGGTTTCCCGCCCATTGCCCGAAAGTCCTTGCATATCATTGCGAAAGTATCAATACGGGGAGGAGGAGGAGGAGCATTTGCTGGGCCTGCGACATTGGCCCTAGCTTCCAGATAGCTTCTAAACCATCCTGGTATCGGTATCCCCTTCGGTATCTTGGGAATTCCAGACACGCTGAAAAGAAAATGAAGAGATTCAAAACGGAGAATTTGAAAGGAAGATATATGGCTCTTGGGGGTTATGTTTTTAAAACAAACTTTTCTCTTGAAAATACTTTCCTTAAAACATACTTTTGAAAGTATTTCTTTATAAAATGATTTTTGAAAAAATAGTTTTTCAAAATATCTTATCTGTTCTGGCAACCTTAAGCTATGATACCACGTGTGACACCCCATATCCATTAAGGTCACTCACAAAGGGAATGACTTAATTTTGATGGAGCGTTTATTGTGTATAGAACAGAAAAGTAAACAAGACAGATAAATATACTAGTACTTGGAAAATAAAAACCACTTTTATTGCAGCGGAGAAATAGTTTGGTTACATCACATTAAAAACCAACTACAAAACTAAATACACTTATTATCCATCTTGACAAATAAGTTCTGAGTGCATAAAATAAAAGACATAACCCCAACATAAAATAGCCATAAATAAGATAAGCTGAACTTTACTTCAGCAATCCAAGCAACTTCCAAAAGAAAGAGATAAAGCTGTCCAAATCAAGCTCTACTAGGACTAGTCCCACCCTGAACACCTGGGGGGGGGGGGAAGGAAGAAAAGAGGTGGAAACAAATGGGGTCAGACATAAAGTCTGGCGTGTGCAATAACTTTAACAATATAATCATTAAAGTAACTAGGATAAGGCATAAGCCGGAAAATAAGAAAATGACTGTGAACAACTGGGCATGACAGAGCAAACAAAGGAAATAAGATGAACAAAGATAGCGTTAAAGGCGCACCTAATCACTATAAGACAATTACTACATTGCACCACACCAAACACCCTAAAAGTTGATCCCGCCTACAAAACTTAATAATGATAACGTTAGTTTCTTGTACCCCTAGCTGCCTTCATAGGTGCCGTCTGCCCCTATCTCCACTAGGTGTACCCACTACCCCCATTCGATCGGCTCCCTAACTCGTAGATACCCGTGCGGGCCCCACAGTAGGGTGTATCACTCCCCAAAGTGGCAACCCGATACCAACAAAAATGCACGGCTTATATCTACACGATGCAACAACGTCTTACCTACCAGCCCGGGGCCACACACGCACATGACCCCGTTGGACTTGCATTGCCACCGCTAACCCATTTTAACCTCTTACAATCAAACGCAGTACGCGTGTCCCGTCCTCGACTTGGGTCGAGCCCACAAAGATACTTAATGGGTTATTGGTTTGAAAAGGGCCTGCATGCATGGCACAAGCTTTCACCTATGCTTGGTCCCCTCTAAGGTTTTCCCCTCTTAACCCCGTTCTTATTCATGTCTTCTTACATGTTTCAATCTTAGTTAAGTGCATCTAATCGTATTTCACATGCCACCCAAGGCACCCTCTTAATTTCACATGCCACCCAAGGCACCCACTTAACCCCCATGTCCCACCACATGTTTATTGGGTTAAGTGTTTCTTAATTTATTAACATCGTAACCTTGTAAAGACCTCCCACATAAGACTGGCATTTGTGGCTGCTGGATTTGCCGGGCGGGTCTGGGCAGTCTTACACCACAAACGAGCCTAACCTCGTGTCTTTACAACTGTTACACATTTAATTCATGCCTTTGACCTCTCACATTGGACTGGCATTTATGGCTGCTGGATTTGTCGGGCGGGTCCGGGCAGTCTTACACCACAAAAGAGTCTAACCTCGTGTCTTAGGCGGTTTATTATTACACATCTTTATTTAACCCCAAATTGGATTAATATCCCTATTCAAACTTGTAAATAAATTCCAAATATACTTATGTCCATAATTGTCACCTAAATTATGTCCATTTATTTCAGGTATATAAATTATACCAATTATTGCCTCAAATTAATTGTATGCCTTTTAAGGCCAATACATGCCAATTCTCAATATATGTATATTCAATATTACCCCCATCGTCCCCACGTTGTTTGTTCGTTTATTATGACACACACACACACACACACACACACACACACACACACACACAAATATATATATATATATATTAGACTAGTAATTAGTCTAATGGCATAAAAGGGAAGAAACATCGCAAATTTGCATAACACACAAAATGGATCTAACTTACGAATAAGGATTACGACATATCTAGCATAAACTTGGTATTGTAATGAATCTAAACATAGGCCTAAAGGTGTGAACTTGCAGGTGTGAACATAGTTTTCACTCAAACTTGTATAGGCCATAGTCACAAACTTGCATAAAACTATAGATCTAAATCTAAAGGTGTAAACTTGCATATATGTGGATCCAATTTCTACCTAAACTTGCATATAGTTATTTTACTTGTTTCACATGTAGACTTGTGTACAATTCACATAGAAACTAGCATATAATCTACACCCAAACTTGCATATAAAATGTTGTCAAACATGAATCAAGTTGAACATAGGTGATTGGGCATAAACAAAGGAATCCAGAACAAAAACTGTCATTATGATGAACTAGCGTATATTCACAAAATATCACATTTTTCCAATATTTCACAAACATAGCCGTATAACCCAAATTATAACTCAACCCAATTAACTTGTTAATTATTTTATTAAAAAAATTGAACTCACAACTCAAAGAATGTCTTGAGTTCTGGGATCTGAGTTCTGAAATTGATTTAGCTCGCCTTTGAAGTAGTCAAATTCGTTGTTGTTGTTGTTATAGACTTGAGTTGAATTGAGTTGATTAGCTTTACTTTTCCTTTAGTTGGTGGCGGCTATTCTAGGTCGCAAGGTGATAGCATGACGACCATGGTTCTAATTTTGATTAGGTTTTAGGGTTTGAGTCTACATGTGTTTATATAAAATTTAGGATTAATTTAGGCCATCCGATCAACCTAGAATCAATCAAGACCATCCAGTCAAGATAGGGTGACACCTCAGCCCTAATGACTGAGCACTGAGTCACAAAATCGTCATCTTTCAGATTTACCCCGAGGGGAGGGGGGGGGGGGGTAGGTCGACCTGTAGGGGGGAGGTCGACACTAGGGTCGACCCCCTGGTCGACCTGGGTCCTAGGAGAGAATTCTCCCTCTTAGCCCGCTTCTGACTTCTGATTTGAATTTTGAATCTGTTTTCGAGCTATTTGAATTTATTTGAATTTTCTGGAAACTTCCGACAGCCATAACTTCTTCATACGAAGTCCAATTTACGCAAACTCGGACTCTATCTCAACTAGAATTCCGAGACGAACACAATTGCGTAACCCATTTCCTTTGATTCTAACATTAAAATTAATTATTGTTTAATTCGTTAGTTTATGTTAACAGAAAACATAGGGTGTTACAATAAGAAATACTGGAATATAAAAAGGGAATTTTCAATGTTATATTGAAAAGGAAATATACATTAAATCAAAGGATTTTATAAAAGGGAATATTTATAAAATCAAAGGATTTTATAAAAAGAGATATTTATAAAATCAAAGGATTTTATAAAAAAAAATATTTTTAAAATAAATAGAATTGTATAAAAAGAGATATTTATAAAATAAATAAGATATTATAAAATGAAATATTTGTATAACATTTACAAATAGAATTATAAAAGGAAACATTTATAAAACATTTACAAATAAAATTGAAAAGGAAATATTTGTAAAACATTTACAAATAGAATTGAAAAGGAAATATGTGAAAAATAAATATTAAATAGAAATATGTTGTACCAGATAAAATGGAGAAGATTAATTTATAAATAATGTTTTATAAATTAAGTAAAAATTTATCATTTGATAAATTGAAATTATAAGTCCAAATTTATATAGAGAAGTGAAAATTGGTTTTAACACCGATATTTGAAAATAGAATGTAAACACAACATCTATAAAGGAAATTATAAAGGATCGAATATTAGTTAATCGAATTGGAGTTAATCAATTAGAATTAATCGAATAGAGTTAATCAAATAGAGTTAATTGATTAGAGCTAATCGATTAGAGTTAATCGAATAGAGTTAGTCAAATATTATTTATTCGAATAGAGTTAGTCAAATATTAGTTATTCGAACGGAGTTATCGAATATAGTTTATTCGAAAGGAGTTATCGAATATAGTTTATTCGAAGGAGTTAATCGAATATAGTTTATTCAAAAGGAGTTATCGAATATAGTTTGTTCGAAGGAGTTAATCGAATATAGTTTATTCGAGAAGGAGTTATCGAATAGAAATTATTCGAAAGAGTGTTATACGTTGAAATTCGATTTTTATAGAATTCGGGAAAGTACTATTCACTTTCCGTTTTTAATCAAGATTTAATGATTTATTTATAAATTATCTATTTAGTTATTTAGTTAAAGTAAGGAATAAAACTTATATTTTGAAGTTAGATATTTCAGAAGTAGGGATTGTAACGCTATAGTTATAATTAATGTTTTCAATAAGGAAGTGGATTCGTAAATAGAATCCAAGAGTTGCGTAAAGAAGTTTGTTAAAGATCTAAAAGGTGAACTTTGTCTATTTCAAGGTTAGAAGTGTTGTTCAGTTAAGGTCTAAGAGGTATTTATACCCCAACTTGATTGACTTCGTTTTTAACTAAGGAATGGTTAAGGTTCGATAGTGAAGGTAGGTTAAGTGAATTTAGTTAATGAGTGTAATGGTTTGAGTTGGCATAGCGATGTTTTATTTAAACATTTGTTTAAATCCAATGAAGGAGTTTTGGAAATGTTTTCCAAATAAATATCAGAAATGTTTTCTAATATAAATAATGTATATTTTCTAAAATTAGAAAATGAGGATCTGATGAATATATGGAAATGAGAAATGAATAAATATTGATTGATGATTGATCGATAGAATTTCCATCTGGAAATAATATCGTTGTTTGCACACGTGTTTTTCTTTTATAGTTAACTCACCGACTATCGAAGTTTTTGACCATTTTCCATTGTCAATATGGTGATCTTGGGATCAGATTCATTATCTGTAAACCACTCCGTATGGGCATTAATGTTGCGAATCAAATATGATGAAGAAAATTGAAGACGGATTTATGCAAGGGCTGTTCTGGCGATCCTAGGTGGAAATTTCCTTAGATGGATTTACAGAATAGTACCTTCGGTTTGTCCAGTCCAAGGGCGACCTGTATGGAAAAATGTCTGATAGAGTATATTTAATAGATCTCGTAAGTCGATCTCTTCAAACGTATATACATTTGGTGGCGGAGGAATTTGTTTATCTTCGCTGTATACCCGTTGTATTTTTTGGGAAATCAATTTGTAATTTGGCGGGTATGACGATGTGACATTCAAAGTGAATAATTGTGTGATCTGTTAGAGATAAGCGTGGCCTCTAGCCTTACAACCGGGAAACGACAAAAATTGGGCAGACAGCATGGCTAAGTGGTTGGCTGCCAGTTAGGGTGTATTATTACCTATCTAGAGATATTTATTTCATTCTTTAATCTATTCGATGCTGTCTCATTCGGGAAACGGTTGCTGATCCCAATTGTTGGTGATATACATTCGATACACTCAAGCGAAATGAGTGGTCGATCATGTGTGGTCGTGTTGTAAAATGTTCTTGTTGAACCCAGTGTATTCCTCTCTAGAGGTACACTATCGGAAGGTAGTTCCATACCTTATCATAGTTGGAAATCCATTACCCAATAAGTGCTCGCGGTTTTGATTGTATACTATATATGTGAAACGTGAGATGAAAGCATTCTGCAAGATGATTATTATACTGTGGTTGATAGACACTATTATAATACAAAAGAGTTTTGATATAAAAAACCGTTGTTTCTTTCAAAATGATTTGAAAGTTAAATCAAATTGATTTGGATTCTCATAAGGTAATAACCCGTTCCGTTATACGGCGTGGTCTTATGAGATATCGTTATTTTCCCAAACTATTTTAAATTGTTTACTCATACTAGTTCCATGACTGACCCGGAGTATGTTTTGTTTTGTTTTCCCTAAACTCTTGGGTGCTCAAATTTGTACGAGTAGTCAAGTAGTCGGGATTTACAGATGCACTAGAAGGAGCTTGAGCAGGAGGCTTCAGCAGCGATTTTATAGCTATTGTTTATTTCCGCTGTGATGTAAGTGTTATACTCTGATAATGTTACCGTATACATATACTGATTTTATTTCAAAGTTATGTATCTATTATATATTGTTTATTTCCGCTTTGAGATTCATGTTTACTCTGATGTTATATGTTCTTCTTCTTCTATTCTAAGTTTCTATCTTATCTATTCTCACCCTCTGTTTTTCTTTCTATTACTTTTCTGGCTTCCAGGCAATGTGGGTTGGACTTGTGTTTTTTGGTCAGCTCAAATTGTACCAGAATTTCGGGACACTACAGTTGGTATCATAGCTTAAGGTTAAGTAATTATCTTGGCTCTATGGCGTGACTCAGTAGAGATAGGGTTAGCAATACCCTAGATTCAGTTTGAGTGTATATATACGAGTGAACATATTTGTAATTCAATATAAAATGATTTTTTATTGTGGAGCTTTGTTGGTTGAGTTGTTATCAGTTTGATCCACCGTATCGGTAGAAGTTTATAAACACTCGAATATGATGAACCGACACAATATGTTTTGAAAAGAGGGTAAATGAGATAATATTACCCAAAATATATTTTGATGTAAAGAAAATATATATTTGAAATATTATAGTATATTATATGTGTTGGTTGTTATTAGAATCGATAAAATTATAATTGAAAACGGTTATGTAAATAACCAATCAAAATTCGTATAAGTGTTACGAAATGAATTGAATTTGAAATTAAAAGCAAAATTGGAAATAAAAACCCTGGAAGGTTATAAGAGTGTTTGTAAATGAATCTGGGTTAAATATATGTGAATTTTAAAATCCTAGGAGATTTTAAATTGTTTTAAAGCATTTTAAATGATATTTTGAAATGAATTTCAAAACGGAAGTGTTTAGTTATGGTTTTGAAAGTGATATAGTATTGAACTCACTTCGACAGCTGGAAATAGATTCCGCTGATGATAATGACATCTTCGGTGTTCATTTTCAAGTTGTAAGTGACAGATTACTACCAAAGTTTTTGTTTCTGGATTGTCTTGAGAAAACAAGTTATTTTGATATTCCAAATGAATATTTTGATTTTTGGAAAACGCTAAGCTGTTTAAAAATTCCCAGAAACAGATTATTTGAATTAAAACAAATTAAACTAGAATTTGTAAAAGAGAATAGAAATAGAAATTGAATTGAAACCAGTTAAGTGGAAAGTGAATTGAGATAGGAAAGTATCGAATTAGATTGGATTAGAGATAATCCAAAATGGAATTTGACTAGTAACTTAAGAGTTGAAATTGAAAATGAAATCTGAGTTAAGAACAGAATTTGGCTTGGGTACAACCGAATGATTGGGATGAAATTGGTATATGTAGAATTGGTAACACATGAAAAGGATATATTGATATGCCCGACAAAAAGGTACCAATTTATATTATATATGGGCTTGAGATTTTGATGAGCTAAATTGGCAAGCCGCTTGGCTGTTTGATTTTCTTTTGGGTTGGAGAAGGCCTTGAGAGGCGAGTTGTAGTTGTATCGATTGAGCCATATAAAGGAGGTACTGGCAAATTTTTCCAAAAATTTCGGATGTTAGAAAATTTTCAGAATTTTTGAAAATTTTCGTTAATAGAAAGGAATTAATATTTTAACTGAAATTAATTGGCTCAATTGAAACCAAAAAAGAAGTAAACAGATAGTTTTACCCAGTTAATAGGGAATGGTTTCTACCTTAGCAATATCGAGGATGAAATTATTTTAAGGGGGAAAGAATGTAATGTCCCTTATTTTTACGATATTATAACTAATTTATTTAATTATTTAATATGTGATTAGAGAATTAAAGGATTGTTTAATTAAATAATATTGAATATTTAATTAATTTAAATAATAGAATAATATATTTAATTCTGAAATAGTCGAAAATAGTGAATTGACAATATAATGTGAACTAGGCAATTTAAAATACTTAATTCAACTTAGAATTTGAAATAGAATAACGAATATATTATTTGAATGACAATTGAATGTATAATTTATATTATAATTAAAATCGAGCTCCAAATGACGCGGCAGTTCGTAATTTGGCGATTCGAACTTTAAACGAATATACAAAAGCCATTTTAAATCGAATTTCCGTGAAACAAGAAAATTTCAGAGCTGGTGAAGTATAATTTTCTAATGGAAGAGAAAAATCAGGATTTCGTTGTGTAGATTTTGATTTATGTTCAAATCAAATTTTAAAATAGTCGCTATGGAACGTCTATAAGCCACAACGATATATTTAGTTATAATTAAATATCGGTTTTGAATTTGGGCAAATCCTTTTAGACATAGGTATAATTTAATTTTTAGAATTTTTCTGTAATTTTTATTCTGGAAAATAAACCACTTTTTATTTGGAGAATTTTGCACCCAATATCAATATTTCGGGGTTTCACAGAATAAGTTAACGAACCTATATTATTATATTTTAGGGACCCTGACACATTGTTCATCTCAACGATATTTTTATTTTCGCCATAGGAGTCCATGAATAAAAGGAGTTTACACACCGAAGTACGCTATATTTTTAAAACTAAACAACCAACGAATACATGTATACATGATAACACGGGCATGCATTATTTGCTAATTGAACGAGTACCTCTCCACAGCCATTCACGAGCTGAGCCTTCCAGAAATGATGATACCATACCTTAGCTGGCAAGTTTCTTTCCACGTATGGTACTACTTAGCTTCGAAGGAACATACATATGTACATATTAAGTTTCCTTAGCATCAAAGTATTTGGGAAATATGTTTAAATAAAATAATATCCTAACGTACAAGGTGTATATTTAAATCAAGGCATACACCAATCAATCGCGGACCCTATGTAGCTATGAGAAGACATATCAATATTTACTGATCTGCAAAACCTATCCTAATGTACAGTGCTTCTAATGCTTCGCCATTAAGTATTCCATACTAAATATATGCATCTTCCTTGGATTTCTTTTTCACGAATACCCATCCTTTCATTTCTGCCGAAGCTTTTTGATGAAATAAAATCAAAACAATTCACAAAATAAATCCCATGAGAAATCATGTCAGCCTCAAAACTTGAAATCCATTTGCCTCCTCTATATCGCAAGTTCTTCCCATTTTCCTTTACTTTCTCATCCTTCCGAGATGTGCGATCTGGACTAGCCTATGATGATCTGGAGTGAACTTACGTAGGGGTTATACTGCATATGAGGGTGGCGGGGGTATATGAATGGCATGCGAGTTTCATGAGCCACGGTTGCGAGAGGAGGCACACACGTCTCGGCAAAATGGTGTGGTGCTCGGCGAATTTCTGTCGTGATTTGTACAATAGCAGGCGTGTGGGAGCATTGGCACAAGTTTTAGAATGGAGATTTAAGTGTTGATGCAAGAGGACTGGGGAGAATAACATGAGATCTTTAGAGTTCGAATAATATGCAGGAGTATGGAAATAGTGGTAGTGAAGTGTTTATTGGTACTGTAAATGTGGGGAGAAAGCAAGCCGTACACTGTTGATAACGGGAAGGAGTTATGAGGAGTTTCATTGTTTTTGTTTTTTCTGGAATATGAGGAACAGTAGGAAATGGGAATTTATGGATTTTCGTTTACACGATGAGATGTGCATTGAAGACATCTGCACATGGATATGAGGTGAGTGCGAGCTGTTGTATGTGGGGGGGGGGGGGGCATCATGAAGGAGCAGTGTAATATATGAACGATCAGGAGGTTGTGATGGTAGTTGTGCAAGTGTGGTAGTTGTGAAGACTTGGAGTAAATGGAGGGGAGCGCTGAGTGTATTAGTTCGGCCAGGGGTCCTTTTTGGTGCGCTGATGAGTAAAGAAGAAAACAAATAGCCATAGATTAACAGGAGCAGTTATTACTTATGGGAAGAAACACGTGAGGGTGGGCAAATGTTAAAAAGGTAAAGACCATAAAAATATAAATAATTAAGTTTATTTTAATTTAAAGTAGTGTGCAACTTGTTAACATAATATCTAATTCATACGTTATCAGAATTTCACAAACTTGGTGATCGTATGGACGAGAGTAACACAATGGAACTGACTGGAAGTGAATTGGAGCTCGTTACAATTTATAGCGAAATAAATTGTCTGTCTGAATCAACAGACAGTTATCGTTATTTAATGATGACCGTCCAATGTGAGTAAAACTCACTAACTCTATCAGTTTATATTTTTATAAAGATAATCGAGTAATGATAAATGCTGATTAACTGCTGTGTGATGATTGTTTGGTTGAATTGCTTATGTATTGGTTGACATCATAGATAATGATATATATATATATATATATATAAATCGTTAATCAAACATTGATTCTGTTTATTCAAATATTTCATATTGAAATGAAATCGATGTTAATTATATTGTTTAACATCTGTGGATGTAGGGAAACAGGTGTGAGGAATCCAACTGGATTCCTCAACATTTATTTTAATGTTTTTCATATATAATGATATATGATGTGATATATAATCTGTTGTTAATGATGTGTGTTAGAATGATATTGATCATTGTTATTTGGTATTTTAAATACCATAAGAAATATTGGAATATAAAAAGGAAATTTTCAATGTTATATTGAAAAAGATATATATATATATATATATATATATATATATATATATATAATCAAAGGATTTTATAAAAGGGAATATTTATAAAATCAAAGGATTTTATAAAAGGGAATATTTATAAAATCAAAGGATTTTATAAAAAGAGATATTTATAAAATCAAAGGATTTTATAAAAAGAAATATTTTAAAAATGAATAGAATTTTATAAAAAGAGATATTTATAAAATAGATAAGATATTATAAAAGGTAATATTTGTATAACATTTACAAATAGAATTATAAAAGGAAATATTTATAAAACATTTACAAATAGAATTGAAAAGGAAATATTTGTAAAACATTTACAAATAGAATTGAAAAGGAAATATGTGAAAAATGAATATTAAATAGAAATATGTTGTAACAGATAAAATGGAGAAGATTAATTTAAAAATAATGTTTTATAAATTAAGTAAAATATTTATCATCCGATAAATTGAAATTATAAGTCTAAATTTATATAGAGAAGTGAAAATCGGTTTTAACACCGATATTTGAAAATAGAATGTAAACGCAACATCTATAAAGGAAATTATAAAGGATCGAATATTAATTAATCGAATTGGAGTTAATCGATTAGAGTTAATCGAATAGAGTTAATAAAATAGAGTTAATTGATTAGATTTAATCGATTAGAGTTAATCAAATAGAGTTAGTCAAATATTATTTATTCGAATAGAGTTAGTCAAATATTAGTTATTCGAAAGGAGTTATCAAATATAGTTTATTCAAAAGAAGTTATCGAATATAGTTTATTCGAAGGAGTTAATCGAATATAGTTTATTCTACAGGAGTTATCGAATATAGTTTATTCGAAGGAGTTAATCGAATATAGTTTTTTCGAGAAGGAGTTATCGAATAGAGATTATTTGAAAGAGTGTTATACGTTGAAATTCGATTTTTATTGAATTCGGGAAAGTACTATTCACTTTTCGTTTTTAATCAAGATTTAATGATTTATTTATAAATTATCTATTTAGTTATTTAGTTAAAGTAAGGAATAAATCTTATATTTTGAAATTAGATATTTCAGAAGTAGGGATTATAACGCTATAGTTATAATCAATGTTTTCAATAAAGAAGTGGATTCGTAAATAACATCCGAGAGTTGCGTAAGGAAGTTTGTTAAAGATTTAGAAGGTGAACTTTGTCTATTGCAAGGTTAGAAGTGTTGTTCAGTTAAGGTCTGAGAGGTAGTTATACCCCAACTTGATTAGCTTTGTTTTTAACTAAGGAATGGTTAATGTTTGATAGTGAAGATTGGTTAAGTGAATTTAGTTAATGAGTGTAATGGTTTGAGTTGGCATAGCAATGTTTTATTTAAACATCTGTTTAAATCCAATGAAGGAGTTTTGGAAATGTTTTCCAATCAGAAATGTTTTCTAATATAAATAACGTATATTTTCTAAAATTAGAAAATAAGGATCTGATGAATATATGGAAAAGAGAAATGGGGAAATGAATAAATGTTGGTTGATGATTGATCGATATAATTTCCATCTGGAAATAATATCGTTATTTGCACATGTGTTTTTCTTTGATAGTTAACTCACCGATTACCAAAGTTTTTGACCATTTTCCGTTGTCAATACGGAGAGACTGGGATCAGATTCATTATCTGTAAACCACGTTGTATGGGCATTAACGTTGCGAATCAAATATGATGAAGAAAATTAAAGACGGAGTTATGCAAGGGCTGTTCTGGCGATCCAAGGTAGAAATTTCCTAAGATGGATTTACAGAATAGTACCTTCGGTTTGTCCAGTCCCAGGACGACCTGTATGGAAGAATGTTTGATAAGGTATATTTAATAGGTCATGTAAGTTGATCTCTTCAAACGTATATATGTTTGGTGGCGGAGGAATTCGTTTCTCTTAGCTGTATACCCGTTGTATTTTTTCGGAAATCAATATGTGATTTGGCGGGTATGACGATGCGACATTCAAAGTGAATAATTGTGTGCTCTGTCAGAGATAAGCGTGGCCTCTAGCCTCACAACTGGGAAATGGCAAAAATCGGGCAGGCAGCATGGCTAAGTGGTTGGCTGCCAATTAGGGTGTACTATCATCTATCTAGAGATATTTATTTCATTCTTTAATCTATTCGATGTTGTCCCATTCGGGAAACGGTTGCTGATCCCAATCGTTGGTGATATACATTCGATACACTCAAGCGAAATGAGTGGTCGGTCATGTGTTGCCGGGTTGCAAGATGTTCTTGTTGAACCCAGTGTATTCCTCTCTAATGGTACACTATCGGAAGGTGGTTCCATGCCTTGTCATTGTTGGAAATCTATTACCCAATAAGTGCTCATGGTTTTGATTGTATGCTATATATGTGGAACGTGAGATGAAAGTGTTCTGCAAGATGATTATTATATTGTGGTTGATAGACACTATTATAATATCAAAAGAGTTTTGATATAAAAAACCATTGTTTCTAATGATTTGAAAGTTAAATCAAATTGATTTAGATTCTCATAAGGGAAAAACCCGTTCCGTTATATGGCATGGTCTTATGAGATATCGTTATTTTCCCAAACTGTTTCAAATTGTTTACTCATACCAGTCCCATGACTAACCCGGAGTATGTTTTGTTTTGTTTTCCCTAAACTCTTGGGTGCTCAAATTTGTACGAGCAGTCAAGTAGTCGGGATTTACAGATGCACTAGAAGGAGCTGGAGCAGGAGGCTTCAGCAGTGTTTTTATAGCTATTGTTTATTTCTGCTGTGATGTAAGTGTTATACTCTGATAATGTTACTATATACATATACTGATTTTATTTTGAAAGTTGTGTATCTATTATATATTGTTTATTTCCGCTGTGAGATTTGTGTTTACTCTGATGTTGTATGTTCTTCTTCTTCTTCTATTCTAAGTTTCTATCTTATCTATTCTCACCGTCTGTTTTTCTTTCTATTAGTTTTCTGGCTTCCAGTGCAATGTGGGTTGGACTTGTGTTATTTGGTCAGCTCAAATTGTACCGGAATATCGAGACACTACACAAATGGTCACCACAAATATATTAATTCAAAATGGATTATATTTAACACATAAATCCATTATTAAATCTTGTCCAAACATTCCATACAATGTATATTTTACCGTTTTACGCTGATTTGGACATATACTATATATATTTATGTTTTCATGGGGTCAACGTAGATATTAATATTTATTTATTATTTTTCTTCTTTTTAAATTAATGATTTGGTCTAATCAATTAACCAAACATTTCCTTTTTATATTCAAACTTACCAAAAGGTTTCAAGTCTCACAAAGGACTGTTAGCCATAATCATTGTAAATAATGCCTATTTGGTAGATTTGACATTTCCAAATCACAAGAAATATATGTAAATATATATTTTGGAATAGTCGATGTAAATTCCACACAAATATATGTACTTATATTTATATGTACATTTGCACGACTTTCCATTTTTGATTCTTTTTATCATACCTCTTGTGATTTCAAACTAATGCCTCTTTATTCAAAAGGAGGATAACAACATGTTTTACAATGCTTAAGCGAAAACCCAACAATATTGAATATAAATAGGAATATTTCTTTTATTCTTACAATCACATAATGCACAATTTCATCTTTTTATCCAACTTCACATATTTCATATTTAAGCAATTAACTAAAGATCTGGAATGCAACTACAACTAATTTATGTTCAATGGGACTGATTTCTAGATCCATAGAGCTATGTAACATGTATAACATATTTCATGACATAACTACAGGAACATGTGGGAAAAATATGTAAGAATCCTACAATTCATGTTATACATATCATAACTTATCATTTACAAGCTTTGATCATATTCATAATCAGATCCGATGGTTGCCAACAAATCCATAATATTTAAATAAACAGAACTGATAGGCATAAAACATAGACTTGATTCAAATGAAATAGATAATTCATTATATTTGTATTAGTAAATTTCTCACTCACCTTATAACTTCCAATTTCTAAGTTTTAAACCCTTTCAGGCTTACAATCCCCAAATTCTTATAAATCTACAATTTTTCTAGAAAAGTGGAAAATTCTAGATCTGTAGAAATGTAAGAAAAACGGAAGAGAGTGAAGAATCTATCGTTGAGCATCCTCTTCCATTGAATCTATTAATCTTCCCAGTTCTATATGAATTTGATTTGATATATATATATATATGTGTGTGTGTGTGTGTGTATATATATATATATATGAATACATTTTATTAGAAATTAGGTTAGAAGAGGAAGAAAAATGGTAGAGCTCCTCTACATCCATAGATTTGAATGGAAAAAGAGTGAGGCTTTACCCCTTTATTTATAGAGGTGGAAATGGCTTAGAACCGTCGAATTAATTTTAAGTTATATTCATCCATCCTTTATATATAAAAATCAACCTAATCCTTCAAGACCTAGCTATCACTGGGCGATCTGACTCCCAATAGCTCGGCCTGGGTGGTCGACCGTCGGTCGACCCCCTTGTCGACCGCCTGGGCACCGGATTGCCCAGGTCGGCTAGGTTATATTAGGTTAATTATTATTTAAATATTATATTTATTTATTTTCCATTCGTTTTTGTATTTCCTCTATGACTTTTTCATAAGGACTTCGTTCGCGAAACTCCAAACATGAAAGTTGACTAGAATTCCAAGATGAACGCAACGGTTAAAGTCTCGCGGCCAAATTCCATTATTTGTAGAAATTAATATTTTTGAAATTCTAATAATTAATTTGTATTGCCACAATTCCAGGTTTGTAACGACCCAGGGATTTTCGGCCCTGAAAATCGACATAAATACATCTCTCGAGTCTCATGCCGACCTTCCAAACACCGAAAACACCGGAACGTTATTAGAAAGAAGCTAGAGGGTGAGATAAGAAAGAAAGAAATATTAGAATAGAAGAAGAAACACCACAAAACAGAATCATAGCCTCACATCGTAGTGGAACAAATATAATACAAAAATAACTTTATTGAGAGCTTTAAAATACTTACAACCAGCAGAGTACATCACACATCTGGACAGTTATAAGAACCTGTCCTCAGGTACAACACACAGCGAAATAGTAGCTATATTTCGTCTGGACTCTTCTAGTTCGTCTATTCACAATATTCGATAACCTGAAACTGTACACCCCGGGCTAACCCAGACATTTACAAAACACCGGGTCAGTCTGGTGAACCAGAATGAGGTAAACTCGCACAGTATTAGTGGTATCACACAACCTGATTTTAAAAGTCAAAATCTTTCAAAGAAAAGGATAATCGTAAGACCAAATCCACACATAAACACGGACGGTTTTTACCTTACGATAACCCAAAACATTTTTGAAACCAATATCTTATCTGATATTATAATAATGTCTAAATACAAGTAAATATCAATCTAGTAGAACGCTTACATCTCACGCTCTACATATATAGTATACAATCAAAACAGCGAGCGCTTATTGGAGATTGGATTCCGACCTTGACAAGGTATGGGGCCACCTGCCGACTGTGTATCTCTAGAGGCAAATACACTGGGTTCAATAAGAACGTCTTGCAACCCGGCCTCCACATGACCGACCACTCATTTTGCTTGAGTGTATCGAATGTATATCACCAACGGTTGGACTCAAACCACCGTTCCCCGAAAAGGGACAGCATCGATAGATTAAAGAAGCAAAAGGAATTTCTCTAGATAGGTGATTATACACCCTAATGGGAGCGACCCACATAGCCATACTGCCTGCCTGATTTCTGTCATTTCCCGGTTGATGAGGCTTGAGGCTAGAATTCCCTTTTCAACATCTAGTCACCATTCACTTTGAATGCCACATCGTCAGATCCGCCAGATATCACTAATTGACGTCCACAAAAATACTCTAGTTATTTGGCTAGAGAAAAACCATTTCTCCGCATCAACTATGGTACGTTTGAGGAAATCAACGTACGTAATTCCTTTGGAAATACTCTGTTAGACATCCGTCCATATAAGTCATCCAGGAACAAGATGAACCGAAGGTACTCTCCTACGACCTCCAATATAGGAATCGCTCCATGGATCAGTAGCGAGAAGTCCTTGTAACCCGTAGACTCCGACCACGACAGAACCACAGTACATCTCTGGCTGTAGACCAGAGATTATTAGCAGTCCTTCCGTTTGCGAAAATCTTTGGTCTTCAATGCTCCATCTCGACCATCTTCTAATATCTTCACGTATTTGCTGGTTGGAATGGGTTTTTGAATATAAACTCCATCCTGGTCTTTCCGTACCAACAATCGTATTGGACAGGTTTGATAGTCGGTGATTTAACTATCAAAATAACAGTGTTTCAATCATGACAATCCAGTGAGTTCACTGGTTCAGTATTCAGCATCACTTGGCCTAAACAACATTATGAAATATCCTTTATTTATTACCCGACAGAACCCAATGCTTATCCCTGTTGAATAAAACCCTACCTTTTCATTATTTCACTAATGAAAATAAACTATCACTAATCCTTTTTACCATCACAACTAATATCACCCTAAGATAGTCCTGATGTCGTTCAAGTTGGGGTATTTTAATTACCTCTCAGACCTTGATCGACAACGTTCATACCCAAAGATAAATACGAGTTGTAATATAAAACCAATATCTCGTCCTAATCCCAACACAAATTCCGTTTAACTATTTAATTCAATATAAGGTTTAATAAACCTTATCATCACTTTGAAAATCTCTTTCTTTAATATACCATTTTTATTTAATTCAATTAAGTAACTTCTTTATAACGCACCACTTTTAATCTCATTAATATAACCTTGGTTTATTATAAATCCTTTATCTCAATTACCCTTTTTACTTAATTTAAATAATTAAGTAACATTATTTTAAACTATAATATCTACTTAAAATCTTCCTTTATAACTTTGTTATAAACTCAGGTTTTAAACAAACCTGTTCATAAACTCCTTACACCATTCAACAAGATTCAGTTTTCAATTTTGATTACCTTTGAAACGGATTCAATTAAAAAGTCATTTCCCAAATTACTATAAATCAGAATAATGCCTTATCTTAATCTTTAACTACTGTAATGGTCGTTAATTTCTTTATTTACTAACATAAATAGTGAATCCCCTTTTTGAAACTTCATTAAAATTAAAACAATATTCATTTAACTAATTTATTTAGACACACGAATTTAAAAATCAATCTCAATTAAAACAGTCGATTTAATCAACTTAAACAAGTTATCTTGGAAATTGATTCCAATTTATTTTCTCTTTAAATCAATAAATTCCATTTGATTGATCCTAAGTAAATAACTATCCAAATCTGGTCAATTGTTTAAATTCCTTTCTTATAAATCTGACTATCATCAGAATTTACTTGGATTAATAAATAAGTTTAAACTTAAATAAGAAAACAAACTTTTATTCAAATATATTTCAAAATCTGTATCAAGTTATAAAATATAACTTCATTTCTGTCGATTTTCCTGATGGTAAATCAATATCAATAAAACGATTGATTTTCTAGGCCATGTGTTGCCAAATACCCAACTAATACCGTCTATTGGTTTTGAACTACACATGTGTTGAAATTCCAGTGAACAACCAATACTCGAATCAATCATCCCATCGGATCAGTTCATATATGATAATAAATCCTCAACCAATAAATAAAATGATTCAACCAGTTTAAACAATTCAACCCATTCAACACGTTTATTTCATGAATGTGACCAACAAGGTAAGTTACCTTTATTGGAACCAATCGTTAAAAATAACGATTTGGTATTTTACTGAAATTAAACACAGTTTAATTCATCAGTTAAATCAACAAACAATTGTATAACTAGCAAATAAACAACCATCAGCAAGCAGAGCACATAAAATAAAGAACTCAATTTATATAAAATATAAATGGGAAAACTGAGTGAGTTTAACTCACCTTGATTTGGATTCGTTGAAAAACAAATTCGGTTTAGTCAAATTAAACAGACGTTTTAATTTGACTAAATTTCTAGTTGCATCCGATCCTGACTAACCCTGCTCCATCTCTAAGATCTCATCTCTACAGTCCCAACGAGACAGACCGTGCCTCAATCTGATAATGTGAGCGCAAGATATCGTATTAACACCATTATAAACTAATTAAATTATAAAACATAGAAATTTAAAATTTTAAATGGCCTCTTACCTAACCATGTTCGAACCGATAACAGCCCAACCCGCTCCCAATTGATAAAACCCTAAATCGGCTTCACAAATCCACAATCCACCGCCTTCACTAATTTTTCCACCGCCTCTCTGAAATTAATCCATGGCCAAGAACCCTAAATCCCCTTTTCACTTCTTCCATCAGCATCGAAGTCAGTTGCCTCGCAACCCTCCCCTTTCATCAGTGAAAATCGGACGCATCTCCCCTACGCAACCCTGAATCCCCTCGTCTTCCTGTTTTCGTCGCTCTGCCAAACACCTAACTCTTCGATCTCCTTCCACAAATTATCGTGTACCCCAAAACTTCACTGGTCAACCCGAAACTTCTTGAAACAACTACGGTTCAGACCGAGGCTTCAATCGACCGAACCCTAGATGTTTTGCTTCGAACATGCACCTCTCGAACAGATAAGTATATAATTTTTTTATCAAGGGTTTTAATTCCTGTATTAATTTGTTTTGATTTTCATGTGGTTTGACTTGTTTTTCATTATTGCTGAGTTCTGGAAAAATAAAACACGATGTGGTTACGTATTTATACTTGGGGATTTGCTCTAGATAAGAACACTGTCACCACGAATTGTAAAATCACAAGTTCATCCTAGCTGAACCTAGGATCTTAGGTGCTGCTTCATTTCACTTAGTTGTATCATCACTGTGGTACTTGGCATGGAATTGTCATGTGTGTTCAGATCTTCACATGGATCGAGTGGTATTGAACTGTCATGTATATGTATATATGACAGACATGATTTATGAATTTAGTATTGGATTTCCTGTATCATTGGTCTGCTAAAATGGAACCTTGATTTAACTTGCATATGAGTAGATTAGGTTAGGCTATGAGACCATGAATTGTTTATTCAATTCAGAATTTTAGATCAATATTATAGCTGTGGGGCTATCACTTAGCTATCGAATGGTAATATCAATGGGCAGATTTGAATTTTGTGCGGTGGGTTCAGTGTGTACTTGTAGAATATTTTGCAAGGATCTATTCATGAACTAGTGTATAAAAAAATTGTTTTGTTGTTCCTATACTGTTCATGTTCACTGTTTCCTTAGCTGCTGACTTCGTTATTTCCTAGCTTGTTCATTTGAATTTTCTTTCTTCATAGCTATTCTTAAGTGGATCAGCTACTACTAGCTTAGGCAATTCTCTTCTTTTCCTTTGCAGGTTGATGACATCTTGATGCTGCAACATGTTTAACACGGATTTTTCAATGATTTTGAATGGGATTTTCAGCACTGTTGGCTTGTTAGCAAGATCCGACTGTGATTGAGAGATTATGAGTTGTAAATTCAAATCAGAGATTTGAAAACTATATTGTAGATTTTCTGTTCAGATTTTAAATGCATGGAAACATTTCTGATGTGTATACGTATGAGTTTTACTGTGTATATTGACCATATAAATATAAGCTGTTTTCTCGATTTGCCCATATAGATTGATGTATATATACATATTTTAGTTGTTTAGCTGTGCATTACCTATTTCTCTTTTTTTTCCTTCTCCTTTTGTTTCACCGTTTTCTTATGGTCTGTTGTCTTTGAACATATAAGTGCATTCTCTTTTTTTTTTCTTTCTTTATTTGATTTGCATAGACAGGCTCGAATATTGGTGAATATTTCATGTTTGCTTAGCAATGTATATAGTTTGACTTAAAAGCAAAACTTCATTTATGATGTATCATACTTTAAGTTTCATATATATATATATATGTATATATATATACATGTGTAATTATCATCAAGTAAGGTGATGACACCATTTTTAAATCTTATATAATATTGTTACAATATACATTTAATCCCAACAGTTGAATTTAATTGGATAAGATAAAATCGATATTCTCGAGTATATTCAAAAATGCAATATCATATAGATGAAATTCCAAATTCGACAAACAACACTTCGGGTTTAACGATATTGATATATATATATATATATTCTTATTTAAGTTATTAAATAAACAATATTGTTTATAAACGATTCCCATAGCGATTAATTTAAAATTTGATTTGACCATATCTAACAAATTATAATACGAAATCTGGAATTTTCTCCTTCGTATGAAAATTATCATCAACACGATTCTAACGTTTCTCGTTTCATAGAAATCTGACTTATATCGGATCCTGTATAATCAGTTAAAGTTCAAATCGAAAATTTTGAACTGCCACGACGTTTTCGAGCTCGTTTTAATTAATATATATTCGAATTCTATTTTAAATAAATAATTTCGATTAAAAGTCCATTATAATCTCAATATAATATATAAAATGATTTAAATATTCTATTTTAAATGGTCGAAAAATCTGGGACGTTACATTCTTTCCCCCTTAAAATAATTTCGTCCTCGAAATTGCTAAGGTAAGAAAGGATGTTACAACCCATAAATTTCCAAATCCAGTTAAATTTTAAAATTGAAAACAATTCCATATATTAAATAAATAATTTCCAAAATCAATCATGAAGTATTCATTTGCAACACAGGACGGGATTAGTCAATTTAAATCCATGTAATTACACTCCAGTTGACTATACTGGAATTTAATTATAATTCAACTTTTTATTAAACTGTCGATGAATTTATATCCAAGCAATCTAACACCAAATCAATAACAATCAACCATCCATGCACAACCAATCTTAATCAAAATAATTGAGTTTATGCTCAATTCAATATTTTACTTTGGTTTCACGTATTCGAACATCAATCGGTTAATACCCGATTTATTTTTACTTGATTAATTCAAATTCCAAATTTAGTTAATTAAATTTGACCAAGTTAAGATTCAATTCAAATTTCAATCAAAACTTGAATTTCATTCCATCAATCAAACACACAACCCATATCCCGATAATTTGATAAATTATTTCTTTTCTATACAAAATATAATTTGGGTAAAATTATTTCATTTACCCCCTTTACAAAACAATACTGTATTCATTATCAGTTCTATGCTTTTCAACACTTGAACCGATCAACAAACACAATACAAAACATTTGTAAATAAAATTTACAAGTACGCTCTCATATATATACACTCAACCTCGATCTAGTGTATTACTAACCCCATCTCTATCGAGTTACACCACAGAGCCAAGGTTATTACTAAACCAACAGCTCTGATACCACTGTAACGATCCAGGGATTTTCGGCCCTGAAAATCGACATAAATACATCTCCCGTATCTCATGCCGACCTTCCAAACACCGAAAACACTAGAACGTTATTAGAAAGAATCTAGAGGGTGAGATAAGAAAGAAAGAAATATTAGAATAGAAGAAGAAGAAGAAACACCACAACACATAATCAGAGCCTCACATCGTAGTGGAACAAATATAATACATAAATAACTTTATTGAGAGCTTTAAAATACTTACAACCATCAGAGTACATCACACATCTGGACAATTATAAGAACCTGTCCTCAGGTACATCACACAGCGGAATAGTAGCTATATTTCGTCTGGACTCTTCCAGTTCGTCTCTTCACAGTATTCGATAACCTGAACCTGTACACCCCAGGCTAACCCGAGCAATTACAAAACACCGGGTCAGTCTGGTGAACCAGAGTGAGGTAAACTCGCACAGTATTAGTGGTATCACACAACCTGAATTTAAAAGTCAAAATCTTTCAAAGAAAAGGATAATCGTAAGACCAAATCCACACATAAACACGGATGGTTTTTACCTTACGATAACCCAAAACATTTTTGAAACCAATATCTTATCTGATATTATAATAATGTCTAAATACAAGTAAATATCAATCTAGTAGAACGCTTACATCTCACGCTCTACATATATAGTATACAATCAAAACCGCAGGCGCTTATTGGAGATTGGATTCCAACCTTGACAAGGTATGGGACCACCTACCGACTGTGTATCTCTAGAGGAAAATACACTGGGTTCAACAAGAACGTCTTACAACCCGGCCTTCACATGACCGACCACTCATTTCGCTTGAGTTTATCGAATGTATATCACCAACGGTTGGACTCAAACCACCGTTTCTCGAAAAGAGACAGCATCGATAGATTAAAGAAGCAAAAGGAATTTCTCTAGATAGGTGATTATACACCCTAATGGGAGCGACCCACATAGCCATACTGCCTGCCCGATTTCTGTCATTTCCCGGTTGATAAGGCTTGAGGCTAGAATTCCCTTTTCAACATCTGGCCACCATTCACTCTGAATGCCACATCGTCGGATCCGCCAGATATCACTAATTGACGTCCACAAAAATACTCTAGTTATTTGGCTAGAGAAAAACCATTTCTCCGCCATCAACTATGGTACGTTTGAGGAAATCAACGTACGTAATTCCTTTGGAAATACTCTGTCAGACATCCGTCCCTACAAGTCATCTAGGAACAGGATGAACCGAAGGTACTCTCCTACTGCCTCCAATATAAGAATCACTCCATGGATCAGTAGCGAGAAGTCCTTGCAACCCATAGACTCCAACCACGACAGAACCACAGTACATCTCTGGCTGCAGACCAGAGATTATTAGCAGTCCTTCCGTTTGCGAAAATCTATGGTCTTCAATTCTCCATCTCGACCATCTTCTAATATCATCATGTATTTGCTGGTCGGAATTGGTTTTCGAATATAAATTCGATCCCGGTCTTTCCGTACCAACAATCGTATTGGACAGGTTTATAGTCAGTGATTTAACTATCAAAATAACAGTGTTTCAATCATGACAATCCAGTGAGTTCACTGGTTCAGTATTCGGCATCACTTGGCCTAAACAACATTATGAAATATCCTTTATTTATTACCCGACAGAACCCAGTGCTTATTCCTGTTGAATAAAACCCCACCTTTTCATTATTTCACTAATGAAAATAAACTATCACTAATCCTTTTTACCATCACAACTAATATCATCCTTAGATAGTCCTGATGTCGTTCAAGTTGGGGTATTTTAATTACCTCTCAGACCTTGATCGACAATGTTCATACCCAAAGATAAATACGAGTTGTAATATAAAACCAATATCTCATCCTAATCCCAACAAAAATTCCATTTAACTATTTAATTCAATATAAGGTTTAATAAACCTTATCATCACTTTGAAAATCTCATTCTTTAATATACCATTTTTATTTAATTCAATTAAGTAACTTCTTTATAACACACCACTTTTAATCTCAATAATATAACCTTGGTTTATTATAAACCCTTTATCTCAATTACCCTTTTTACTTAATTTAAATAATTAAGTAACATTATTTTAAGCTATAATATCTGCTTAAAATCTTCCTTTATAAGTTTGTTATAAACTCAGGTTTTAAACAAACCTGTTCATAAACTCCTTACACCATTCAACAAGATTCAATTTTCAACTTTGATTACCTTTGAAACAGATTCAATTAAAAAGTCATTTCCTAAATTACTATAAATCAGAATAATGCCTTATCTTAATCTTTAACTACTGTAATGGTAGTTAATTTCTTTATTTACTAACATAAATAGTGAATCCCCTTTTTGAAACTTCATTAAAATTAAAACAATATTCATTTATTTAATTTATTTAGACACACTAATTTAATAATCAATCTCAATTAAAACAGTCGATTTAATCAACTTATATAAGTTATCTTAGTAATCGATTCCAATTTATTTTCTCTTTAAATCAATAAATTCCATTTGATTGTTCCTAAGTAAATAACTATCCAAATCTGGTCAATTGGTTAAATTCCTTTCTTATAAGTCTGACTATCATCAGAATTTACTTGGATTAATAAATAAGTTTAAACTTAAATAATAAAACAAACTTTTATTCAAATATATTTCAAAATCTGTATCCGGTTATAAAATAAATTTTATAACTTCATTTCTGTCGATTTGCCTGACGGTAAATCAACATCTATAAAACGATTGATTTTCCAGGCCATGTGTTGCCAAATACCAAACCAATACCATCTATTGGTTTTGAACTACACAAGTGTTGAAATTCCAGTCAACAACCAATACTTGAATCAATCAACCCATCAGATCAGTTCATATATGATAATAAATCCTCAACCAATAAATAAAACGATTCAACCAGTTTAAGCAATTCAACCCATTCAACACGTTTATTTTATGAACGTGACCAACAAGGTAAGTTACCTTTATTAGAACCAATCATTATAAATAACGATTTGGTATTTTACTGAAATTAAACACAGTTTAATTCCATCAGTTAAATCAACAAACAATTGTATAACTAGCAAATAAACAACCATCAGCAAGCAGAGCACACAAAATAAAGAACCCAATTTATATAAAATATAAATGGGAAAACTAAGTGAGTTTAACTCACCTTGATTTGGATTCGTTGAAAAACAAATTCGGTTTAGTCAAATTAAACAGACGTTTTAATTTGACTAAATTTCTAGTTGCATCCGATCCTGACTAATCCTGCTCCATCTCGAAGATCTCGTCTCTACGGTCCCAACGAGACTGACCGTGCCTCAATCTGATAACGTGAGCGCGAGATATCGTATTAACACCATTATAAACTAATTAAATTATAAAACATAGAAATTTAAATTTTTAAATGGCCTCTTACCTAACCATGTTCGACCCGACAACAGCCCAACCCGCTCCCAATTGATAAAACCCTAAATCGGCTTCACAAATCCACAATCCACCGCCTTCACTAATTTTTCCACCGCCTCTCTGAAATTAATCCATGGCCAAGAACCCTAAATCCCCTTTCACTTCTTCCATCAGCATCGAAGTCAGTTGCCTCGCAACCATCCCCTTTCATCAGTGAAAATCGGACGCATCTCCCCTACGCAACCCTGAATCCCCTCGTCTTCCTGTTTTCGTCGCTCTGCCAAACACCTAACTCTTCGATCTCCTTCCACAAATTATCGTGTATGCCAAAACTTCACTGGTCAACCCGAAACTTTCTGAAACAACTACGGTTCAGACCGAGGCTTCAATCGTCCGAACCTTAGATGTTTGGCTTCGAACATACACCTCTCGAACAAATAAGTACATAATTTTTTTATCAAGGGTTTTAATTCGTGCATTAATTTGTTTTGATTTTCATGTGGTTCTACTTGTTTTTCGTTACTACTGAGTTTTGGAAAAATAAAACACGATGTGGTTATGTATTTATACTTGGGGATTTGCTCTAGATAAGAACACTGTCACCACGAATTGTAAAATCACAAGTTCATCCTAGCTGAACCTAGGATCTTAGGTGCTGCTTCATTTCACTTAGTTGTATCATCACTGTGGTACTTGGCATGTGTGTTCAGATCTTCAGATGGATCGAGTGGTATTGAACTGTCATGTATATGTATATATGACAGACATGATTTATGAATTTAGTATTTGATTTCCTGTACCGTTGGTCTGCTAAAATGGAACCTTGATCAAACTTGCATATGAGTAGATTAGGTTAGGCTATGAGACCATGAATTATTTATTCAATTTAGAATTTTAGATCCGTATCATAGCTATGGGGCTATCACTTAGCTATCGAATGGTAATATCAATGGTCTGATTTGAATTTTGTGCGGTGGGTTCAGTGTGTACTTGCAGAATATTTTGCAAGGATCTGTTCATGAACTATTGTATAAAAAATTTGTTTTGCTGTTCCTATATTATTCATGTTCACTGTTTCCTTAGCTGTTGACTTCATTATTTCCTAGCTTGTTCATTTGAATTTTCTTTCTTCATTGCTGTTCTTAGGTGGATCAGCTACTACTAGCTTAGGCAATTCTCTTTTTTCCTTTGCAGGTTGATGACATCTTGATGCTGCAACATGTTTTACAAGGATTTTTCAATGATTTTGAATGGGATTTTCAGCACTGTTGGCCTGTTAGCAAGATCCGACTGTGATTGAGAGATTATGAGTTGTAAATTCAAATCAAAGATTTGAAAACTGTATTGTAGATTTTCTGTTCAAATTTTAAATGCATGGAAACAGTTCTGATGTGTATATGTATGAATTTTACTGTGTATATTGACCATATAAATATAAGCAGTTTTCTCGATTTGCCTATATAGATTGATGTATATATACATATTTTAGTTGTCTAGCTGTGCATTACCTATTTCTCTTTTTTTTCTTTTTTCCTTCTCCTTTTGTTTCACCGTTTTCTTATGGTCTGTTGTCTTTGAACATATAAGTGCATTCTTTTTTTTTTCTTTCTTTATTTGATTTGCATAGACAGGCTCGTATATTGTGAATATTTCATGTTTGCTTAGCAATGTATATAGTTTGACTTAAAACCAAAACTTCATTTATGGTGTATCATACTTTAAGTTTCATATATATATATATATATATATATATATATATATATATATATATATATATATATATACACACACATGTGTAATTATCATCAAGTAAGGTGATGACACCATTTTTAAATCTTATATAATATTGTTACAATATACATTTAATCCCAACAGTTGAAATTAATTGGATAAAGATAAAATCGATATTCTTGAATATATTCAAAAATGCAATATCATATAGATGAAATTCCAAATTCGACAAACAACACTTTGGGTTAAACGATATTGAAATATATATATTCTTATTTAAGTTATTAAATAAACAATATTGTTTATAAACGATTCCCATAGCGATTAATTTAAAATTTGATTTGACCATATCTATCAAATTATAATACGAAATCTGGAAATTTCTCCTTCATATGAAAATTATCATCAACACGATTCTAACGTTTCTCGTTTCACAGAAATCTGACTTATATCGGATCCTGTATAATCAGTTAAAGTTCAAATCGAAAATTTCGAACTACCGCGACGTTTTCGAGCTCGTTTTAATTAATATATATTCGAATTCTATTTTAAATAAATAAATTCGATTAAAAGTCCATTATAATCTCAATATAATATATATAAACTGATTTAAATATTCTATTTTAAATGGTCGAAAAATCTGGGACGTTACAGGGTTGTTACAAGGCGATACTCAAGATACAATTCTACCAGTTGCACTCCCAAACTGGTGGTGACACATAGTCGTAACTACCACACACCTTGAATAACACTCTCATAATCAAAAGGCCAAATAAAATCACAAAGTAATAAATGGTATTAAAGAAGCATTTTCAGCGAGAGGTGTTATCTCAATTAATCACGATATAACTCATGTTTTAGGCATTATAATTATGACTCGAAGGTCAAGACTATCCATCATCGCTCTCTTATTTCACTCTAGTAGTGTTTGCAAACCATTCTTCATCATTCTGGATTATACACCACGTATACAATTATTAAAGTGGTTTCAGTATTGACAAAGAGTATGTCACTACCGACTCATGTCTCTTTAACAACCAAACACGTATTTCAAACCATGGTCATTTATGTTAGAAATCATATTTAAAATATTACAAATCAAATAATAACAATATAGATCTTATATTTAAACACTTAAGTTCAGAATATTCTAATGTCAAAAATCATATTTCAAATCAATCCTTTATTTGATTAAGTTCAAAATTTTAGATTTCATATTTACAAAAGGGTTTAATAGCAAAATTACACTTTGATTTCACATTCTATATCTCAATGTTATTTTTTTTCAAAAATCTTTATATTAACATTTCAGACTCAATAACTCGGATCAGAAATAACTTTTATTTAAATAGTTAATATAATATAAAATAGTTGTTTTTTAAATAATTATATTTATATAAAATTTTTGATTTTAAATACTTATAAAATATATTATAGCTAAATTTCAGATAAAACAGTGTAATTAAAATAGTTATAGAAAATATAGTAATTAAGTTAAATATAAAATAGTTACATTCAAAAATTATAAAATAATAGCCAACTTTATTTAGTATAATTTAAATTAGTTCAATATAAGATAATACAAATTTCAAATAATTTGAAGAAGTCCTATAACAACCCGGAAAATCCGAACCAATTTAAATTTTTTATTTTAGATATTTTAATGGATTTTGAATATTTAAAATGATTTATTTTAAATAATAGCGATTTAAAATTTATTTAAATCGAAGTTAGAACGTATATATTTATTTTAATTAGAAAACGAGTCTGAAATGGAGTGGTAGTTTGAAAATTCGATTTCTAATTTCAAATGAATGTACAGAATTCAAAATAAATCGGATTTCAATAAAACCATATTTAAATATATCTTTCTAACGAATGTGAAGAATCCAGACTTCATAACGAGGAATGAAAGTTATGTCCAGTTTAAAATTTAAAATAGTTGCTATGGAATTTAAATATATATGGCCCTTAAAAATAGCCATTTTGTAAATGACTTCCGTTTTCAACGTAACCACTTTAGTTGGATCTGGAATGTCAAATTATTACTAGATTTAAAATTCCATAATTTTTGGAATTGGTATGTGAGCGTGGTAAATTAAAACACATTTGGTAATTTCTGTTGAATTTGATCGGCCAAAAAATGACCATTTTTCAAACGGTCTCCCAATTCGATGAAATTAATTTTGTTAGGACCGTATCGTCAAAACATATCTAGATTTATTTTTTGGGAATTTTTGGAGTCAGTATGTGGCCCCGGTAAATAAAAATGTACGTTCAAATCCAATATTGAATGTTTTATATTTTAATTTAGAGAAAAACTGGCTGAAACAGTCGAATGATCTTACAAAACATATTCCATTATCTCTGGAATGGGGGTATTTAGCTAGGGGCGATAGCTGTTGGGTTTGATTTGGAGTTCATATGGACCAACAGATATTTTTGAAATAAAAAAGAATTAAATAATTAAATATAAATGTAAACCAATAGAAAATTCCATTCATTATTCTCGTTTGCTCAGAAAACCCCCGTAACCCTCGATATCAATGGCGGAACCCTTTTCCTTCTTCTCCCTTTGATTTTTTGCAATCCACCCAATAAAATTCAATGGTTCTTTAGGGAATTTTGTAGAGAATCTTCCCCTCTTCAAATCCATACAAGTTAGGGTATTTATCGTTGAGTATTTTTCGAGATCCGAGCCTCCAAAGTCACGCCGCATCACCCCAATTTCCTCCTCCGTGCCACCACCGAGCTCGGCAGCACCACCATCGAACTGCGTGCCCCTCCAAGCTCTACAGCGTGGTGCAACCCAATCGTCCTCTCGTGCAACGGATTGGAAGAAAACTCAAAATCTAGTTTTGAATCAAAAATGAAGTTAACAACTGTGTAAATTTTAATGGGTTATAACACTTAAAAGCGCTGTGAAGTTCAATTTATTTATAAAAATCATATCTTTTTCATATGTTACCGATTTGACTTGTCTTTTTCAATGCCATACTTTCCTGTGAAACAAGAGACATTAGACTCGTGACATCGTACACTAAACTCAAGAAGAGGCTAGAACGCATCTGGAACTCTCTACAAAAGTAGAAGGAGTGGAACCCAATGTGATATTTCTAAATTCAATTAAATTGAAGAAAAATATAATAGGTTGGGGCTTAGTAGCTCCTGACACTACTTTATATTAAACCATGGATGATTGTGTGATGATTGTGGACTGAAATTGATTGGGATTATGAATGATTGATTGTGGTTGCACAATGATTGTGTTTATGGTAAATTCATTGTGTTGTAGAAATGAATGGTATTGCGGAAATCATTGAAATGAAATGAAATTATCGTGATGCTGCAAGGCCTGGGCTAGCCGAGGAGCCGTGCTTAGACACGGTGTCGGTGCTAAATATCCTGCCGTTGTAATGTCGAAATTTTCTAAAATGAACTATATAAAATAGTTGTTGTTTGAAATAAATTGTTTGAACAATAAAAATAACAATTTTATTGTATGTATAAATTGATAAAAATATTCATGTTTGAAATAAATTGTTTGAACAATAAAAACAACATTTTTATCATATATATGAAGTGCTTAAAATATTCATGTTTGAAATAAATTGTTTGAATAATAAAAATAACATTTTTATTGTATGTATGAACCACTAAAAATATTCATGTTTGAAATCAGTTGTCTGAACGATAAAAATATTAATTTTATCATGTATATGAAGGGTTAAAAATGACTATGAATTGAAATAAATATCTGTTGACTATAAATATTATTTTAACATGAATATGAACTAAATAAAATAGTCATGCATTGAAATATATTTTATTCGCCAAAAATATCTTTTTTATCATATGTATGAAGTATTAAAATAACCAAGTGTTGAAATAAATGTTTGTTCAATTGAAATATTATTTTTTATCATGTATGTGAAGTAATAAAAATGATCATGTGTTGAAATATATTTTTGTTCACCAAAAAATATATTATTTTGAACATGTATGAGGTGTATAAAAATGACCATGTGTTGAAATATATTTTTATTCGCCAAAAATATTATTTTTAACATGCTAACGAAGAAATAAAATAACCGCGTGTTGAAATATATTTCTATTAGTCAAAAATATTATTTTTATCACATGTATGAGGTGTATAAAATAACCATATGTTGAAATATATTTTTGTTTGCCAAAAATATTATTTTTAACATGTATATGAAGTGTTAAAAATAACCATGTATGGAAATAAATATTTGTTCGCTAAAAATATTATTTTTAGCTTAGATATGTATGTATGTATATATATATATATACACACACACTTGCTAAATAGGTAAATGGATTTGCTGTTGAGTAAACAATTTATTTGCGTGCCCGACAAATAGGTAAACCTTAATGAGTTGGCTGCGCAATTTTATTTATTATATAAACTCCTATGAATGCCATTGGATGAGGTGTGCTGGTTGTTCTGTGTGAGATTATAAACTGCGCCATAGGGTAGCAACAATTAATTTTGAACTACCCTACATGGCACACTACGTGAAGATAACATACTCTATCATATTCTATACAAGCATTTGGAGCTTGTATGACGAGGTTGGAATTACCATACAAGCGAGAGGCTTGTATGGCGATGACTACATTTCAGGTTGAACCGAAGACGAACTATTGATGTCATAGCGTATCATATTCTATATAAGCATTTGGAGCTTATATGACGAGGTTGAGATTACCATACAAGCGAGACGCTTGTATGGCGATGATTGAAATACAGGTTGAACTGAGGACTGATATAGACTAAATAAAATATAGCGGTACATGACAAGATCAATAAAAACCCCATATGGGTTCGGAGATGATAATAATTCACGTCTCTCTAGTTATTAGATACGACACATGGATTATTTATTTTCCAACACTGGACAAGGTAACGAGATTTATCTCTCGAGTTATGATCTTTACACACTCCCTTGGTCGTAGAATATGTCACTAAAAATTGTGTATGCTGGTTCTGGATTCATTGAGTGCCTAATACGGCCCAATAAATTTCCAAAACGCACTCCAAACAAAGGAGAATATGGTGAAATTATTCGAAATTTAAAGGCGTTAGCCAAAATTTTGAAGTGAAAACGGTTTGGAAATCATTGAAGGAATTATATATATACACACATACATATATATTAAAATTATACGAATCACACGCGGAAGTTCGCGTTTTGGAATTGTAACTTTAAACGATTATACCGAAAGAACCCACTGTCGGATTTTCCCAAAACCGGAATCGTTGGGCTTGCTTTGGAAAGATCTTTTTAATGTTATTAATTTGTTAAGATCCAACAGTTAGATTTTGAGAAATGTGTAATTTAAATTTGAAGAATAATAGCGCCAGGGCCGCGTAATGACCTGAAGCGTCGTTTAATTAAAATGGGCTATTTTTATACAAATAAAGATAGCGATAGACTGTTTTAAAATATTATAAATGATGTGGAATGGAAATAAACCAATTTTACTTAGATTATCAGATATTTTGATGGTTGGATGTATTTGACATAAAAATTATATTAATGAACTGAAACATGAATGTCAAATAGTTTAACCATGGAAAGAATTAATTTGAATTCTATGTATACGTGAATTGTTTGAAAAGGCCGAATTAATTTTCATTTCAAATAATTGATCGACGATTAAAGGTCGAAGATATGAAGATGGTGCAAGACCAGCGATCATCACATCGTATGGATTTCTACTGATTCCTTAGATATGGTAGCTCCCTTGATGAGGTTACAGTGGTAGTGGTCTGGACGTTTTTGTTGATTGTCCGGATGTGCGAGGGCCTCTCTCCTGCATTAGACATATGGGACGAGGAATAAGGTGCCTTTGGTTTTGTTCAGACCCAGAACGGACTAGTAAATGGATATGTGTCTGACATTGGTTTTCGTTCTATGTTGACTGATCTCTATTAAATATATATCTGTTTAGTGGCGGAGAATTTATTCTCTTTCTTAACACCCTTCTCTAAGACGTTCGAGGTTAGAGGTTATATATCGATAGACATCAGTCGCATGGTGTGGAATGTCAATGTGGCATGCAGAGATGCAAGTGATCAAGGCTTTTGTTGAAAAGTAGAGTCTTGTGGTAATGATTAAAGCACAACTTTAAATAGCATAGCTTTGTGTATATCGTTAATTGCTAGCCTCACACCTCGGTATGAGTCAAAAACGGGATCGTGACTGCAGGGAGTGCACGACATTTCTTTCTAACTATGGGTGGTGTCAGGATACGGAGCCCAGAAATTTATTTATTTTTACTAATGTGGATGTTGGATTGCGAGGCGCCTCGGCTATATCAGTCACTACAGGGCCGATGGATAGGTCCGATAGGACCGGGAAACGTGTGTTCAGGAATAACTAATCCTCAAACGTAAGGGAGGATCAGCCCTGAAGCATCTCAGGGTTGCCCGTAGGTGTGATCCTAAGGCATTTGCTTGAGAGTCTTGAATAGGTGAGGAGCCATCCCTGGCCTCGACTCATGATGGAAATCCAATTTCCAATATGACATTTCGGTTTTGATTTTAAACCTATATATGGTGGCATAGTGGCATGGGACGCTCATGGCGTATATGACTGATACATTATGACTGAAATTTCTTTTGAAACATATATGCGCTAATGATTTTGTTTTATACGTATCAAGCATATTTTGGCCATTATAAGGTAAAACTCTATCCTTTGGCTTGCGTTGCATTGTGTGATGGGACCTGAGTCTTATAGTGGCTTCATTTTTGTAAAAAACATTGCATTGTTTAAATGACTTATTTGTTTTATGCACTGGCAATCCAATGGAGTAAACCCATTCTACGTTAGCGGCGTGGTCATGTGATTAGCCTTATTATTATACCAGTTAAGTTGATCTCTCATACCAGCCCCATGACTGACTCGTAGTTTGTTTTCACTTGCAAACTCGAGTGCCCCTATTTTTACATGGGCAGCTAAGTAGCAGGTTGTAGGATTTATTTTGGCTTAGCACTATAACTTGGAGTGCACTTTTGGCTGATGGCAAAGACTAGCTTTTATCTGTATTTTGGACTATTGACACTACCGCCTGTACTATCTTATGTATATGTACCGCTTATTGCGATGTAGAATGATTATTTCTATTTTGCACTATTTGATGTATATGTACTGTTGATCTCGATGTAGACTGATCATTTCTTTTATGCACTAAGTTGTATCCTTAAACTGTGCAACTCTGATGATGATGTTTATTACATTTTATGATTCATTGTCATATTGATGTAAATTATTCTATTTCATGTTTATGCCATTACCTGTATTCTGCTGTTGTCATTAATGTGTCATATTCCAATGATTATCCTTTCTTCTATCGAACGGGGGTTTGTGGTTTTCACAGTTGGTATCAAAGGTTTAGTTAATCTTAGTTCTAGAATTAAACACATTAAACGCTTCGTCAAAAATAGAATCAGTAGTATTCTAGGGCGAGTAGCTCATTAGAGATAGGATTAGTAATGTCCTAGAATGAGCACAACAGAATAGCATAATAATTTGATCAGTACATCACTATTTTTCCATATGTACTTCTGCTTTTACCATTCCTTAAAATTATCATTTCTGTTGGCCTAACTCTTTTCTTGTTTGTACAGAACTGACTGAAACACGAGTGGTAAGAGGAAGAGGGAGGAATAGGGGTGGTTGAGGTGGAAGAGGGGAGAATATTCCCATTGTTAATAAGCTTATGATTCAGCAGCAGCCCCCGTAACCATTTGATCTTGATAGGGTGGCTAAGAAGTATAGGAATCTAGGTGGCCTGCCATTCTCTGGCAGTGGTACAGTGGAAAAGGCTCAAGCCTGGTTACGGTCGTGCGAACGGATCTTCGTTGGGCTTGAGCTAGAAGGCCATAGAAAGAGGTTCATGGCATCCTTGTTGTTGAAGGATGAAGCACTGACATGGTGGGAATCCATCACAGTACGCGAGCTTGAGGTAGATATGACATGGGCTAAATTCAAGGAAGTGTTCAAAGAGAGATTTATTCCTCAACAGGAGGTCGACCGTTTACATGATGAGTTCGCTAATCTCCATCAAGGAGATTGCACTATCCATGAGTATCTTAACAAATTCATTGAACTATCTCGCTACGCACCCGAGCTTATTCAGGATCCTATCGAAAACAACAAGCGATTTATCAATGGTCTTCTTCGTAGGTTCCAAAGTCGAATAACTGGACACATTGATCTTCCATTCATCAAGATGGTTGAGATGGCATGTAGGTATGAAATTTTAGATAAGAAGAACTTTGGGGAGGACTGCGAGAAGAACCAAGCTAACAACAAAAGGAAATCTTTTGGTAAGCAGCCCGAGGCAAGCAACATAGAAACCGCAAACCCTCAAGCGAATAGGCAACCAAATGGCAAATGCCATAACTATGGTCAATGTGGGCATCGGGCAAATGAATGCAACGCTCCAAAGCGGCAAAAGACAGATCAATCAGGCTCAAGTCAAAATCCTCGTAATTCGAAGGAGTGCTTCGATTGCCATAAGACTGGGCATTTTATCCGGAATTGCCCATTGCTTAAGAAATCCCAAGTGGCTCATGTGTACGACATGGAGGATACGCCAGATTCTTCTGAGGGAGCAGGTAAACCTGCTATTTTAGGAGGTACCCTTACTATTAAAAATATTCCTGTTTCAGTATTATTTGACACTGGTGCATCACAAAGCTTCATTTCAAGTAACACAGTTAAAAAGTTAAAGTTAAAATTGAAAAATATTAAATAATCGATTAGAGTTCATAATCCGATAGGAGTTTCTCTTGTTCTCAGTTTGTATTGTAAAGTGCCTGTTTCTTATTCTTGTTACCAATTTTCTTTTAAATTGATCGTCATGAATTTTTCTGATTTTGATATTATTCTAGGGCTGGATTGGTTAACGAAATATAAGGCCAAAGTTAGATGTGCCGAAAGAATCGTTAAAGTTGAAACGAAGCTCGAGAATATATATATACCACGCCAAGGCTCAGATTCAGATAGAAAAGAATTTTGTTCTGCGCTAGAAGTTACTCCCACTTTATTAGAAAATATTCCTGTCGTTAAACATTATGCAGATGTGTTTGAAGAAGTAGATAACTTACATCCACTAAGAGAATTTGACTTCAAAATTGATTTAATTACGAATGCAAGGCCAGTTGCGCACGCTATTCGAATAATGACTTTGAAGGAGAAAGAGGAATTGGGCAATCAAACTCGACAATTGTTATGGAAGGGTCTAATCAGACTAGCTTCCGTGTTGGGGAGCAGCTGTAGTGTTTATTCCTAAGTCAGACGGTACTCTTCGATTATGCATGGAATATCGTGACTTAAATAAATAAACATTGAAGAAAAAATATCTGTTACCGCGGATTGATGATTTATTTGATTGCTTGAATGAAGCGCAAGTATTTTCTAGAATGGACCTAGCTACTGCTTTCCATCAACTGCGTACTACCGAAGAATGTGTTCCTTTGACAGCTTTTAGAGGTCCAGACTTATTTTATGAGTGGTTAGTAATGCCATTCGGCTTATGTAATGCTCCAGCTTATTTCGTTGATTTAATGAATCGAGTATTCCGTGATGTCTTGAATAAATTTGTGCTCGTCTTCATTGATGATATTTTAATCTTCTTTAAGTCAACTAGCGAGCATGAGAAACATTTAAAACAAGTGTTGGAGATCCTAAGAAAGAATGTCTTAAAAGCCAACTTTTTGTAAATGTATATTATGGCAAGAAGAAGTGAAATTCCTTGGTCACGTAGTATCAAAGGAAGGAATCTCAGTGGATCCAAGAAAAATTACAGTTATTCAAGATTGGAAGCAACCTACTACGCCCACAGAAGTCTGAAGTTTTCTAGGATTGACTAATTATTATCGGAAATTCATTAAAGATTTCTCGAAACTATCTAGTCCATTAACTAAGCTTATAAAGAAGCACGCAAGATTTAATTGGAGCCCAGAATGTGAGGCGGATTTCCAAGAGCTGAAATTGAGATTAACTACGGCTCTGGTGTTAACTGTTAACGATGGCAATCAAGATTTGATAGTCTACAGATGCTTCTCTTGAATGTGTTGATGCGGTATTAATTCAAAGAGGCCAAGTAGTTGCTTATGCTAGCCGTCAGTTGAAACCGCATGAGAAGAGATATGCTACTCATGATCTTGAGTTGTTAGCCGTCGTGTTTGCTTTGAAGATCTGAAGGCACTATCTATTGGGTGAGAAGTTTGAATTATACACATATAATAAGTCGTTAAAATATTTTTTTACCCAAAAAGATTTAAATTTGAGACAACAACGTTGGCTAGAATTTCTTATAGCGTACGATCTAGATATTTTGAATACTCCAAGGAAAGCCAATGTTGTAGCAGATGCACTTAGCAGAAAGAATGTAATCATTGCCAGTCTTATCATTATGCCTTCATTGATTGATAAAATATCTGATCTTCAAAAATATGATGAATTTGTTCAGAGAACCAGCAAGCGAATTCAAGAAGGTAATGCTTCAGATTTCCAGCTTGACAATAAGGGTATTCTGAGGTTACAAGGGAGAATTTGTGTTCCATAAGTTCCAGAGCTCCGGAGAGAAGTACTAGATGAATGTCACAAATCCAAGCTTAGTATTCATCTAGGAGTGAGGCAAATGTATAACGATCTTAAGCGCACATTCTGGTGGAAGTCGTTGAAAAGAGACATCTCTATATATGTTAGTAGGTGTTCTACTTGCCAACAGCTCAAGGGTGATCAACAGAAACTCGCCGAATTATTACAACCATTAGAGATTCCCGATTGGAAGTGGGATCAAATTTCCGTGGATTTCATAGATGGTTTGCCTAGAACCAAGAAAGGAAATGACAACATACGGGCGATCGTAGATTGTTTCATGAAGACCGCCCATTTTATTCCTGTTAGATCGAATAGAACAACTCAGAGTCTGGCGTAGATTTATTTCAAAGAAATCGTTAAACTACATGGAGTGCCTAGCAGCATTGTCAGTGATAAAGATCCGATTTTCGCTGGTAAATTCTGGGAATCATTTTAGGAAGAGTTGGGAACAAAGGTGAATCTTAGCACCGCATATCATCCTCAGACGAATGGACTAAACTGAGAGAGTGAATCGTATATTAGAAGATTTGTTGCGGGCTTGTATTCTTGATTTTGGCAGATCATGGGAAGATCACCTACATTTGGCTGAATTCTCATATAGTAACAGCTATCAAGCGAGCTTGGAAATGTCACCATTCGAAGCATTGTATGGTAGACCATGTAGATCTCCTGCATGTTTGAGACGACCCCAAACCCCGTACTGACGGTGGCAAGGGTAATCCGTGGAATATAACACAGAAACAGATAATAGCAGAACAGAAATAAATAAATACACCAGATAATGAACAATAGAATATACTGGATAAGAGTAATCATCAGAGTTACACAATATACAGGATCATACTTAGTACAAATACAGTTCAAATATACATATATGTCTACAGCGGAAAACAAACATAATGTACAATAGGAGCTGAACAGCATAAAAAGAGATAAATGATAGAATCCATCTTCAGCTCCAGCTATCCAGAAAGAACCAGCTAAACCTGAATACAAGTCTGCCTGTGCAGAAAAGGGGGGCACCCGAGTTTGAAAGTGAAAAAACTACGAGTCAGTCATGGGATTGGTATGAGAAATCTACTCAATAAATTTATAATATGGCTAATCACAGGACCACGCCACTTTCGTGGAACGGGTTTACTCCATTGGATTGCCAGTGCTTTAAAAACAAATCATCCTTTTTAAACATCGCTATGCTTTTTATAAAAATGAAGCCATTATAAGACTCAGTTCCCATCACACAATGCAACGCAAACCGGAGGATAGAGTTTTTACCTTATAACGGCCAAAATATGCTTGATATGAACAAAACAAAGGCATTTGATATTATTACTAGTGTTTATATGTTTTGAAAACAAATTCAAATCATAACTATCAATCATAGACGGCATTAATGCCCATACCACTATGTCGCCATATATAGTTATACAATCAAAATCGCACAGTCACGTATTTGGAAATTGGATTTCCGTCATGAACCAAGGCAAAAGATAGTCCTTACCGAATTCGAGACAATCTAGCCCATGTCTCAGGCAAGCGCGTAGGTAAGCCTTGGATCGTCAGGGCCGGTCCACCGAGGTGGATTATTATGCCTGAACAATACGTTTCCCCGCCCTTTGGGGGCGTAAGTGAGCCAACGAATGACTCCATCGGACCCGGATCGTCCGATCTAACCGAGGCGCCTCACAACAACAACAACCACATAAGTCAAACTCGTCAGGGCGTGTAAAACCACTGATGCCACTCCTAGCTAGAAGGAAACGCATGCCCTCCCTGAGGTCCTGCTCCCGTTTCTGGTTCATACCGGGGTGTGAGGCTCGCGATTTCACGTTATACACAAAGCTACGCCACACAGGCGGTGCTTTGATCATCACCACAAGACTTTGCTTTTCAACAGAAGCCCTGATCACTGCATCTTAGCATGCCACACAGGCAATTCACACCGTGCAACTGATGGTTATCAATCACACAGAATAAATTCCAATGTCAGACACACTGTCCATTTGCAAGTCCGTTCTGGGTCTGAACGAAGCCGGAGGCACTATATACCTCGCAAACCCATCGACCACCACGTATGACTGGACGATCACCACTCATTATCCATATTTCGGGATGCCTCCCAATCAGGACCTCGGTTACCATCCAAACGAGGTGAAGATCTCCGGTCTTCGACCACCGTCTTCATCTTCGATTTCTTATCGTCGATTTAGTTATTCAGAATGGGATAAACCCGGTCTTTCTGAGCAACTCACGTATATAATAAACAAGTGCAACACTAACATATACACGCATCATTTCAATTCATTAGTCACTAACCGTCAATCAGTAAGAGAATGATTTCCCAAATATTAACCCCGAAGGCCGAAACCAACATCAGATCAACACCCAGGAAACCATTCGACTTAGCCAACCTTCAGTTAATTTCTAAATCACATCCATATCTTTTATAATATTTTATAATGATTTATCGCTATTTTTATTTATTTTAAAATAGCCAATTTATTCAAAACGACGCTTCGGGCCATAACGCGACCGTGGCGCTGTTTTTCTTCAGATTTGATTTACATATATCTGAAAATCTTACCATTGGATCTTCACAAAATTTACATCATTAGAAAGATCTTTTCAAAACGAATCCAACGGTTCCAGTTTTGGGAAATTCCGACAGTCGGATCTCCCGGTATAATCGTTTGAAGTTTCGATTTCAAAATACGAACTGCAGCGTCGTTATTTGATTAAATATAATTATATATATAAATATAATCGATTCTGGCGCTGTTTTTCTTCAAATTTGAATTAAACATTCCAGACAATCCAACCGTTGGATTTTTACAAAGTTGGTGCCATTGGAAAGATTTTTCCAAAGCGAACCCAACGGTTGCGATTTCAGGAAAATCCGATGGTCGGATCTCCCGTACTAATCGTTTGAAATGACGGTTTCAAAATAAGAACTGCAGCGTCGTTATTCGATATATTTTAATTCTATTTATATATATCGATTCTTCGATTTCAAAGCTACATTCTTTTCATACATTCGATAAAAATGATATTTTTATCTAACTGTCGTCTATTTCAACACTTCACTATATTCAACAATTCATGCATATAATAAAAATGTGTTTTTTATTGTAAAACAATTCATTTCAAAACACTATTGTTTTATATGGTTCATACAGGTAATAAAAATAGGATTTTTATTATAAAACAATTTATTTCAAGACGAGATTATTTTATTTAGTTCATATAGATGATAAAAATGTGATTTTTTATTATAAAACAATTTATTTCAAAATATGAATACCATTCAACACATGAATTTCAATTCAACGAATGAATATCGATTCAACACATAAAGCTTTTCTATAGTTTATATATATGGATAAAAATGTGATTTTTATATTTTAAAACACGAATACCATTCAACACATGAATTTCAATTCAACGAATGAATATCGATTCAATACATGAAGGTTTTCTGTAGTTTATATATATGGATAAAAATGTGATTTTTATATTTTAAAATACGAATACCATTCAACATATGAAATTCAATTCAACGAATGAATATCGATTCAACACATGAAGGTGTTCTATAGTTTATATATATGGATAAAAATGTGATTTTTATATTTTAAAACACGAATACCATTCAACACATGAATTTCAATTCAACGAATGAATATCGATTCAACACGTGAAGGTTTTCTATAGTTTATATATATGGATAAAAATGTGATTTTATATTTTAAAACACGAATACCATTCAACACATGAGTTTCAATTCAACGAATGAATTTCAATTCAACACATGAAGGTTTTCTATTCAACGAATAAATATAGTTTCAGCAAATGAAAATAATTCAAACACATGAATATTATTCAAAATTTCGGCAGCATAACGGTAGGGTAGTTAAAACCGGGACCGTCCCTAGTACGGCTCCTCGCTCTACCTTAAAACCTCGCGGTTTTTGACAATGGGGAATCATGCATCTAGTTCACATGCAGGCGGCATGTATATTTATTTCATTTCCACAAACTAATCCTATGTGGTTTCAACCAAATATTTCTCAACCACAAACGAGTATTTTTCAACCACAATCAATCAATATCAACCACAAACAATCCCAAACAACCATTCGCTATCAATCAATTTTCACACCAATCACAACCAATAAATATCGTCCATGGTTTGTGGACGAGCGGCGTATATATATATATATATATAGCAATTCACTTCTATTTCAACACATATATAATTTTTACAACGCATATACAACTTATACATCGAACGTACAACTTATACAATGCTTATACAAGAGGTGTATAACGCTTATATAACTCATACATCGACTATATAATTTATACATCATCGTTTTCCATATCGTTTATAAATTAGAAATCTCACATTGGGTTCCACTCCACCAAAAATAGCAGAAGGATCAGAAAAATATGCGGTCTCTTCTAAAATGTAGAAGACGTCCACACGGTCACGATGTTTCCTGTTTCATCGAATTTCGTCAACAAACGAAAAAGATATGATTTTTCAAAGTTTGCAACGGTTTAAAGGTGTTAAAACAGTTGAAAATAAAATAAGCCGTACCTCAGCTGAAAGGTTCAAAACTAGGTTTGCAATTTTCGATCAAACCGTGAATCGATAGGAGGATCGGCCGATGCAGTGACGAAGAGGGAGGAGACGCGCGCCTACGTGTGGTGGTGGGGGCCCACTCGGTGGCGCCAGGCGGTCGGGGCGGCGGGTTGAAGTCGACGACTTCAGGGAGGTGGTTCTCTCTCCACAGGCCACGAAAAATTCCAAACTTTATATGGATTTGAAGATCTCGAGAAGATCTTCAAAAAGTTCAACTGTGGCACGAGCTAATTCGGCGTGGATTGATCGGAAAATGAGGGGGAAGATTTCGAGCGGTTTCCGCCTTTGATCGGGGAGAGAGAAAAAGGATTTTTTTTTTTTTAAAAATATGATTGGCCGGTGGGTTATAAAGGGATTTTCTGATGCGACCACCAATCTAAACCCAACGACTGTCGTCCCCAGCGTTTTGCCCCCATTTCGAACACAGTGGGATATGTTTCGTAGGCCCATTCGACTATTTCAGTCAGTGTCCATTCAAATTAAAATATAAAACATTCAATATTCAATTTGAACGTACATTTCAATTTGCCAGGGCCACAAACTGATTCGAAAAATTCCAGAAAAATAAATCTGGCTATGTTTTGATGATACAGTCCCAACAAAACTAGTTTCGTCGAATTCTGAGACCGTTTGCAAAAAGGCCCATTTCTGGTCGATCCAATTTAACTATAATTGATCAAAACACGTTTTCCTTTGCCACGCTCACATACTAGTTTCAAAAATTATGAAATTTGAAACCTAGCAATAACTTCACATTCCGGATCCAACAAAAGTGGTTTTGTCGAATTCCGAGGTCGTTTGCAAAATGGCCAATTTCACGGGCTATATAAATTCCATAACGACCTTTCTGAAAATTCATTTGGCCTTAACTTTTGCTTTCCGCTATGAAAATTCGATTTTTCAGATTCGTTAGAAAGGTATTCACTAACAGATTTAAATAATTTTGGTTTCGCTCAAATCCGTTTTGTTTTGCACCCTGTACAGTCCGACAAAATTTGAATTCAAATTTTGAAACTACCGCGCCATTTCAGGCCTTGTTTATAATTAGAATTAATTATATTCGTTTTCAAACGTCGATTCAAACTCACTTTTCATTGCTATTATTTAAAATATTTATTTTAAATTAGCCAATTTTTTTTTTTTAATTGGTTCAGATTTTCTGGGTCGTTACAATCTCCCCCATTTAAAACTTTTCGTCCCCGAAAAGGAACAAAGTCGAAAGTGGTTTGATTAATCAACTCTACGTTCGATCTGGCTTCCATTCTCCAACTTCTCAGTTTCTGAGAATTTTCGAATTCTTCAAAAATTTGGCTAACACCCGGAATTTTCGAAAAATTTCGCCATAACCTCCTTTGTACGGGGAGGGGTTTGGAAATTTATTGGGCCGTATTAGGTACCCAATAAATCCTAATAAGCATACACATATTTATAGTGATATATTCTGGTGTTTACAGGGGAGCGTGTATTGATATTAACTCCGGAGAATAAATTCTCGTCACCCTGTCAAAGCCTGAGGGAGTGTGTATTTTAAATGCTCCAGAGGATAAATCCTCGTCACCTCGTCCCGTGTGGGAAATAAATAGTCCATGTGCCGTATCTAATAACTAGAGAGACATGGTTATTGTCAACTCCAGACCCGTGTGGGGTTTTTATTAATCTGGCAATTTTATCTTTACAATTTAAATAGTCCATATCAGTCATCAGTTCAACCTGTAAAATATAGTCATCGCCATACAAGCCTCTCGCTCGTATGGTAAATCTTCCACCTCGTCACACAAGCTCCAAATGCTTATGTGGTATATGATGAAGTATGCCTATCTTCAGAAGTATGCCATGTAATGTAGTTCAAAATTAATTGTTACTATCCTATGGCGACGTTTATAATTTCACACAGAAAAACCAGCACTCCGCATCAAATGGCATTCACAGGAGATGATATAATAATATTTCGCATCCAACTCATTAAGGTTTACCTATTTGTCGGGCACGCAAATAAAATCTTTACTCAACAGCTAATCCATTTACCTGTTCAAACATATATAATACACATGTATATATTTCTATCTATTTTCTAATCAGTTCAATGTGTGACATAATCGAATAAATCCTACCATTCATTCTTTTATTAATTAAATTAACTATCATTTCAATAATTTAATTAATCAAATCTACTATCACACCACACAAACAACAATCAAATTGTTTTTAACTTTTCAAAATCATACAAATCAATTTCTATATTCTTTTAAAATCATTCAGACTGTAGAATTAAAGGTGCACATCCATGGAAAGAAATTAACAACAAAGTAGAGAAATGATTGGTAGTGCAAAGTATGGTAAATGTACCTTGCACCGAAGTCAATCAGAGATATCCACTCGGCATCTAGGGTAGGCTTTCTGAATGCTCTCCTCAGTTTCCCAAGTACAATCTCACGGATCTCCACTCCATTGCACTTTGAGTAAGTGAACCTTCTTGTTCCTCAGTTCTTTGGTCTCTTTGCCAATGATCTTTAGCGGCTCTCTTCTCACAGCTAATTCTGGAGTAATTTCAATATCCTGTTGAGCTGCTTCTTCCACGATCAAGTCTGGATCATGAACGTGCTTTCGAAGTTGAGATATGTGAAATACATCATGAACTCCAGGCAACCAATCGGGCAATTTAACCCTATAAGCGAGAGTTCCGATCCGTTCCAGAATAGGAAACGGACCAGTGAATTTGGGCGCCAATTTCCCTGTTTTACCGAACCGGATTACTCCTCTCATCGGCGATACCTTCAAATATACATAGTCGCCCACAGCAAACGATATATCTCTTCTTCTTCTATCGGCATAGCTCTTTTATCAGCTTTGAGCGGCCAGTAATCGTTTCTTAATAAAATCGACTTTATCGGCAGCTTCACGACTCATATCAGGCCCCAACACAAGTCTATTACCGGGTTCAACCCAACAAGCGGTAGATCGGCACGGTCTACCATACAACACTTCGAATGGCGACATTGTCAGGCTCGCCGGGTAGCTGTTGTTATATGAGAATTCAGCCAAATGCAGATGGTCTTCCCACGATCCACCAAAATCTAGAACATAAGCCCGCAATAGATCTTCTAATATACGATTCACCCTCTCAGTCTGACCGTCTGTCTGAGGATGATAAGCGGTGCTTAGATTCAGCTTTGTTCTCAGCTCTACTTGGAATGCCTCCCAGAATTTTCTACTGAATATTGTATCTCTATCAGTGACTATACTGAGCGGCACTCCATGTAGTCTAACAATTTCCTTGAAATATATCTGCGCCAGACTCTGAGCAGTTCTGTTTGATCTGACAGGTATGAAATGGGCGGTCTTCGTGAAGCGATCTACGATCACCCAAATACTGTCATTCCCTTTTCTGGTTCTGGGCAGACCATCTATGAAATCCATTGAAATATGTTCCCACTTCCAACCAGGAACTTCTAGTGGTTGTAACAATCCAGCCAATTTCTGTTGGTCGCTTTTGACTAGCTGGCAAGTAGGGCATCGGCTAACATATTGAAACGTCTCTTTTCATAGCCTTCCACCAGAATGTTTGTTTGAGATCGTTATACATTTTGGCCACACCAGGATGGATACTCAGCTTGGACTTGTGACACTCGTCTAACACTTCCCTTTTTAACTCTGGGACGTTGGGAACACAAATCCTTCCTTTCAATCTCAGGGTCTCGTCGTTATCTATTTGAAAACACGAGGGTTCGCCTTTCTGAATCCTTTTGATCATATCCTTAATAAAGTTATCCTCCTTCTGAAGAATAGATATTTTGTCAATCAAGGAAGTCGTAATAATAAAGCTGGCGATCATTACATTCTTTCGGCTCAGCGCATCGGCCACGACATTGGCTTTCCCTGGAGTGTATATAATCTCAAAGTCATATGCTGCAAGAAACTCCAGCCAACGTTGCTGCCTCAGATTCAAGTCCTTCTGGGTGAACAGATACTTTAACGACTGGTGATCTGTAAACAGTTCAAATCTCTCACCCAGAAGATAGTGTCTCCAGATTTTCAAAGCGAATACTATCGCCAATAACTCAAGATCATGAGTTACGTAGTTCTTTTCATGCGGCTTCAGTTGACGGCTAGCATAAGCAATCACTTGGCCCCTTTGCATTAACACTGCGCTAAGGCCTTCTCTAGAAGCATCAGTCCAGACTTTCAAATCCTGATTGCCATCGATGATGGTTAACACTGGAGCTGTCGTTAGTCTTAACTTTAGCTCTTCAAAAGCTTCCTCCCATTCTGGAGTCCATTTGAATTTAGAGTGCTTCTTCGTAAGCTTCGTTAAATGACCAGATATCTTCGAAAAGTTTTTAACGAACTTCCGGTAATAGCTAGCCAATCCGAGAAAACTGCGGACTTCAGTGGGGGTACTGGGCTGTTTCCATTTCTGAATAGCGGTGATTTTGCTTGGATCCACAGCAATTCCTTCTTTTGATACGACGTGGCCCAGAAATTTTACTTCCTCTTGCCAGAATATACATTCGGACAGTTTGGCTTTCAATACATTCCTTCTAAGGATTTCCAGAACCTGTTCCAGATGCTTTTCATGTTCGGCCTTTGATTTAGAGAAGATTAGAATATCATCAATGAAAACCAGAACAAATTTATTCAAAACCCCTCGGAACACTCTATTCATCAGATCGACGAAGTAAGCAGGAGCGTTACATAATCCGAACAACATTACTAACCACTTGTAGAATAAGTCGGGACCTCTAAATGCTGTCAAAGGAACACACTCCTCGGCGATACGAAGCTGATGGAAACCTGTAGCTAGGTTCATTCGTGAAAATACTTGTGCGCCATTTAATTGATCCAACAAATCATCAATCCGCGGCAATGGATATTTATTCTTTATTGTCTGTTTGTTCAAATCACGATAATCCACACATAAACGTAGAGTACCGTCAGATTTTGGGACAAACACCACTGCTGCTCCCCAATCAGAGAAACTAGGCCTGATTAGACCCTTCCATACTAGCTGTCGTGTTTGATTGTCAAGTTCTTCTTTCTCTTTCAAGGACATTCTTCGAATAGCGTGAACTACCGGCCTTGCATTGGGAATTAAAGCAATTTTGAAATCTATTTCTCTCTACGGAGGTAAGCGAACAACTTCCTCAAACACATCTGCATAGTCCTTGACGACAGGAATGTCTTTCACTAGGTCGGGAATATTCTCTGTGATTTCAGGGATATGTTCTATTTGGGCTGGAGAAACATCGAGAGCTGCCCAGAAGTCTTTTCTATTAGCATTCTGACCTTCACAGGGAATGGTTATATAATCACCTGATTTAATTTTCGCCTTTACGACTCTGTCGGTGCATTTAACTTCAGCTTCATATTTGGTCAACCAGTCTAACCCCAAGATAAGATCAAACTCTTTAAAATTCATGACGACTACGATGGTAGGAAACCGATAACAAGAGAAGGAAACCGGAACTCCACAAACCCAACTGAGATCAATGGAACCCCCAACCGGATTCTGGACAGTCATTGGTTCCTTTAGCTTCTTCAAATTCAAATCCAGCTTCTTAGCTGCACTCTTGGCAATGAAGCTTCATGACGCGCCTGTGTCAAGCAGTACTTTAACTGGGATGTCTTTAACAGTTAGCGTGCCTTCTAAAACATCTGGCCTTTCTTGAATAGACGAGGAGACATGCACTTCTGCCACTTCATTTACCTGAGCCTCTTTGGCCCTTTTAACAGCCAGCAATCTCGCTTTATATGACCGGAATGATGACAAAGATTGCACTCTTGAGTCATAGGAGACTTGTCCTTGGATTTAGATTCATTCTTCCTTCGCTTTTTCGAGGGTTTGCAATTCCCCTGAAAATGCCTTGGCTTATGGCAGTTGTTGCATATGGCAGTCGTTGCTGGTTCTTTTCCAGAACTGGCCCTTTTCCGATTGACTTTGGGCTTGTTACTGACCTCAGACATCGTACTGGCCTCAGGACGATCAGTTTCTGACTCAACTTTCTTACTAGAACCGACCTCTTCTTCGTAAGGTAACATACCTTTCTTGTCGAGATCTTCATACTGATAAGCCATATAAATCATTTCTGAGAAAGGAAGTTTCACATTCCTCATCACACTATTCTGATATTTTCTTTGCATGCCATGAATAAATCTCAGATTCTTCCTCTTTGGATATTGAATCAGATGAGGAGCAAAGTGAGAAAGTTCGTTGAATTTCTTATGATATTCTGGGATGGTCATATCTCCTTATATCAAATAAGAAAATTCATCGCATAATCGCTCGGTTGCTTCGGGAGGAGTAAATCTTTCTAAGAAAATCACTTTGAATCTGTCCTAGGTGATATCACCTTCTGGATTATCTTTAATAACTGAATCCCACCAAAACAAAGCTTCTTCTTTGAGTGCCCAAGACGCCAGTAATCTTTTCTGATCGTCTCTCAGCTTTAAACCATCAAAGATTTTCTCTGCAGAACGAATCCAAGCTTGTGTTTCCGTAATGGACTCTTTGCCTAAGAATGGCGATCCACCCAGATTTCGAAATCTCTTGAATAGAACTTCTATATTTGATTCTGGCTGTGGGAGCACAACTGGCTCATTAGCTGGTCGAGCCATACGATTATATCTTCTGTTCCTGTCACTCATTTTCTAGTGCGTCTGCAATTAGCAGACAAAGTGTCAGGTCAACAGAAAAGATATTTCAAAATATAGAGACAAATATTTCAATGTAAATGTGTCTACTGGGGTGTATTCCATTCTGCTTTACTTATACTAGGATATTACTGATCCTATCTGTATAGAGTTACCCATCCTAGAACACTACTGGTTCTATTTCTGATGAGTTCGTTCATATGTTATATTCCAGAACTAAGCTTAACCAAAGCTCTAATACCAAATGAGACGACCCCAAACCCCGTACTGATGGTGGCAAGGGTAATCCGTGGAATATAACACAGAAACAAATAATAGCAGAACAGAAATAAATAAATACACCAGATAATGAATAATAGAATATACTGGATAAGAGTAATTATCAGAGTTACACAGTATACAGGATCATACTTAGTAAAAATACAGTTCAACTATACATATATGTCTACAGCGGAAAACAAACATAATGTACAATAGGAGCTGAACAGCATAAAAAGAGATAAATGATAGAATCCATCTTCAGCTCCAGCTATCCAGAAAGAACCAGCTAAACCTGAATACAAGGCTGGCCGTGCAGAAAAGGGGGGCACCCGAGTTTGAAAGTGAAACAAACTACGAGTCAGTCATGGGACTGGTATGAGAAATCTACTCAACACATTTATAATATAGCTAATCACAGGACCACGCCACTTTCGTGGAACGGGTTTACTCTATTGGATTGCCAGTGCCTTAAAAACAAATCATCCTTTTTAAACATCGCTATGCTTTTTATAAAAATGAAGCCATTATAAGACTCAGTTCCCATCACACAATGCAACGCAAACCAGAGGATAGAGTTTTTACCTTATAACGGCCAAAATATGCTTGATACGAACAAAACAAAGGCATTTGATATTATTACTAGTGTTTATATGTTTTGAAAACAATTTCAAATCATAACAATCAATCATAGACGGCATTAATGCCCCATACCACTATGTCGCCATATATAGGTATACAATCAAAATCGCACAGTCACGTATTTGGAAATTGGATTTCCGTCATGAACCAAGGCAAAAGATAGTCCTTACCGAATTCGAGACAATCTAGCCCATGTCATAGGCAAGCGTGCAGGAAAGCCTTGGATCGTCAGGGCCGGTCCACCGAGGTGGATATTATGCCTGAACAATACGTTTCCTCGCCCTTTGGGGCGTAAGTGAGCCAACGAATGACTCCATCGGACCCGGATCGTCCGATCTAACCGAGGCGCCTCGCAACAGCAACAACCACATAAGTCAAACTCGTCAGGGCGTGTAAAACCACTGACGCCACTCCTAGCTAGAAGGAAACGCATGCCCTCCCTGAGGTCCTGCTCCCGTTTCTGGTTCATACCGGGGTGTGAGGCTCGCGATTTCAACGTTATACACAAAGCTACGCCACACAGGCGGTGCTTTGATCATCACCACAAGACTTTGCTTTCCAACAGAAGCCCTGATCACTGCATCTTAGCATGCCACACAGGCAATTCACACCGTGCAACTGATCCAATGTCAGACACACTGTCCATTTGCAAGTCCGTTCTGGGTCTGAACGAAGCCGGAGGCACTATATACCTCGCAAATCAATCAACCACCACGTACGTCTGGACGATCACCACTCATTATCCATATTTCGGGATGCCTCCCAATCAGGACCTCGGTTACCATCCAAACGAGGTGAAGATCTCCGGTCTTCGACCACTGTCTTCATCTTCGATTTCTTATCGTCGATTTAGTTATTCAGAATGGGATAAACCCGGTCTTTCTGAGCAACTCGCGTATATAATAAACAAGTGCAACACTAACATATACATGCATCACTTCAATTCATTAGTCACTAACCGTCAATCAGTAAGATAACGATTTCCCAAATATTAACCCCGAAGGCCGAAACCAACATCAGATCAACACCCAGGAAACCATTCGACTTAGCCAACCTTCAGTTAATTTCTAAATCACATCCATATCGTTTATAATATTTTATAACGATTTATCGCTATTTTTATTTATTTTAAAATAACCAATTTATTCAAAACGACGCTTCGAGCCATAACGCGACCGTGGCACTGTTTTTCTTCAGATTTGATTTACACATATCTGAATATCTAACCGTTTGATCTTCACAAAATTTACATAAATAGAAAGATCTTTTCAAAACGAATCCAACGGTTCCAGTTTTGGGAAATTCCGACGGTCGGATCTCCCGGTATAATCGTTTGAAGTTTCAATTTCAAAATACGAACTGCAGCGTGGTTATTCGATTAAATATAATTATATATATATATATATATAATCGATTCTGGCGCTGTTTTTCTTCAGATTTGAATTAAACATTCCAGACAATCCAATCGTTGGATTTTTACAAAGTTGGTGCCGTTGGAAAGATTTTTCCAAAGCGAACCCAACGGTTGCGATTTCAGGAAAATCCGATGGTCGGATCTCCCGTACTAATCGTTTGAAATCACGGTTTCAAAATACGAACTACAACGTTGTTATTCGATATACTTTAATTCTATATATATATATATATATATCGATTCTTCGATTTCAAAGCTACATTCTTTTCATACATTCGATAAAAATGATATTTTTATCTAACTATCTTCTATTTCAACACTTCACTATATTCAACAATTCATGTATATAATAAAAATGTGATTTTTATTGTAAAACAATTCATTTCAAAACACTATTATTTTATATGGTTCATACAGGTAATAAAAATAAGATTTTTATTATAAAACAATTTATTTCAAGACGAGATTATTTTATATAGTTCATATAGATGATAAAATTGTGATTTTTTATTCTAAAAAAATTTATTTCAAAATATGAATACCATTCAACACATGAATTTCAATTCAACGAATGAATATCGATTCAACACATGAAGGTTTTCTATAGTTTATATATATGGATAAAAACGTGATTTTTATATTTTAAAACACGAATACCATTCAACACATGAATTTCAATTCAACGAATGAATATCGATTCAACACATGAAGGTTTTCTATAGTTTATATATATGGATAAAAATGTGATTTTTATATTTTAAAACACGAATACCATTCAACATATGAATTTCAATTCAACGAATGAATATCGATTCAACACATGAAGGTGTTCTATAGTTTATATATATGGATAAAAATGTGATTTTTATATTTTAAAACACGAATACCATTCAACACATGAATTTCAATTCAACGAATGAATATCGATTCAACACATGAAGGTTTTCTATAGTTTATATATATGGATAAAAATGTGATTTTTATATTTTAAAACACGAATACCATTCAACACATGAATTTCAATTCAACGAATGAATTTCAATTCAACACATGAAGGTTTTCTATTCAACGAATAAATATAGTTTCAGCAAATGAAAATAATTCAAACACATGAATATTATTCAAAATTTCGGCAGCATAACGGCAGGGTAGTTAAAACCGGGACCGTACCTCGTACGGCTCCTCGCTCTACCTTAAAACCTCGCGGTTATTGACAATGGGGAATCATGCATCTAGTTCGCACGCAGGCGGCATGTATATTTATTTCATTTCCACAAACTAATCCTATGTGGTTTCAACCAAATATTTCTCAACCACAAACGAGTATTTTTCAACCACAATCAATCAATATCAACCACAAACAATCCCAAACAACCATTCGCTATCAATCAATTTTCACACCAATCACAACCAATAAATATCGTCCATGGTTTGTGGACGAGGGGCGTATATATATATATATTTATATAGCAATTCACTTCTATTTCAACACATATATAATTTTTACAACGCATATACAACTTATACATCAAACGTACAACTTATACAACGCTTATACAAGAGGTGTACAATGCTTATATAACTCATGTAACACCCCGTATGTTAAATAACTTGTTATAACATAAATCAGAGCAGAATTAAATTTAATATTCTGAATCAGGGGAAACGGGCTGTGCCATTGCGTTCATCTCGGAAAAATACGCGAAATAGAGTCCAAGTTTTCGTAAATCGGAGTCCGTATGACCAAGTTATGGCCCGTCAAAGTTTCACGAAAAATCAAAAACGAAAACTGCTCATGTTTTGAGGCCCGGGATGAGTTTTGGGCTGTTTTTTTTGGGCCCTAAATGGTTCCTACACTTGACTTCTTCCCCAAGACATGCTTTAAAGGCTAGGATTGGTTCTAGGGTATATCCTATGGTCCTAAAACATCTAACTAATCTATATATACACCCTAATACCCCCCTTATCCTTACCAAAAATAGATCTAAGACCATTATGCCACCACTTAGAAAATTGGAGAGCCTCCACTAAAAAATCCTAAGAGGGTTTGCAAGCTAATCTACATCTTCTTCTACTTAATCATTGGGATTTGCTTCATTTAACTTGCTAATCTTGTTTTGGTGAGCTTCTATCCCCTTAATAATCAATTATTGAATTGATTATGATAAGATGTGATAAAGTATGGCTATGTTTGTGGATCCATATATTTATGCAAGCTTGATGTAGTGAATATTATGTGTTTTGCAAGTTATATGCCTTATGTCATGCAAGTTTCATAATATGTAATCATGATATTTTTATGCAAGTTGTTTCATGATGTTTATGATGCAAAACACTAAGTGAATATGGATCCATTATGCAAACATGTTATGCAAGTATGTGAGTACTTATGCAAGTCATGTATATGCTTATATGCATGTTTAACATCTTATGCAAGTGTATGAATGTTTATGCAAGTTATGTATATGTTGAAATGCAAGTTTAACATAATATGCAAGCTTATGCAAGTATATGAATGTTTATGCAAGTTATGTATATGTTGAAATGCAAGTTTAACATAATATGCAAGCCTATGCAAGTATGTGAATGTTTATGCAAGTTATGTATATGTTGAAATGCAAGTTTAACATAATATGCAAGCCTATGCAAGTATGTGAATGTTTATGCAAGTTATGTATATGTTGAAATGCAAGTTTAACATAATATGCAAGCCTATGCAAGTATGTGAATGTTTATGCAAGTTATGTATATGTTGAAATGCAAGTTTAACATAATATGCAAGCCTATGCAAGTATGTGAATGTTTATGCAAGTTATGTATATGTTGAAATGCAAGTTTAACATAATATGCAAGCCTATGCAAGTATGTGAATGTTTATGCAAGTTATGTATATGTTGAAATGCAAGTTTAACATAATATGCAAGCCTATGCAAGTATGTGAATGTTTATGCAAGTTATGTATATGTTGAAATGCAAGTTTAACATAATATGCAAGCCTATGCAAGTATGTGAATGTTTATGCAAGTTATGTATATGTTGAAATGCAAGTTTAACATGATATGCAACTTATGCAAGTATATGAATGCTTATGCAAGTATGTGAGTGCTTATGCAAGTTAAGTATATGCTAAAATGCAAGTTCTACATGTTATGCAAATCACATGTATGATGATATGTAAGTTCATATGCAACATGTTATGCAAATCACATGTTTGATGATATGTAAGTTCATATGCAACATGTTATGTAAGACACATGTTTGATAATATGCAAGTTTGGGTTGAATATAGTTGGGTTAATACATGCTCATATATGCAAGTTGACATCCTCTTAGCCCATGATAAAGTTATATGCTAAACCCATGTTATGTGTGGTAAATCTTCCCTTTATTATGTTATGTCATAATGACGATTTACGTGGGGAACGATGGGGTTAATTAATATGTTAATTAAAAGTATGTTGAAATGGGTATGATTAAGCATACCATAAAAAATTAATTAACATAAGTGGGAATTTACCTATTGAGTTAGGTCTACCCCATGGGAATTTACCTATTGAGTTAGGTCTACCCATGTTATGAATAAATTGATATTAATTAGGGATAATTAATATGGGGGTGATTAATTAGGTGTAATTAATCGACTAAGACACGAGGTTAGGCTCTGTTATGACGTAAGACTGCCCGGACCCTACCGGCTTAACCAGGCGGTCATAACAGCCAGTCTAATGTGAGAGGTCTTAGGCACAAATTAAATACGTGATTAAAGTAAAGACACGAGGTTAGACTCTGTTATGACGTAAGACTGCCCGGACCCTACCGGCTTAACCAGGCGGTCATAACAGCCAGTCTAATGTGGGAGGTCTTTATGGGAGATCACGGTCTTAATTAATTAAGAAACACTTAACCATATTAGCATGTAGTGGGACATGAGGGGTTAAGTGGGTGCCTTGGGTGGCATGAGAAAACTAGTGGGTTGCCTTGGGTGGCAATAGAAAATACGATTAGAATACTTAACCAGAGTGGAACATGTAACTAAACATGATTAAAGGGTTAAGTAAGTGCCTTGGGTGGCATGGGGGAATCAAGTAAGTGCCGTGGGTGGCATGCGGAAATCTAGTGGGTGCCTTAAGTGGCAATTGTAATATAATTGGATGACTTAACCAAACCTTAACATGTAAGGGGGCATGATTATAAAAAGGGGTTAAGTGGAATGCACTAGATAAAATGACAAGCTTAAGTAGTAGCTTGTGGGGGCCCGTTTCAACCAATATCCCAAACGTATCTTTGTGGGCTCGACCCATGTCGAGTGACGGGACACGCATATTGGGCTTGATTATAAGAGGCCAAAACGGGGTAGCGGTGGCAACGCAAGTCCAACGGGTTTCATATGCGTGTGTGGGCCCGGGCTGGTAGATAAGCCGTTGTTGCATCGTGTAGATATAAAGCCGTGCACCGTTGATAGTATTGGGTAGCCACTTTAGGGGAGTGATACACCCCACTGTGGGACCAGCACGGGTATCTACGTTAGGGAGCCGATCGCTTGGGGTAGTGGGGTACACCTAGTAGAGATAGGGGCAGACGGCACCTATGTAGTCAACTAGGGTACAGGAAACTACTGGTTATATCTATCTTTGATATCCTTGGGTGGGATCAACCTTTGAGTAGGAGTGACTGGTGTGGTGCAGTTAGTAATTATCCTTGGGTGGGTAGATGCGTCTTTACGGTTATCTTAGTTCGTCCTGTGTTCGTGGGCAACTTAGTGTAGTCATTATCCCCAAAGATACCATACCGAGTTCATATCATACCCTAATTACTTTAATAATTGTATTATTAAGGAGATAGGGTTCACTCAGGCTTATGTCTGACCCCCGTTGTTTTTATCTTTTTCCTTCAGGTCCTCAGGTTGGGCCTAGTGCTAGTGGGCTTTGATCAGTTTGCTTTATCTATCTCTTGGAGCTTGGACCGTAGATGTAGAGCTCAGCTTATCTTATCTTTTCTGTTATGGCTATTTGTTATGAGTAGTGGGATTATGTACTTATTTTATTCAGGATGGATATTTTGTACTTGACTCTTGTTATGGTTTTATGATGTAACCAAACATGTTTTACTTTCCGCTGCTATGAGATGATGTTTTAAATTTTCAAGTATTACATTATATCTGTCTTGTTGTAATTTTACTGTTCTATACTCACTAAAAATACTCCACCGATGCTATGGCATTCCCTTAGTGAGTGACTATAGCGGGTGTGGGGTGTTACAACTCATGCATCGACTATATAATTTATACATCGTTGTTTTCCAAATCGTTTATAAATTAGAAATCTCACATTGGGTTCCACTCCACCAAAAATAGCAGAAGGCTCAGAAAAATATGCGGTCTCTTCTAAAATGTAGAAGACGTCCACACGGTCACGATGTTTCCTGTTTCATCGAATTTCGTCAACAAACGAAAAAGATATGATTTTTCAAAATTTGCAACGGTTTAAAGGTGTTAAAACAGTTGAAAATAAAATAAGCCGTACCTCAGCTGAAAGGTTCAAAACTAGGTTTGCAATTTTCGATCAAACCGTGAATCGATAGGAGGATCGGCCGATGCAGCGACGAAGAGGGGGGAGACGCGCGCCTGCGCGTGGTGGTGGGGGCCCACTCGGTCGTGCTAGGCGGTCGGGGCGGCGGGTTGAAGTCGACGACTTCAGGGAGGTGGTTCTCTCTCCACAGGCCACGAAAAATTCCAAACTTTATATGGATTTGAAGATCTCGAGAAGATCTTCAAAAAGTTCAACTGTGGCACGAGCTAATTCGGCGTGGATTGATCGGAAAATAAGGGGGAAGATTTTGAGCGGTTTCCGCCTTCGATCGGGGGGAGGGAAAAATGAGTTTTTTTTTTTTTAAAAAAAAATATGATTGGCCGGTGGGTTTTAAACTGACGCGACCACCAATCTAAACCCAACGACTGTCGTCCCTAGCGTTTTGCCCCCATTCCGAACACAATGGGATATGTTTCGTAGGCCCATTCGATTGTTTCAGTTAGTTTCCATTCAAATTAAAATATAAAACATTCAATATTCAATTTGAACGTACATTTCAATTTTCCAGGGCCACAAACTGATTCGAAAAATTCCAGAAAAATAAATCTGGCTATGTTTTGACGATGTAGTCCCAACAAAACTAGTTTCGTCGAATTCTGAGACCGTTTGCAAAAAGGCCCATTTCTGGTCGATCCAATTTAACTGTAATTGATCAAAACACGTTTTCCTTTGCCACGCTCACATACTAGCTTCAAAAATTATGAAATTTGAAACCTAGCAATAACTTCACATCCCAGATCTAACAAAAGTGGTTTCGTCGAATTCCGAGGTCGTTTGCAAAATGGCCAATTTCACGGGCTATATAAATTCCATAGCGACCTTTCTGAAAATTCATTTGGCCATAACTTTTGCTTTCCGCTATGAAAAATCGATTTTTCAGATTCGTTAGAAAGGTATTCACTAACAGATTTAATTAATTTTGGTTTCGCTCAAATCCGTTTTGTTTTGCACCCGGTATAGTCCGACAAAGTTTGAATTCAAATTTTGAAACTACCGCGCCATTTCAGGCCTTGTTTATAATTAGAATTAATTATATTCGTTTTCAAACGTCGATTCAAACTCACTTTTCATTGCTATTATTTAAAATATTTATTTTAAATATCTAAAATCCATTATTTTAGCCAAATTAAATTTTTTTAAATTGGTTCAGATTTTTCGGGTCGTTACAATGTTGGGTAGAACCAGGCAATCGACTGGTATTGGGTCCTGATATGATCTGAGAAGCTTCAGATAAAGTCGATTTCATTAAGAAGTGACTACAAGCAACTCAAAGCCGATAGAAAAGTTATGCGGATTCTAGACGAAGAGATTTGGCTTTTTTTGTTAGTGATTATGTGTATTTAAGACTTTCTCCGATGAAAGGAGTAGTCCGATTCGGGAAGACAGGGAAGTTGGCACCTAGATTCATTGGTCGATTTCCTATACTCGAAAGGATTGGAACTCTTGCTTACAGGGTTCAATTACCAGACTGGTTGCCCAGAGCACATGATGTGTTTCATGTTTCTCAATTTCGTAAACATATGCATGATCCAGACTTGGTCGTGGAAGAAGCATCCCAACAAGGTTTGGATATTACTCCAAAATTTGCAGTGAGAAGGGAGCCTATAAAAATTATTGGCAAAGAAACCAAGGTTCTAAGGAACAAGAAGATACATTTAGTCAAAGTGCAATGGAACGGAGATCCTAGAGACTATACATGGGAAACAGAAGATAACATTAAACAGGCTTATCCAAAGTGCAGAGTGGACACCTCTGGCTAGCTCTGGTGCAAGGTACAATTATAATTTATTCTATTTCCGTTTTGTTTCCTACTTTACTATTGTTTCCTTTTTGAGGACGAAAAGTTTTAAGTGGGGGAGATTGTAACAACCCAGAAAATCAGAAACAATTTAAATTTTTTATTTTAGCTATGTTAATGGATTTTAAATATTTAAAATAATTTATTTTAAATAATAATGAATTAAAATTTATTTAAATCGAAGTTAGAACGTATATATTTATTTTAATTTTAAAACGAGCCTGAAATGGCGCGGTAATTTGAAAATTCGATTTCTAATTTCAAATGAATGTATATAATTCAAAATAAATCGAACTTCAGTAAAACTAGAAATATTTGAATCTGTTTAATATATCTTTCTAATGAATGTGAAAAATCCAGATTTCATAATGAGAATTGAAAGTTACGTTTAGTTTAAAATTTAAAATAATCGCTATGGAATTTAAATATGGATGGCCCTTAAAAATAGCCATTTTGCAAATGACCTCCATTTTTGATGAAACCACTTTTGTTGGATCTGGAATGTCAAATTATTGTTAGGTTTAAAATTCCTTAACTTTTGGAATTAATATGTGAGCATGGTAAATTAAAATGCATTTGTTAATTTCTGTTAAATTGGATCAACCAGAAAATGGCCATTTTTCAAACGGTCTCCAAATTCGACGAAATTAATTTTGTTAGGACCGTATCGTCAAAACATAGATAGATTTTTTTTTGGAATTTTTGGAGTCAGTATGTGGCCTCGATAAATTAAAATGTACATTCAATTCCAATATTGAATGTTTTATATTTTAATTTAGAGAAAAACTGACTGAAATAGTCGAATGTGCTTATGAAACATATTCCATTGTGTCCGAAATGTGCGTATTTGCCTAGGGGCGATAGTCATTGGGTTTGATTTGGAGTTCGTATGGATTAATGGATATTTTTGAAATTAAAAAGAATTAAATAAATAAATGTAAATATAAAGCAATAATAAAATTCCATTCATTATTCTCATTCGTTCAGAAAACCCCCGTAACCCTCGATATCGACGGCGGAACCCTTTCCCTCCTTCTCTCTTCGATTTCTTGCAATTTACTCAACAAAATTCAATGGTTCTTTAGGGAATTTTGTAGAGAATCTTCACTTCTTCAAACCCATATGTACTTATTGTTGAGTATTTTTCGAGATCCGAGCCTCCAAAGTTGCGCCGCATCACCATGATTTCCTCCGCCGTGCCACTACCGAGCTTGACAACACCACCATCAAACGACGCGCCCCTCCATTCTCTACAGCGTGGTGCAACCCAATCGTCCCCTAGTGCAACGGATTGGAAGAAAAATCAAAACCTAGTTTTGAATCAAAACTGAAGGTAACGGCTGTGTAAATTTAAAGGGTTATAACACTTAAAAGCGTTGCGAAGTTCAATTTATTTATAAAAATCATATCTTTTTCATATGTTGTCGAAATCTAGTGAAACAAGAGACATTGGAATCGCGACATCATACACTACATTCAATAAGAGACTAGAATGGATATGGAGCTCTCTACAAAATTAAAAGGAGTGGAACCCAATATGAGATTTCTAAATTCAAATAAATTGAAGAAAAATATAATAGGTTGCAGACGCGGCTTAGTAGCTCCTGACACTACTTTCTGTTAAACCATGGATGATTGTGTCATGATTGTGGTGTGAAATTGATTGGGATTGTGAATGATTGATTGTGGTTGCAACACAATTGATTGTGTTGTAGAAATGAATGGTATTGTGGAAATCATTGAAATGAAATGGAACTATTGTAATCCTGCAAGGCCTAATTTAGCAGAGCAGCCGTGCTCTGACAAGGTGCCGGTGCTAAATACCCTACCGTTGTAATGCCGAAATTTTCTGAAATGAACTATATAAAATAGTTGTTGTTTGAAATAAATTGTTTGAATAATAAAAATAACAATTTTATTGTATGTATGAAGTGCTAAAAATATTCTTGTTTGAAATAAATTGTTTGAACAATAGTGTAACAACCTGAAAATCTGGGCCAGTTTAAAATTTTTATTTTGGCAATTTTAGCGAATTTTGAACATTTAAAGTAGATTATTTTAAATAATATCGACGAGAAAAATGTTTTGAATTGAATTCGACGTATATATTTATATACGTCGTCGTTAGAATATATATAATTATAATAGAATTGAAAATGGCGCGGTAGTTCGATGATTCGATTTCAAACTTCAATTGAATGTACCGGGTGCAAAACAATCCGGATTTTAGTGAAACCAAAAATAATAGGATCTAATAGAGAATATCTTTCCAACGAATCCGAAAAATCGAAATTTCATAGCGAGAATCAAAAGATATGTCCAGTTGAAAATTCTGAATAGTCGCTATGAAATTCAGGCCCTAAAAAATGGAAATTTTGCAAACGACCTCGGATTTCGACGAAGCCACTTTTGTTGGGTCCGTGGTGTAAAGTTATTGCTAGATTCCAAATTTCATAATTTTTCGAATCAATATGTGAGCGTGGCAAAGGAAAACGCGTTTGACCAGTTTCAATTGATTTTAATCGACTGGAAAATGGCCATTTTTCCAACGGTCTCAGAATTCGACGAAACTAGTTTTGTTAGGACCGTATCGTCAATACGAAGCTAGAAAATATTTTTCTGGAATTTTTAAAGTTCGTATGTGACCCCAGTAAATTGAAATACGCGTTCAAATTCAATATATAGAGTTATATGTTGATTTTGAAGAAAACTGATCGAAATGATCGAATCAGCTTGCGATACACATCCCATTGTGTTTGGAATGGGGGTAATTAGCTAGCGACGACAGGCGGTGGGTCTCATTTCGGATTCGAATGAAAAAGTTACCTTTTAAAAAATAAAATAAAATATATTATATTATATATTTATAAATTTCTCCTTTATACCCCCCTCTATTTTCAGATTGAAAAAAAAAGGAGGCCGACGTTGACCTCGAGCCCCACGAGCCTCCTTCCCCCGTCGCCCATCGACGGTGACGCCACCGCCCTCCACAACACTCCCCTCCCTTCATCGCCATCCTCCTTCTTTCTTCCTCCCCCTCTTCTGAATCGATCGATGCTCTTGCCCTAGCCACCGCCTTCGTCTCCTTCACCCATCGCCCAGCCATCGTCCGCCCTAGTGGCCATCTCCGACCTCACCTCGCGTCAGCCCCCCCGAACCTTCCAAACTGCCGCTGCAGCCCCCCTTGTCCCACCTCGTCGACAAATAAACCACCGTTCCTGAAATACAATGTAAGTAGATTTTAAAATTGGATTTTATTTTCAGTTTTTGATTATGTTTAGCTAATGCACGAATTTCAGAATATCATAAATAAATATGACATGGTTTATAAGATAAAGTTTTGATCTTTTATGTGTAGAAAAGAATAGATTTTTAAAATAGAAAAGAATAGATTTTTAAAATAGAAAAGAATAGATTTTTAAAATAGAAAAGAATAGATTTTTAAAATAGAAAAGAATAGATTTTTAAAATAGAAAAGATTAGATTTTTAAAATAGAAAAGAATAGATTTTTTAAAATTGAAAAGGCGAAATCTTTATATATAATAGCGTTGTAAAAATGGGATTTTTATATATTGAATAGCGAAGTAAAAATTCGATTTTTATATATTGAATAGCATAGTAAAAATTCGATTTTTATATATTGAATGGCGAAGTAAAAATTCGATTTTTATATATTGAATAGCGAAGTAAAAATTCGATTTTTATATATTGAATAGCATAGTAAAAATTCGATTTTTATATATTGAATAACATAGTAAAAATTCGATTTTTATATATTGAATAGCGAAGTAAAAATTCGATTTTTATATATTGAATAGCATAATAAAAATTCGATTTTTATATATTGAATAGCATAGTAAAAATTCGATTTTTATATATTGAATAGCAATATAAAAATGTGATTTTTATATATATAGTGGCTACGGGCAACGAAAGCGACAAAGAGCGAGAATGACGAAGATTTCTATAAATGAAGAGTCGTGGTATTGGATAGCTTTCGGTGAGAACTTCTCACTCTTCAATTTCTTTTTCTAGTTATATATATACTAGGATGCAGACGGTGCTTAGTAGCACCCGACACCCGTCATCCACAGACCATGGATGGCTTGTTTGTTTAATTGTTTGGTTGTGTAGTTGGTTAGATTATTTGATTTGAATTGAATTGTTTGGTGAAATGGAATTGATTTGATTGATGTGTGAATGGCGTGGGCCTTCACTAGACCGGGGATAAGGCTAGGCCTTGTCCCGTTTCTAGTATTGTGCCGTTATGCCGCCGAAATTTTCTAAAATATGTTAGAAAAATAAAGATAACATTTTATTTAATAAATGAACCGAATAGAATATTCATAGTTTAAATAAAATATTTTGGTCGTTAAAAATATAATTTTTAACGTGAATATGAATAAATAAATATTCATTTACAAACCTGACGGTTTGTTTATGTACACTTATTTGAAGGACATTGATTGGGACGATAAATTTTACACATCGCCCAACTACACAAATAAAATCTGTGTTTGATTGTTTGAAACCCCACACGGGTATTGGGATGATATTTGACGTACACTAATCCCAATAATTAGTTGTATGTCGATCGATTGATTGACAGGCTGCTATAAGCGTTGAATATTTATATTTGATGCTTATACAGTGTAGAATGCACTTTGGATGATGGTTGATTATTCATCGTTGTTGATATATACATGTGTTGTAGAAAATCCATATAATTAACATTATATGGTAATTGATTGGGCCTTATTCCAGTTTTAAAATAGAAATATTTGAAATAGAAATATTTGAAATAGAAATATTTGAAATAGATTTCTAAAAATAGAAACATATGAAGCCGTGTTGGTTAGATTGACGCCATTTTGACGTGAACGATATTTGTATCGATTTTATTCATTCTTCAATGAAAATTGAATAGATTTGAAATTCGAACTATATAGAAATGAATTCGAATTGAAAATAAATAGAAATGAATTCGAATTGAATTTGAATATAAATGAATTCGAATAGAAATCGATTTGAAAAGAATTTATATTGGAATATTCGATTTTGATTTGAAATTGAATATGAAGTTAAACCCGTTTTGAAAATGAATTTAAAACGATTTATAAAGCACGTTTTGAATTGAAGTCGACGAAGTATATTATATATATATTATATATATATACAATATAATGGCCTGAATAGAACGCACCGCGCCGCGTCAGTTCGCGAATTTCGACCATTGACTTCGAATGGATATTGCGGGAGATCCGACCGTCGGATTCTCCTAAACCGGAACCATTGGGTTCGTATCGAAAAGAGCTTTCTAACGATTATTAGAAATTAGAAATCTAACGGATGGATTTGGAGATACGTCCAAATCAAATTTAGAAAAGGTCGCTGTAAGTGCAGTTCGATGGCCGTTGGTGGAAATCGACTGTACGGGCCTTGATAAAATCATTAAAAATAGTAATAATTTGTGTAGAATCATAAGAAATGATTTAGAAAGAATTGGGATGAAAAACTCCATATTTGAAAAGATAAAAATAGATTTTTATCAAAATGAGCTAGTTTTGAACTAGAATTAAAATTCTATTTGTTTTTAAATAAATAAATTGAATTTGAAAAAGGGTTTTAAAAATAACCAGAATTTCCAATGATTGCATTGGAGTGGATTTGAATCGAAATTGTCTTCGAAATATTTCGATGTTGGAATTCGTGATTATACAGATGTTGTTATGAAAATTTGAAAGATATATATTTATATCGTTATTTCCAATACGACATTTGTTAATCATAGAATTTGATATTGAATATAAGCCGATATATTTTCTATTCAGAGCCTTGTATTGAATATCAAATGTTATTTGGGTTTGTCGTGAATGGTGTCTTCACTAACACTGTTCTTGAACCCAGTTGAGAAAAGATTAAATCTTTTTATTTAGATTTAATGAAGTGTACCAATTAAATAATATTTAAGTGGAATTGAATTGATATTGATCTTTGGGTTTATCGTGAACAGAGTTTTAAATAACACTCGTTCTTTAACCCGATAATTAATGGAATGTGATTTTGGGTTTATCGTGAACCGTGTTTTAAACGACACTGATTCTTTAACCCAGTTAACGATTACAACTAAGTGGAGTTTTAATGAATCTTTAATTAGATCGAAAAGATCGAGAATGGATTATCACCAGTTTTACTCCAGGCGATAGATAAATCTTTAATTAGATTTGAACGTGAAATGGTAATTGAATTTACCGATAACACCGTGGTGTTAGATATGAAGGATTACCAGTTTTACTTCATGGGATGAATAGGTTGGGATTGGGAAATTAAAACAAATGATTACTTCGGTAAGGTTCGTTAATCCCGACTAGTTGAATCGAAATTCAAAAGAAGATTAGAGAATAAATTCAAGGAATTTATCTTGGATAAAATTAATGGGAACCTTTCCCTATGAATGTGAAATTTGGAAACCAGCTGTCGGTTAGCCAAGAAGAATGGTTTTCTGGATATTGATCTGATGTTGGTTTCGGCCTTCGGGGTTAATATTTGTTGAATTATTCTCTTGATTAATTTACGGTTAGTGACTGATGAATTGGAATGAGGCGTATGTTGTGTTTGTGTAACACATATTTAAAATATACGCGAGTTATTCGGAAAGACCGGGTTTATCCCATTCTGAATAACTGATACGACGATAAGTCGAAGATGAAGATGATGGTCGAAGACCGGAGGTCTTCACGTCGTTTGGGTGATTACCGATGATCTTGATTGGGCTGTACACCCAAGAAGATGGAAACAGTTGGTGATCGTCCAGACGTGCTTGGAGATCGATGGGTATGCGGGGTACTAGGTGCCTCCGGTTTCGTTCAGACCCAGAACGGACTTGTAAATGGACTGTGTGTCTGACATTGGATTTTAGTCCGTGTGATTGATCTTTATTAAATATATATCTGTTTAGCGGCGGAGAATTTATTCTTTTATTTAATGCCCTTCTCTGAGACGTACGAGCTCAGGGGTTATATACTGATGGATATCAAACGCATGGAGTAAATTGCCTGTGTGGCATGCCTAAGTGGCAATTGATCGAGGCTTCTGTTGAAAAGCAAAGTCTTGTGGCGATGATCAAAGCACAGCCTGTGTGGCACAGCTTTGTGTAACGTGAATTCGCGAGCCTCGCACCCCGGTTGTGAACCAAAAACGGGAGAGGACCTCAGGGAGGGCATGCGTTTCTTTCTAGCTAGGGTGGTGTCAGTGACCTACCAGCCCTGACATTTATATACTTTTGACCTGTGTGGTTGTTGCTGTTGCGAGGCGCCTCGGTTAGATCGGACGATCCGGGTCCGATGGAGCCATTCGTTGGCTCATTTACGCCCCAAAGGGCGGGGAAACGTAGTGTTCAGGCATAATAATCCACATCGGTGGACCGGCCTTGTCGCTCCAAGGCTTGCCTGCGCGCTTGCCTAAGGCTCGGGCTAGAGAGTCTCGAATCGGTAGAGGACGATCCCTGGCCTCGGTTCATAGATGGAAATCCAATTTCCAAATACGTGACATTTGCGGTTTTAATTGTAAAACTAGTATGGCGACATGATATATGGTACCCATGCCGTCTATGATTGATACTTATGATTTGAAGTTGTTTTATACACTATGCACTTATAGTAGTATCAAATGATTTGTTTTATAACGTATCAAGCATTCTTTGGCTGTTATAAGGGAAAACCCTAACCCCCGGCTTGCGTTGCATTGTGTGATAGGACCTAGGTCTTATAACAGCTTCATTTTTCTTTATTTAGCATTGCCCTGTTTGTTTTATGCACTGGTATTCTTGGGAGAAAACCCGTTCCGTGTTATACGGCGTGGTCCCTTGATTTATCTAACTTTGAAATAAAGATTAATAACTGTTTTAGTTCTCACACTAGTCCCATGACTGACCTGGAGTTTATTGTTTTAACCTAAACTCTGGGTGCCCCTATTTTCGACACGGGCAGCTAGTAGTTTTGGTTTTGCAGATTTATATTCACAGGATCCTGGTTTACAGCTGGAACGATATCCGGAAAGCTTTGTATCCGTATATCTCCTTCAGTTGTGTATCGTATTATTTTCCGCTGCTATGTATTTAAATGTAATTTAAATCTCTGATATTTCTGTGTAATATTCATTCATACTCTGTATATTCTTGTATTCTGATGCATTGTTGTAATATACAATGAAATGTTCTTTTGTATGCGTTCTGTTGTGGCTTGTTCTCGAACTATCCGCTCTTTCCTTTACGGGGAAGTTACGGGTTTTTACAGTTGGTATCAGAGCAAGGTTTACAAAGATCAGAGAACAAGACACATTAGAACCATACGAAAGAATTCATCAGATATTGGATTAGTAATATCCAATTAGAATGACTCGTTAGAGATGGGATCAGTAGTATCCTAGAACGAGTGTGAAGAGTATATATTTAAAATGAAACGAATTTTGTTTTGAAAATTTAAATCAATTATTCGTATTTGATTATTTAGTTTATATTGATTTGAACAGTCCAGTATATAAAGATTTTGCATATACGCCTTGCAAACGTGTATTTGAAGTTTTAATATACCGGATAGATATAGAATTACACTTCAATCGCCCGAAGATGATTTTGATGATGGAGCTCCATCATTAGAATTCATGTTCGAGTGACGAAATGGGACTTTCTATATATTTCCTATTGACTGGTGTGAGAACCGAAACTAGATAGGGCTTATTGTTGTGATTTGGCATCAAAAATGTGATTTTTGACTATATATCAAAGTTATGAATTTCAAAAGCTAATCAACTAATTGATTGATGGTTGTGTTGTTGATTATTGGTTGATTCATTAAAATTTGTACCATATAGCCCAATTGAACCAAATAGCGAATTGTATTGAAATTTGGTCGCATTTGCTTGCATATACATATACTTACATTGAACAGGTCATAGCAAGGAGGCTAGAGCAGAGAATAAAATTTGTTTGCCCGACAAATAGGTACATGTTTACTACATAATTTACTGTTTTGTTTGGGTGATGATGATTTTATGAGCCTATTGGCTAGCCGCTTGGCCTTTTCTTTTTCTTTTTGAGATCAGAAGGCCTGTATGGCAATTTCGGGATTTTCCCATGGCTCCCGGTGCAGGGGAGGTTATGGCGAAATTTTTCGAAAATTTAGGGTGTTAGCCAAAATTTTGAAATTTTTGAAAATTCTCAGAAACTGAAAAGTTGGAGAATGGAAGCCAGATCGAACGTAGAGTTGATTAATCAAACCACTTTCGACTTTGTTCCTTTTCGGGGACGAAAAGTTTTAAGTGGGGGAGATTGTAACAACCCGAAAATCTGGGCCAGTTTAAAATTTTTATTTTAGCAATTTTAGCGAATTTTGAACATTTAAAATAGATTATTTTAAATAATATAGACGAGAAAAATGTTTTGAATTGAATTCGACGTATATATTTATATACGTCGTCGTTAGAATATATATTATTATAAATAGAATTGAAAATGGCGCGGTAGTTCGATAATTCGATTTCAAACTTCAATTGAATGTACCGGGTGCAAAACAATCCGGATTTTAGTGAAACCAAAAATAATAGGATCTAATAGAGAATATCTTTCCAACGAATCCGAAAAATCGAAATTTCATAGCGGGAATCAAAAGATATGTCCAGTTGAAAATTCTGAATAGTCACTATGAAATTCAGGCCCTTAAAAATGGAAATTTTGCAAACGACCTCGGATTTCGACGAAGCCACTTTTGTTGGGTCCGTGGTGTAAAGTTATTGCTAGATTCCAAATTTCATAATTTTTCGAATCAATATGTGAGCGTGACAAAGGAAAACGCGTTTGACCAGTTTCAGTTGATTTTAATCGACTGGAAAATGGCCATTTTCCAACTGTCTCAGAATTCGACGAAACTAGTTTTGTTAGGACCGTATCATCAATACGAAGCCAGAAAATATTTTTCTGGAATTTTTAAAGTTCGTATGTGACCCCGGTAAATTGAAATACGCGTTCAAATTCAATATATAGAGTTATATGTTGATTTTGAAGAAAACTGATCGAAATGATCGAATCAGCTTGCGATACATATCCCATTGTGTTCGGAATGGGGGTAATTAGCTAGGGACGACAGGCGGTGGGTCTCGTTTCGGATTCGAATGAAAAAGTTACCTTTAAAAAAAAAATTAAAATATATTATATTATATATTTATAAATTTCTCCTTTATACCCCCCTCTATTTTCAGATTGAAAAAAAGGAGGCCGACGTTGACCTCGAGCCCCACGAGCCTCCTTCCCTCGTCGCCCATCGACGGTGACGCCACCGCCCTCCACAACACCCCCCTCCCTTCATCGCCATCCTCCTTCTTTCTTCCTCCCCCTCTTCTGAATCGATCGATGCTCTTGCCCTAGCCACCGCCCTCGTCTCCTTCACCCATCGCCCAGCCGTCGTCCGCCCTAGTGGCCATCTCCGACCTCACCTCGCGTCAGCCCCCCCGAACCTTCCAAACCGCCGCTGCAGCCCCCCCTTGTCCCACCTCGTCGACAAATAAACCACCGTTCCTGAAATACAATGTAAGTAGATTTTAAAATTGGATTTTATTTTCAGTTTTTGATTATGTTTAGCTAATGCACGAATTTCAGAATATCATAAATAAATATGACATGGTTTATAAGATAAAGTTTTGATCTTTTATGCGTAGAAAAGAATAGATTTTTAAAATAGAAAAGAATAGATTTTTAAAATAGAAAAGAATAGATTTTTAAAATAGAAAAGAGTAGATTTTTAAAATAGAAAAGATTAGATTTTTAAAATAGAAAAGAATAGATTTTTTAAAATTGAAAAGGCGAAATCTTTATATATAATAGCGTTGTAAAAATGGGATTTTTATATATTGAATAGCGAAGTAAAAATTCGATTTTTATATATTGAATAGCATAGTAAAAATTCGATTTTTATATATTGAATAGCGAAGTAAAAATTCGATTTTTATATATTGAATAGCGAAGTAAAAATTCGATTTTTATATATTGAATAGCATAGTAAAAATTCGATTTTTATATATTGAATAGCATAGTAAAAATTCGATTTTTATATATTGAATAGCGAAGTAAAAATTCGATTTTTATATATTGAATAGCATAATAAAAATTCGATTTTTATATATTGAATAGCATAGTAAAAATTCAATTTTTATATATTGAATAGCAATATAAAAATGTGATTTTTATATATATAGTGGGTACGGGCAACGAAAGCGACAAAGAGCGAGAATGACGAAGATTTCTATAAATGAAGAGTCGTGGTATTGGATAGCTTTCGGTGAGAACTTCTCACTCTTCAATTTCTTTTTCTAGTTATATATATACTAGGATGCAAACGGTGCTTAGTAGCACCCGACACCCGTCATCCACAGACCATGGATGGCTTGTTTGTTTAATTGTTTGGTTGTGTAGTTGGTTAGATTATTTGATTTGAATTGAATTGTTTGGTGAAATGGAATTGATTTGATTGATGTGTGAATGGCGTGGGCCTTCACTAGACCGGGGATAAGGCTAGGCCTTGTCCCGTTTCTAGTATTGTGCCGTTATGCCGCCGAAATTTTCTAAAATATGTTAGAAAAATAAAGATAACATTTTATTTAATAAATGAACCGAATAGAATATTCATAGTTTGAATAAAATATTTTGGTCGTTAAAAATATAATTTTTAATGTGAATATGAATAAATAAATATTCATTTACAAACCTGACGGTTTGTTTATGTACACCTATTTGAAGGACATTGATTGGGACGATAAATTTTACACATCGCCCAACTGCACAAATAAAATCTGTGTTTGATTGCTTGAAACCCTACACGGGTATTGGGATGATATTTGACGTACACTAATCCCAATAATTAGTTGTATGTCAATCGATTGATTGACAGGCTGCTATAAGCGTTGAATATTTATATTTGATGCTTATACAGTGTAGAATGCAATTTGGATGATGGTTGATTATTCATCGTTGTTGATATATACATGTGTTGTAGAAAATCCATATAATTAACATTATATGGTAATTGATTGGGCCTCATTCCAGTTTTAAAATAGAAATATTTGAAATAGAAATATTTGAAATAGATTTCTAAAAATAGAAACATACGAAGGCGTGTTGGTTAGATTGACGCCATTTTGATGTGAACGATATTTGTATCGATTTTATTCATTCTTCAATGAAAATTGAATAGATTTGAAATTCGAACTATATAGAAATGAATTCGAATTGAAAATAAATAGAAATGAATTCGAATTGAATTTGAATATAAATGAATTCGAATAGAAATCGATTTGAAAAGAATTTATATTTGAATATTCGATTTTGATTTGAAATTGAATATGAAGTTAAACCCGTTTTGAAAATGAATTTAAAACGATTTATAAAGCACGTTTTGAATTGAAATCGACGAAGCATATATTATATATAATATAATGGCCTGAATAGAACGCGCCGCGCCGCGGCAGTTCGCGAATTTCGACCATTGACTTCGAATGGATACTGCGGGAGATCCGACCGTCGGATTCTCCTAAAACCGGAACCATTGGGTTCGTGTCGAAAAGAGCTTTCTAAGATTATTAGAAATTAGAAATCTAACGGTTGGATTTGGAGATAAGTCCAAATCAAATTTAGAAAAGGTCGTTGTAAGTGCAGTTCGATGGCCGTTGGTGAAAATCGACTGTACGGGCCTTGATAAAATCATTAAAAATAGTTATAATTTGTGTAAAATCATAAGAAATGATTTAGAAAGAATTGGGATGAAAAACTCCATATTTGAAAAGATAAAAATAGATTTTTATCAAAATGAGCTAGTTTTGAACTAGAATTAAAATTCTATTTTTTTTTAAATAAATAAACTGAATTTGAAAAAGGGTTTTAAAAATAACCAGAATTTCCAATGATTGCATTGGAGTGGATTTGAATCGAAATTGTCTTCGGAATATTTCGATGTTGGAATTCGTGATTATACAGATGTTGTTATGAAAATTTAAAAGATATATATTTATATCGTTATTTCCAATACGACATTTGTTAATCATAGAATTTGATATTGAATATAAGCCGATATATTTTCTATTCAGAGCCTTGTATTGAATATCACATGTGATTTGGGTTTGTCGTGAATGGTGTCTTCACTAACACTGTTCTTGAACCCAGTTGAGAAAAGATTAAATCTTTTTATTTAGATTTAATGAAGTGTACCAATTAAATAATATTTAAGTGGAATTGAATTGATATTGATTTTTGGGTTTATCGTGAACAGAGTTTTAAATAACACTCGTTCTTTAACCCGATAATTAATGGAATGTGATTTTGGGTTTATCGTGAACCGTGTTTTAAATGACACTGATTCTTTAACCCAGTTAACGATTACAACTAAGTGGAGTTTTAATGAATCTTTAATTAGATCGAAAAGATCGAGAATGGAGTATCACCAATTTTACTCCAGGCGATAGATAAATCTTTAATTATATTTGAACGTGAAATGGTAATTGAATTTACCGATAACACCGTGGTGTTAGATATGAAGTATTACCAGTTTTACTTCATGGGATGAATAGGTTGGGATTGGGAAATTAAAACAAATGATTACTTCGGTAAGGTTCGTTAATCCCGACTAGTTGAATCGAAATTCAAAAGAAGATTAGAGAATAAATTCAAGGAATTTATCTTGGATAAAATTAATGGGAACCTTTCCCTATGAATGTGAAATTTGGAAACTAGCTGTCGGTTAGCCAAGCAGAATGGTTTTCTAGATATTGATCTGATGTTGGTTTCGGCCTTCGGGGTTAATATTTGTTGAATTATTCTCTTGATTAATTTACGGTTAGTGACTGATGAATTGGAATGAGGCGTATGTTGTGTTTGTGTAACACTTATTTAAAATATACGCGAGTTATTCGGAAAGACTGGGTTTATCCCATTCTGAATAACTGATACGACGATAAGTCGAAGATGAAGATGATGGTCGAAGACCGGAGGTCTTCACGTCGTTTGGGTGATTACCGATGATCTTGATTGGGCTGTACACCCAAGAAGATGGAAACAGTTGGTGATCGTCCAGACGTGCTTGGAGATCGATGGGTATGCGGGGTACTAGGTGCCTCCGGTTTCGTTCAGACCCAGAACAGACTTGTAAATGGACTATGTGTCTGACATTGGATTTTAGTCCGTGTGATTGATCTTTATTAAATATATATCTGTTTGGCGGCGGAGAATTTATTCTTTTGCTTAACGCCCTTCTCTGAGACGTACGAGCTCAGGGGTTATATACTGATGGATATCAAACGCATGGAGTGAATTGCCTGTGTCGCATGCCTAAGTGGCAATTGATCGAGGCTTCTGTTGAAAAGCAAAGTCTTGTGGCGATGATCAAAGCACAGCCTGTGTGGCACAGCTTTGTGTAACGTGAATTCGCGAGCCTCGCACCCCAGTTGTGAACCAAAAACGGGAGAGGACCTCAGGGAGGGCATGCGTTTCTTTCTAGCTAGGGTGGTGTCAGTGACCTACCAGCCCTGACATTTATATACTTTTCACCTGTGTGGTTGTTGCTGTTGCGAGGCGCCTCGGTTAGATCGGACGATCCGGGTCCGATGGAACCATTCGTTGGCTCATTTACGCCCCAAAGGGCGGGGAAACGTAGTGTTCAGGCATAATAATCCACATCGGTGGACCGGCCCTGTCGCTCCATGGCTTGCCTGCGCGCTTGCCTGAGGCTCGGGCTAGAGAGTCTCGAATCGGTAGAGGACGATCCCTGGCCTCGGTTCATAGATGGAAATCCAATTTCCAAATACGTGACATTTGCGGTTTTAATTGTAGAACTAGTATGGCGACATGATATATGGTACCCATGCCGTCTATGATTGATACTTATGATTTGAAGTTGTTTTATACACTATGCACTTATAGTAGTATCAAATGATTTGTTTTAAAATGTATCAAGCATTCTTTGGCTGTTATAAGGGAAAACCCTAACCCCCGGCTTGCGTTGCATTGTGTGATAGGACCTGGGTCTTATAACAGCTTCATTTTTCTTTATTTAGCATTGTGCTGTTTGTTTTATGCACTGGTATTCTAGGGAGAAAACCCGTTCCGTGTTATACGTCGTGGTCCCTTGATTTATCTAACTTTGAAATAAAGATTAATAACTGTTTTAGTTCTCACACCAGTCCCATGACTGACCTGGAGTTTATTGTTTTAACCTAAACTCTGGGTGCCCCTATTTTCGACACGGGTAGCTAGTAGTTTTGGTTTTGCAGATTTATATTCACAGGATCCTGGTTTACAGCTGGAACGATATCCGGAAAGCTTTGTATCCGTATATCTCCTTCAGTTGTGTATCGTATTATTTTCCGCTGTTATGTATTTAAATGTAATTTAAATCTCTGATATTTCTGTGTAATATTCATTCATACTCTGTATATTCTTGTATTCTGATACATTGTTTTAATATACAATGAAATGTTCTTTTGTATGCATTCTGTTGTGGCTTGTTCTCGGACTATCCACTCTTTCCTTTACGGGGAAGTTACGAGTTTTTACAAATAGAAATAACAATTTTATTGTATGTATGAAGTGCTAAAAATATTCATGTTTGAAATAAATTGTTTGAACAATAAAAATAACATTTTTACCATATGTATGAAGTGCTAAAAATATTCATGTTTGAAATAAATTGTTTGAACAATAAAAATAACTTTTTTATTGTATGTATGAACCACAAAAAATAATTATGTTTGAAATAAATTGTTTGAACGATAAAAATATTACTTTTATCATGTATATGAAGGGTTAAAAATGACCATGAGGTGAAATAAATATTTTTTGGTAAATATTATTTTTAACATGAATATGAACTAAATAAAATAGTCATGTTTTGAAATATATTTTTGTTCGCCAAAAATATCATTTTTATCATGTGTATGAAGTGTTAAAAATAACCAAGTGTTGAAATAAATGTTTGTTCGTTAGAAATATTATTTTTATCATGTATGTGAAGTAATAAAAATAACCATATGTTGAAATATATTTTTGTTCTCCAAAAATATATATTAGTATGAGGTGTATAAAAATGACCATGTGTTGAAATATATTTTTATTCGCCAAAAATAATAAAAATATTATTTCTAACATGCTAATGAAGTAAGAAAATAACCATGTGTTGAAATATATTTTTATTGGTTAAAAATATTATTTTTATCACATGTATGAGGTGTATAAAATGACCATATGTTGAAACATATTTTTTTCGCAAAAAATATTATTTTTAACTTGTATATGAAGTGTTAAAAATAACCATATATGGAAATAAATATTTGTTCGCTAAAAATATTATTTTTAGCTTAGATATGCACATATATACACATGCTAAATAGGTAAATGGATTTGCTGTTGAGTAAAGAATTTATTTACGTGCCCGACAAATAGGTAAACCTTAATGAGTTGGCTATGCAATTTTATTTATTATATAAACTCCTGTGAATGCCATTGGATGTGGTGTGCTGGTTGTTCTGTGTGAGATTATAAACTGCGCCATAGGATAGCAACAATTAATTTTGAACTACCCTACATGGCATACTACATGAAGATATCATACTCTATCATATTATATACAAGCATTTAGAGCTTGTATGACGAGGTTGAAATTACCATACAAGCATTTGGAGCTTTTATGGCGATGACTACATTTCAGGTGTACCGAAGACGAACTATTGATGTCATAGCATATCATATTCCATATAAGCATTTGAAGCTTATATGACGAGGTTGAGATTACCATACAACCAAGATGCTTGTATGGCGATGATTGAATTACCGGTTGAACTGAGGACTGATATGGACTAAATAAAATATAACGGTAAATGGCAAGATTAATAAAAAACCTCACACGGGTCTGGAGATGACAATAATTCACGTTTCTCTAGTTATTAGATGCGACACATGGATTATTTATTTTCCAACACTAGACAAGGTGACGAGATTTATCTCTGGAGTTATGATCTTTACACACTCCCTTGGGCATAAAATATGTCACTAAAAATTGTGTATGTTGTTTTTGGATTTATTGGGTGCCTAATACGGCCGAATAAATTTCCAAAATGCTCTCCGAACAAAGGAGGCTATGGCGAATTGTTTTCGAAATTTAAAGGCGTTAGCCAAAATTATGAAGTGAAAATGGTTTGGAAATCATTGAAGGAATTATATATATATATATTAAAATTAAATGAATCGCGTGCGGTAGTTCGCGTTTTGGAATCTTAACTTTAAACAATTATACCAAAAGATCCGACCTTCGGATTTTCCCGAAACCAGAACCGTTGGGCTCACTTTGGAAAGATCTTTCCGATGATATTAAATGTGTTAAGATCCAACGGTTAGATTTTGAGAAATGTGTAATTTGAATCTAAAGAAAAACAACGCCAGGGCCGCGTAATGACCTGAAGTGTTGTTTAATTAAAATGGGGTATTTTTATATAAATAAAAATAGCGATATATCTTTTTAAAATATTATAAATGATGTGGAATGTAAATAAACCGATTTTACTTGGTTTATCAGATATTTTGATGGTTGGATGTATTTGACATAAATATTATATTAATGAACTGAAACGTGAATGTCAAATAGTAAAACCATGGAAATAATTGATTTGAATTCTATGTATACGTGAATTATTTGAAAAGGCCAAGTTAATTCTCATTTGAAATAATTGATCGATGATTAAAGGTAAAATATACGAAAACGGTACATGACTGGCGATCTTCACATCGTATGGATTGCTACTGATGCCTTAGATATGGGTAGCTCCATTGATAAGGTTACAGTGGTAGTGGTATGGACGTTTTTGTTGATTGTCCGGATGTGCGAGGGCCTCTCTCCTGTATTAGACATATGTGACGAGGAATAAGATACCTCTGGTTTCGTTCCGACCCAGAACGGACTAGTATATGGATGTGTGTCTAACATTCGTTTTGTGTTGATTGATCTCTATTAAATATATATCTGTTTGGTGGTGGAGAATTTATTCTCTTGCTTAACACCCTTCTCTAAGACGTACGAGCTTAGAGGTTGTATATCGATAGACATCAGTCGCATGGCATGGAATGTCAATGTGGCATTCGGAGATACAAGTGATCAAGGCTTTTGTTGAAAAGCAGAGTCTTGTGGTGATGATCAAAGCACAACTTTAAATAGCATAGCTTTGTGTATAACATTAATTGCTAGCCTCAAGCCTCGGTATGAGTCAAAATCGAGATCGCGACTGCAGGGAGTGCACGACGTTTCTTTCTAGCTATGAGTGGTGTCATGGTATGGAGCCCAGAAATTTATTTATTTTTACCTATTTAGATGTTGGATTGCGAGGCGCCTCGGTTATATCGGTCACTACGTGGACGATGGATAGGTCCGATAGGACCGAGAAACATGTGTTCAGGAATAACTAATCCTCAAATGTAAGGGAGGACCAACCCTGAAGCATCACTAGGTTGCCCGTAGGTGTGATCCTGAGATTTGCTAGAGTGTCTCGAATCGGTGAGGAGCCATCCCCGGCCTCGACTCATGACGGAAATCCAATTTCCAATATGATATTCCGGTTTTGATTGTAAACCTACATTAAATCTATATATGGCAGCATAGTGGCATGGGACACTCATGTCGTCTATGATTTATATATTATGATTGAAATTTCTTTTGAAACATATATGCACTAATGATTTTATTTTATACGTATCAAGCATATTTTGGCCATTATAAGGTAAAACTCTATCCTCCAGCTTGCATTGCATTGTGTGATGGGACCTGAGTCTTATAATGGCTTCATTTTTGTAAAAAGCATTGCGTTGTTTAAATAACTTACTTGTTTTATGCACTGGCAATCCAATGGAGTAAACCCGTTCCGCGTTAGCGGCATGGTCTTTGATTAGCCTTATTATTATACCAGTTAAGTAGATCTCTCATACCAGTCCCATGACCGACTCATAGTTTGTTTTCACTTGCAAACTCGGAAGCCCCTAATTTTACATGGGCAGCCAAGTAGCAGGTTGTAGGATTTATTTTGGCTTAGCACTATAACTTGGAGTGCACTTTTGGCTGATGGCGAAGACTAGCTTTTATATATATTTTGGACTATTGACATGACCGCCTGTACTATCTTATGTATATGTACCTTGATCGCGATGTAGACTGATTATTTCTACTATGTACTATCTGATGTATATGTACCATTGATTTCGATGTAGACTGATCATTTCTTTTATGCACTATGTTGTATCCTTAAACTGTGCAACTCTGATGATGATGTTTATTACATTTTATGATTCCGTTGTCATATTGATGTAAACTATTCTATTTCATGTTTATGCTATTATCTGTATTCTGCTGTTGTAATTAATGTGTCATATTCCAATAATTATCCTTACTTCCGTCGCATGGGGGTTTGGGGTTTTCACAAGTCCAATCCAAACCACCCATCCGCGTGCATTTCCAAAGTTCAACTTATCACTAATTCATATTCAAATTTTTACTTCATATAGTTTAAAAAGTATATTCTTAGGCTTGGTTCATTTCAAAACAGTACCCAGGTTGGGTTATCCAATTTTATTCTTAAAGATTCACATTATTTTAAATAAATCTTAATAAAGTTCATATCAACAAATTTAATTTGTTAATTTAATATATTATAAATAAATAAGTTTACTTCAATTATATTTAGATTCAAAACATTTACTTAATAAATTTTTATCTAATCAATTTATTAAGTTCCATGATCATCACAAATTCATAAATACCCATTCATTAATTTAGCTTCACATCTTAAAAATCTGTTTATCTAAACTTGATAAATTTCATTTTACTTAAGCCATTTAACAGATCAAGTCATCATTAATTTTTATCTTCGCTTTAAACCTTCATATACTTATATTTTATAAAAGTATATATTTATATAAAAATTTAAAATTTAAATAAAATTTATACTATATTAGAAGATTCGGTAATTTACTTATAAAATACTTAAATGATTTAAAATTTAAAACTATATAATATTATAATTTAAAATATTAGATTTAAATTTAAAAAATATTATTAACTTATATATTAAAATTTTATAGCGTATAATTTTAAAATCTAAAATTAACGTTTCATTCAATTATAAAATATAAGTTTAAATAAAATCATAAATTATATTTCTAAAATAATTTTTTTGAATCAGAATATATTTATAAATTCAAAAAAAAAAAAATTTTTCAAAATAGATTAATGTTTTCTGTATATAATTTTCTACCTAGGCCAAGCAATACAGATATATATTATTTCAATCCATTTAATTTAAATTTTTAGGTGCATATCATTTCAACTAACATCCTAAATTTTTTAATTTCAATTCCTAAATTTATATCGTGATTCAGATATATATTATTTCAATCCATAATGACAACATAACCAGCATAATATTACAAATACGACACATGTGCCATAATATATATCACAACAATCTATTATCACTTGCAATTAATTCACGTCATATGTATTAAAAGAGTGTGTGCCATATGTACACAAGTTTATAACAAACTGATCAGGTTTTCTAGAACAATCATCATAGTTCATATATCATTTCAAGAGGTGTCAATTCATTAAACAAAATGTTAATCAAGAGTGAGGGATTCTAACTTTGCATGGCACATTAAAAGGAAGATAACATAGGCTGATATGAACACGAATATGGAAGCTGACATGACACGAGTATGCCTGATCGAATCAAATAAACTAAATCATTAACTCGAATCAGAATTTCTTCATGACAAATCAAGACAATCAACCCAAGATCCAAACACAAATTCCAAATCAACACTTCTTATTATTTATATATAGTGCACCCAAAAATATTTCCAATAGCCAGCTACCAAGATTGAACACTATACCCCACACATATAATCATGACGACAAAATCATTATGTTACAACGGTGTAAAATGATTATAAATGACTTTTTACAATGGTGATTACACCGCCGTATATTAAGAATTTGTAACAGACAAAATATTTTACAACTGTTATGCACTGTTGTAATAACTAGCTACTACAGCTATTATACACCTTTGCGATTTCGTAATTTTTACAACTATTTCTGTCAGTTGTACTACAATTTATTACAACTATAATTGACAGTTGCGTTTTAAATCCCAAAAAATAATATATGCAACAATTATTCACATATTAATGATAATAGAATTTTATAATAATATTGATGGCTAAAATTGTCGTTACACCCAAAGATTCTCAATGACACGAGAATAGCATTTCACGTAGGGAAAATAAAAGTGTAGTACGCAAAGAACATAGAAATTTATAATGGTTCGGACCATAGGGAACCTACGTCCACTTTGAAGCGTCTGCAAATTTTTATGGACTATTAAAGGTTACAAGTAGTAGGCATCATCATATTAAGTTTTCAGGAGTCATATTTTGCATATGTAGAGTCTATAGAGAAAAATATAGTTTCTTCTTCCTTAAGTCCTAGGCATCCATTAATGACGTCCTAAGTCCTTATAGAGCTCTCAAATCACGCAAATGCCAAACCATTTGAAGTATAAGGTGGGGTGTTTATAGGTAGTGGATTAGGTAGGAGTAAGTTAGATTTGGGGACCGCAGCAGCTGATTTCGCATCCCTCCGGAGTATATTAGAAGATTTCGTAACCCCTTGGGGGATACGAATCATGTATCCCTAGGATATGAAAATGAGGCGGAGCACATGTTTTTAGGGGATGTTAATTGCATTGTCGTGGGATTCAAAACTAGGGAGTCAAAATCTGGGTGAGGCGATGTTTCATAATGCAAAATCACTGATATAAGGCCTTTTTTAAGGGATACGAATTTACGGGAGTCGAAGTGGAGGGAGTTGAAACCTGGTGATGCGAAGAAACAGGGTAGTCCAAATTTTGGGAGGCAAAATTATGAAGTGAGCTACATTTTGGGGGTGCGAAATGGAGATTGTGAGGCGTTGTGAGGCCTATGCTCGTGCGACTCCTTCCGGGCTTAAATTCCCAGTGCTTTGGCGACACTTTGGGATTTGGTGCCATGCGACGGTAGTCGAGTGGGCCTGGTATGCTTTTGGGGATCAGATCAAGCGGCCGGTTAACATTTTCCCACTAAAGTACGTATTTTATAGACATGATGTGTTTTAGTTGAAATCATCATCTCTGGAAGCTAAAAAGGTCTCCAATCTGTTTTATATGCTTGGTTGTGATCGTTTCATTGAGCATATATTGAGAATTCTGACTCTCTGATAGCTTCTTTCAACATCTAATTCCCGTCGACTCATGAAATTAAACGTTGGTCATCAACTCTCGCTTACGTTGGAGTGTAAACGAGTCATTGTCGACGTAGTTCGCATACACGCTTACACATTTTCATGTGATTTCATGCAATGTGATTGGAGTTTGAAATAGAACATAAATAGTAAACATGTCTTTGATTTACGATCGCATGAGTTGGTTTCGAAAACGACATCGAATCGTGAACTTGATCGTTTGGTGTACTGCCTTGAGTCATTCAAACTTATGAACATGCGATTGGTTAGTGAATCAACTTGGTGTCTACTATTATAATTTCAAAAACTCGTATGAGCTTCGTAGATGGAGTCATGGGGCAAGAATTTCCCAACTTTAGAATTTTCGTTCTCACATTTCTTTTTCCCCTCTCTTTTTTCTTGGCGCTAATGGAAAATCTCGCATCCCTGGTGGGTTGCGAATTTTTTACATCCCCAAGGGAATGCAAATTTTTGTATCCCTAGTGGGATGCGAGTTTTTGCATCCCCAGGGCAATGCGGAGTTCTAAAATGGGCAGAGCCCCCTTTTCCCTTCCCCGTATAAATAAAGCAACTCGAAATCCTTCCTCCCCTTTACCCAGCATAAATATTCGCATCAGCAGGACTTCAATACTTTCCGCATAACAATAGACTTAGGGGTGAGTGAATCGAATTCGACTTATATCCCTCGAATTCAAATCGATCTTGATTCGTCGTCTCTGATTCCTTTAACCATTTGAATCGGATTCAAATTTGGAGCTCAAAGGGATTCCATACCCTTGAGGAGATAGAAATGGAGAAGAGGCGAAGGAAAATGGAGAAGGGAGAAGGAGGAAGACAAGGCAGTTCCCTTCTCATCGCCTCTAAGGATGCGACTTTTTGCATCTTGGGGATGCGAAATCTCGCATCTCGTAGGATGCGAAATTTCGCTTCTTTTAGGATGCAAAATTTCACATCTTTTAGAATACGAAATCTTGCATCCTGTGGATGCGAAATTTCGCACCTCGAGGGACGCGAAATCTATGTCCCTGAGCGGGATGTGAGGTGAACCTGGGTCGAAATTTGACGCAGTGTGGGATGCCATTTTTCCTTTGGGGGGGATAGGATGCAAAATCTCTCAAGGGGATGCGAATTTGTTGAGATCTAGGGATGGGAATTTCGCATCCCCAAGACTTAGGAAATTTCGAACTCCGATTCTAATGCGTCCCATGTTCCCTACTGAAAACTCGAATCCTAAGAGGCTTATTCCTCGATTTACGTCGTTTCCGTGGAGTTAATTGATTGAATCAGACTTAGGTTTAAACATAATGGCTGAATGTGCCTTTACGCTTGAACAAGAGCCGATGATTCAGACTTGCACATAGGATTATAGCATAAAATCGAACCGTGAACATATGACTGAACCGACTTTAGATTCGTTTTCAATTTCAATCCCAACGTAGCCGCGTCTCGATGCAAACCTAGCGATATCGGTCGACGAAGAAAATGGTTATAGTTATAAGGAACAGTGATCGTCACCGTATCCAAAATTCTTTTATTATAATTGTATCAACATCATACGACGCTACATGTTCATGCTAGTTCACATCAACACGAAGGGTACATTCCATTTAATGCGATATATAATGCGACTATGTTAAAAATATAGTTAGCAATGTTAACAAGATCGTACAAAAGACTTCAGGCTTTAGAAGCCGAAACTTTAGAACACTCATCATCCCAGTTTGGGTTGTCAACTAGTACAGGTTTAGGGGACAACGAGCTTGAGACTTCAGAAACGTCCACCCCTCCCAGCTCACAGGCTCGCCAAAGGCACCCGACCAGGATGTGCAGTCAGAAGAACCACAACAAATGACCAAGCATCCAACTGAGCCGGCGGTACCAAAAGCGACTGGAGTAATAAAAGAGAATGTTGAAGAGGAGAAGGACATAGATATCTTGAGGGAAGACACTCCCAAGGCACCGGATATGATGGCGGATGATGTCATAGTCGAAAACCCGTTGGATCCAGTGCCTTCGCACATGGATAAAGCTACATTAAGGTGTGTGCGTAAGAGGTTCAAAACACCCTGGGATGATGTTCACGTTCTTCAAGACGGAAATAGGGCGCATGCACTCGTAGAAGGATACAATGCCTGAAATAGGCATATGTGGGTTTCGGGATGCGTTCCCCCATCCTGTGACTTTATCTGGGATATAATGCGCTACTTCCTCTTAGCTCCAATGCAGTTTCATACAAATATGCATGCCTTCTTTCTCGGTACCTGTATCTTATTCAGGGAGTACCTACACTTGGGACCTACTGGAGAGTTAATCTGACACCTTTTTTAGATGAAGAGGAGGACTACCAGTGCGTCTTCCCTGGTTTACCTGGAGGCACAATCCAACACCAGATTTATCCTCGAGACATGGAGTAGACTTATCATTTTTAAGTATGATTGGTTCTATATTCGCTGTCCTCCAGGATTCGCGAGGCGCTGGTTGGCTGGAAGTAAGTGCTTTTCGTGCTTTGGGCTTGCAATTAATCGATTCATAAGCTCGAGACTAACTTTGTGTTTTTGTAACATGCATTCCTTTAGTACCCAAGGCATAACATACCAGGAGCGTCTTAAAGCACTAAGGGTCGTCTCGGTTGGGATTGCTCCACCGAGATTGCTTTGGATGAACAACTTCTTCACTGGACGGGCTTAATTCCTACTAATCACATAATGATCCGAACGACTATAGCTGGATAATTAGGAAAGGCGAAAACTGAGGGAGGAGAGAGTACTTCAGGCCACAAGAGGAAGGTGCCTTTATCGTGTCCAAATGACACAAAGCTGCAATGACTCAGGAAGGAATGAGTGAGGGCGACACCAGTGATGAGGAGAAAATTGTTAGAGAAGAGGCCCTACCGACCATTCCCGTCCTACCTACAACACTTGAGACAAGGACAGAATCCTCGCCTAGGTCGGTTTCTCCAATAACTACCTCTGGGGCCACCGCGTTACTGGAGATGGAGGGTCAGTTTAAGGACCAGGATAAGCTTCCACTCGATCTTACATTGCCTTGGCCTAACGGCACAAGTACATGGAGCCTATCACTAACCATTGGGGAGTGACCTCCTTCGAGCGGGACTAAATCTTGTCTATGGAGAAAACACTTAGGACACACACTCATAAACACCGGATAACACATCATTTGTTTGTATGTGCGAAGTGTTCAACTCTGACCTTGAATCTGTTCCATGCAGGTGAGATGTCTCGAGGTGACGATTGAAATCGAGGCCAAGAATCTAGGAGCCATCGGCCTAGAAGGAGCGAGCTTATGCATGGATTCAGAAGTGGCACAAACTTGTTTGCGCCCTCCACTTGCTCCCGTGACTATAACAGCTAGTATCACCATAGAGATTAGTCTTGACATTCAGAATCTCCACCGCCCATAATACGGTCATCTAGTACTGATTCAAGGCTAGATACAGCGAGTATCGGGTAGCAATCGTCGACCATCCCTCCTTATATTCCACTCTTAGTGCTATCCCTCCTTATATTCCACTATTAGCGCATGTGGCCACGTCTGGAAGCATGTGGTTAGCGCCTGTAGATAGGAGAAATACGAAGAGAGGAGTGTCAAAGAAGGGGCCTTATTTGCCCGATATGTCAGACATCCCAGAACTCACTCCTGAACGAAGGAAGGCGATACTAAGGAGTCAATACCTTGGTTTTATTTTAATGAGATGGTATGGCTGCCAAACATTCACCCGATCCCTGAGAATGTGTCGCCAAAGACGTATGTGATAAGGTGTTCGACGTCTTCCTCTTATACCGGGAAATGCACAGGTATGCGAGGCACCTTTCAGAGCTACTATTCAAGAAAAATGTTGAGATCCATAACTTGGAGCTGGATGTAAAAGCTGAGAGGGAGAGCGTCCAGAATAGGGACAATGAGTTGGGTAAGACAAGCCTATGAATTGAATATATTTCCGCGTATACGGGTAACCTATTTATATGATAACTCTCTATTGTCGAAACATCGAAACTAAAGAGGGATTACAAGAAGGATGAGGGGGAGGGAAGCAGGCTTGGAAGTGTATAAAGATACAGTGGCTAGGGTCTCGTCAGAGAACATGGCTCTCAAGCAGGATAATGAGGTCTTAATAGAGAGTAATCTTAAGTTGGAGATCGAGATGAGGAATTGCATCGCTTCGCATGGATAATGAGGCACTCATTGCAAAGAACAAAAGGATAAAGGAAGAGAATGAGCAAACTTAGTGACTTTTAAAAGAAAACGATGAGCTCAAAAAGCTGATTGAATTGAAAGACGCTGAGCTTGCTCAAGCAACGAAAGAGAAAATTGATGCCATGACTGCGAACAAGGATGTGCTAGCTCAAGTGAAGGGTATAAAGGTTGAGCACCAAGCTAAGGTGGAGAAGCTTAAGGAAGATATTGGGGATGTTGAGGCCAGGGTGGAAGAGTATTTGGAGCCATACATCTGGGGAATGTATGTTAAAGCGCTTTGATTTCGCGAAATCTCATGTGTCAATGATTACCCTCGGATTATGGCTCAGACTTGGGATAACCTAATGGAGTCTGAGGCCCAGATACGACAGGTGGAGATGGCAGATGAGGTTGAGTTTATCTTTGATCATCTAATTAAGGAGGAGAGAACAGTGCTGGCTGAAAGGAGGAGATTGTTAAGAGCTGACACCGAGAGGGCGAGGATGGCGAAACTTACTACTTACAATGGGAAGTCAGCTGCTATCAAGAGTGTGATGGAGGCTTACGAGTTTGTAGGAGGCAGTTCCCAGCAATAGCAAGTTATGTCATTCGCCTCTACCAACGGTCCAATGGTCTCAAATCCCATCACCACCGATTGTGACCCCGAATTTTGAGGGTTAGGACTAGGAGGCTCTCTTCAACTAACCACCAAGAGCTATATGCATGTCGCGGTTGCACCACAAGTTTCGGGAGGTAAAGTCTCATTATCATGAGTGCATGGAAGGATGTAAGCACTAAGTCGAAGTTGACTAATTTGTCTTCTTTTTCTAGGCCCCCTCCGGAGCAGAAATAACAATGGCTTTGGGCCAACACTCCTTTTATTATCTAAGCTTGGTGTAGGGATGCAGGGAGCACATTTTGGAGAAGGAAACGATCCCATGGATACATTTTCTGATGTGGACCTTGAAAGCTATAAAGACTTGCTGTAACAACCCGGAAAATCAGAACCAATTTAAAATTTTTATTTTGGCAAGTTTAAAGGATTTCAAATATTTAAAATGAATTATTTTAAATATTAACGATGGAAAATTTATTTTTGATGAAGTTAAAACGAATAAATTTATTTTAATTATAATTCGAGCCTTAAATGATGTGGTAGTTTGAAAATTCGATTTCGAAAATTTCAAATGAATGTACAGGATTCAAAATAAATCGGATTTCAGCGAAATAAGAAATTTTTGAATCTGTTTGAAAATATCTTTCCAACAATCTGAAAAATCCAGATTTCATAGTGGGAATAAAAAGTTATGGCCAGTTGAATATTCAGAATAGTCGTTATGGAATAAATATAGCCCTTGAAAACAGACATTTTGCAAACGACCTCCATTTTCGATGAAACCACTTTTGTTGGATCCGAGATGTCAATTTATTGCTAAGTTTCAAATTACATAATTTTTGAAATTAATATGTGAGTGTGGCAAAGGAAAACGTGTTTTGTCAACTTCAGTCAAATTAGATCAACCAAAAAATGGCCATTTTTCAAGCGGTCTTCAAATTCGATGAAATTAGTTTTGTTAGGACTGCATCGTCAAAACATAGCCAGATATATTTTTCTGGAATTTTTGGTGTCCGTATGTGGCCCGGTAAATTAAAATGTGCGTTTGAATTTAATATATACTGATTTATATTTTAATTTAAAGAAAAACTGATCGTAACAGCCGAATTGGGTTACGAAACATATCCCATTGTGTTCGGAATGGGGGTAATTAGTTAGGGACAACGGTTGGCAGGTTCAATTTGGAGTTCGTATGGAAGGGTTGACTTTTATGGAAAATAATAATATTATAATATATATATATATAAATAAAAATAAAAAGCCTCTCTCCCTCATATTTTTTCCCCGCCGACCCTAGTTATAAACGGCCAGGAACGAGTTATTTTAATCCTCAAAATTCCTTCATACCATTTCGAATTGATTCTGCCCCAAAACAAAAATTCAAAGATCGTTCTTCGCTCTTTCAAATGATATCGGTATGGTGAATTATCATCTCCCGGTTCGCTCAAAAAATGAGCTCGAAGTCATTCCATTCGTAGCCGGTTCTAGGCCGACTGGGCCCACAGAATTCGCTGCCTCTCGAGGCGGAGGTGACACCTTGAAGACCGACGGCGTGGGCCCTTTAGATCCATCTCCAGTAAACAATCGAATGCGCAATGGGGAACCCTAATTCTAACTGCGGGTTTGAGCATCGGCCTGGAGAAAACGATGAGTAACGTACTAGGGTGGCCTAATTTTTAATTAGGTTAAGATTTAGTTAATTAATTTATTAATTATTTAATTAATGTAATCAAACGCAAATATTAACATATCTTATTCATACGAGGTCGGAATGGAACGATTTCAGTTGCGTTGCGATCGCGGCAGAGAACACTACAATATGGAACTAACCAGAACTGAAACAGAGCACGTCAGAAGTTTAGGCAATTTCAAATCGAAACAGAACAGAAATTCAGATAAAACTGGCGGAGTGGAAACCGGCTGTGAGAACTTCTCACTAGAATTATTTATGTACAGTTATTTATTTTATAACTGCATATACAAACTGGTCCCCATCGGCCACAGACCATGGACGACTTGTTTGTTTGATTATATTGTGTTGTTGAAATTGTTGGTGATGTGAAATGGACAGTATAAAATATTCATGTGTTGAATAAAGTATATGAATAATAAAAATATCATTTTTATTGAGTTCATGAACTGTAAATAATATTAATGGATTGAATAAAATATTTATAGTTAAAAATATAATTTTTAACATGTATATGGATAAAATAAATATTCATTTACAAACTGGACGATTTGTTTAGGTACACTTATTTATCTAATATGGATTGGGACGATAAATTTTACACATCGCCCAACTGCACAAATAATAAACAGTATTTGTTGTTTGAAACCCCCACATGTGTATTGGGATAATATTTAACATACACTAATCCCAATAATTATTGGTATGTCAATCGATGGGTTGACAGACTGTATAAGCGTTATTTATTTATTTATTTTAATGCTTATACAGTTGTAGAATGCACTCTGGATGTTGTTTGAATTTTTAAAGATTGCTTATCATTATTGTTGTATATATATGATGTTGAAATCCATATAAATAAAATTATATGGTAATTGATTAAGCTGATTCCAGTTCAGAATTAACGAATATTTTAAATAATATTCAGAAAACATTGCAATATGAAGCCGTGTTAAGTAGTTAAATGCCATTTTAACACGAATGAGAATTTGGTCGATTTTATCCATTTTATAATGAATATCGAAAAGTGATATCAAAATATGGTATTTTGAAAATATTATCATTTTAATATTGAAATGATATGGGATATTTAATTTGGATTTGAAAATAAAATTGAAATCGATTTGAAATGAATTTAAAACGAATTAAAGTCGCTTTGAAATGAATTTAAAACGAATTGAAATTGAATTGAAATCGATTTGAGATGAATTTATAAATGAATTTATAAAGGAATTTTCAATTTTGATTTGAAATAGAAATGGAAGTGGAAATCGTTTTTAAAACGAATTTAAAACGATTTATAAAATTCATTTTAAACAGAAATCGACGAAATATAATATATATATATATATTATATATTGAAATGTCCTGAATAAAACGCGCCACGCAGCGGCAGTTCGCAAATTTCGACAATTAACTTCAAGTGGACGTTACAGGAGATCCGACCATCGGATTCTCCTAAAACTGGAACGATAGGGTTCATATCGAAAATAGCTTTCCAATGAATACAAGAGATTTGAAATCTAACGGTTAGATTTGGAGATATGTCCAAATCAATTTCAGAAATGGTCGCTATGGATGCAGTTCGGTGGCCGTTATTGGAAACCGACTATATGGGTGATAATAAAATTATTAAAAATATGGAAAAATTATGTAAAATCATAATAAATGATTTCGAAAGATTTTGGATGAAAAATTCCAATTTTGAAAAGATAAAAATATATTTTTATCGAGATGAACTAGTTATTAACTAGAATATTAATTAATTTATTTTTAAAATAAATAAATTGGATTTGAAAAGGGTTTTTAATTAACCAGAATTTTCCAAAGAATAAATCGGAAATGGGTTCAGAATGGAAATAATCGTCGGAATATTTCGATATTGGATTCCGTGATTATATGGATATTGTTGAGGAATTTGGAAGGTATATATATATATATCGTTATTCCAATATGATATCCGTTGGTTTTAGAATTTGATATTGAATATAAGCCGATATATTTTCTATTCAGAGCCTTGTATTTGATATCAAATTGGATTTTGGGTTTGTCGTGAACGGTGTCTTCATTAACACTGTTCTTAAACCTAGGGTGAAAAGAATAAATCTTGTAATTAAGATTTAAAGTAGAAGTTTACCAATTAATTAATATTCAACTGGAATTGAATTGAAATTTGTTTTTGAGTTTATCGTGAACAGTGTTTTAAATAATACTTGTTCTATAACCCGATTAATGGAAATGGGATTCTGGGTTTGTCGTGAATGGTATCTTTAACTATACTATTCTTAAACCCAATGGAGTTAAGAAAATTAGAAACTAACTGGAGATTAGCTAAGTTGAATGGTTTCCTGGGTATTGATCTGATGTTGGTTTTAGCCTTCGGGATTAATATTTAGGGAATTGTTCTCGTACTAATTTACGGTTAGAGACTGATGGAATGGAATGTGATTTTGGGTTTATCGTGAACCGTGTTTTAAATGACATTGGTTCTTTAACCCAGTTAAAGATAAGATTAATTTCTTAGCTTTGAATAATCATTAATATTGATTTTTGGGAAGATTAAAACTAAGTGGAGTTTTAATGAATCTTTGATTAGATTGAAAAGTGAATGTGATAATTAAAACTATCAATTCAAGAAAATGTTCGAGAATGGAGTATCACCCGTTTTGCTCCAAGCGATAATTAAATCTTTAATTAGATTTGAATGTGAAATGGTAATTAATATTTACCAATAACACCGTGGTGTTAGATATGGAGTATTACCAGTTTTGCTCCATGGGATGAATAGGTTGGGATTGGGAAATAAAATAAATATTTACTTCGGTGTGGTTCGCTAATCCCGACTAGTTTGGAAAACCTTAATATGGTTTGTTATCCAAATGAAGATTAAAAAATAAATTTAAAGAATTTATTTTTGATAAAATTAATGGGAACCTTCCCCAAAGGAAAAGAATATTTGAATAAAAGAATATCCTAGATTGGAATAAGGCGTATGATGTGTTGTTACAGCACTTAATTATAAGATACGCGAGTTATTCAGAAAGGCTAGGTTTAACCCATTCTGAATAACTAATACGACGAAAAGTCGAAGAGATTGAAGACAGTGCAAGATCGACGATCTGCACATCGAATGGATGGGTTGCTACTGATGCTCGTGACTGGAGTAGCTACCTTGAAGGGGCTAAAGTGGTAGCCGTCCGGACATACTTGTTGATTGTACGGGTATGAGAGGGCCTCTCTCCTGTATTGGACATACGGGATGAGGAATAAGGTGCCTTCGGTTTTGTTCAGACCTAGAACAGATTTGTAAATGGATGGTGTGTCTGACATTGGATTTTATTCTGTGCTGATTGATCTCTATTAAATATACGTCTGTCTGGTGAAGGGGAATTTATTCCCTTACTTCACCCTTCTCTGAGACGTACGGGATCATAGGTTATATATCGATAGACATCAGTCGCATGGCGTGAATTGCCTGTGTGGCAGGCCTAACTGGAAAATGATCGAGGCTTCTGTTGAAAAGCAGAGTCTCGTGGTTGATGATCAAAGCACAACTTTAATATAGCACGGCTTTGTGTAGCGTTAATTCGCGAGCCTCACTCACCGATATGGTGGTAAATTGATGGTTAGATTAGTATGCTTTTGAGATGAGGATAGACACCCTATGGGATGTCATGGATTCGGTCGACCGAGATGAGCTAAGTGCTCAGAGGGATAGGGCACACCCCCCGATTCCCTGAGGGATAGAGTAAGCAGTGTTTTCTCTCACCGGGACGTAAGCCGCAGTGATACTTGATTTCCCAAAAGTGCGGATGTGCATTACGGTGTTTTCTCTCGTTGGGACGTAAGCTGTTGTGGATTGCACTATGCGATTGATCTTTCGGATCAGGAGCCACCATGATGGAAATCCAACTTCCGAATACGACATTTTTCGGTTTTGATTGTAGAGCCTAGTATGGCGACATAGTGGGATGGGGCTCTTATGCCGTCTATGATTGATACATTTATATTTGAAGTTGTTTTCTTCACTTATAGTAATAATAAAAGGTGAAATTTCACGTATAAAGCATACTTGGCTATTATAAAGGAAAACCATACCCTCCGGTTTGCGTTGCATTGTGTAATGGGACCTGGGTCTTATAATAGCTTCATTGTTCTTGAATTAGCATTGCACTGTTGTTTTATGCACTGGTATTCTTGGGTAGAAACCCGTTCCGTGTTATCCGGCGTGGTCCCTTGATTTACTTAACTTTGAAAATCAAAGTAATAACTGTTTTGGTTCTCATACCAGTCACATGACTGACCTAGAGTTTATTGTTTTAACCTAAACTCTGGGTGCCCTTATTTTCCACATGGGCAGCTAGTAGTTAGGTTTTGCAGATATTATATTCACATGATCCTGGTTTACAGCTGAAGTGATATTCGGAAAGCTCTGTATCTGCGTATTTCTTTCAGTTGTGTTTTGTGTTATTTTTCTGCTGCTATGTATTTAAATGTAATTTAAGTCTCTGATATTTTTTCTGATATATAATATTTATTCTTACTCTATTATATTCCTGTATTCTAATGGAATCGTTGTAATAAGCAATGAAATGTTCTTCTGTTTATGTTCTGATTTTTCGTGTTCTCAAAGCAATCCGGGCTTTCCTTCACAGGGAAGTTTGGGTCGCCACACTTGCTCACAGAGGAAGGGGAGATAAAGGATGGACAAGTGGTCTAAATGACTATGTCGGTGAATGCTAGTTTATGGACAATGCACGATTGAGTAGAGGTACATAAGGCCTATCTTCTCGCTAATTCCGAGGAATAGGAGAAGAAGAGAAAGGAAGATGAGGAGACCTTGCAAATAGCTCAGGCAAAGGCCCAGAAGAAGGCCGAGGATGAGGCTACGACTAAGGTGCTAGCGGAAAATAAGAAGAAAGTCGATGACAAAGTGGCTCAGAGAAGGGATGATGATGAGGCCAGGAAGAAGAAGGCCGACTATGAGGCTGCCAAGAAGAAGGCCGATGATGTGTTTAAAAAGCTGAAGAAGGATGCAGCCAAGTAGCTCAAGGTTGGGCGATTGGCCAAAAGGCGGCGAGAGACGCCAAGAAGAAAGCTGAGTTGCAGGCGAAGAAGGCCACAGAGGTCGGGAAGGAGGAAGGCACCCAGGTGGTTTTAGTCCTTGCAACCGGCGTCACTCCTAAACCTTAAAAGCGATCCTGCCTTCTGAGGACACCGAAATCACGAGTGGCGAGGATGACAAGGGGAAGTTCAAGTTGGTGTCCCATGGCTTCAATTCTTCGATCAAGGGCAAGAGGGGAAGAGGTGGAGGCAACTCTGGAAATAAGAGGAAGAAGAGTTGTAATGACTCGTCCAGTGCTGAATTTGAGAAGAAAAAAAAGAGGGACGGGTCATCCAAGTGATGGTTATAGAAAACTTTTAGTTATGTAGGCCGATAGTATACGCGAGTACGACCCTCGCTTTTGAAGGCATGGTGTAGTTTTCATGTACACTATGTCGATAGAAAGAAAGATAAACGGTTGTAGTTTGCCTTTGATGTGAATGAAAGTTTTTAGTTGACTTTGCTTATAATATCACATGTTATGTTTGGTGTTTAAACTGTCGTTTACGCTTTCCAGTACTTGTACTTGCGTAAATGTACTCGTCTTCACACTTGGGCAAGCATTGTCTATGGCTTCACTCTTGAGATCCTCAAGTCGTGTGAAGGTTGTGTGTATTGAATCCACTCTCGAGATTTCCCTTTTATTGGGAGCTTTGAGTCGTAAGGAGCTTAGGTCTGATGTCTCCTCTCTCGGGATCTCCTTTCAGTCGTTGACCCAAGTTGTGAGGAGACAAGGTGGACATCATTGGTTCGTTATTTAGACTCCCCCGTCATTTGTTTGGGTTAGAGTTCAAGGGCGTCGTTGATTTGTCAGTTTGGCACCCAAATCTAGATCCTGTAGGTGGGATGGAGCTGAGTGAGCGATCGATGCCACACTCACCCTGCTGGTGGGTTGCCACCAAGTCCGAGACTTAGGATCGAGGATGGATACTCAAGTTAATGAGCATCCTAAGTTATGATACTCAAGTTAATGAGCATCCTGAGTTATTATTACTCGGCTTCGTCGTTGGTTCAAGACTCGAGTTGAGTTATTTATACTTGGCCTCGACATTGGTTCGAGACTCAATTTGAGTTATTTATACCCGGCCTTGTCATTTGTTAGAGACTCGAGTCGGGAGGATCGATTCCAAACTTCGGGGTTTCGAACCAGTGTATTGCACTCATGTGTGCTAGTCGGTTGTAATAATTGCTCAAATATACTATGCAAAAAGCAAACACACCACGTACATGTACATCTGAAACTTTCTTTACTAACAACTTTGACAGTAATGGCATTTACATTACGATGCCTTGAATTTAGAAAAAAAATCATTGTTGGAAAGTGGTAAATTTGTACATTGGATTAAGTGAAGTAGTGGCGGAGGTATTCACTGTTTCATGCTCTTCGGAGTTCGGTGCCATCAACGGTCGTCAGCTAAAGAGTTCCATATCTAAACCTCTGTTGTATGAAGTACGGACCTTCCCAACAGGGAATGAAACCAGTCGGTGTGGAAAAGATCTATTTGAGGAGGAGATAATCGATGTCAAAGTGCTTTGGTCGGACTTTGGAGTTGAAATATCGGGTGACTCGTTGTCCTTGAGCGACGATTCAGAGTTCAGCTTTGTCTCTTTTCTCCTCGAGTAAGTCAAGTGAATCCAAGAGGAAGTCTTATTTGGTCTTCAGATCGTAATAAGTGATTCAATGAGATTGGAGTTAAGCTCAATAAGTATGGTGGCTTTGGATCCATAGGAGAGAGCGAAAGGAGTATGACAAGTCGCTGACTTATAAGTAGTATGGTAAACCCAAAGGCTAGAGGGAGTTTATCTACCCATAAGCCTCCTGCCTTTTCCAAACTCGTTTTGATGATAGATTTAATCACTTTGTTTACATCCTTGACTTGCCTATTGGCTTGAGGATAAGCTACTACTGAGAATTTCTTCTCAATGTCTTGTCGTTGGTAGAAGTTCTTAGACTCAGAACTTTCGAATTGGGTCCCGATGTCGGAAACGATAATCTTGGGGACTCCAAAACAACAAATGTTGTTGCGGACGACAAAGTTTATCACTTTCTTAGTAGTAATTGTAGTAAGCGGCTCGGCTTCGAGCCATTTGGTGAAGTAATCAACTACCACGGTAGCGTAGCATGCACTTCCTCTGGCCATTGGAAGAGTTCTGATGATATATATCCCCCACATAACAAATGGCTAAAGGACTGACCATCTATATCAGCTCGGTATGTGGAGCTCATCAAATCTCGGAAAACCTATGGCATTTGTCGCACTTGAGGGCATAGTCAGCTGCATCTTTGTCAAGTGTTGGCCACAAGTAACCATATCTGAGAATCTTCCTTGCTAGAGTTTCCCCCCTAGTGTGGTCACTGCACTCATCTTCGTGCACATCCAGCAGTACACGATCAACGTCGTTATGGGCTACACACTGGAGTAGTGGAGCAGAGAATCCTCTGTGTTAGAGCACTCCATCTTAAGTGATGTACCATGACAATTTGTGAATTAATGCTCGTCTTTCCTTAGAGCGATTAGGGTAGATTCCATGAAGCAGGTAGTTCTTGATCAGTGTCATCCAAGACTCGGGTTTGGAATCGGTTTCTGTCATTGATACTGAATCGGTCTACATCTGATCGATACTCGAAGAATAGAGTACTTCAACAGGGACGAGTCTCAAGAGTTTCTCATCCTCAGAGCTTGCCAGTTTGGCTAATGAATCAACTTTCTTGTTTTGTTCTCGAGGGTTGTGCGTAATTATGCAATGGTCGAAGTGGGTAGGCAGTTCGCGGACCCGATCGAGGTAGGGAGAAAGCCATGCCCCTTGGCTTGATATTCGCCTTGCACCTAGTGTATAATAAGTTGTGAGCCGGAGTAAACCCAGATTGCCTTGATATTGATTTTACTTGCAATTCTAAGTCCGACAATTAAGGCTTCATATTCTGCGCCGTTGTTAATGTCAGAGAAGTCGAGCTTCAAAGCATAACAGATTGAGTGCTCCTCAGGAGCAATGAATACGAGTCTGGCGCCAGAACATTGACTGTTAGATGATCCATCCACGAACTGTTTTTGTTGATTGCCTGGAGGCTCATTGTCTTTTGGAGGGGGCTCTTTGGGAATAGTGAACTCCACTATAAAGTCTGTGAGGGCTTTCTAGAGGATGACTCGATGAGGAATGAAAGTAATCTTGAATTGGATCAGTTCTATATTCGACTTCAAAAGACGCTCACACGCCTCAGGTCGTTGTAGGACCTGTCATAGCGGTTGGTCGGTGTAGACTTTGATTAGATGGGACTGAAAGTACGACCATAGCTTCCGGGAAGAGATCAACAGGAAATAATCAAGCTTTTCAAGTTTCAGATAATTTTTTTGTACTCTTGTCAACTTCTTGCTGATGTAGTAAACATGCCATTATACACAATCTTCTTCACGCACAAGTGCCGAGCTAATTTCCTGCATAGAAACAACCAAATAGATGTATAAGTCTTCATGATCCATGGGTTTTGAAAAGGTAGGTGGTCTCTTTAAGTAATTCAAGAAGTCCTGGAATGCAACAATGCATTCCGGGGTTCTCGTGAAGTTACGCTTCCCTTTTCTAAGCAAGTTGAAAAAAGGAATGCATTTGTGGGTAGCTTTTGAGATGAATTGACTTAGGGCGACCACTTACCTGTTTAAGCTTTGAATAACTTTGATGCTCTGAGGGGATTGAATATCCCGGATAGCTTGAATTTTTTCTAGATTAGCCTCGATGCCCCTTGAATTGGCAACGATATCCAAGAATTTTCTCGATGCAACGCCAAAAGAGAATTTCAAGAGATTGAGTTTCATGTCATATTTATGAAGTACATTGAACAATTCTGTGAGGTCGTGGACATGGTCGTTCAACACCCTCGTTTTCATGAGCATATCGTCCATGTAGACCTCGATGGATCTCTCGATTTGGTCCTTGAACATGCGGTTGATCATTCGTTGATAGGTGGTTCCAACATTTTTGAGACCGAAAGGTGTGACAATATAGCAGCAGAGCCTAAGGTCAGTAATGAATGAAGTGTGCTCCAGATATGGATGGTACATTGGAATCTGATTACAGCCTAAGTACGCATCCATGAAGGAGGGGAGCTAGTATCTGGTAGTTGAATCAAATAGCTGGTCGATCTTCAAAAGTGGGAAGCTAGTATCGAGTAGTCTACACACTTTCATAATTTGACATTTAATTTCTTAACCAAGACCGGGTTGGAGACCCATTCAGGATAGAGGGCATCATGGATAAAGACGTTGTCAAGCAGCTTATTGACCTCCTCTTTGAGTGTCCTCGATCTTTCTATTCCTAAGATTTAATGCTTCTATTTAACTGGAAGACAATTTGGGTTGATACTGAGCATGTGACAAGCGATTCCTAGGTCGATGCCACACATATTTGTGTGAGTCCAAGTAAATACATCGAGGTTGGCCCTTAAGAAGTCCATGAGCTCTTCCTTTATTGTTTGGTGGAATTGTGATCCAATATTCAAGGTGCTTGTTAGATTGGCGGGATTAATTGGAATGTTGATAGTTGGCTTCACCGAGTTGCCTTTCAAAATCAATCTCTTCATCTTCCTCGAGGTCGAGATCGTTGGAAAGAAAGCAATGATATCTGAGTCAAGACCTAGACTCCAATGGTTTCTATGCACTGACGGTTTTGTCACAGAGGGGCGGTTCCACACTCTTTCCTTTCTCCTTAGTGATAACATCCTTCCATTCGATGAGGTAGCAAACTCTCGCTATGGCTTGATATCCCTTGATAGTTCCAATCCCATTATTGGTTGGAAGTTTCATAAGAAGGGACCAAGGTGCCTTCAGGCTTTTACCTCTGCAAGGAAAGGGCACCCGAGAAAGACATTGTAAGAAGAGATGACGTCGACGACTACAAATGTGAGTATCCAGATTTTGCTTCAATCCCCATCTCTGATTTCAACCATCAGGTCTACCATTCCTACTGGCTGGTTGGAGGAGCCGTTGAAGCCAAGAGTAGTGGCGTTGCAAGGCTTCAAGCCTTTGGCCTCAAGTTTCATCTAACCGTAGGCCGTCTTCAAGATTATGTTGACTGAGCTTCCAAAATCGAGGAGGATTATTCGAACATAAGCTTGACCTTTGTATGTCGAAATGATAAGGGGTGTATGGTTGGGATTTCAATTCCCGTAGACTCTCTCTCTCATAGAAAGCAATATTGTCCCGTATCATCTTTTGAAACTTGGCGGGGACATGTTCACCCAAAAAGGAGCATGCTTCATAGATGGCATGCTTAATAGAATTGTCATATTCCTCCATACATCGAAAGCGCTCATTTGTAGGGTGAGGCCCAGCGTAGATGGTGTTGATCACAATACCACGTTTTCTTTGATTGGACGACCCTGGGGTTACATTGGCTGGAGGAAGAGCGGGCGTTGAAGGGCCTGCAACTACTTCGGGAGAAGCATGATTTTGAGCGTACTACTCCAAGAGTTTCTCTTGGGTGAGCTTATCTATAGCGTCCTTGAGGTGGTGGCAGTCGTTCATGTTATGTCCGGATATGTCGTGGAATCTACAATATTTTTCAGAATTTTTCTTGCGGTCGGCAGATTCCCTCGTGTTAGGTTTCTTGTACTGGATGGGGATGGATCAATACGGGTGTCGAGTAAACCAAAGCATAGTCGTGTCTTCTAAGAAATATGGGAAGCACTTGCTTTTGATGGGATCAGTGGCTCGACTAGAGTCCATGTGCCATTCATAACGATTTAAAAAGTTGTAGGGATCAGTCCGTCCGTAAGCTGGGGTATATTGAAATGTTTCAGCCATTCTGCCTCATGGATGGCTCGAGTAAAGGGGTTGCACCTCATATTGGTTTCCCATATGTTGGTGGGATTTCCCTACGTCTCTCTCACGATTCTTCGGATCATGTCAGTGAGGTACACAGGTTGAACCTTCGTCGAAATCCAGCGGTCGTGGTTTAACTCAAGAGTTCGGGCCCGTGGATGTCTTCTAGGATGGACTTTGAGGTCTTTTGCATCCATTTCATTGACCTTGTCTACTTAATTCTAGTGAGGTCAACGATGTTTGGCCTGAGCTTGTTGAACTTGATCAAGTTGAATTTGGTCATGTTGGACGCATAGGCCCCAAGTTCAAAGCGACAACAGTTGGGTTCTACCGTGGTAGGGGTCGGATATTGGAACCTGGTTCATTGGGAATAACCAAACAGGAATGGATGCGTTGACGCGTTCCCTCACCGAAAGTTATGGTATTTCCGTTACTGTTTCCATTACCATTTCCATTGTCGTTATCGTTGCCGTTGACATTGGCATAAGTATTTGTGAGAGCATTGGCTTTAGCAATTGTTCTCCTTCTTTGGCTTTGACCTTCGAGGCGAGTTTTGGAGGAAGAACTTTCCGAGGCATTGAGTAGCGGACGAAAGCTATTCTAGTTAAGTTGAAGACAAGCGATGTGGCATTGACTGTCTTGCAGTCGTTGTATCAACTCAATATTTGACATATCATTGAGCTCTCGAGTTCTGTCTCCTTAATTTTTGCTGAGATTGAAGAGTTGAGCTTGGGTTACTAGAGCATCAGGATCATAAAAAGGAATGATTTCCATGTTGGCCAAATTTTCCGTGGATTAGGGCTGATGAGAAGTAGCAATATCGACTGCAGCGGAAGTTACGGCTATTGGATGCTTTCCTTTTTAAGCCATCGTAAGCAGACTCAAAGGGTAGGTTGAGGAGACCTGAGTAGCACATTGGAGTCGAGACGGATGTCAGAAGGAAAGAAGCGAGTAAAGCTTTCAATGAAAGCATCAAAGTGTTGACAGCTAAAATTGTCATCACACCCAGAGATTCTCGATTACACGAGAATAACGTTTCGCGCATGGAAAATAAAAGTGCAGTAAGCAAAGAACACATAAATTTATAGTGGTTTGGTCTGTAAGGAACCTATGTCCACTTTGAAGTGTTCTCAGATTTTTATTGACTATTGAAGTTTACAAGTAGTAGGCATCATCATACAAATTTTAGCTAAGTTTATGGGAGTCGTATTTTGCATATGTAGAGTCTTGAGAGAAAATATAGGTTCTTCTTCTTTCTCAAGTCTTAGGCAACCATTAATGATGTTACAAGTCCTTGTAGAGCTCTCAAATTGTGCAAATTCCAACACCTTTAAAACATGAGGAGGGGCTACTTAGAGGTAGTGGATTAGGTGGAAGTAGGTGAGATTTGGAGAATAAGTAGCTAATTTCGTATCCCTAGAGACGACTCCTGGAATTCGCATCCCCCTGGAGTATATCTGAAGGTTTCGTATCCATCTTGGAGGATATGAATTTAGCATCACGAGGGATGCGAAATTCGTATCCCTTAGGGATAGGAAATGTCGTAACCCCATAGGGATACAAATCACGTATCCCTAGGATACGAAATTTCATATCCCGAGGGATACAAAATTCATATTCAATGGGATCCGGAAATGAGGCAGAGTGCATGTTTTAGGAGATGCGAATTGCATTGCAATGGGATTCGAAACTAAGGAGTCGAAATCTGGATGAGGCGATGTTTCATTATGTAAAATCACTGGTATGAGGCCTTTTTTGAGAGATACAAAATTATGGAAGTCGAAGTGGAGGGAGTCAAAAACTGGTGATGTGAAGGAATGGGAATCTGAGATTTCAGGATGCGGATTTATGAAGTGGGCTACACTTTGGGGATGCGAAATGTAGATTTTGAGGTGTCATGAGGCCTATGCTCACGCGAATCCTTTTAGTCTTAAATCCTAAGTTCTTTGCGACACTTCAGGCTTTGGTGCCATGTGATGGGCTGAATCGAGTGGGCCTGGTACGATTTTGAGGCCCAGACAAAAAGGCCAGTTAACAAATAATAATATAATTCATACATCAATGCATAAAATATAACTAAATCAGATTCATTCATATATATTAATAATAATGGTATTCGATCAAAATATTATACATACCCAACAAAACAATCTAAAGTTCATTCACATCACCAACTAAACTGTTACATAAAACAACACCATTCCAAAATATATACATTTATACAACACAAAAAGTACATATGAAAGGTAAAAGTTTTGTCCACGAAAGATAGCATACCCTATATGTGAGTACACTAGTCGAAGACAACAAAATCTTTACGCCAAGCCATAATTGATCCAACTGCTTCTCTAACGGTACTCGTTTCAGAATTCGGCTTTCACAAGAAAGCTTCTAGATCCACCGCCACGTCAATCTTAGATTAATATCAAGTATACTAAGTACACTGGTTAGGCTACGTGTTAGATCATCTTTTTATTATCACTGTGCATCAAACATGCTACAATGCAACAATAGGTTTCTAATATAAAGGATCTTTCTATTTTAGATTTAACGTCCACTATGTTTAATATCAAGCAAGATCCAGGCTATTAATTTTTAATCAACACAAGCACTAACTTAATCTTCTCGAACTTGAAAGCCTCATGACCATATTTCACAGTAGAAATATCAGAACAACACTACAACAAAAACATCTTACATTCGTTAAAAAAACAACTAAAATTTACGATTCAAGTTGTACTGATAACCCGATGAGTGCGTTTTGATTCCATTTTGTCTTACCATTTTCTCAAGCCGGCACTTGTCCAAAACCGATAGCAAGGTGAAACCTACAACAAGGCAAAAAAGTTTCAAACCAGATCATGAATCCAAAGATCCATATCACCAAATTAAATGATTCGAAACAACTAGTGCATGTAGCAGAAATAATTATGAAATACACTAGTCTTTTAGACTGATTAAATAGAACTTAAACTATTCAATCGTTGCATGTAAAAATGTTTGTATATGTACTTGTCACACTCTATTACAAAAACATCATTTCACACGTTAATTCGAATTAATAAAGGTAAAGATAGTGAAAAAACCAAAATAATCAAAATAGATTTAGTACATTTTAGTTACAACTAGTCTATAATGAAACTAGAAATTTTAAAGCTAAGCACCAATTTTAAAGCCGAGCACCAGTTTATTTATTTTGCAATATTCAAAGCTTTTTTTCAGCAAAGCCTTTTCTGTGACACCCCACATCTATTAATGTCACCCTTTATTAGAATGCATTAAGTTTTGTGAAGTGTTATAGGTAAATAGAAATAGAAACATCACAAGACATATATAAAATAACAGTGGAATTTATAGCTTTATTAAACATAAATCATCGTGGTCCAAAACCCAATTACATCATAAGTCTAAAATACAGAAAACCCATTAATCAATTTAAAACTTCTGTCTTGTACTAAAATGATCCGAGTACAGTAATATATAAAAAGCATATTCCCCAAAGTATAGTCATATCAAAGAAGACAGGAAATCAAAATAGTACATCTAAGCATCTCCAAGCATAATGAACGAGAGAATCCAAATCAAGCTTGAGTATTCCCACCATTAGAACCTAGGGTGGGGGAACGAAAGAGATAAAAAAGGAAACAAAACGGGTCAAACATAAAGTCTGGCGAGTCTAGTTACTTTTAGCATATAAATAAGTAAAAGCATCATGGTAGGCATATAATCTAGATGAGAGAGATAACAGTATCATAACCTGTATTTATTGCTACAAACAATTTCCCCATGTTAATATTATTTAAATGCCTTTTTGAGCAGATTAGTCCTAGTTGTAAATGAACTTCAATACAACACACATTACAGTTTAACCAAATGTACAGTGACAATCAGATGGTGTGCCAGATAACGTCGTGGTCATGAAGGGGGTTAAAAAGGCACAAGGGTTATTCATTTTTTAGGGTGCACATGGTAAGGATTAGAAGTGTTGCTTTTGAGTTGATTATATGTTTGTTAACATTATATATTCATAGGTTTATGTTAAGTAAGCGTATGTAATATGGTTCATGATACATGTCTATTTTCGAAATGAAATAATAGTAGTAGAAGACTTTGCATATATAAGAAATATTATAACGAATATTTAGTGTGGATTCTCAGTTGAAATTTTTGCCCAACTTTTGCATTACAAACTTTTTTTCTCTGACCAACTGAAACAATATATACGCTGCCGAACAATTTAATAACTCAAATTTTATTGGACTAGTGAAGTAAAGAAGAAATTGGAGCTCATTTAATATAGCAACAAAATCAAAAAGGCATTAAGATCATCATTACGGTTGCAATCTGTCAGCCTCTTTCAACAAGCACAACATACACTACATCACAAGTGTCATTTTCAAAATCAGGCCTTTGCACTAAATCTCTACACTATCATCCGACTGCCTTATCAAACACAAGATAATGAATATGAGCCAATCTCGTATGCAGAACCAGATGAAACGTTAACATAACAATTAGCCTTCAGTATGGCTATTGTAAATTCAACTTTGTGTAAGCATAAAAAGAGTGGGGGGGGGGGGGGGGGGGGGCAATCAAGCTTTACGACAAGTTTTAACGGCTTAACATCCGAGAATTTCCTTGCAGCAACAACAACTTCACATACATGTTAACCTATCGTAACTGCTTAACCTTTGTTAAATTTTGGACCGGATTAGATGCTAGAATTTGTGTTTAGGACCGATGATCAATTTAGGAGTGAATGCTTGAGTCGATGATGTGGCAGACTCTTGTAATTTGAAATGAGAACTGATTTGTGCCTATGCGTACTCATGTCCTTAAAAGTTCCCTATTATGAATGAAGTGGGAAAGGAATAATAAGGAAGGTAAATAGAGTAAGCCTACATTTATACATCCATTATAATTATGTTATCAATCCATAGCACATTATTTTTTGTATTATGCTAAGGTTCCTTTATATGTATCTGTCCTTGAAGCTTGATGTCATCCAGACAACACAACAAGGCCGATAGCAGCAAGCTTGATCAAGTGTGTTATTTTATCTTTTTTGGCTGCACTGCCAATGGTCAAATAACAGGCAGGATGATAATGTCTGTTTTCTTTTGGAACTGATGATTTTATAATTACAAGGAAGTGTAAAGCTAAACCGAAATAACCTACTGTTATAGCATTGAACCTGGTGACTTCCACACTTTGCTGGATTGACATAATCAAGAACTAAAATATCCGTGTCAAAAGTGATGGAATTATTTTATTATTCATGTTGTTGTGCTGGATTCTCCTGATTGGCGTAGATTTATATCGCTAATTACAGGTGTACACATAGAGTGGTTATATATAGTTATTCTGATAATTATCACTTGGATGCAGAGAAAGCTATATTGTGCAAGCTTGGCTTGGAGCTCCGATGGAAGCACTTTATTTGCTGGTTACACTGATGGAGCCATCCGAGTGTGGGAAATCATCCGCCACTAGGTATCAACAATTCTGCTCTCTCTATGCTATTTACTACCATTGGGGATAGGCCTCATTTACTTCCTCATTTTTTTCTTGTGCAGAACTAGCCTTTTATTTTGGTTGATTATTTATCTTTAGCTTTTCAAATCTCATTTGTTCTTGGAATATACCTCATTTGTAGGAGCATTTTCTTCTTGATTTTCCTAGTGTGTATTCTTTCCCTCAGGTGAGCATGATATTTGATTTTAAAAGTAATTATTCTATTTCGTGGTCGCCTTTATTCTGTCTGAATTGCAGTGTTATTAGATCTTAGTACCATAGATTGAGTTAATATACAATATATAATATATATTACATGTAACACCCCACTTCCGTTAAGGTCACTCGCAAAGGGAATGCCTTAACTTCAGTGGAACGTTATAAGTAAACAAAACAGAAATTTACATGACAGATAAAGTAGTACCTGAAAAATTTATAACTTTATTACAGCCGAAACAGAAATAAGTTTGGTTACATCTTTCAAAACCACAATATCGGAATTCAAGTACATTAATTTCAATCTTGTACAAAAACCTTTAGAATGCATAGTTTTTAAAGCCACAATCCCCAACATAAACTGCCATGGAAAGATAGAGTCAAAGCCAAGCAATACTTCAAACACTTCAAGCAGAGAGAGTCTGAATCAAGCTCCTACATTTCCACCCTGAGTACCTGGGGGGAAATGGAAAGAAAAGAGGCGAAACAAACTAGGTCAGACATAAGTTTGGTGGGTCCAGTGACTTCGAGCATATAAAGAGATAATAGTACCGTGACATTAAATAAAACTGGATGAGAGATAACCGTAACAAGAATAGCAGGTTAACAGAAGAAACAAAATGATATAGGCTAAGCTAAGCTTCTTACTTAGTTTTCACTTCTCTGCACTAATACTAGTATAACAGAATTAGGTGTTGTCCTAATATCTAAACAGAAAACAGAACGATCTTTTTAGAAACACGATGTATTAATGGGCCTATACCACCCTAACAGAGACAGATGTACAGAAACTGAATGCTAGTAATGGGCCTTTACCACCCGAATAGAGACAGACGGTATAGAGACAGAAGCGGAAACGAAGTCAGAGACGGAAATGGAATATTCCCCATGGAAACAAAATGTTAGAATTAGGTGTACACTAGTAATGGGCCTTTACCAGCCCAACAGATGGTACCACACAGAAACAGACAGGTGTTACCATCCCAATAGAAAAAGACAGAACTAAGTGTACCCTAAATTCTACCCCAAGCGATCGGCTCCCTAATACATAAATACCCTGTGCCGGCCCCACAGAAGGGTGTATAACTCCCTAAAGTGGCAACCTATAGACACAGACCTATTTACAGATGTCACGGTGTCTTACATCCTCAGAGCAGACCGGATCCATGCACGCACATGACCCGGTTGGAATGCGCCATCAACATCCCTCGCCATTATTAGAATGAACCTCTTACAATTAGTTCAGTAAGCATGCCCGGACCCCTCTTAGTGTTGGGTCATAGTTTTGATACCAGAAAGGGTTACTGACTAATATGGGTCCCAAACAACAGATGACACAAGTAATTACCCCTCCTAACCTTGTGTCCCCAGACTAACAGATTTCAGATTAACTTGCTTACAAATTTCAGATGTACAAAGTTCAGATTAACTAGTTCTTAGATCAGACATACAGGTTAACAAGCTTTCAGAGTAACAGATCAGATATACAGATTAACAAGTTTTCAGACTAATAGATCAGATCTACAGGTTAACAGACTTACAGATTGTTTCACCTAACCTTGTATTGGGCCTATAGATTTACGAAATATGTTTATTATATTCATCGGTCTAGTTGTTTTAACCCTATCCACCCAACACGTTTTAGGTATCATGTTTATCTTAGATTTGCATTAATTAAATATTAATGCACATACCTCTCACATTAGGTCGGTAGCTTGTGGCCGCTAGATGTGCCGGGCGGTTCCGGGCAGACTTCTACCATAAGCCAGACCTAACCTCATGTCTAAGCATCTTTATGCCTACGACCTCTCACATTAGACTGACAGTTTGCGGTTGCTGGTTGGGTCCGGGCAGGCTTCTACCGCAAACAGAGTCTAACCTTGTGTCTCGGCGTTCTTATTTTTTAGCTAAATTATTCATTCATAGATTATGCCAATATCAGACTAATTACGCCAATTCAACAGATTAACTTCTTTACAAGTTACAATAGATTATCCACAGTTCTATTAACATGTTTTGCTCAATTTTAGATCGTGCTTACAGATTTTCATGCCCCAGATTACCGCATTTAGTTTCAACAGATTTAGCAGATTAGTTTAACAGATTTAATCTTCCCTTAAAATTCCATTGACATTCCTCGCTTAATCATAAAATTAAGCCTAATTTTACATGCTCAAATCATGGTCATAATTCACAATATAACATATACCCAAAATTTCTAGTTAAATTTACATAGTACAGAATATTCTCCAAAAACCCCAAATCATGATATACAATATGAATTATGCCAAATTATAGCCTTTGATTTCAGCGTATGTAAATATCCAAAATTCCCATTTTGGCGTATTCACAATTAACAGTTATCCTATTTTTAATATAGACCTTTTACGCCTAAATCATATATCCTTTTTCTTTCAAGTCATAGATTATCATATAAAATATGTCCCCAAATGTAGATCTTAAATTTACAACATATATTATGTCCCCAAAATCAGATCATGCATTATGTTCCCAAATTACAAGTCATATGTTGTCATACAATAATTCTCCTTCTTCCAAATCGTAAACTGTCATATATAGTATGCCTAAATCTAGATCTTAAATTACAACTTATGTTGTGTTCTCAGTTTAGTCACAAATCAGTTATGTTCGATTATGCATCATTCAATATTTCCCCAGATTTAGCGTTCACTTGTCAATCTCTCATGAGATTTGGCTCAGGCTCGTGGTAGCCTGGCTATAGAACAGAAAGAAGGAAGAGATACATAATATTTACAACAAGATAGATCTACACAAAATACAATAGATTTGATAAACAAGAATAGGATAGATCTACACAGAATAAAACAAATATGATAAACAAGAATATGCATAATCTCCAATTCATATTTATAACCATGTCAAGATCATAATTAAATTTCATATCTGAAAATAACTGTACTCACAATAAGAGAAGAACGATTCTGGGATCCGATTTTCTGGAGTTGATTTAGCTTTCCATTGATGTAGGCGTTGATTTGTTATCTTTTAATCCTATTCATATTGGAAGAAGAAGCACTAGTTCTAGCTTAGGTTTCAGTAGAATTACGATGCCATTGATTTATTTTAATATTAATTAGAGCAGAGTATAGGCATAATGAAATTGCGTGGAGAGAAAGTGAGGTTTGGGGGTGTTTAAATAGCTTAGGAGCAACGAATCTGGTCAGAACGGGCATCTAAATGCAGAAAAATGGATCTGTCCTCGGATCTGGAAAAAGGGGGGAGGTCGACCCCTAGGTCGACCTGCCTACCCAGGTCGACCCCCAGGTCGACCTGGGTCCTGGGCGGGAAATTTCCCGCCCATCTCTGGTATGTGTTTTGAATTCAAATTTGAAGTTCGAGCTGAGCAATTTAAATTTTCTAAAACTACTGAAGGTCATAACTTCTTCACAGGGAGTCCGATTTACGCAAACTCGGACTCTATCTCAAGCAGAATTCTGAGAGGAACGCAATAGCATAACCTGTTTCCCTTAATTCTTATTTTAAAAATTAATTATACTTTTTTTTGTAACTTTATGTTCACAGAAAATATGGGGTGTTACATTCTCCCCTCCTTAAAGGATTTCGTCCCCGAAATCTTCAAGTTAAGAAGAATGTTTCCTACCATCCAATCATTCATCTACTCAACCCTCATCCACAAGCATCCATTGTCCTTTGAAAACTTCTAATGTTGTATGTACATATGCAAAAATGTGTGTATATGTCTCTTATCTAGTGCAAAGATCAGGCGGTCTACTGATTCAGTTGACCTCCTTAATGCGAATTATGTTAGTGCCATGAGTCCAATTATGTATGCAAGAAATCCTATTTGATACACATCATTTCTATATGAGTGCATAACCATTCATCCAAATGCAATATCCATGTGATGAGTCAATCATTTTGCATTCACAAAAATTGAAAAATGCACACACATCCATATGCAGTATGAGAGTGTTTTTGAGCCAATCTAGTGCCTAGTGTGTGTATATGCATCCACGAGCAACCACTAGCAACCACTTGCATACACTTGCTACCATCAAACATAACATGTCTCAAACACATGTTTACACTCATTAGTTTCTACCTAAGGGTCGAAGAATCAATCGATATGATACAGCTGAGTGATCGAAGCAAGTACAAAAGTTCTGCTCCCATTAGACATCGGTTAAGAGAACAAATCCCTAAGTATCAACCCCGAAGACTGAAATCAACATCAGATTGACACTCAGAGAATTACTCCTATTAAACAATGTCAAAACTGGAAATCTATTTCACGCTTTGAGTTAAAACCCCTATCCATTTCAGAAATATTCAGATACTTACAGACAACTGGTATAGATCAGATTATCAAATGATTCTTAGGAAAATAAGCATGATAAAACCCCATTATATCCCACAAAAACCAGAATGTATGCGTCATAGTCAGCTTAATGCTTAACACACATACCTTCAAACACCAAATTATCACAAACAGATGAGTCGTAACCCTCCTGGGTTTTGAGACTACAGCGGGATCAGAAACAAGACTAGTATTGAAGTGCAGAGTCTCAATTACAGAATCAAAATGTCAGAATCAAAAAGAGTTTTATCTCAATAATCGGATAAGGAAATTAATCCTTTTACAGAAATTTTCCTATCTCTACCCTATCTACCAGTTACGTGAGCATTCGCCTGCCCTTTAGAAGTAGGTTCGGCCCTCTGCCCTTGCCCACGTTTCTTTGGGCAGTCCCTAGTGAAGTGTCCCATTTCTCCACAGTTGAAGAAACTACCCATCCTCTTTATGCAATCCTTGTTCAGATGAGTCAAGCTTCCACAAGTAAAGCACTTTTTCTCCTTCTTATCTTCAGACTTTTCATCCTTCTTTTGTGTTTCCTTTTTGGGCCATGCTTTCTTGTACTGTAGTCCTTCGAGCTTTTCCTCTTTCTTCACACTTTTGGCTTCCTCTTCATGCATTAACGCCACGTCAACCAATTTCTCAAAAGTAGCCCCCATAGGAATGTGGGTCATAGGAAACCCATGTAGCGGCTCATTTAAACCTTTAACGAATATCAGGGCCTTCTTCTCAGGTGTGTTCACCAAGTCTAAGCCGAATCTCGCCAAATGATTGAACTTGTTGATGTACTCCTTTACTGATAAATTCCCTTGCTTCAATGCTAAGAACCTCTCCATGTATAAATTCTCTTCCGCTCGCAAGAGGAATTTCATCTCGAACCTATGCCTAAAATCCCTCCATGTCTCCACCAGACGCTCTCCATTCATAACCTCCCACTAAAACGAGGCTTCGTCCTTCATTAACCAAGCAGCCAATTGGACCTTCCTTCCGTCTTCTATATCGAAGATACCAAACAAATCTTCCCTCTCCTTAAGCCAATTTCGAGCTTCAACAAGCGTCTCTGATCCGTGAAAAGGTTTCCCGCCCACTGCCCGAAAGTCTTTGCATATCTTCGAAAAAGTATCAACGCGGGGAGGGGGAGGAGGAGGAACATCTTCTGGGCCTACGGCTGTGGCCCTAGCCTCCAGATACCTTCTGAATCAAGTTAGTATCGGTATGCCCTCGGGTAACCTAGACATGCTGAAAAGTAAATGAAGAGATTCAAAACGGAGAATTCGAAAGACATATATATGGCTTTTGGGGATTATGTTTTTCAAAATAAACTCTACTTTTTGAAAATACTTCCTTTTCAAAACCTTTTTTTGAAAATAGTTTTCAAAAACTTTTTATCAAATCTGGTAACCTTCAGCTCTGATACCAAGTGTAACACCACACTTCCGTTATGGTCACTCGCAAAGGGAATGCCTTAACTTCGGTGGAATGTCATAAGTAAACAGAACAGAAATTTACAAGACAGATAAAGTAGTACTTGAAAAAATTATAACTTTATTACAACAGAAACATAAATAAGTTTGGTTACTTCATTCAAAACCACAATATCGAAATTCAAGTACATAAATTTCGGTCTTGTACAAAAACATTTAGAATGCACAGTTTTCAAAACCATAATCCCCAACATAAATTGCCATGGAAAGATAGGGTCAAAGCCAAGAAATACTTCAAACACTTCAAGCAGAGATAGTCTGAATCAAGCTCATACGTTTCCACTCTGAGCACCTGGGGGGGGGGGGGGAACTGAAAGAAAAGAGGCAAAACAAACTAGGTCAGACATAAGTCTGGTGAGTCCAGTGGCTTCCAGCATATAAACATATAATAGTACCATGAAATGTAAATAAAACTGGATGAGAGATAACCGTAACAGGAATAGCTGATTAACAGAACAAACAAAATGATATTGGCTAAGCTAAGTTTCTTACTTAGTTTTCACTTCTTTGCACTAATACTAATAAAACGGAATTAGGTGTTGTCCTAATATCTAAACAGAAAACAGAACGATCATTTCAGAAACACGATGTATTAATGGGCCTTTACCACCCTAACAGAGACAGATGTACAGAAATAGAATGCTAGTAATGGGCCTTTACCACCCGAACAGAGACAGACGGTATAGAGACAGAAGCAAAAACGGAGTCAGAGACAGAAACAGAATATTCCCCATGGAAACAGAATGTTAGAATTAGGTGTACACTAGTAATGGGCCTTTACTACCCCAACAGACGGTACCACACAGAAACAGACAGGTGTTACTACCCCCAACAAAAATAGACGGTACCCCAACAGAAACAAACAGAACTAAGTGTACCCTAAATTTTACCCAAAGCGATCGGCTCCCTAATACATAAATACCTTGTGCCGGCCCCACAGAAGGGTGTATCACTCCCTAAAGTGGCAACCTATAGACACATACCTATTTACAGATGTCACAGTGTCTTACATCCTCAGAGCATACCAGATCCATGCACACACATGACCCGGTTGGAATGCGCCATCAACACCCTTCGCCATTATCAAAGTGAACCTCTTACAATTAGTTCAGTAAGCGTGCCTGGACCCCTCTTAGTGTTGGGTCATAGTTTTGATACTAGAAAGGGTTACTAACTAATATGGGTCCCAAACAAAAGATGACACAAGTAATTAACCCTCCGAACCTCGTGTCCCCAAACTAACAGATTTCAGATTAACTTGCTTACAGATTTCAGATGTACAAAGTTCAGATTAACTAGTTCTTAGATCAAACATGCAGGTTAACAAGCTTTCAGACTAACGGATCAGATATACACATTAACAAGTTTTCAGACTAACATATCAGATATACAGATTAACAGACTTACAGATTGTTTCACCTAACCTTGTATTGGGCCTACAGATTTACGAAACGGGATTATTAGATTCATCAGTACAGTTGTTTTAACCCTATCCACCCAACACGTTTTAGGTATCACATTTATCTTAGATTTGCATTAATTAAATATTAATGCACAGACCTCTCACATTAGGTCGGTAGCTTGTGGCCGCTGGATGTGCCGGTGGTTCCGAGCAGACTTCTGCCATAAGCCAGACCTAACCTCATGTCTAAGCATCTTTATGCATACGCCCTCTCACATTAGACTGAAAGTTTGCGGTTGCTGGTTAAGCCGGTTGGGTCCGGGTAGGCTTCTACCGCAAACAGAGTCTAACCCATGTATCGGCATTCTTAATTTTTAGCTAAAGTATTCATTCACAGATTATGCCAATATCAGACTAATTACGCCAATTCAACAGATTAACTTCTTTACAAGTTACAATAGATTATCCACAGTTCTATTAACATGTTTTGCTCAATTTTAGATTGAGCTTACATATTTTCATACCCCAAATTACCACATTTAGTTTCAATAGATTTAGCAGATTAGGCAATTTAACAGATTTAATCTTCCCTTAAAATTCCATTGACATTCCTCGCTTAATCATAAAATTAAGCCTAATTTTACATGCTCAAATCATGGTCATAATTCACAATATAACATATGCCCCAAATTTCTAGTTAAATTTACATAGTACAGAATATTCTCCAAAAACCCAAATCATGATATACAATATGAATTATGCCAAATTATATCCTAGATTTCAGCGTATGTAAATATCCAAAATCCCCATTTAGGCGTATTCACAATTAATAGTTATCCTATTTTTAATATAGACCTTTTATGCCTAAATCATATTCAAGTCATAGATCGTCATATAAAATATGTCCCCAAATCTAGATCTTAAATTTAAAACATATATTATGTCCTCAAAATCAGATCATGCATTCCCAAATTACAAGTCATATGTTGTCATACAATAATTTTCCTTCTTCCAAATCATAAACCGTCAGATATAGTATGCCTAGATCTAGATCTTAAATTACAACTTATGTTGTGTTCTCAATTTAGTCACAAATCATTTATGTCCAATTATGCATCATTCAATATATGCCCCAAATTTAGCATTCGCGTGTCAATCTCTTATGAGATTTGGCTCAGGCTCGTGGTAGCCTGGTTATAGAACAGAAAGAAGGAAGAGATACAGAATATTTACAATAAGATAGATCTACACAAAATAAAACAGATCTGGTAAACAAGAATAAGATAGATCTGCACAGAATAAAACAGATCTGATAAACATGAATATGCATAATCTCCAATTTAGATTTATAACCATGTCAAGATCATAATTAAATTTCATATCTGAAAATAACTGTACTCACAATAAGAGAAGAATGATTTTGGGATCCGATTTTCTGGAGTTGATTTCGCTTTCCGTTGATGTAGTCGTTGATTTGTTACTTTTAATCCTATTTAGATTGGAAAAAGAAGAAGCACTAGTTCTAGCTTAGGTTTCAGCAGAGTAGTGACGCCATTGATTTATTTTAATATGAATTAGAGAAAAGTATAGGCTTAATGAAATTGCATGGAGAGAAAGTGAGGTTTGGGGGTGTTTAAATAGCTTAGGAGCAACAAATCTGGTCAGAACGGGCGTCTAAATGCAGAAAAATGGATCTGTCCTCGGATCTGGAAAAAGGGGGGAGGTCGACCCCCAGGTCGACCCCATGGTCGACCTGCCTACCCAGGTCGACCCCATGGTCAACCTGGGTCCTGGGCGGGAAATTTCCCTCCTAGCCCGGGTGTGTGTTTTGAATTCGAATTTGAATTTCAAGCTGAGCTGTTTAAATTTTCTGAAAACTTCTGAAGGTCGTAACTTCTTCATACGCAGTCCGATTTACGCAAACTCGGACTCTATCTCCAGCAGAGTTCCGAGATGAACGCAACAGCTTAACCCGTTTACCTTAATTCTTCTTTTAAAAATTAATTATACTTTTTTTTGTAACTTTATGTTCATAGAAAATACGGGGTGTTACATTACATGTCAGTAGAATATCGAAGCTGGGAATTGCATATCAATAGAATCTGGGATATTTGCATCAAAATTGAAGCATTTAGCCATTGGTACACTGTTGTTGGTTTTCAGATATTTATTTGGAGCATAATAGCCTGTCTATTCTCCATTAGGTTTAGTACATTATGGAGCCATGTAGTATTTAGTACCAGTCATACTAAAAGGTGATGAATTAACATAGTTAATTGCCTCACTTACATTTCTATGCAGTGGCCATGGAGCCATAACCAATTGTGCACATGGCTATTAGACCCACTTTGTTGAATAGGTGAAGCATATGGTTATTGAGACCCACTTTGTTATTTAGATGACAAAGAATACGGTCAGCAGTGCCTGCATTTCAATTAAATGGATAAAACATGGTTGGATATTGCAATTATTTTGAATCTTCATCGCATTCTTAATTTACAATCATTGAATCAAGTTGAAAAAACCATCATTTATTCAGAATTTATAACTTCCAACGGTCATGCGATATGCCCACTCTTTTTCTTGAGATGGCAATGAAAGCCTAAGAAAGTTGAGCACAGTCACTAACATAACGGCTTATATTGACAATTTGATTTGTAACAATTGCAGCTAAGAAGTTGGAATAACTGGAATTCAAAAGAACACAATAAACCACTTTAAGAGGTTAGTTCTTTAATTCAGGAAAAACCAAAGATAAATATGTCGTCATAGTAAAAATTAACAATGTTTGGTTTTTTGGATACGTATTCAAGTTTAATACATGTGATAAAATCCAAATTTATTAAATTTCTTTCATGTAATTGAGATAACTGATGCAGGAGTTGATAAAAGTATGGAATGCTCTTGAGTATCTTAGGTTGATGTTTCATTTTTAAATATATCATAATCACGTTTGGGATTTCTCATAGGAATAAGTGAGAAACTCGTTTATGGTCACTTTAAAACAAAATTATAGTCCTGTTTTTTTTTTATCATAATTCATTACAGTTTGATGTCGTGAGTGTATGTATGTATACAGTACTGTTAATATATTATTGATTTTTTTAATGTGCAACTCTTGTATTTATCATATGCTGCACACACACACATATCGTAATTTGAGGTAAACAATCTATTTTTATTTTGAATTGTAATTGTAGGACTCCCAATTAGTGTTATATATTGCCAATTTGAAACTACCACTAGCTGTTACGGATTATAAGTTTGGAATAGTCCCAAGTAGACTTGAAACATCTAATAAGTGTTGCTAATTACCAACTTGAAACACTTATTGGATGTTGCAGTTTGTCAATTTGGAACACCCAGTAAGTGTTTCTAAATTTCAACTTGAAACACTTATTGAGTGTTGCAGTTTATCAATTTGAAACACCATTCAAGTGTTGCAGATTTTCAACTTGAAACACCATTTAAGTGTTGTGGTTTCTCAATTTGAAACACTTAACAAGTGTTCCAAAATCTGCAACATACAAATCTGCAACACTTGAAAAGTGTTTCTAAAATTTTTAGTAACGGTTTATTAGCATTCCTAATTGGTCATTTTGGTGTAGTGCCTCAAAGGGTGTCATGCCAATACTAGCCTGATAATTGTTGTTGTAGGCGAACTCTAACAAAGGAAGATGCTCTTCCCATGTCCCTCCGAAGTATAGGATATACAGTCTTAACAGATCCTCAAGAACCCTATTCACCCTTTTCGTCTGTCCATTGGTCTGAGAGTGATAGGCGGTGTTCAAAAATAACTGTGTACCTACTGCCTCTTGCATGCTCCTCCAAAACTCATTGGTGAATATGGGGTCACGATCACTCACAATACTGGAAGGTACTCCATGTAGATGGACTATCTCATGAAGATAAACTTTTACCAACCATGCTATCATCTTCTTACTCTTAATAGGAATGAAATGAGCGCTCTTAGTAAGCCTGTCAACTATAACCCAAATATTGGTGTTGTCTTTCCTCGATCTAGGAAAACCATTAATGAAATCCATAGAGACGCTCTCCCACTTCCAGTGTAGGACCTCCAAAGGATGAAGTAAACCATCGAGCTTCCTTTGCTCAGCTTTGAATTTTTGACAAATCAAACATCGAAAAAAACTCCGCTACATCTTTCTTTCTTCATCCCAGCCCAAAAAAAATCTTCTTCATATTTCTATACATCTTATCACCGTCGGGATGAATAGTCATCCTATAATGATGGACTTCCTCAAGGACTATCTTCAACAAACTCCCAACTCGGAGAACACAAAGCCTTCCATCACGTCATAACCACCCTATCATCCGTAGAATATCTACTGAGGTGACTGGAAGTCTCCGCTCTACTGAACCTATCCAAGATGTCTGCTATTTGTGGGTCCTCTCGCTGCGAAGTTCCTATGTGATCCAAAAGAGTAGGTCGCACCTCTAACGATGCCAATAAACCAGGTCTGAACTTGGTAGAGGGTTGAAATCAAAAGTCAATATGTACTCCAAGCTCTGCCTCTCTACAAATAGAGGACTCAAAGTCATCCTCTGCCTTCTCGGCGCGTCCACCACCACATTACCCTTGCCAGGGGTATAATCAATCTCGAAGTCATAGGACGCTAGGAACTCCATCCATCTATGTTGCCTCAAATTGAGATCCTTATGCGAGAACAGGTACTTGAGAGATTTATGATCGGTGTACAACTCGAACTTCTCTCCAAGTAGATAATGGAGCCAAGTCTTAAGTGTGAATACTATGGCAGCTGACTCTAAGTCATGGGTAAGGTAGTTCTTCTCATGTACTCTTAACTTCCTACCTCCATAACATACTACCCTTCCCTCTTACATCAGAACTGCACCAAGCCCAGTACCACATGCATTAGTGTACACTGTGAACAATATGTTTCCATCAGGCAAAGTCAAGACTAGGGCTTTTGTTAGAGCCCTCTTCAATCACTGAAAAGCATCCTCACAGTCTATACCCCAAGAAAGTGTCAGATCCTTTTTCACTGGTCTGGTGAGTGAGGCTGAAATCTTTGCGAAGTCCTTAATGAACTTCCTATAATAGCCTGCGAAACTAAGAAAACTCCTCACCTATGTTCCATTCTTTGGAATCTACCAATCTTGAACTGCAACTACTTTCGCAGGATCTACTGCTATCCCATCCTTGGAGTCCACATGCCCTAGAAATCTCACTTCCTTTCTCCAACAATGACATTTGGAGAATTTGCCTTAAGCTAATGCGCTCGGAGAGTCTTCAAAACCTCCTTTAAATGTAGGGCATGCTGTTCCCCGCTCTTCGAGAAAATCAAGATGTCACCGACAAAGACTACAAAAAACTTACTTAGAAACTCCTGAAGCATCCTACTCATCAGATCCACAAAATAGGCGGGTGCATTCGTCAACCCAAAAGGTATGATGAGCCACTCGAAGAAACATCTGGAGTTCTAAAGGCAGTCTTGTCTATACTGTCCTCGGCCACCCTTAACAAATGAAACCCCATGGCCAAGTATAATTGGGAGAAAACAGATGCACTAACAAGCTGATCAAACAGATCATCTATCCTCGAAAGTGGGTGCCTATTTTTCTTAGTAAGTTTATTCAATTTCCTGTAATCTACACAAAAGCGAATCATCCTCCTTAGTTGCGAATACCACCGGAGTGCCCCATTCAGATATGCTTCGCATAATAAACCCTTTCTCAAGTAGCTCCTCTACATGATGATCTCCTTCCTTTCTCTTGGAGCCACGTGGTGAACATGCAATGCAAATGGGTTTGTATTGTCCACCAAATATATGCGAAAATCAATCTCATGCCTTGGAGGTAAGCCCCGAACCTCCTCAAAAACATCAGGATACTCACAGACTACTAGTACAGATCGTAGATCATTGATAGATGCATCAAGTGATGCTAGAAAACTAAGCATGATAGACCCCTTAGGGTCACAAGAAATCTCAAGGGTCCTCCCATGGCAAGTCTAAAGTCCAACGACCCTCCTCTCACAGTCTAGAATGACACCATACATGGCTAGCCAATCCATCCCTAGAATCAAAGCATAGTCCATGGAACCAAGCACGTATGCATCACACTCAAACTCCACGCCCAACACAGATATTCTCAAACCCTGACAAATCATAGACAAATGAGCCATACCTCCAATGGGGTTTGAGACAACAACAGGATCCAAAACCAAACTAGTACTAAGGTGCAAAGACTCAACCATAGAATAAGATATAGAAGAATGTGAAGCGCCAGAATCAAAAGAGTTCTAACAGGATGAATGGAAAGAGAAATCAAACCTTCAACAGAAACTTTCCTACCTCTATCCAGTACACTAACCACGAGAGCATGCACCTACCCTCCAGAAGATCTTGCCCTTTGTCCCTATCCTTGCTTCTTTGGGAAATCCTTAATGAGATGTCTGACCTCTCCACATTGGAAGCAAGCATTCTTCCTTTTTCTACAATCTTTGCTCAAATGACCCACGCGTCCACAATTAAAACATTTCCTCTTTTCACTGGCTTTGTCGTTCTTTCCACCCTTCTTCTGCTACTGTTGTTGTTCTTTCTTGGGCCACACTTTCTTATTTTGTGATTCATCAACCTTAGCCTCTTTCCTTTCACCGTGATCTTCTTCGTGCATCAATGCCATATCAACGAGCTTCTCAAAAGTTGCTCCCATCGAAATATGAGACCTAGTCAATCCATGGAGGAGTTCATTCAATCCTTTAGCAAATCTCAAAGATTTCTTGCGCGGGGTTTCACTAGCTCAAAACTAAACCTCGCCAATTGATTAAACTTATTAACATACTCTTTAACAAACATGCCTCCATGCTTAAGTGCCAAAAATCTTTCCATTTGCATACTTTGCTCAGATTGAGAGAGAAACTTCATCTCGAATCTCTGTCGGAAATCATTCGAAGTCTCAACTGGACATCCTGCATGTTAGGGACTACGGATAGGTTCGTTCAGGCAAAGTAAACACTAGAGGGAAGGGGGAGGTGAATAGTGTTTGTAAGAATTTAAATAAAACTAAAAACTAGAGAGAACTATGGGATGAATCAAACACCACAAACACAATCACAGACACAAATTCTAACACAGATGTAAAATAAACAAAGATAAGTGCAGAAAAGGAAAGAATACACTGAATTTCATACTGCTTCGGATCACTCCTACGTCCAGTTCTGCACAATGCTGGATTGTGCAGAGTTTTATTACTCTTTCAATAGTCAATTACACCCTCCCTGATTTCACGGCTCACAAGGAGACATCAATTCCTACTTTCTTGATTTCACAGCTCACAAGAACAAGCCGATTCCTACTTTCTTAATTTCACGGCTCACAAGAACACACCGACTCTTATTTCCTTGATTTCACGGCCCACAAGGACACACTGACTCCTCTTGGGCTCACAACAAGGTTTATTTAACCCAACCAATTACAAAAATAGCCCTATAACTCTTCAATAGCACTTGATTCAGAGAGTAGAGAGTGTAGAGAGAAGAAATTTTATCAAAACAGAATTGAATTCGGTAGAGTATAAGTGTAAAAACCATAAAAGTGATTAAGAATAATGGTGGGATGAAAGAGTATGAAGATAGAGAAGAAGATATGTTAAAAAATTCGATTTTAATCTCTTTTACAGAGTATGAAGGGTTGCAACGGTTCTGAAGCGTTTCTAATTGTGAAAAGACACTTCCCTTCAAAATTAGAAAAATAGTAGTTATATGTCAACATACACTTTTTGCTATGTCGACATAGTCATGTGTATTTTTCATTTTCAAAATATTTTTCAAGTATTTTGACATAAAACTAATTTTGGAAATTCTTGAGTAAAATTCTAGTGTTGTAAATTAATATTATATGATAGAAAATCATATGAAAACATACATTTAAACTAAATAAATATATTTATAAAATTATAAGGTTTTAAACTATATAAAGTATAAATATAAAGTATATAAAAAATTTAAGTTTGAAAAACCAAGAAGATTAAAAATAGAAACAAATAGAAAAACAAAATAGAGAGGATTGAGAATAAAATAGAAAATTAAAATAGAGATGATTGAGAATAAAATAGAAAAATAAAATTGAGAGGATTGAGGATTGAAAATAAGAATTTGAAAATTACAATTTGAATTTGATCCTGGAGTGCTATTTAGAGTCTTACAAAATCTAGACTCTATAATCATATTAATCTTGAACTCTTGAAATCTTGATTATTCATGAGTCTTGAACCTATTTTGAATTCTGAATCTCTAAAAGATCTTAAGCTGTACAGTCTTTAGTATTAATTCCTGTATACAAATCCTGCATATGTATATATACATATTCTATACAAAAAATGTTAGCATATATTTTATAATCAATGATAATTGAAATAAGGTTGTTGTCATCAAAACTCCATTCTCCAACAAGCTCCCCTTTTTTGATGATGACAACCTTAGTTTATAAAATATCGTGCCTGTATATACCTGTTTGATGATGTTCCTTCTAATACTCTCCCTGTCTGTAAGAATCCTATAAACTATGCCTATATTTTATAATTTCTCCCCCTTTGGCATTATCAAAAAGAAATTCTAAAAGTACTCCTCCTAAATCCTAGAACTATCTAAATAATTCCTATACTAAAGTAAAGTACTCCCCCTGAGTCATAAATCTATAAAATACTCCCCCTAAATCCTATATCTACCTATGCATATATATTATAATATTCTATATAACTATCCCTGATTCTATGATACCCTTATATCTCCCTCTAATTATATGATTCTAAGCCTAAAAGATTATAAATCCCCCTAAAATTATGACTATACTAGTCGAATAGAAGAATAATAAACAAGGCAATCTAATCAATGTTTATAATCAATTCTAACAAGTAATCCAAACAAGCAATTCAAGCAAGCAATTAAAGCTATTTATTTAAGCAATTAATTCAAGCAATCAAATTAAATAATATGGGTTAATATACACTTTAATTAAACCTAGAAACTATAACCCCCTCCCCCTCAATCTAATACAAGACTAAACCTCCAATTGTTAGGGGTCATCACCAACCAGTGGCCTAGCCTATACTCTAGTTCCCTTAAAACTATGTGAAGACCTTAATCTAGACTTAGAAATAACTCTGATAAGATATCCTTAAAATTATGATATAAGTAAAGTAATTTAATCCAAACAATCAATCAATTCTAACATAAAACCAAACATTTCTTGTACTTCTATTTATACTAAAACTTATAAAGCTCCTATCAACCACTAACAAAATTTAACCATGTCAAGTATGTCAATCAAGTTATTCAAGTCAAACAAATTAGACGAACCAAATAAGTCAATCAAATCAACCAAATTAATCAAGGGAAAGTAAATATTTTATGTATTTAATTAACAATCCTATATTTCTAATAAAATGTGATAACCCTAAACTCCCGTAGTATGAAAGCAAGGATAATCATTGGAATATAACACATAAGCAATAACAGCAGAACAGAAATATAGAATTACACAGAAAATGTACATCAAATTACACTGGAAATAATATATCAATCAGAGCTACACAGCATAATAGGATCATACTTAGAAAAAAATACAGTCTTCAGCTTAATATAAAATGTCTACAGTGGAATCAAACATAATATACTAAATGAAGTATGAACAGCATAATAGAAATGATAAGACCTATCTTCAGCTCCGTAGCTATCCAGGATGAGTCTGCTAAAACCTGAATACAAGGCTGCCCGTGTGGAAAAGAGGGCACCTGAGTTTGCAAAGTGAAACAAACTACGAGTTAGTCATGGGACTGGTATGAAAAATCTACTTAACCTATTTAAAAATAAGGGTAATCAAAGGACCACGCCGTTAACGCATAACAAGTTTACTCCATTGGATTGCAAGTGCATAAATAAAGTAAATTGTCAAACAACGCAATGCTTTTTTAGTAAAACGAAACCATTATAAGACTCAAGTCCCATCACACAATGCAACGCAAACCGGAGGATAGAGTTTTACCTTATAATGGTCAAAAATGCTTGATACGATAAAACAGATTGATATTATTATTAGTGTACATATGTTTTCAAAAACACTTCAATCATAATGTATCAATCATAGACGACATAACTATCATATACTATGTCGCCATACTAGTTTTACAATCAAAACCACATGATGTCATATTGGAAGTTGGATTTCCATCATGAACCAAGGCAAGGGATCGTCCTTACCGAATTCGAGACTGTCTAGCCCGAGCCTCAGGACAAGTACTCAGTTAAGCCCTTAGGAGCCACAAGGCCGGTCCACACATATGTTAGTGGATTATATAAAATTCCTAAACAATACGTCTCCCCGCCCTATGAGGCGTAAATAAAGAGCCACTAGGGACTCCAATCCGAGGTACCTCGCTTTCCATCATCCACATAAGTAAAAATGTCTAGGCTCCATGCCATGACACTGCTTCTAGCTAGAAAGAAACATATGTTCTCCCTGGATCCTTCTCCCGTTTTTGGTTTATACTGGGGTGTGAGACTCGCGAAGTAACGCTATACACAAAGTTATGCTAAATAAAGTTGTTCTTTGATTATCAACCATAAGGCTCTGCTTTTCAACAATAAACCTTGATCATTTGCATCTTGGCATGCCACACTGACAATTCACGCCATGCAACTGATGTCTATAAATATATAACCTCTGAGATCATACGTCTCAAAGAAGGGTGTTAGGCAAGAGAATGAATTCTCCGCCACCAAACATATATATATTAAATAGAAATCAATCAGCACAGAATAAAATCCAATATCAGACATACATCCATTTACAAGTCCGTTCTGGGTCTGAACGAAATCAGAGACACCTTATTCCTCGTTCCATATGTCCAATACGGAAGAGATGCTCTCGCATATCCGGACAATCAATAAATACGTCCAGACAACTACCACTGTAACCCTTTCAAGGCAGCAAATCCAATCGAAGGCATCAGTAGTCATCCATTCAATGTGAAGATTGCCGGTCTCCAATCACCATCTTCAAATCTTTGACTTCCAATCGTCGTATAATTATTTGAAATGAGATTTAACTCGGCCTTTTCAAATAATTCACGAATATATATAATTTAAATCATTTCCTTTCATTCCATATTGTTAATAATATTTTATAACGATTTATCGCTATTTTTATTTATATAAAAATAGTCATTTTTAATTAAACGACGCTTTAGGTCATTACATGGCCCTGGCGCTGTTTTCATCAAAATTTGATTTACGCATTTTTCAAAATCTAACCATTGGATCTTAGCAAATTTTATATCGTTGGAAAGATTTTTCCAAAACAAACCCAATGGTTCCAATTTGGGAAAATCCAACCGTCGGACTTCTCATTATAATCATTTGAACTGTAGCAGTGCGATTCGTTTTATTTTTATTTTAATATATATATATATATAAATTAATTCGTTCGACGATTTCAAATTATTTTCTCTCTAACATATAATTAACATCATTTTAATCATAACAACGAATGTTTGAATGAATCATACTTACATTTTAAAATGTGTTTTTCTATGTTAATCATTTTTATCAAACAATGATTTATTTTAAATGAATTATATTTCCATTAAAAATGAAAATTTTAATGTTTAACCACATTTCCATTTCAACATTGATTCTTTTATATGAAATCAAATATTACATTAAAAATGAATTTTTTAATGTCATAAACATTTTCATTTCAACATCGATTTCTTTTATATGAAATCATATATTACATTAAAGATGAAAATTTTAATGTTATTACATTTTTTTTTTTCAATATTGAATCCTTTATATGAAATCATATATTACATTAAAAATGAAATTTTTAATATTAATACATTTTTTTCAACATTGAATCTTTTATATTTTACATTAAAGAAAATGTAAACTTTTAACTTCTCTTTCAGTACATTAAAAATGTAATCTTTAATGTTAACACATCTATTAAACAATGCATCTTTTCCTAATGATTCATTTACATTAGAAATGTAAATTTCAATGTAACAACATAATTCATTTCAACTAATGATCATTTTAAACTACAATGAAAATGTAAATTTTTATGTTAACATATAATGATCATATTATATATATATATATATAAAATAAAAATGTACTTTTATTGTTAAACCATTTTTCTGTTCCATATAATGATCATTTTTCTATATTCCCAACTTGCAATAAAAATGTTAATTTTTATTGTTTAACTTTACCATAAGAAATGTAATTTTATATTAACACTTTTATTCACTTGAATACTTTTAATGATTCACTTTTACATAAAAATGTAATTTTTATGTCAACACATTTTAATCACTTGAATACTTTCAATGAATTCATCTTTACATAAAAATGTGATTTTTATGTTAACACAATTTCTTTTGTTCTTCCTACATTACATAAAAATGTAATCTTTTATTCTTTCATAAAAGAAATGTAATTTTTAATGTTTCCTTTACAACAAAAATGTAGGTTTCAAAGTAAACACATTTTTTATTTATCAATGCTTATTTTTAATGTTTCATATACATTAAAAATGTAAAATCCAATGAAAACACATTTTTATATCACAATGTTTATTTTTAATGTTTCATATACATTAAAAATGTAAATTTCAATGTAAATTCATTTTTAATTCACAATGTTTATTTTTTAATGTTTCATATACATTAAAAATGTAAAATCCAATGTAAATACATTTTAATATCACAATGTTCATTTTTAATGTTTCATATACATTAAAAATATAAAATCCAATGTAAATTCATTTTAATATCACAATGTTTACTTTTAATGTTTCATATACATTAAAAATGTAAAATCCAATGTAAATAAATTTTAATATCACAATGTTTATTTTTAATGTTTCATATACATTAAAAATGTAAAATCCAATGTAAATACATTTTAATATCATAATGTTCAGTTTTAATGTTTCATATACATTAAAAATGTAAATCCAATGTAAATAGTCAAATACATTTAATATCACAATTTTTATTTTTAATATTTCATATACATTAAAAATGTAAAATCCAATGTAAATACATTTTAATATCACAATGTTTATTTTTAATGTTTCATATACATTAAAAATGTAAAACCCAATATAAATACATTTTTATTTAACGAATGACCATTTTTGACTTAAAACAAAAATATGAATTTTATGTTGACATATAATGATCATTTTCATATTCATATATATATATATATAATAAAAACCTAATTTTCATATTATTCAAACAATTATATATAATATCATGAATAATTCATAACACATGAATATTTCAGAAAATTTCGGCAGCATAACGGCAGGGCAATTAAAAACCGACACCGTCCCTGGTATGGCTCCCCGCGCTAACATAGGCCTCGCGACAATACAAGGGTTTTATTTTTTCCTAATTCAATTTTTTTTCTACACAACTGAATTTTCCACAAACACGATCAATTTCGTTTCAATCATAATCAATCACCAAAAATCAACCAATTTCACACCATAATACAATCAAGTCGTCCATGGTCTGTGGACGACGGTGTCAGGAGTTTCTAAACTCCATCTGCAACCTAAAATAATTTTTATTTATTTATTTATTTCGAATTCAGAAATCTCACCTTGCTTTTTATTTCTTCTAAAATTGTGGAAGGCTCCAAAAATTCTGCGGTCTCTTTTGAAATGTAGATCTCGTCGTTGTGATTCCAACAAATTCAGTTTTGTCAAATTCTGATTAAATACGAATGAGATATGGTCATGTAAAGATTTAATTACATTTAATTAATTTATTTATTTATACCTTTCTTCTTCCTCAATTCTCAAGGCAGTGCTATTTCAGAATCGTTCAATGCTACGTTTCAGTTTTCTGATCAAACCGTGAAGCTAGAGTCCGATCAGGTTGCACAACGTAGAGGGGCTAGGGGAGGCGTCTTCATCGTAAATGGGGCCCAGTTCGATCACCCCAGGCGAGCACGGTGGAGGTGGAAATATGACGACTTTGGAGGCTCAATTCTCGATGCATAGGCGATGGTTCAGGTTGAAATCAGTATGGATGCGAAGCTCTTGAAATTCTCTATGAAATCCTCTAAAGGATTGCTAAATTTCGTTGAGCAGACTGAAAGTTATTTGGAGATGAAAATCTAAGCAGTTTAGGCCATTAATCGATGTATAGGTTGTGGTATAATGATGGGATAGGGTTTATACGGTATACCCGTATTTATACGTATTTTTATTTTATTTAATTCTTTTAATTTCAAAAATAATAATGTTTACTCATCCAATCTCCAAATCAATTCCAATGACTGTCGCCCCTAGCTAAATACCCCCATCCCGGACTAAATACCCCCATCTCGGACACATGGGACATGTTTCGTAGGCCCATTCGACTATTTCAGTTAGTTGTTCTTCAAATTAAAATATAAAACATTCAATATTAAATTTGAACGTACATTTTAGTTTACTGAGGCCACATAATGACTCCAAAAATTCCTATAAAATAACCTAGCCATGTTTTGACGATATGGTCCTAACAAAATTAATTTTGTCAAATTTGGAGACCGTTTGAAAAATGGTCATTTTCTGGTCGATCCAAATTGACTAAAATTGTCAAAACACATTTTCTTTTTCCATGCTCACATATTAACTCCAAAAATTACGAAAATTAGAATCTAGCAATAATTTGACATTTCGGATCCAATCAAAGTGGGTTCATCGAGAACGGAGGTCATTTGCAAAATGGTCATTTATACGGGCTATATATTATATTAAATTCCACAGCGACTATTCTTAATATTCAACTGACCATAACTTTTTATTCCTGCTATGAAATTTCAATTTTCAGATTTGTTCGAAAGATATTTTTAAATAGATTCTAATATTTTTGGTTTCACTAAAATGCGATTTATTTTGAATCCTATACATTCAGTCAAAGTTCAATTTCAAAATTTTAAACTACCACGCTATTTCTAACTCCTTTTAAGATAAAAATAGATATATTCATTCTAACTTCGATTTAATTAAATTTTTAATCACTATTATTTAAAATAAATTATTCTAAATATTCTGAATTCATAAAAATAACCAAAATAAAAATTTTAAATTGGTTCTGATTTTCCGGGTTGTTACATAAAAACTTTTCATATTGTATACTTATTATGTGTAGAGTTAAAGTTAACATGTAATGCAGTGTGTGAAGTATGTTGATTATAATGTAGTATGAAATGTATATCATGTGCAAAACAATATGAAACGCAACTTATGGTTTGAATAATCTTGATTTGAAATGTAATTGTAATTTATAATGATGATATGAAATAAGATGTATAATAATAGTATGCAGAATGATTTGATAATTATATCTATTTAGGTAACATATATTCAAAGTACTATTTAACTACTATGAATTATTTGAATCAAACAAAGATAATTTTAATTTCCAGACTTATATTAATTATATTAATGAATTTGATTAAAAGAATAATAAAGATATGAGTTTAATTAAAAATAATATTCATGATAAGTAGTAAAATATTCAAAAAATCATGAAGTTAAATAATATTAGTAGGGTAAATATTGTAAAAATTGAAGATATTTCTAAAGAGAGATTTGTATAATATATAGTAAATTATATAAACATATATTCATATGCATATATAAAAATAATTTAAAAGGAACTTAAAATTTAACTTATGAGATATTCATTAATATTTTGATACAAATCAATTTTAAATTCAAACTTTTAGAGATAAAAACCTGTTTATTTGCTAAAAAACCATTTATACTTTAGAAGGAAACATTATAAAGTAATCTACAAAACTTCTTATACTTAAACTACTTAAAAAAATCATGTATATATATATTTCATTATATTAAGTTAAATATACATGTTTTATAAATCTTAATAGGAAGTCAAATTAAGTAGGAAGTTACAAATAGTATTTGTGATAATGTAACCCAAAATTGTTATGAAATCATTAGAATAATATATAAGTTAAACTATGCATGTTTAAATAATATGAAAGATGAATCAATTTATATTTTATAATAATATCAAAAAGTTATATTAACTCTATATATCATATTAACATGTTTATATAATTTTATTAAATTATATATTTTAATATATATATATATATATATATTTTGAAATGAGATATAAGAAAATAAGTATATAATTAAATTTAATAACTAGAATTTTAATTGGCATTTTCTAATTGAAAAAGATGGAGGGAAGTTTGAAAGTTTAAATCTTTGAGAAAAACGATTTGAATTTCATTCTATAGGTTGATAGGTTAACATATAGATATATGTATGTTAACATATATGTATTATTTCAAAGAGAATATGGTTTTTGACTTTGGTTTTAAAATATCGATTTATATTTTAGGTTTAACTATTTCCTGACATAATTCTAATCCTAACAAACATCCAAAATTTATTTTATTATTAGATTAATTTTGAATTTCAAATTTGAATTTTAAATTTCAAAATTCAATTTTAACGTTTAAATTTCAAATTTAAAACAAAGCAAATCAAGCAAAACATCCATTCAACCAAAAATTTAAAAATTAATTATGACGTGCCCGATTTTTAGATCCATTTCTTCGATATTCACTGAATTCTGAGTTGATCTTCCGGAATTTGATGATGAAAAAAAAGATCTGCTCTATTGCGATGGGCTCGTTTTTCTGATCGAACACCATATGAGAAAGGTATTGAAGATTTAGTAGTTCAACCAACTTGGCGCCAAAATTTTGAATTTGAATGAAAAGGCACTTCAGCCATTATAAATAGGCCCAAAAGTCATGTCTCTTCACATTCACTTCTTTTCGTTTTAATTTCTTTTCAGAATTTGAATTTTCAATAGCCACCATTTTGGAATTTGAATCACCAGCCACGTCACCCATCTTTCCAGAGTTTGAATATCCATTAGCCATATAACACTTCTTTTCCCGTAAAACAACACAACTTTTCAAAGAATCAAGTAATTTTTCAAATAATTTAATTAACTTTTCAAATAATCAAATGACTTTTCAAGATAACTAACTACAATAATATCATGATATATCAAAAATTTCAAGAATTTTAAATTTCATAATTTTAAATTTCAAAAATCAAATCATATTAACTTAATTTTTCAATAAAATTGAATGCAAACTCATCTAATACTAATGCAACACATAATTTTAAATTAGTGTTCAAAATTTTCCATTTAAAATTTTCAAAAATCAGATTATGAACTTTTTGAAAAACCTTGCTCCCATACCAATTGTTGAGGACTGCGGAATGGATCGTTCAGGCAAAGCAAACACTAGAGGGGGGAGGGTGAATAGTGTTTGTAAGAATTTAAATAAAACTAAAAAGCAGAGAGAACTATGGGATGAATCAAACACCACAAACACGATCACAGACACAAATTCAAACATAGATGCAAAATAAACAAAGATAAAAGTGCAGAAAAGGAAAGAACACACCGGATTTTATAATGGTTCGGATCACTCCTACGTCTAGTCCTGCACAACACTAGATTGTGCAGAGTTTTATTACTCTTTCAATAGTCAATTACACCCTCCCTGATTTCACGGCTTACAAGGAGACATCGGTTCCTACTTTCTTGATTTCATGGCTCACAAGAACACATCAATTCATACTTTCTTGATTTCACGGCTCATAAGAACACACCGACTCCTATTTCCTTGATTTCACGACCCATAAGGACACAATTACTCCTCTTTGACTCACAACAAGGTTTATTCAACCCAACCAATTACAAAACAGCCCTATAACTCTTCAATAGCACTTGATTCAGAGAGTAGAGAGTGTAGAGAGAAGAAGTTTTATTAAACCAGAATTGAATTCGGTAGAGTATAAATGTAAAAACCATAAAAATGATTAAGAATAATGGTAGGATGAAAGAGTATGAAGTTAGAGAAGAAGATATGTTAAAAGATTTGGTTTTAACCTTTTTTTATAGAATATGAATGGTTGCAATGGTTCTGAGGCGTTTCAAATAGTGAAAAGACACTTCCCTTCAAAATTAGAAAAAATAGTAGTTATATGTTGCCATACACTTTTTGCTATGTCGACATAGTCATGTGTATTTTTCATTTTCAAAACGTTTTTCAAGTATTTTGATATAAAACTAATTCTGGAAATTCTTGTGTAAAATTCTAGTGTAGTAAATTAATATTATATGATAGAAAATCATATAAAAACATACTTTTAAACTAAATAAATATATTTATAAAATTATAAGGCTTTAAACTATAATGAAGTATAAATATAAAGTATATAAAAAATTTAAGTTTGAAAAACCAAGAAGAATAAAAATAGAAACAAATAGAATAACAAAATAGAGAGGACTGAGAATAAAATAGAAAAATAAAATAGAGAGGATTGAGAATAAAATAGAGAGGATTTATAATAAAATAGAACAATAAAATAGAGAGGATTGAGGGTTGAAAATCAGAATTTGAAAATTAGAATTTGAATTTGAACTTGGAGTGCTATTTAGAGTCTTACAAAATCTTGACTTTATAATTATATTAATCTTGAACTCTTGAAATCTTGATTACTCATGAGTCTTGAATCTATTCTGAATTTTGAATCTCTGAATGCTCTTAAACTGTACAGTCTTCAGTATTAATTTCTGTATACAAATCCTGCATATGTGCGTGTATATATATTCTATACAAAAGTGTTAGCATATATTTTATAATCAATGATAATTGAAATAAGGTTGTTATCATCAAAACTCCATTCTCCAACTCCGCATGCGTCACTTCCCACCCGAACGAAGCCTCATCTTTCAACTGCCAAACGACCAGCTGAATCTTCATACGGTCGTCACTTAAAAATCCCAAACGGATCCGTCGTCTCTTTAAGCCAATTCTTTGCTTCTACAAAAGTCTCAGTTCCTCGGAATGACTTTCCTCCCATAGCACAAAAATCCTTGCTTACTTTGGAGAACTTATCAGCTCGCGGAGGAGGAAGGGGACGAATAGTGCTGTAGTTGGGGGAGAGGAATCACTTCCTAAAGACTAGATGTACCCTGATTACTACCCCAATCAATTGGCTCCTTACCCTGTAGATATCCTGTGCTGGCCCCACAGTAGGATGTATCACTTCCTAAAGTGGCAACCCGTTTATTTTCGAGAGGCACAACCATCTACTGATGTCACAGCGTCTTAATTTTCCTTAGCTAGCCGGACCCATGCACACACATGACTCTGTTGGATCCCGCGTTGTCAACACCTTCACCTATATGAACCTCTTACAATCAACTCAGTAAGCATGCCCTGACCCCGACCTAGTTCGGGGTTCCCCATTTGATACCAAGATGGGTTACTGACTGATACGGGTCCCCCATAATAGATGATACAAACTACCCCTTGGGCTTGCATACCTACTACTAGGATTTTGACAGGTTATGCCTAACAGTTTAACAAGGTTGCATAACCCCAACATGTAATAATACATGTTAAGTTTGTCGGGCTTATATAACCCCCCGTAGATTTAACCAGAGTAACTTAACCCCCACCGATTCAAGCAAGTTTAATTAACCCCTACTCAATTCGACAAGTACATGTAGCCCCCATAGATTTAAACAGGTTAAGTATTTCAGGTTAACAAGTTATTATCATATTTCCATTTATGGCTATTAATGGACTAGATCTCTCACATAAAGTCTACCACTTGTGGATGCTGGATATATCGGGCGGTTCCAGGCAGACTTCTACCACAAGTCGGACTTAGCCTCGTGTCTTAGCACCGTTACGTGTACATTTATGCACTCGACCCATCACATTAGATTAACCACTTATGGATGCTGGATTTGTCGGGCAGTTCTGGGAAGAATTCTACCACAAGTGTAATCCAACCTCGTGTCTAAGTGTGGTCACAGTTTCTAATTACTGTAAATCTAGGCATGTTCATTAATAAATAATTTTTCATGTTTATCCAAGGTTATGCCCCAAATCCCAGTTTGATTCACGATACAAGATATGCCCCAAATTAAAGTTTTAGATCAAGGTATAAATTATGCTCCAAGTCCCAATCATGTTTTACAATATAAGTTATGCCCCAATTTATCATTCCCAACCGTTCCCAATTTTGTGTGCTTGCATATTTCAGCGATAGGCCTAGGCTCGAAGGTAGCCTGGCTATATAAAAAAAATATAAAGGGACGAAGGGAGAGAAGAGAATAGAAATAGGCATAAAATCAAAATGGGCATATGACAATAAAATTGATCATATTAACAGAATAGGCATATGATGGCAGAATTGGACATATGAGAACAATAGATTAGGTGCACAAGTAATGGTAGATTTGTTCAATTACTATTCAAATTATTAACAGGCATAGGCTTAGATCCAAACTTATAAACATGTCAAGATTACTTATTAAATGTTTATATCTAAAAATAACAGGAACTCATAGGTACTGGATCCAAAGAACGGAGAAGTGATTGTTGATGTCATAGCAGAGATACTTGAATATGTATAACTTGTGGTTGCAGAAGAATAGGCTAGCTCAATTTGAGTTGGGGAAACACCTCATTGTCTCCATTGTTTTTGGTGAATAAAACAATGGAAATGAGGTCCTACTTATAGCCTAAGGTCAACGAATCTCGTTCAGAAACGCGTCCAAGTGCAGGGGAGGAATCGACCCTAGATCTGGCTTGGGTCGACCAAGGGGTGGACACCCCCATGTAGGGGTTGACCCATGGGTCGACACCCATGGGCATGAGGTCGACCTCTAAAGGGCCGATTTCCCCCTGTTCCCGCTCTTTGATTTTGATTTCTTTACTGTTTATATATATTACTTATATGTATACAAACTTCAAACCTTGATATCTTCTTCATACGATGTCCATTTTACGCAAACTTGGGGTCTATCTTAAGTAGAATTCCGAGATGAACGCAATAGCGTAGTCCGTTTCCCTTAATTCCAAATATTTAATTGAGTATTCTTTAGTTTATCATTATAGTGTTCTTTAAAATCATGGGTGTTACATTTTCCCCTTATGTATTTTACATTGCTTACCTACATACAAAAAATCTGGTTTTCTATAAATTGTTGATATGATTCTAGGATTAATCATTAAATTGGAGACCCTAAAAGCTATTATGCTGACTTAGGTTATCTATTAATTTTTTTACTTGAAACCAAGGATGAAAATTTCAGTTTCATCTACTTACAAACTTGTGATTAGATTCTATTTTCTTACCTTAATCTGCCTTGTTGGAATTTCGAATCCATGAATATACTAACTGATTTGGTGAAATTTTCCATTGTTTTGGTACGTAGTGTTTGCATAGTACAAAATTGAAAATCATTTTTGAGGTTGTATATATATCATATTACTGAAAGCAAATATGATACACTGGATATTGATTGTTTTTTGGAAAGTTTCTAACATAGAAGGTAAACAACGTACCAAAACATGTCTTTTGCAAAAACAAACTCTAAGCTCATATGTGTTGCAACACAACATGTAGTTGCCGCCACTTGCGGAATAATCTTTACTAGCTTTGATAGCTAGAACACTAAATCTACAAACAATATTAATTTCACTTCATATCATATTATGTAATACACATTCACACAATAAAAAACATATTGAGGTTGGATTGATGATCTAACATATTACTAACCCCTCAGATATGCTTTATATTCTCTTATCAGCCCTGTGCGACCTATACCAGGATTAATGCAGTTCACTCACATTTGCTTCCATACATGTATATATACATTTTATCATGCAGTTTGATGGAAAATAGTATAGAAATTACCTTCAACCTATTTTCCAATTCTTTGGTATGGAGTAGAGAAGCAAGCTTTGACAGAGCATACGCCTTAGAAGGATCATAAGGTCTGCTAACAACTAGTAGATTTAAGCAATAGAATAAATGGTGGAAGAGAAAAAGGGAAAAGAAGGTAAATTTTTGTTTTTGATTACATTTTTCTTTGAGAAACAAGTTCCATGTCACTCAACTTCACCAAACAATTCTCTTGCATTGACTTCCATTCTCACATCAACCAACCCACTCCGGCAACCAATTTCCTCAACAAATACTAAATCCAAAGCATGACCTGCCACTGGTGCAAGTTCATCTCCTCACACAAATCAAATGCCTTACTTTACCAAATGAAACCCAAAACAACTCTATAAACCATTATTAAACCAAGCCTTGACAATCTCTATAACCACACAACCTGCACTTGAAACAATAACAAAAATCGACCTCGGTTTTCCAACAATCATCTATCTCTGCCTATTACTTCTTCACTACCTGAACCTACACATTCACATCATCTAAAAATAAATGATCTCAACAATCCATTTCCATAACCCTCTTAAACACAGCCCAGCTGCATCCATCTCAAAGCGGACCCAAACTCCACCATCACTTCCACTTCTAAAATTTGAACCATCCCCACTTCCGACAAGTGGTAACTATAACCACTAAAACTCCTACACCCTTAACAAGTTAACCCAAAACTCTGCTAAATCCATACAAAGTCGAACAACCTTTGACTTGGTAGCAACACTAAATCAACAACTGCAATTTCCTAGAACTACCACCACAACTCGACCACTAACCTCGCTACTGCAATTTCCCTACCACAATTCAAAAGAAAATCCAATTCTTCCTTTGCAAATTACGAATTCCTTCACAAAACAAACAAATAGCCTTCCTCAACTAAGTGTCTCCCTAGGTTGTGATTACCCAGACTGCAACCTTCATCTAACTCCCTCACCAGATCTCATCGCAAACAAAATATGATCACTACCTCAAATCAAAGTTGAAAGCCTTGGCAAATTCGAGATCGTGAGAGCTATGTTTTTTTTTGCGGTGGCGATTCAAGATTAAAAGAGCTAGGTTTTTTTTAGTTGGGTCTCGTGAGTATTTGGGTTTTGCTGGACTTAAATTTAGGTTCAGTTGTATGGAGGGAAGATGAAAATTTTAGTACATACTGAAAGTGGGCTTGAGAGGGGAAATTAAAATTTTCAGTACACAATGAAAGCAGACTTATGGCCAAAAAACTTAAAAATATGTTGATAATAATCTTTAAAAGAACCATATTCATTTATACATGTAATGGATAAATAGAATCTTCTATTTGTGGGTTTAAATTCATTATTGATATTATTTGGTATTATATTATAATTTTCAATTAATATTTAGTTAATTATTATTGATTAAAAAATAATTTTCAATTATACATTACAAGTATTTGGTATTATTTAGCATCATATTTTAACTACTGGTTATATTTATTATTTAATATTAATTTTCAAATTTTAATTATTATTTATTTAGTTATTATTTGCTTCAAAAAATCATTATTTTTAATTATTAGTTGTTATTATTAACTACTTATTATTATTTAATAGTAATTAGTATTACTCTTTTAATAATTATTATTTATATTATAATTTAGTTATAATTGCTTATATATTATTACAGTAGTAAATTAAAAAAGATCTAATCGACATCTATTACAAGTGGTAAACAAAAAAGTTGTTAAAAATACGCATTATTACAACTGGCAGCATAGAAAAGTTGTAAAGACAACTTTTACAACAGACAAAACAAAAGAGTTATTGAAAATAAGTTTATTACAACTTTCTAAAAAAGAGTTGTAATAAAACTTTATAACAACTGTCATTCTATGCCAGTTGTAATATGATATTTTTGTTGTGATGAATTCTCATGCATAAACAATAGACTACAACATTCTTTAATTTCGCACACCCAAAACTCACGCAAACTCGAACACAATCCACACACACTACGGTAACTCATCACGACAGGGCTTGGGTTCATGATAGGGTCCACATAGGTGGGTTTCAGGCCTGAGGAGGTGGGGCCTAGGACTGAGTAAGGGAAGAAAAGGAGTTCTTGGGTACTTGCTTTTATTAACCAATCAGTCTGCGACTTTTAGGGCCTGAGGCCGTGTGATGGAAGTTGAGAGGGTAGGGTGCGTAGGTGGGGTTTGGCTGGTTCGGTGGCAGTAGGGAATGACAACAACATGGGTTTTCTTGTATTTAGGTTTAGCTTATTTGGATCTCGGGTGGTAGGTGAACCGAAAGAGGAATGAGAGGAAATAGGGCATGAGGGTGGTATGTTGGGTGGCGGTGCAAACCTAGCATGGGGTACACTGGGGGAATAATGGAAGGAGGTACGAGATTGAATGGGTTTGGTGATGAAAAAAGGAGGGTGTGTGGTTTCTTCCTGAAGCCGAAATACACTTGAACGGACATGATAAAGAAAATGAATTTGTATTTATTGTTTTTGCTTTTTTCCTTTTTCAACATGATTTTAGAGAAGAAAAATTATGAATTTGAGATACGGATCTAGAAAGGGAAAAGAGAATAATTGAGAAGTTTGTGCAAAATGAGGCAGGTAGAGAAGGATACATGAATTTTTATCTGTTCGGGTAGTACAAAATATTAAGTGTTATCTTAATAAAAGGTATTCCTACTAATTCAACCACCCATTTTAATTCGATACTAGTGAAAATATCAAGTAAGATACATTTTAAATATGGACAAATATACGCATGACAAATGCCGTTCGTTTCTACACGTTTTTACAGTTAAAACCGCGAATTTCAGACAAAAGAAATCGAATTTTAACAAAATAAAAAATGCTACACTAAGAATTCAATATAGATTCATAAAAAAACTCAAATTTTGGAACTATTAAATTTTCAGCTTGAATTCTAATTTTGGCCAGAGCCGACTATTCTAGGAAATTTTCTGTTTTAAAAGATTTGGTAAATTAAAATACTTCGTAATTCAAATTTGCGATTTAAATTGGAAAATTTACGAATTAACTTAAATTTAAATAACAAAAATTAAGTCAGTTCAACAATTAAATCTTGGTTTGACAATTGTTTAATTTCACTATCCATATTGTACTTATTTTTATGCATACATAGAAATCAGATTCATTTATGTTTAATAACGCATAATAAATTAAATTTTAAAAGTAAAAAAATTTAAATTCCAATCAAATTATTGATTTAAAATCTATTAAAATTTCAGTCGTGCGGTTTACTAAGACCGACAAGCAATGTCTTGAGTGAAGTCTTAGGTTCCACACGAAAATAAAAAAATCTATTAAAATTTCTGGTAGTTACAATCTCCATACTCAAACTATCTCATCTCCGAAAAGGAATGCAATAGGAAATAGAAATAAACCAATCATATAATTAATCAAGTTATATATGTTTGTTAATTTACATAGACTAATATATTGGAATATATTTATCAAAATTTTAGATAATTTTCAAGCATTTCGAAATGGTTTTAAGTATCCACTCGACGTCGCAACTGGCATTATATATATTTCAAATATATATATATATATCACTTTCAAAACCTAAAAATAAATACGGATGATGCTGAAATCATCATCAAAGTCATTTTCAAGTGACTAGAGTGCTATTCTATATTCTATCTAGTATATATAGAATTTAACACATGGTTTGATCAAACGAATACCCGTAGCACTAAGTATTCTATAAACCAATTTTAACATCACGTAAATACTAAGAACTTTCCTTTCAAAATAAAATATATATAAATTTCCAATATAAATATATTTCAAATCATTTAATTATTACAAAAAAATCAAATAGGGAAAATTTATATATCCCCACTCATTTATTTTATTATATCTTTGACTCATATCATATATTCAAACATAGCAAATTTATAATTATCATATAAATGATATAAAATTTCTCAATTATATATTTTATATGGTTCCTTAACTTATATTAATATTTCACTTAAGCTATCCCTTCTAATCCGTACATTAAATATTCCTAAATCTTGTACTTAAATTTCAAAATGTAGTAAGTCCAAATATCAATAGTATATTATTAAGTTTATATCTATAAATCAACATATCAACCAAGTTCATATCAGTTAAATCTTATAACATTAGGTTCATATAAATATTTATTATCAACATACTAATTATAATTTTATATCCAAACTAGTCTTGTTAAATTTGTTTCATATCACTATTACCCTCTATTATCCATAATGTTACCATAATTTTGAATTTAGTTAATATCTATTTCAAATTTTCCCCTAATTCAAAATTGTTTTATATGCGCAAATCTGAAGATTTAAGTAAATACTAATTACTATCATGTCTTGGGGTTTATGCTTGCTTAACAATATAGTCATAAACCCTGGTTAACTTCATAAGCTTGCTACTCATAAACCCTGGTTAACTTCATGATCTTGCTACTTATAAACCCTGGTTAACTTCATGATATATATATATATATATATATATATATATATATATATATATATATATGTGTGTGTGTGTGTGTGTGTGTGTGTGTTCAAGTCATCATTCTTTCGTAGCTTTCAAATCTATATAAAACAAACCTTTGTAATCAAATTTTTATTCTAATTATGTTCATTCAATATCAAATCTATATTTCATGCCTATTAACTTAACTTTCTCAATTGCAAAATATCTTGTATACTACTATGTATAATAGAAAATTTTATTATAATCTCCAAAACTATTTCAAAAAATTGGTGAATTCATTAAAATTATTTCTTTACAAATCACCATCTTATAATTCACATTTGTTTGTATATACATACACTTAATATAATATCGTTAAGTTTCAAAACACATATTTCTTTGCAACATTTTGAAATATTGTAACACCCTGCATTTTTATAATATTGATTCGATTGAATAATTACAAAAAACTGAAATTACCAAACGTGTTTAAATTCACCACGCTTACACATTAATTCCAAAAATTTTGAAAATTGGAATCTAGCAATAATTTGACATTCTGGATCCAACAAAGGTGGTTTCGTCGAAAACAGAGATCGTTTACAAAATGTCTATTTTTAAGGGATATATATTATATTAAAATATATATAAATTCCACAGCGACTATTTTGAATTTTAAACTGGACATAACTTTTAATTTATATTATGAAATCTTAATTTTTCACATTTGTTAGAAAGATATAATATCATTATACCAAAAATGTAACGACCCAAACTCGCCTTTACGGGAAAGCCCGGATTTAGTTGAGAACACGACAAATCAGAAAACAAACAATAAAGCATTTCATTATTGTTACAACAATTACACCAGAGTACAAGAATATAACAGAGTATGAATAAATAATATACATCAGGAAAATATCAGAGATTAAAATAAATTACATAGTAGGGGAAAAATAATACAATGCGTAGCGGGATTACATTAACAAATACAACTGAAAGGAATACATGGATACAAAGCTTTCTGAATATAGCTTCAGCTGTAAACCAGGATCCTGTAAATAGAAATCTGCAAAACTAAAGCTACTAGCTGCCCATGTGGAAATTAGGGGCATCCAGAGTTTAGGTTAAAACAATAAACTCCAGGTCAGTCATGGGATTAGTGTGAGAACTAAAACAGTTATTAGCTTGATTTTAAAGGTAGATAAATCAAGGGACCATGCCATATTACACAGAACGGGTTTAACCCCAATAATGCCAGCGCATAAAACATACAATGCAATGCTAAATAGAAAAATGAAGCTATTATAAGACTCAGGTCCCATCACACAATGCAACACAAGCCAGAGGATAAAGTTTTACCTTATAACAGCCAAAAATGCTTGGTACATGAAATTTCATATTTTATTATTACAATAAGTGCAGAAATCAATTTCAAATATAAACGTATCAATCACAGGTGGCATAGGTGCCATAATATTACGTTGCCAAATATATATTTACAACTAAAATCGTGAAATCACGTACTGAAAAGTGGGTTTCTGTTACGACCCGAAATCCCCCATACAGGAAATCACGGATTAAGTTGAGAACAACACACAAAAGAACGCAGACAGAAGAACATTTCATTGTTAATTACAACAATTCATTATAATACAAGAATATACAGAGTATAAACAAATAATATACATCAGAAAAATATCAGAGATTACAATATATTACATAGCAGCGGAAAGTAATACAAAGCACACTGAAAGTAATACACGGATACAGAGCTTTCCGAGTATCGTTCTAGCTGTAAACCAAGATCCTATGAATATAAATCTGCAAAACCAAAACTACTAGCTACCCGTGTCAAAATAAGGACACCCAGAGTTTAGGTTAAAACAATAAACTCCAGGTCAGTCATGTGACTGGTGTGAGAACTAAAACAGTTATTAATCTTTATTTTAAATTTAGGTAAGTCAAGGGACCACGCCGTATAACATGGAACGGGTTTCCTCCCAAGAACACCAGTGCATAAAACAACAGTGCAATGCTAAATAAAGAACAATGAAGCTATTATAAGACCCAGTTCCCATCACACAATGCAACACAAGCCGGAGGATAGGGTTTTTACCTTGTAATAGCCAAAGAATGCTTGATACGTTTAAAACAGATTATTTGATACTATTATAAGTGCATAGTGTATAAAACAATTTCAATCATAAGTATCAATCATAGACGGCATGGGTACCATATATCATGTCGCCATATATAGGTATACAATCAAAACCGCAAAGTCACGTATTGGAAGCTGGATTTCCATCTGTGAACCTAGGCAAGGGATCGTCCTCCACTGAATTCGAGACAATCTAGCCCATGTCTCAGGGACAGAACGCATCGACCCTTGGATCATCAGGGCCGGTCAACGATGTGGATTATTATGCCTGAACACTACGTTTCCCCACCCTGTGGGGGCATAAATGAGCCAACGAGTGACTCCATCGGTCCCGGATCGACCAATATAACCGAGGCGCCTCGCAACAGCAACAACCATACAGATGAAAATAATATAAATGTCAGCTAGTTTAAGCACTGACACCAACCTAGCTAGAAGGAAACGCATGCCTTCCCTGATGTCCTCTCCCATTTCTAGTTCAAAACCGGGGTGTGAGGCTCGCGAATTCACGTTACACAAAGCTATGCCACACAGGAGGTGCTTTGATCATCAACCACAAGACTTTTCTTTTCAACAAAAGCCTTGATCATTTGCCACTTGGGCATGCCACACAGGCAATTCGCTCCATGTGTTTGATATCCATCAATATATAACCCCTGAGCTCGTACGTCTCAAAGAAGGGCGTTAAGCAAGAGAATAAATTCTCCGCCGCCAAATAGATATATATTTAATAAAAATTAATCACACAGAATAAAATCCAATTTCAGACACACAGTCCATTTACAAGTTCGTTCTGGGTCTGAACGAAACCGGAGGCACCTTGTACCTCGCATATCCATCGATCTCCAAGTACGTCTGGACAATCACCAAACGATTCCCTCCTCTTGGGTGTACAGCCTAATGAAGATTATCAGTAATCACCCAAATGATGTGAAGACCTCTGGTCTTCAACCACCGTCTTCATCCTCGACACCATGTCGAATCAGTTCTTCAGAATGGGATAAACCCGGTCTTTCTAAATAACTCGCGTATATAATAAACAAGTGTTACACAAACACAACATACGCCTCATTCCAATTCAGAATATTCTCTTATTCAAATATTCTTATACTTTGGGAAAGGTTCCCATTAATTTTATAAAGATAAATTCATTAAATTTATACTTTAATCTTCCTTTGAATATCAATTCAAATTAGTCGGGATTATCGAACCACACCGAAGTAATAATTTATTTTATTTCCCATCCCAACCTATTCATCCCATGAATTAAAACTGGTCATACTTCATATCTAACACCACGGTGTTATCGGTAAATTCAATTACCACTTCACGTTCAAATCTAATTAAAGATTTAACTATCGCCTGTAGCAAAACTGGTGATACCCCATTCTCGGTCACTTCAATCAAATTAAAGATTCATTCAACTCCACTTAGTTTTAATCTTCCCAAAAATCAATATCCTGTCTTTAACTGGGTTAAAGAACCAATGTCATCTAAAACACGGTTCACGATAAACCCAAAATCACATTCCATTAATTATCGGGTTAAAGAACAAGTGTAATTTAAAACACCGTTCACGATAAACCCAAAAATCAATTCCAATTCAATTCCAATTAAATACCATTTAATTGGTACACTTCATTAAATCTAAATAAAAAGATTTAATCTTTTTCTCAACTGGGTTTAAGGACAATGTTAATGAAGACACCATTCACGACAAACCCCAAATCACATTTGATATTAAATACAAGGCTCTGAATAGAAAATATATCGGCTTATATTCAATATCAAATTCTACGACCAACAAATACCGTATTGGAAATAACGATATAAATATATCTTTCAAATTCCCATAACAATATCTGTATCATCACGAAATCCAACATCGAAATATTCCAAAGACAATTTCGATTCAAATCCATTCCAATTTAATCATTGGAAATTCTGGTTACTTTTAAAACCATTTCAAATCCAATTTATTTATTTTTAAAATAAATAAATTATTATTCTAGTTCAAAACTAGTTCATTCCGATAAAAATCTATTTTTATCTTTTCAAATATGGAATTTTTCATCCCAAATCATTTCCTATGATTGTAATGACCCGGATTTTTGGTGACTTTGGTTATCGACATAAGCTCGATGTCGATAACCAAAATATCAAAAAATCCTGCTAATTAATGAAAGAAATTAGAAGGTGAGAATAGATAAGATAGAAACTTAGAATAGAAGAAGAAGAAGAACACAACATCAGAGTAACACGAACCTCACAGCGGAATGAATAACATATAATAGATAACATAACTTTGAAATATAACAGTTATGTATACAATAGCACTTATCAGAGTACAACACTTACAACACAGCGGAAATAACTATAGCTATATGATCCAGAAGCCTCCTGCTCCAGCTCTTCAAGTATATCTGTAAATCCCGACTACTTGACTGCCCGTACAAATTTAGGCACCCAAGAGTTTAGGGAAAACAACAAAGTAAACTCCGGGTCAGTCATGGGACTGGTATGAGTAAAACAGTTTAAAACAGTTTGAACAAGTAAACGATATCTCATAAGACCACGCCGCAGAACGGAATGGGTTTTTCTCTTATGAGAAACCAAAATATCTTTATATCAAAAACCTTTTGATATTATAATAATGTCTATGTACAAATAGATATCAACTAGCAGAAACGCTTTCATCTCACGTTCTACATATATAGTATACAATCAAAATCGCAAGCACGTATTGGATAATGGATTTCCAACTATGACAAGGTATGGAACCACCTTCGCTATTGTACCTCTAGAGAGGAATACACTGGGTTCAACAAGAACATCTTGCAACCCGGCCACACATGACCGACCACTCATTTCTCTGAGTGTATCGATTGTATATCACCAACGGTTGGGATCAGCAACCGTTTCCCGAATGGGACAGCATCGATAATAGATTATAGAAATAAATGAAACTCTAAATCAGGTGATTATACGCCCTAATTGGTGCGACCTACATAGCCATGCTACCTGCCCGATTTCTATCATTTACCGAATGATGAGGCTAGAAGCTACGCTTTCTCATCACATCAGATTCACTTCGAATGCCACATTGTCAGATCCATCAAAATCACTGATTTGACGTCTACAACCATATATTATGTGTCAGCTAAGAGAAGTTTCCTTCTCCGCTTCCACTCTTGGTACAGTTGAAGAAATCAATGTTCGTGACCTTTCGGGAAATACTCTGTCATACATTCATCCACACAAGTCATCCTCATTCACTTAGAATGTCACATCGTCATACCCGCCAAATCACAAATTGATGTATCCAAAAATAACACGGGTATACAGCTTAGAGAAATGAATTCCTCCGCCACCAAACGTGAATACGTTTGAACAGATCAACTTACGCGATCTATTGGATATACTCTGTCAGACCTTCGTCCATACAAGTTGTCTTGGGACTGGACAAACCGAAGGCACTATTCAGTATATCCATCTTAGTCACTGTTATCTAAGACTTATACAACAGCCCTTGCATTTTTCTCCGTCTTCAATTATCTTTGGCATATATGATTCGCAATGCTTATGCCAATACAGAGTGGTTCTTTGGATAATAATCCAACCGGTCTCTCCATATTAACAACGTTAAAATGGTCAAAACTTCGATAGTCTATGAGTTAACTATCAAAGAACAACAAGTGTGCAAACAACGATACTATTTCCAGATGGAAATTATATCGAACAAACATCATTAATCATTAATCTCTTTAGTTCATTTTCATCTCCTGTTTCCCCCATATTCAATATTTGCTATTTTCTAGATTTAGAAAATATATGTTATTAACACTGGAAAACATTTCCAAAATTCCTATGTTTAGATTAAGCAGATGTTTAGACAAAACATCGCTATGCCAACTCAAATCATTTCCTTTAATTATTAAATTCACTTAACCATCCTTTACTGCGAACCATGCCCATTTCTTAGTAAAAACGAAGCCAATCAAGTTGGGGTAGAACTACCTCTCAGACCTTAACTGATCAACATTTCTGACCTTAAAATAGACAAAGTTCGCTTTAAATTCTTTAACTAACTTCCTTACTTAACCTTTCTTTCGAATAACTATATTCGATTAACTCTTTTCAATTAACCCTAGTGGACTGACCCTTTTGGATTTACTCTAATCGACTTACTCTAATTGATTAACTCTATTCACTTAACTCCCGTCGAATAAACTATATTCGATAACTCCTCTAACACTATTCGAATAAACTTTATTCGATTAACTCCTCTAACACTATTCGAATAAACTGTATTCGATTAGCTACTTTCAAATAACTAGATCTGATAACTCCTCCCTTCGAATATCCACTATTCGATTAACTCACTTCGATTAACCAATATTCGATTATCCTTCTCTCGAATACACTATATTCGATAATTCTACTTCGAATAAGTGATATTCGATAACTCTACCCGATTAACTCCAATTGAACAACTCAAATTAGTTAACTCTAACTCTAACCGGTTAACTCAACTTATTCAACTTAACTTAACTTGATTAACTCAACTTCGACTAACCCCTTTTGATTAACTAACCTCGAACAACTCCTTTGGATTAACTTCGACTAATTCACTTTGATTAACTTAACCAATTCACTTCGATTAACTTAACTAAATTACTTCGATTAACTTAACCCATTTCACTTAGTTTAACTTAACTAAATTACTTCGATTAACTTAACCCATTTCACTTAGTTTAACTTAACTAAATTACTTCGATTAACTTAACCCATTTCACTTAGTTTAACTTAACTAAATTACTTCGATTAACTTAACCGATTTCACTTAGTTTAACTTAACTAAATTACTTCGATTTACTTAACCATAAATATTCCTTTGGTTTAACTATATTTACTTAACAAATAAATATCTCCTTTATCCTATTTATTCAAACAAATAAATGTCATCCTTATTCTATTTATTAAATCCCTAAATAAATAAACCCTTATTCTATTTATTCAAATGGTTTACAATATTTCTCTTCCTATATATTTGACAAATATATATTCCTTTACATTTGATTTACAAATATATATATCCTTTATATTTGTCTTCACAAATATATTTAACCTTTATATTTGATTAACACATAAATTCCTTTATACTCGATTAACAAATATTTTCCTTTATACTCAAAATCCCCTTTTCTTTATAATATAAAATCCATCGATTTTATATAAATAAATTATTCTCAAATTATAGTTTGAAAATCTCTTTTCTACATCCTTGTATTTCTTATGGTATTTAACCCACCATATAACAACGATGAATATCATCCAAACACACATAATCATCATCATATTATATATCACATTTACATATCACAATATATAAATCACAGTAAAATAAATGTTAAGGAATCCAGTTGGATTCCTCTAACCTGTTTCCCTGCTTCACAGATGTTAGACAATATAATTAACATCGATTTCACATCAATGTGAAATATTCTGATAACAAAATCACATATAAATATTAACGGTTTATATATATATACACATATATATATATATATATATATATATATATAATTTCTACTAACTGACTAACAGTTCAATCAAACAGTAAACACACAGTCAACAGACAATAATTAACAGTCCTAAGAATACGTTGTCAAAATAGAACTGTACAGAGTTGGTGAGTTTTACTCACATTGGACGATCATCGTTAATAACGATAACCATCGCTTGATTCAGACAGACAATTTATTTTCTAATAAATTGTAGTGAGCTCGAATTCACTTCCAGTCAGTTCCATGGTGTCGCTCCCGTCCATACGATCCCAACGTGAACAGTTTCGCTGAATTTCGTTCACGTATGACCAAGTTTTGGCTTATACAAGTTAACATACATTTTAAATAATTTACTTGGATTTAATTATTTTAAATGGGCCTTACCTATGTACAATCAGCCTACCACCGTTTTAATACCCCTCTCCTCTTCCAATAAACCGTTCGAAGTACGCAGAAGCTCCACAACCCCATGGCCGAACGTTTACTTCTACTTCCCTCTCTCTACTTTGTCAATCAACACACAAACTTCACCAATATTCTCTCCATCGAATTCTCTACCATCTCATATAAAATATCCCAACTCGACCTCCTCCAGACACAAGTGACTCCGGCACCAACCGTGTTGCTCCTTTGAACAGCAACACCAAAACCCCACAGTCCTAACAAAACCGTGCTACACCATAGTACAACACACACGCCCCTTCCAGCCCTCAGTAAACAATTTCCGATGCTCCTAAAACCGCCTCAACTAGTGAGCATCCTTCCCAAAAGAAATACACGCAACCTGCTTATACTCCTCCAAACCAATGCCACATGCTACGTCCACTATGCCTCATATACTCATCTCCCCTCCTCGTTTTGAACTACCTCTCCCATCCCTCTTCGTCTCCAGTTCTAGGAAAAACCGGATGGTATAAGTATGAACATCAAAAATACACGTCGAGCTGTGAACTGGGAGCACCACAAACTCACACGTGATGATGTATTTAAGTATTTGTTTACAAGAAAGAATAATGGCGGCTGTTGCTTTTCGTAAGAAGAAGGAAAGAAGTGAGCTGCAGTGTATTTATAATTTAATATACGTAGAAGCTTAGTCCTTAAGCTTTAAGGTAGGATGGTAACATTACACGTAATAGCTGTGATAGTCAGGTACCACTGTTTTTAGGCTAGGATGAAAACATGTTCTCCTTAGTGAAGGGCCTTAGGTAGCTAGTTTCACTTGGTTATTAAGTTATAGGAAACATAGACTGTGATCCTATTTCACTTCTGGTTACACAACTATGCTTAGTTGGTATTTGGTAAGTTATAGAAAGGATACAGAATGTCCACATCTTCGGCAAATCAGCCAAGTATTATTCTGCTTTAAGCCATGTATACGTGCATTTTTTTGTGCTCCAGTTATTATAAAATGTGTATACCATTTATTTGGAAATGTTCACTTTTTTTTCGCTATTTTGAAAAGTAAGAACATACGTCAATCATTCCTTTACAAACCATTGTCGACAGAAGTAAACATACCGTTGTGATGGACAATGTGTCAGGATCCCAAAAATATAATAATATAGGTCCATTAACTCATATTTTGAAACCCTAAAAATATCGATTCAGGGTGCAAAATACTCCAAATAAAAAGTTGCATATTTAATTAATTAAAAATTACCATAAAATTCTAAAAATTAAATTATCCCTACGTCTCAAAGGAACCTTATTTAAATTCAAACCCGATATTTAAGTATATTGAAAACCCTTTTATAACGTAAATAAAGCGTTGCAAATTATAAAGGAATTTCACAGCGACTTTTTCTGAAATTTGATTTGGACATAAATCAAAATCTACACGATGAAATCCCGATTTTTCTCTTCCACTAGAAAGATATACTCCACCAGCTCCACACGTTTCTTGTTTCACAGAAATCCAGCTTAAAACTAATCCTGTACATTCAGTTGAAGTTCGAATCGCCAAATCGCGAACTGCAACGCCATTTCAAGCTCTGTTTTAATTATATTATAATTATACGTTCAAACTGTCGTCGATTGAATATATTCGCTAATATATCCCAACTCTAAGCTGAACTAAATCTCGGGGATGACCTAGTTCACATTATATTGTCAATTCACTATTTTTGGTTATTCTTGAATTTAAATATATTATTTTAATTATTTAAATTAATTAAATATTCACTTTATTTAATTAAACGACGATTGAATTCCCTACCTCACGATATATATAATTAAATTAATTAATTATAATACCTCTGCCAATGCGGGTCATTACATTCTTCCCTACTTAAAATAATTTCGTCCTCGAAATTGCTAAGTTAGAGGACGACCCTATATATTGGAACTCCTAAGATTTGTTTACCCCTTATTTCTGATTTCAACTGAACCAATTAATATCGACTAAAATATTAACTCCTTCCGACTAACTAAAATTTCAAAAAAAATCTGAAAATTTTCTAACACTTTAAATTCTCGGAAAATTTCGCCATAACCTCCTTTGTACAACCCTATTGGTAAAGCCACAACTCGCCTCTCTGAGCCTTCTCCACCCCAAAAGAAAATCAAACTATTTCCCAGCTTACGCTTATTTGGGTTAAAACGGATGTTGTGTAAAACATCGTTACGACAACCCAAATACTATATTCAACTAACTCTCATCTAACATTGATCTTCGAGCCTGAAATCTTACTATTTATTTGTTAATAATGAAATCAATCAAGTTGGAGTATAACTACCTCTCAGACCTTGACTGAATAACATTTATAACGTCAAAACAGATAAGACTACTTACTCAAATAATCAATACCAAACAACTAATTATTCACCTTTAAACACGTATACTCTTTCTCTTTTAAGTTCGTTTCCTTATCGACTTCTCTATATATACTGATACATAGAATTCTACATATTAGATTTTCTCAAAATATTCTAACTCCTTAAATTCCCGGAAAAATTCGCCATAACTTCCTTTGTACCAGGAGCATCGGGATATTTCGCATAGCCTCCCATGGCCCTCACCAATCCGAAAAGAAAACGAAAAGCCAAGCGGCTAGCCGATACGGCTCATAAATCTCATGCTTATATCAAATATAAACTTGTACCTTTTGTCGGCATATTAACTTTATAACTTTCACCTGTTATCAATCCATATATACCAATGTATTTCCAATCAAACTCTGATCAACTAATCCTCAACACAACCATTCGCTTATACCTAAGTCGAATACAATTTCAAATCAAATTTCCATTCTGGATTTCAAATTCTTACTTACCAGTCCAATAGGATTCCAGATTATCTCTAATCAAGTCTAATTCTACTTGACACTAATCTATTTTAAATGATTTTCACTTACTGGCTTTTAATTCAATCTCCTTTCTATTGGGTTTTTACAAATTTTACTTTAATTTGTCTAAATTCAAACAACCCTTTTCTTCCTGGAAGTTTTAAACAATTTACCTCTTTCAAAAAAAAAATCAAATTTTTCTTTTTGAAATTCAACACAACTTGCTTTTCTAAATAATTTCAAAAACAATCTCTTTGGTAGTAATCTGTCACTTATACCCTTGAAAATGAACACCGATGATGTCTAGCTCATCATCGGAATCTATTTCCCAGCGATCAAAGTGAGTTCAATACTATATCACTTTTCAAACCCATTTTCAACATTTTCACTTTGGAATATATTTCAAATACCCTTCGCAATACTTTAAACCAATTTAAAATCTCCCAGGATTTTAAAATTTCCTTATACTTAATCCAGATTCAATTTCAAACACTTTTCCAATTTCTAGGATTTAAATTCCAATTAATTCTGATTTAACTCATCGGATTCCATGTTGGTTATTTACATAACCATTTCAACTATAATCTTACTTGATTATAATTACAACCGATATATCTAATATATATATATTTCCTCTATATCAGGATATACTCTGGGTAAACTTATTTTAATTTATCCTCTTTACAAAACATATCGTGTCGACCCATCGTATTCGAGTGTTTACAAACTCCTACCGATACAGTGGATCAAACAGATCGATCAGAACCCATAAACAACTCAACCAACGAATCCCCACAATTTAAAACAAATTTTATATCAAATACAAATACGCACTCGTATATATACACTCAACTCAATCTAGGGTATTACTAACCTTATCTCTACCGAATCATGCCACAGAGCCAAGTAATTCTTAACTTAAGCTCTGATACCAACTGTAATGACCCGGATTTTTGGCGACTTTGGTTATCGACATAAGCTCGATGTCGATAACCAAAACATCGAAAAATCCTGGTAATTAATGAAAGAAATTAGAAGGTGAGAATAGATAAGATAGAAACTTAGAATAGAAGAAGAAGAACACAACATCAGAGTAACACGAACCTCACAGCGGAACGAATAACATATAATAGATAACATAACTTTGAAATATAACAGTTATGTATACAATAGCACTTATCAGAGTACAACACTTACAACACAGCGGAAATAACTATAGCTATATGATCCAGAAGCCTCCTGCTCCAGCTCTTCAAGTATATCTGTAAATCCCGACTACTTGACTACCCGTACAAATTTAGGCACCCAATAGTTTAGGGAAAACAACAAAGTAAACTCCGGGTCAGTCATGGGACTGGTATGAGTAAAACAGTTTAAAACAGTTTGAACAAGTAAACGCTATCTCACAAGACCACACCGCAGAACGGAATGGGTTTTTCTCTTATGAGAAACCAAAATATCTTTATATCAAAAACCTTTTGATATTATAATAATGGCTATGTACAAATAGATATCAACTAGCAGAAACGCTTTCATCTCACGTTCTACATATATAGTATACAATCAAAATCGCAAGCACGTATTGGATAATGGATTTTCAACTATGACAAGGTATGGAACCACCTTCGCTAGTGTACCTCTAGAGAGGAATACACTGGGTTCAACAAGAACATCTTGCAACCCGGCCACACATGACCGACCACTCATTTCTCTGAGTGTATCGAATGTATATCACCAACGGTTGGGATCAGCAACCGTTTCCCGAATGGGACAGCATCGACAATAGATTATAGAAATAAATGAAACTCTAAATCAGGTGATTATACACCCTAATAGGTGCGACCTACATAGCCATGCTACCTGCCCGATTTCTGTAATTTACCGGTTGATGAGGCTAGAAGCTATGCTTTCTCATCACATCAGATTCACTTCGAATGCCACATTGTCAGATCCATCAAAATCACTGATTTGGTGTCTACAACCATATATTATGTGTCAGCTAAGCGAAGTTTCCTTCTCCGCTTCCACTCTTGGTACAGTTGAAGAAATCAATGTTCGTGACCTTTCCGGAAATACTCTGTCAGACATTCATCCACACAAGTCATCCTCATTCACTTAGAATGTCACATCGTCATACCCGCCAAATCACAAATTGATTTATCCAAAAATAACACGGGTATACAGCTTAGAGAAACGAATTCCTCCGCCACCAAACGTGAATACGTTTGAACAGATCAACTTACGTGATCTACTGGATATACTCTGTCAGACCTTCGTCCATACAAGTTGTCCTGGGACTGGACAAACCGAAGGCACTATTCAGTATATCCATCTTAGTCACTGTTATCTAAGACTTATACAAAAGCTCTTGCATTTTTCTCCGTCTTCAATTATCTTTGGCATATATGAATCGCAACGCTTATGCCAATACAGAGTGGTTCTTTGGATAATAATCCAACCGGTTTCTCCATATTAACAACGTTAAAATGGTCAAAACTTCGATAGTCTGTGAGTTAACTATCAAAGAACAACAAGTGTGCAAACAATGATACTATTTCCAGATGGAAATTATATCGAACAAACATAATTAATCATTAATCTCTTTAGTTCATTTTCATCTCCTGTTTCCCCCATATTCAATATTTGCTATTTTCTAGATTTAGAAAATATATGTTATTAACACTGGAAAACATTTCCAAAATTCCTATGTTTAGATTAAGCAGATGTTTAGACAAAACATCGCTATGCCAACTCAAATCATTTCCTTTAATTACTAAATTCACTTAACCATCCTTTACTGCGAACCATGCCCATTTCTTAGTAAAAACGAAGCCAATCAAGTTGGGGTAGAACTACCTCTCAGACCTTAACTGATCAACATTTCTGACCTTAAAATAGACAAAGTTCACTTTAAATTCTTTAACTAACTTCCTTACTTAACCTTTCTTTCGAATAACTATATTCGATTAACTCTTTTCAATTAACCCTAGTGGACTGACCCTTTTGGATTTACTCTAATCGAATTACTCTAATTGATTAACTCTATTCACTTAACTCTTGTCGAATAAAATATATTCGATAACTCCTCTAACACTATTCGAATAAACTATATTCGATTAACTCCTCTAACACTATTCGAATAAACTGTATTCGATTAACTACTTTCAAATAACTAGATCTGATAACTCCTCCCTTCGAATATCCACTATTCGATTAACTCACTTCGATTAACCAATATTTGATTATCCTTCTCTCGAATACACTATATTCGATAATTCTACTTCGAATAAGTGATATTCGATAACTCTACCCGATTAACTCCAATTGAACAACTCAAATTAGTTAACTCTAACTCTAACCAGTTAACTCAACTTATTCAACTTAACTTAACTTGATTAACTCAACTTCGACTAACCCCTTTTGATTAACTAACCTCGACCAACTCCTTTGGATTAACTTCGACTAATTCACTTTGATTAACTTAACCAATTCACTTCGATTAACTTAACTAAATTACTTCGATTAACTTAACCCATTTCACTTAGTTTAACTTAACTAAATTACTTCGATTAACTTAACCCATTTCACTTAGTTTAACTTAACTAAATTACTTCGATTAACTTAACCCATTTCACTTAGTTTAACTTAACTAAATTACTTTGATTAACTTAACCCATTTCACTTAGTTTAACTTAACTAAATTACTTCGATTTACTTAACCATAAATATTCCTTTGGTTTAACTATATTTACTTAACAAATAAATATCTACTTTATCCTATTTATTCAAATAAATAAATGTCATCCTTATTCTATTTATTAAATCCCTAAATAAATAAACCCTTATTCTATTTATTCAAATGGTTTACAATATTTCTCTACTTATATATTTGAAAAATATATATTCCTTTATATTTGATTTACAAATATATATATCCTTTATATTTGTCTTCACAAATATATTTATCCTTTATATTTGATTAACACATAAATTCCTTTATACTCGAATAACAAATATTTTCCTTTATACTCAAAATCCCCTTTTCTTTATAATATAAAATCCATCGATTTTATATAAATAAATTATTTTCAAATTATAGTTTGAAAATCTCTTTTCTACATCCTGGTATTTCTTATGGTATTTAACCCACCATATAACAACGATGAATATCGTCCAAACACACATAATCATCATCATATTATATATCACATTTACATATCACAATATATAAATCACAGTAAAATAAATGTTGAGGAATCCAGTTGGATTCCTCTAACCTGTTTCCCTGCATCACAGATGTTAGACAATATAATTAACATCGATTTCACATCACTGTGAAATATTCTGATAGCAAAATCACATATAATTATTAAAGGTTTATATATATATACATACATATATATATATATATATATATATATATATATATAATTTCTACTAATTGACTAGCAGTTCAATCAAACAGTCAACACGCAGTCAACAGACAATAATTAACAGTCCTAAGAATACGTTATCAAAATAGAACTGTACAGAGTTGGTGAGTTTTACTCACATTGGACGATCATCGTTAATAACGATAACCATCGCTTGATTCAGACAGACAATTTATTTTCTAATAAATTGTAGTGAGCTCGAATTCACTTCCAGTCAGTTCCATGGTGTCGCTCCCGTCCATACGATCCCAACGTGAACAGTTTCGCTGAATTTCGTTTACGTATGACCAAGTTATGGCTTATACAAGTTAACATACATTTTAAATAATTTACTTGGATTTAATTATTTTAAATGGGCCTTACCTATGTACAATCAGCCTACCACCGTTTTAATACCTCCCTCCTCTTCCAGTAAACCGTTCGAAGTACGCAGAAGCTCCACAACCCCATGGCCGAACGTTTACTTCTACTTCCCTCTCTCTCTACTTTGTCAATCAACACACAAACTTCACCAATATTCTCTCCATCAAATTCTCTACCATCTCATGTAAAATAAGCCAACTCGACCTCCTCCCGACACAAGTGACTCCGGCACCAACCGTGTTGCTCCTTTGAACAGCAACACCAAAACCCCACGGTCCTAAAAAACCGTGCTACACCATAGTACATCACACACGCCCCTTCTAGCCCTCAGTAAACAATTTCTGATGCTCCTAAAACCGCCTCAACCAGTGAGCATCCTTCCCAAAAGAAAAACAAGCAACCTGCTTATACTCCTCCAAACCAATGCCACATGCTACGTCCACTATGCCTCATATACTCATCTCCCCTCCTCGTTTTGAACTACCGCTCCCATCCCTCTTCGTCTCTAGTTCTAGGAAAAACCGGATGGTATAAGTATGAACATCAAAAATACACGTCGAGCTGTGAACTGGGAGCACCACAAACTCACACGTGATGATGTATTTAAGTATTTGTTTACAAGAAAGAATAATGGCGGCTGTTGCTTTTCGTAAGAAGAAGGAAAGAAGTGAGCTGCAGTGTATTTATAATTTTATATATGTAGAAGCTTAGTCCTTAAGCTTTATGGTAGGATGGTAACATTACACGTAATTGCTGTGATAGTCAGGTACCACTGTTTTTAGGCTAGGATGAAAACACGTTCTCCTTAGTGAAAGGCCTTAGGTAGCTAGTTTCACTTGGTTATTAAGTTATAGGAAACATAGACTGTGATCCTATTTCACTTCTGGTTACACAACTATGCTTAGTTGGTATTTGGTAAGTTATAGAAAGGGTACAGAACGTCCACATCTTCGGCAAATCAGCCAAGTATTATTTTGCTTTAAGCCATGTATACGTGCATTTTTTTGTGCTCCAGTTATTATAAAATGTATATACCATTTATTTGGAAATGTTCACTTTTTTTGCTATTTTGAAAAGTAAGAATATACGTCAATCATTCCTTTACAAACCATTGTCGACAGAAGTAAACATACCGTTGTGATGGACAATGTGTCAGGATCCCAAAAATATAATAATATAGGTCCATTAACTCATATTTTGAAACCCCAAAAATATCGATTCAGGGTGCAAAATACTCCAAATAAAAAGTTGCATATTTAATTAATTAAAAATTACCATAAAATTCTAAAAATTAAATTATCCCTACGTCTCAAAGGAACCTTATTTAAATTCAAACCCGATATTTAAATATATTGAAAACCCTTTTATAACGTAAATAAAGCGTTGCAAATTATAACGAAATTTCACAGCGAATTTTTCTGAAATTTGATTTGGACATAAATCAAAATCTACACGACGAAATCCCGATTTTTCTCTTCCACTAGAAAGATATACTCCACCAGCTCCACACGTTTCTTGTTTCACAGAAATCCAGCTTAAAACGAATCATGTACATTCAGTTGAAGTTCGAATCGCCAAATCGCGAACTGCAGCGCCATTTCAAGCTCTGTTTTAATTATATTATAATTATACGTTCAAACTGTCGTCGATTGAATATATTCGCTAATATATCTCAACTCTAAGCTGAACTAAATCTCGGGGATGACCTAGTTCACATTATATTGTCAATTCACTACTTTTGGTTATTCCTGAATTTAAATATAATATTTTAATTATTTAAATTAATTAAATATTCACTTTATTTAATTAAATGACGATTGAATTCCCTACCTCACGATATATATAATCAAATTAATTAATTATAATACCTCTGCCAATGCGGGTCATTACATTGATTTTACACAAATTATTACTATTTTTAATAATTTTATCAAGGCCCGTACGGTCGATTTCCATCAACGGCCATCAAACTGCACTTACAGGGACCTTTTCCAAATTTTATTTGGACATAATTCCAAATCCAACCGTTAGATTTCTAATTTCTAATGTTCGTTAGAAAGCTCTTTTCGATACGAACCCAACGGTTCCGGTTTTAGGAGAATCCGACGGTCGGATCTCCCGTAATATCCATTCGAAGTCAATGGTCGAAATTCGCGAATTACCGCGGCGCGGCGCGTTCTATTCAGACCATTATATATATAATATATATATATATATTATATATATTTGTTCGATTTCCTTTCAAAACGTATTTTATAAATCATTTTAAATTCGTTTTCAAAACGATTTCAACTTCATATTCAATTTCTAATCAAAATTGAATATTCCACATCATCGATATACAAATGATAATATTTTCAAAGTGTTATATTTTGAAATTACTTCCTTTTATATATTCATTATAAAAATGAATAAAATTGATATAAATATCGTTCACGTCAAAATAGCGTCAATCTAATTAACGTGGCTTTTATTCAACACATGAAATTATTTTATTTCAACACATGAAATTATTTTATTTCAACACATGAAATTATTTTCTATTCAACACATGAATATATATTATTCAACACATGAATTTATTTTCTATTCAACACATAAAATTATTTTATTTCAACACATGAAATTATTTTATTTCAACACATGAAATTATTTTATTTCTACCCATGAAATTATTTTATTTCAACGCATGAAATTATTTTCTATTCAACACATGAAATTATTTTCTATTCAACACCTGAATATATATTATTCTACACATGAATTTATTTTCTATTCAACATGTGAATATATTTTCTAAATTGGAATGAGGCCTAATCAATGACCATATAATGTTAATTATATGGATTTTCTATAACACATGTATATAATAGCAACGATAAATAATCAACCATCATCCAGAGTGCACCACACAACTGCATAAGCATTAAATATAAATAATTAACGCTTACACAGTCTGTCAATCCATCGATTGACATACAACTAAACAATCGGGATTAGTGTACGTAAAATCTCATCCCAATACACGTGTGGGGTTTCAAAACAACAAACACATATTTTATTTGTACAGTTGGGCGATGTGTAAAATTTATTGTCCCAATCAATATCAATCAAATCAGTGTATATAAACAAATCTCCGATTTGTTTATAAATATTTATTTTATATACATGTTAAAAATTATATGTTTAACTATAAAATATCTTCCACTATAAAATATTTTATTTCATTCCACATCACACAATCAAATTTCACAACATAGCAACCAACCAAACAAGTCATCCATGGTCTGTGGACGACGGGTATCGGGTGCTACTAAGCACCGTCTGCATCCTAGTATATATTTCAATGAGGAGTTCTCGCTGAGGATTCCACTCCGCCGTGCTTTACTTCTGAATTTCTGAATGGCTTGGATTTGTCCGACATTCCAACATAACCATTTCACGCTGCTTACAAAAAAAAAATCACATTTTTATTCTTGAACTATTCATATAAAAATCACATTTTTATTCTTCTTCTTATATAAAAATCATATTTTTATTCTCTACATTATATAAAAATCATATTTTTATACTCTACATTATATAAAAATTATATTTTTATCCTCTACGTTATATAAAATTTTTATTTTTATCCTCTATGTTATATAAAAATTATATTTTTATATAATGAAAAATTACATCTTTATGATTTGCGGTGGGCACGTGGGTTTGCGGTGGGCACGACGGTGGTCTCGAATCGCGTAGGAGCTGTCTCGTTTTAGGGCTGAGGGCTCGGGGGTTTCCACGGAGAAACAGGGTGGGTAGATAGGGCGTCGGAGGTGGAAAGAGGGGGGGCACCGGTGTGGCGGCGCACCTAGGGAGGGGCCGACTACAGGCGTCGACGGGGAGGGTAGGGATTCAGCGGGTTTTTTTTTGACTGAATGAAGATGGAGAAAGGGTTTGACCCTCTATAATATTATGTATATTTAATTAATTGAATTCCAAAAAGTAACTTTTCATTTTGAACTCGAAATCAAACCCACCGACAATCGTCCCTAGCTAATTACCCCCATTCCGAACACAATGGGATATGTTTCATAACCCAATTCGTCTATTACGATCAGTTTTTATTGAATTCGAAGTATAAATTAGTATATATTGAATTTGAACGTACATTTCAATTTACCGGGGCCACATATGGACTCTAAAAATTCCCAAAAAAATTATTTCTACCTTCGTACTGACGATACGGTCCTAGCAAAACCAATTTCGTCAAATTCAAAGACCGTTTGAAAAATGGCCATTTTCTGGTTGATCGAAATTGACTAAAACTGTCAAAACACATTTAACTTCGCCACGCTCACATATTGATTCAGAAAATTATGAATTTTGAAATCTAGCAATAATCTGACATCCCGGATCTAACAAAAGTTGTTTCGTTGAAAACCGAGGTCATTTGCAAAATGGCTATTTTCAAGGCCTTTATATATATTAAAATATATATAAATTCCACAGCGACTTTTCTGAATTTTAAACTGGACATATCTTTCACTCTATAAAGTTAAATCTTAGTTTCTTTCATTCATTAGAAAGATATCATCAAACAGATTCAAATATTTCTTGTTTCGTCCAATTCCGACTTAAAACGAATTCTGTATATTCATTTGAAATTCGAAATCGAATTTTCGAACTACCGCGCCATTTCAGGCTCGAATTATAATTAATATAAAACTATTCGTTTTCACTTCGTCGAAAATAAATTTTCCGTCGTTATTATTTAAAATAATCCATTTTAAATAATCAAAATTCAGTAAATTCGCCAAAATAAAATTTTTAAATTGGCTCAAAATTTCTGGGTTGTTACAATCTCCCCCACTTAAAACTTTTCGTCCCCGAGAAGGAACGAAGCCGAAAGTTGTTCCAAAAACCAACTCAACTTTCATTATTTTCATTACGACTTAAGTTCTTCAACTTTTCAGTTTCTAAGAACTTGCCAAATTTTTCAAAAATTTATTTTTCAAAAATTTGGCTAACACCCTAAATTTTCGAAAAATTTCGCCATAACCTCCCCTGCATTGGGGACTTCGGAATATTTCATATAGCCTCCCATGGCCTTCTTCAATCCAAAAGAAAAAGCCAAGCAACTAGCCAATCGGCTCATAAAATCATCCAAACCCAAAGAAATACAATAAACATGTACCTATTTGTTGGGAAAACAAATTTATTCTTCTGCTCTAGCCTCCTTGCTATGACCTGTTCAATGTAAGTACATGTATATGCATGCAAATGCGACAAATTTTCAATACAATTCACTATTTGGTTCAATTTGGCTAAAGGTTCAATAAATCATCCAATAATCAAACAACACTATCAACAATCAATTAGTTGATTATCTTTTCAAATTCATAACTTTGATACATAGTCCAAAAATCAGATTTTTGATGCCAAATCCCAACAATAAGCCCTATCTATTTTCGGTTCTCACACCAGTCAATTGGAAATATATAGAAATCTCACTTTCGAAACTCGAAAATAAAAACTAGCAATGGTGCCCCGTCACCAGAATTATCCTCGGGCAACCAGAGTGTGATTCTATAACTATCCAGTACATTAAAATTTCAAATACACGTTTGCAAGGCGTATATGCAAAATCTTTATATATTGGATTGTCCAAATTAATTTAAAATAAATATTCAAATACGAATAAAATGATTTAAATTTCTAAACAAAACTTGTTTTCATTTTAAAATATACTCTTCACGCTCGTTCTAGGATACTACTGATCCCATCTCTAACGAGTCATTCTCATTGGATATTACTAATCCAATTTCTGATGAATTCTTTCGTTTGTTTCTAACATGACTTGTTCTCCGAGCTCTGTAAACCAAAGCTCCGATACCAAAATGTTACGACCCGAAATCCCCCTTACGGGAAATCACGGATTGAGTTGAGAACAACACACAAAAGAACGCAGACAGAAGAACATTTCATTGTTAATTACAACAATTCATCAGAATACAAGAATATACAGAGTATAAACAAATAATATACATCAGAAAAATATCATAGATTACAATACATTACATAGCAGCGGAAAATAATACAAAGCACAACTGAAAGTAATACACGGATACAGAGCTTTCCGAGTATCGTTCCAGTTGTAAACCAAGATCCTGTGAATATAAATCTGCAAAACCAAAACTACTAGCTGCCCATGTCAAAATAAGGGCACCCAGAGTTTAGGTTAAAACAATAAACTCCAGGTCAGTCATGTGACTGGTGTGAGAACTAAAACAGTTATTAATCTTTATTTTAACGTTAGGTAAATCAAGGGACCACGCCGTATAAAACGGAACAGGTTTCCTCCCAAGAACACCAGTGCATAAAACAATAGCGCAATGCTAAATAAAGAACAATGAAGCTATTATAAGACCCAGTTCCCATCACACAATGCAACACAAGCCGGAGGATAGGGTTTTTAGCTTGTAATAGCCAAAGAATGCATGATACGTTTAAAACAGATTATCTGATACTATTATAAGTGCATAGTGTATAAAACAATTTCAATCATAAGTATCAATCATAGACGGCGTGGGTACCATATATCATGTCGCCATATATAAGTATACAATCAAAACCGCAAAGTCACGTATTGGAAGCTGGATTTCCATCTGTGAACCGAGGCAAGGGATCGTCCTCCACCGAATTCAAGACAATCTAGCCCATGTCTCAGGGACAGAACGTTTTGACCCTTGGATCGTCAGGGCTGGTCCACCAATGTGGATTATTATACCTGAAAACTACGTTTCCCCGCCCTTTGGGGGCATAAATGAGCCAACGAATGATTCCATCGGTCCCGGATCGATCGATATAACCAAGGCGCCTCGCAACAGCAATAACCACACAGGTGAAAATAATATAAATGTCAACCAGTTTAAGCACTGACACCACCCTAGCTAGAAGGAAATGCATGCCCTCCCCGATGTCCTCTCCCTTTCTGGTTCACAACCGGGGTGTGAGGCTCGCGAATTCACGTTACACAAAGCTATGCCACACATGTGGTGCTTTGATCATCAACCACAAGACTTTGCTTTTCAACAAAAGCCTTGATCATTTGCCACTTAGGCCTGCCACCAGGCAATTCACTCCATGCGTTTGATATCCATCAATATATAACCCCTGAGCTCGTACGTCTCAAAGAAGGGCGTTAAGCAAGAGAATAAATTCTCCGTCGCAGAACAGATATATATTTAATAAAAAACAATCACACAGAATAAAATCCAATGTCAGACACACAGTCCATTTACAGGTTCGTTCTGGGTCTGAACGAAACAGGAGGCACCTTGTACCTCGCATATCCATCGATCTCCAAGTACGTCTGGACGATCACTAACTGATTCCCTCCTCTTGGGTGTACAACCCAATCAAGATCATCAGTAATCACCCAAATGATGTGAAGACCTCTGGTCTTCAACCACCGTCTTCATATCGACACCATGTTGAACCAGTTATTCAGAATGGGATAAACCCGGTTTTTTTGAATAACTCGCGTATATAATAAACAAGTGTTACACAAACATAACATACGCCTCATTCCAATTCAGAATATTCTCTTATTCGAATATTCTTATATTTTGGGAAAGGTTCCCAATAATTTTATCAAAGATAAATTCATTAAATTTATTCTTTAATCTTCCTTTGAATATCAATTCAAATTAGTTAGGATTAGCGAACCACACCGAAGTAATCATTTATTTTATTTCCCAACCCATCCTATTCATCCCATGAAGTAAAACTGGTCATACTTCATATCTAACACCACGGTGTTATCGGTAAATTCAATTACCACTTCACATTCAAATCTAATTAAAGATTTAACTATCGCCTGGAGCAAAACTGGTGATAACCCATTCTCGGTCACTTCAATCTAATTAAAGATTCATTAAAACTCCATTTAGTTTTAATCTTCCCAAAAATCAATATCCTGTTTTTAACTGGGTTAAAAAACCAATGTCATCTAAAACACGGTTCACGATAAACCCCAAATCACATTCCATTAATTATCGGGTTAAAGAACAAGTGTAATTTAAAACACCGTTCACGATAAACCCAAAAATCAATTCCAATTCAATTCCAATTAAATACCATTTAATTGGTACACTTCATTAAATCTAAATAAAAAGATTTAATCTTTTTCTCAACTGGGTTTAAGGACAGTGTTAATGAAGACACCATTCACGACAAACCCAAATCACATTTGATATTAAATACAAGGCTCTGAATAGAAAATATATCGGCTTATATTCAATATCAAATTCTATGACCAACAAATACCGTATTGGAAATAACGATATAAATATATCTTTCAAATTCCCATAATAATATATGTATCATCACGAAATCCAACATCGAAATATTCCAAAGACAATTTCGATTCAAATCCATTCCAATTTAATTATTGGAAATTTTGGTTACTTTTAAAACCATTTCAAATCCAATTTATTTATTTTAAAAATAAATAAATTATTATTCTAGTTCAAAACTAGTTCATTTCGATAAAAATCTATTTTTATCTTTTCAAATATGGAATTTTTCATCCCAATTCTTCCCAAATCATTTCCTATGATTTTACACAAATTATTACTATTTTTAATAATTTTATCAAGGCCCGTACAGTCAATTTCCATCAACGGCCATCGAACTGCACTTACAGCGACCTTTTCCGAATTTGATTTGGACATAATTCCAAATCCAACCGTTAGATTTCTAATTTCTAATGTTGGTTAGAAATCTCTTTTCGATACGAACCCAAGGTTCCGGTTTTAGGAGAATCCGACGGTCATATCTCCCGTAATATCCATGCGAAGTCAATGGTCGAAATTCGCGAATTGCCGCGGCGCATTCTATTCAGGCCATTATATATATATTAAATATTTCATCGATTTCCTTTCTAAACGTATTTTATAAATCGTTTTAAATTCGTTTTCAAAATGATTTCAACTTCATATTCAATTTCTAATCAAAATTGAATATTCCACATCATCGATATACAAATGATAATATTTTCAAAGTGTTATATTTTGAAATGACTTCCTTTTCTATATTCATTATAAAAATGAAAAAAATCGATATAAATATCGTTCACGTCAAAATGGCGTCAATCTAGTCAACACGGCTTTTATTCAACACATGGAATTATTTTATTTCAACACATGAAATTATTTTATTTCAACACATGAAATTATTTTCTATTCAACACATGAATATATATTATTCAACACATGAATTTATTTTCTATTCAACACATGAAATTATTTTATTTCAACACACGAAATTATTTTATTTCAACAAATGAAATTATTTTATTTCAACACATGAAATTATTTTCTATTCAACACATGAAATTATTTTCTATTTAACAAATGAATATATATTATGCAACACATGAATTTATTTTCTATTCAACACATGAATATATTTTCTAAATTGGAATGAGGCCCAATCAATTACCATATAATGTTAATTATATGGATTTTCTACAACACATGTATATAATAGCAACGATAAATGATCAACCATCATCCAGAGTGCACCACACAACTGCACAAGCATTAAATATAAATAATTAACGCTTACACAGTTTGTCAATCCATCGATTGACATACAACTAAACAATCGGGATTAGTGTACGTCAAATATCATCCTAATACCCGTGTGGGGTTTCAAAACAACAAACATAGATTTTATTTGTGTAGTTGGGCGATGTGTAAAATTTATCGTCCCAATCAATATCAATCAAATCAGTGTATATAAACAAATCTCCGATTTGTTTATAAATATTTATTTTATATACACGTTAAATATTATATTTTTAACTATAAAATATCTTCCACTATAAAATATTTTATTTCATTCCGCATAACACAATAAAATTTCACAACATAGCAACCAAACAAATAAGTCATTCATGGTCTGTGGACGACGGGTGTCGGGTGCTACTAAGCACCGTCTACATGCTAGTAAATATTTCAACTAGAAATAAAATTAAAAGTGAGGAGTTCTCACTGAGGGTTCCACTCCGCCGTGCTTTACTTCTGAATTTCTGAATGGCTTGGATTTGCCCGACATTCCAACACAACCATTTCACGCTGTTTACAAAAAAAAAAAAATCACATTTTTATTCTTGAACTGTTCATATAAAAATCACATTTTTATTCTTCTCCTTATATAAAAATCATATTTTTATTCTCTACATTATATAAAAATCATATTTTTATACTCTACATTATATAAAAATAATATTTTCATCCTCTACGTTATATAAAAATTATATTTTTATCCTCTACGTTATATAAAAATTATATTTTTATATAATGAAAAAATTACATCTTTATGATTTAAAAATAATCTCTTTTCATATTGTTATAAAGATCAAATCTTTCCTTATACAAAATTTATATTTTCTCCTTACAAAAATCAAATCTTTACTAAAATTAAAAATCTAAACTATAACTAATCAAAAATCTTATTTTTATTTTTTTTATCTCCATAAAAATCTTATTTTTATAATCATCAAAATCATATCTTTTTATACTAAGAAAACCATATGTCTAAATTCAAAGAGTTCATATTTATTTTCATCAAAGAATTTATTTGAAAATAAAAACATAGAGGTTATAAACCAAAGATTGAGAGAGAAAAAGTACTTACAGTCAAAGATCGGGAGAAAAGGGGGGTGTTGTTGCCGACTGAAGGGGGTCGGGGGAGTCATAGTGGCGCGGGAAGGGTTGCGCCGGAGTTGGGTTGGCGGTGGGCACGGTGGTGGTCTCGAATCGCGTAGGGACTGTCTCGTTTTAGGGCTGAGAGCTCGGGGGTTTCCACGGAGAAACGGGGGTGGGTAGATAGGGCGTCGGAGGTGGAAAGTGTGGGGGCTCCGGTGTGGCGGCGCACCTAGGGAGGGGCTGACGACAGGCGTCGACGGGGAGGGTAGGGATTCAGCAGGTTTTTTTTGTTTGACTGAATGAAGATGGAGAAAGGGTTTGACCCTCTATAATATTATATATATTTAATTAATTGAATTCCAAAAAGTAACTTTTCATTTTGAACCCGAAATCAAATCCACCGACTGTCGTCCCTAGCTAATTACCCCCATTCCGAACATAATGGGATATGTTTCACAACCCAATTCGGCTATTACGATCATTTTTTATCGAATTCAAAGTATAAATCAGTATATATTGAATTTGAACGTACATTTCAATTTACCAGGGCCACATACGGACTCTCAAAATTCCCAAAAAAATTATTTCTACCTTCATACTAACGATACGGTCCTAACAAAACTAATTTCATCAAATTCTGAGACCGTTTGAAAAATGGCCATTTTCTGGTCGATCGAAATTGACTGAAACTGTCAAAACACATTTAATTTCGCCACGCTCACATATTGATTCAGAAAATTATGAATTTTGAAACCTAGCAATAATCTGACATCCCGGACCAACAAAAGTGGTTTCATCGAAAACCGAGGTCATTTGCGAAATGGCTATTTTCAAGGCCTTTATATATATTAATATATATATATAAATTCCACAGCGACTTTTGTGAATTTTAAACTGGACATATCTTTCACTCTATAAAGTGAAATCTCAGTTTCTTACATTCGTTAGAAAGATATCATCAAACAGATTCAAATATTTCTTGTTTCATCCAATTCAAACTTAAAACGAATTCTGTATATTCATTTGAAATTCAAAATCGAATTTTCGAACTACCATGCCATTTCAGGCTTGAATTATAATTAAAATAAAATTATTCGTTTTCACTTTGTCAAAAATAAATTTTCCGTTGTTATTATTTAAAATAATCCATTTTAAATAATCAAAATTCAGTAAATTCGCCAAAATAAAAATTTTAAATTGGCTCAGAATTTCTAGGTTGTTGCAGTTTCCATCTATGAACCAAGGCAAGCGATCATCCTTACCGATTCGATACTCTCTAGCCCGAGCCTTAGGGTACAGCTGCAACTAGACCTGCGGTTAACGACAGGGACGGTCATTCGTCGATGATTGTCAATAACATAAACTATATGTAAGCCTACCCTATGGGGCATAAAATCTGGTCAGTATATCGACCATAACATACATAAGCCCCGTAGTGATCGATATATCCAAGGCGCCTCGCTTTCCATCAACTAATAATAAGCAACATCCACATGAGTAAACAGTTTGGGCTCCATACCATGACGTTACTGCTAGCTAGAAACTAACATATGTCCATTTCCCTGAAGTCCTCATCCCGTTTCTGGTTCATACCAGGGTGTGAAGCTTGCGAATTAATGCTACACGAATCTATGCTAATTAAAGCTGTGCTTTGATCATCAACCACAAGACTCTGCTTTTCAACAAAAGCCTTAATCATTTGCATCTCAGCATGCCACACTGTCATTCCATACCGTACCACTGATATCCACCAATATATAACCTCTAAGCCTGTACATCTCAGAGATGGGTGTTAAGAAAGAGAATAAATTCTCCGCCACAAAACAGATATATATTTGGAAGAGATCAATGAATACAGTATAAAGGAATCAATGTCAAACACACCATATATTTGCAAGTTCGTCTGGGTCTGAACGAAACTGAAGGTACCTTATTTATCGTCCCATATGTCCAATACAGGAGAGAGGCCCACGCATATTTGGTCAATCTCCAAGTACGTTTGGACGATCACCACTTATTACCTTGTCTTGGGTGTACAGCCCAATCAAGACATCAGCATTCATCCAAACGATATGAAGATCTCCGGTCTTCAACCACCGTCTTCATCGTCGACTTATCGTCGTATCAATTATTCAGGTTGGGATAAACCTGGTCTTTCTGAATAACTCGCGATCTTATAAACAAGTGCTATAAAAACATAACATACGCCTTATTCCAATCCAGAATATTCTTTTATTCAAATATTCTTTTCACAATTTAAACCAAATTATGTTTTTCCAAACTAGTTGGGATTAGCGAACCTTATCGAAGTAATCATTTATTTTATTTCCTAATCCCAACCTATTCATCCCATGGAGCAAAACCAGTAGTACTTCACATCTAACACCATGGTATTATTGGTAAAATTAATTAGCATTTCACGTTCAAATCTAATTAAAGATTTAACTATCGCTTGGAGCAAAACTGGTGATACTCCATTCTCGATCATTTCCCACATTTGATAATTTAAATTATCACATTCACATTTCAATCTAATTAAAGATTCATTAAAATCCCACTTAGTTTTAATCTTCCAACAATCATTATTTAATGATAATTTAACTTTGGAAACACAAACATGCCACATCGACAATCTACAACGTACCACTGATTTCTGCTAATATATAACCTCTAAGCTCATACATCTCAGAGAAGGGTGTTAAGCAAGAGAATAAATTCTCCACCACCAAACGGATATATATTTAGCAGAGATCAATAATACAATTCGAAACAAAATGTTAGACATGTAATCCCGTCTTTAACTGGGTTAAAAAACTAATGTCATTTAAAACAAAATTCACGATAAACCCAAATCCTCTTCCATAAAAATGGAATTTTCATAAGAAACAGATCAATATATAATCGATATCAATTTCCGTATCCGACTAATAATATAAATGGAATTACGGTAAAGCCTTTTAAATTCCATATATAGTAATAGTCTTCCTCCACAGAAGCACATCTCGATTATCACCAAATCGAATTCCATTCAATTCCAATTTATTTTATTTAATTAGAAAACTTTACTTTGGAAAATTTCCATTAAATCTTAATAAAAGATTTATAAATTCCAAATCACATTTCACTATTAGTTTGGGTTAAAGAATGAATGTTATTTAAAACACAGTTCACAATAAACCCAAAATCCAATTTGATATATCATATAAGGCTCTAAATAGAAATTTTACCGGCTTATATTCAGTATCAAATTCTTAAACCAACACATATCGTATGGGGAAAAACGATATATATCTATCTTCCAAATTCCTCCACAATATCCGTATAGTCACGGAATCCAATATTGAAATATTCCAGAGATTATTTCTATTCAAATCCATTCCAATTTATACATTGGAAAATTCTGGTCAGATTAAAACCATTAACAAATCCAATTTATTTATTTAAAAACATTGGATTATCACTCTAGTTAATAACTAGTTCATTTTGATAAAAATATATTTTTGTCTTTACAAAGGTGAAATTTTTCATCCAAATTCTTTCCTAATCATTTATGATCATTTTACACAAATTATTAGTATTTTTATCAAGGCTCGTACTGTAAGGACCCAGAACTTCCCCGGTCTCCAAGGAGAAGAGGAAGAACGGATTGCTTTGAGCACAAGACGAATCAGAACACAAACAGAAGAACATTTCATTGTCTATTACAACAATTTTATCAGAATACAAGAATATACAGAGTATGAATAAAAATTACATATTTACTAAATATCAGAGATTTACAAGTTACAATGCATCGGAAAATAGTACAAAACACAACTGAAAAGAATATACGGATACAGAGATTTCGAATATCATTCCAGCTGTAAACCAGGATCCTCTGAATATAAATCTGCAAAACCAAAACTACCAGGTGCCCGTCTAGAAAATAGGGGCACCCAGAGTTTAGGTTAAAACAATAAACTCCAGGTCAGTCATGTGACTGGTGTGAGAACAAAAACAATTATTAATCTGATTTTAAAGTTAGGTAAATCAAGGGACCACGCCGTATAACACGGAACGGGTTTTCCCCCCAAGAATACCAGTGCATAAAACAAATAGGGCAATGCTAAATAAAGAACAATAAAGCTATTATAAGACTCAGGTCCCATCACACAATGCAACGCAAGCCGTAGGATAGAGTTTTTACATTATAATAGCCAAAAATGCTTGATACATGAAATTTCATCTTTTACTATTACTATAAGTGTATAGTGTCAAAATAATTTCAATCATAAGTATCAATCATAGACGGCATAAGTGCCCCATACCACTATGTCGACATACTAGGCTCTACAATCAAAACCGCAAAGTCACGTATTGGAAGTTGGATTTCCATTTGTGAACCAAGGCAAGGGATCGTCCTTACCGCTTTGAGACAATCTAGCCCATATCTCAGGAACAGCCGCAACTGCACCTTGGATCGTCAGGGCCGGTCCACATGGAGTGGATTAAAATGCCCGAACAATGCGCTTCCCCGCCCTATGGGGCATAAACTGGTCATATCCCGACCAAAGCATCGGCCCCAGAGCGACCGATATAACCGAGGCACCTCGTTATCCATCATCCACATAAGTAAAACGTCAGCGCTTGCAAAACGCTGACACCACTCCTAGCTAGAAGGAAACACATGTCCTCCCTGATGTCCTCTCCTGTTTCTGGTTCACACCGGGGTGCGAGGCTCGTGAATTAACGCTACACAAAGCTACGTTGCATTAAATCCATGCTTTGATCATCAACCATAAGACTTTGCTTTTCAACAGAAGCCTTGATCATTTGCATCTCAGCATGCCACACAAGCAATTCACGCTATGCAACCGATGTATATCAATCACACAGAATGAAATCCAATGTCAGAAGCACATCCATTTACAACTTCGTTCTGGGTCTGAACGAAACCGGAGGCACCTTATTCCTCCCCTATATGTCCAATACATGGGAGAGGTCCTCGCATATCCGGTCGATCTCCAAGTATGTCTGGACGATCACCACTTATTACCTTGTCTTGGGTGTACAGCCCAACCAAGACATCAGTAATCATCCAAACGATGTGAAGACCTCCAGTCTTCAGCCACCGCCTTCATCCTCGAAATATCATCGAATCCGTTATGCAGAATGGGATAAACCCAGTCTTTCTGAATAACTCACGTATATAATAAACAAGTGCTATAAAAACACAACATACGCACCATTCCAATCCAGATTATTCCTTTATTCGAACATTCTTATACTTTGGAAAGGGTTCCCATTAATTTTATCAAAGATAAATTCTTTAAATTTATTCTTTAATCTTCCTTTGGATATCATTTCAATCTAATTAAAAATGCATTAAATCTCCACTTGGTTTTAATCTTCCCAAAAATCAATATTAACGATTGTTTAACTTGGAAAATCATATCCTATCTTTAACTGGGTTAAAGAACCAATGTCATTTAAAACACGATTCACGATAAACCCAAAATCACATTCCATTCCATCAGCCTTTAACCGTAAATTAGCAAGTGAACAATTCCCTAAGTATTAACCCCGAAGGACGAAACCAACATCAGATCAATACCCAGGAAACCATTCAACTTAACTAATCTCCAATTAGTTTTTGATTTTCTTAATTCCTTTGGGTCTTATAACAGTATTATTAAAGATACCATTCACGAAAACCCAAAATCGTATCCTTGTCTTTAACTGGGTTAAAGAACCAATGTCCTTTAAAACACGATTCACAATAAACTCAAATCACATTCCATTCCATCGGCCTTTAACTGTAAATTAGCAAGTGAACAATTCCCTAAGTATTAACCCCGAAACCAACATCAGATCAATACCCAGGAAACCATTCAACTTAACTAATCTCCCGCTAGTTTCTGATTTTCTTTACTCCATTGGGTCTAAGAACAATATTATTAAAGATACCATTCACGACAACCCAAAATATTATTGTTGTCTTTAACTAGGTTAATGAACCAACGTTCTTTAAAACACGGTTCACAATAAACCCAAAATCACATTCCATTCCATCAGCCTTTAACCGTAAATTAGCAAGTGAACAATTCCCTAAGTATTAACCCCGAAGGCCGAAACTAACATCAGATCAATACCCAGGAAACCATTCAACTTAACTAATCTCCAGTTAGTTTCTGATTTTCTTAACTCCATTAGGTCTAAGAATGGTATTATTAAAGATACCATTCCCGACAACCCAAAATCTTATTCCATTGTTAATTAGGTTAAAGAACAAGTGTTATTTAAAACACCGTTCATGATAAACCTAAAGACCAATTTCAATTCCATTCTAATTAAATATCAATTAATTGGTATACTTCATTAAATCTAAATAAAAAGATTTAATCTTTTTCTCAATTGGGTTCAAGAATAGTGTTAATGAAGACACCATTCACGACAAATCCAAAATCACATTTAATATTAAATACAAGGCTCTGAATAGAAAATATATCGGCTTATATTCAATATCAAATTCTGGAATCAACAAATACCGTATCGGAATAACGATATATATATCTTCCAAATTCCTCCACAATATCCATATAATCACGGAATCCAATATCGAAATATTCCAAAGATAATTTCGATTCAAATCCATTCGAATTCATATATTGGAAATTCTGGTTATTTTTAAAACCATTTCAAATCCAATTTATTTATTTAAAAATATTGGATTATAATTCTAGTTAATGACTAGTTCATTTCAATAAAAAACTATTTTTATCTTTTCGAATATGGGATTTTGCATCCCAATTCTTTCCAAATCATTTCTTATGATTTTACACTAATTATTGTATTTTTAATAATTTTATCAAGGCCCGTACAGTCGATTTTCATAAACAGCCATCGAGCTGCACTTACAATGACCTTTTCCAAATTTGATTTGGACATGATTCCAAATCCAACTGTTAGATTTTAAATCTCTAATATTCGTTGGAAAGCACTTTTCGATACGAATCCAACGGTTCTAGTCTTAGGAGAATCCAACGGTCGGATTTCCTGTATTGTCCGTTCGAAGTCAATGGTCGAAATTCGCGAACTACCGCAGCGCGGCACATTCTATTCAGGCCATTATATATATATAATATTATATATATTTCATTGATTTCCATTCAAAACGTATTTTATAAATCGTTTTAAATTCATTTTCCAAACGATTTCAACTTCATATTCAATTTCAAATCAAAATTGAATATTCCATATCATCGATATATAAATGATAGTATTTTCAAAACATTTTTTGAAATCAAATCCATTTCGATATTCATTATAGAAATGTATAAAATCGATATAAATATCGTTCACGTCAAAATGGCGTTAATCTAATCAACACGGCTTTATATATTTAAATATTTTCGTGTCCATCCCAAATCGGACATCAAAATTTGATTTTGATCTTTTACTGAATATTATTTTAAAATATCCGTTATTTGAAAATATTCGTTATTTTAAAATATTCATTATTTCTGAATTGGAATCAAACACAGTCAATTACCATATAATTTGATTTATATGTATTTCAAACACACAAGTACACAACAACAATCAAAAACCATCATCCAAAGTGCATTCTACATTGCATAAGCATCAAATATAAATATTTAATGCTTATAACAGTATGTCAACCAATCGATTGACATACAACTAAATATTGGGATTAGTGTATGTCCGATATCATCCCAATACCCGTGTGGGGTTTCAATCAATCAAACATAGATTTTATTTATGCAGTTGGGCGATGTGTAAAATTTATTGCCCCAATCAATATCAGTTAAATGTGTGTACATAAATAAATCATCCGATTTGTTTATGAATATTTATTTTATTCATATACACATTAAAAATTATATTTTTAACTATAAAATATTTTATTCCATTTCACGTCACGCAATCAATCAAATAAACAAGTCGTCCATGGTCTATGGATAACGGGTGTCGGGTGCTGCTAAGCATCGTCTGCATCCTAGTATATATTTTAACTAGAAAATAAAATAAAAGTGAGAAGTTCTCACCTTTGGGTTCCACTCCGTTATTCTTTAGTGGATGACAGTTTGGATTTCGTTTTGCTTTCAGTCCGTTCCATCGTCATCTGTTTCACGCAGTTGACATTAAAAATCACATTTTGACACTTCAGTTTTCTATATAAAAATCATATTTTTACATCGCTGCTTCATTATTAAAATTATATTTTTATAACGCTGCTTCTACGGAAAAGATTATATTTTTATATCGCTCTTCTTCTACTAAAGATTATATTTTTATATCCTCTTTGTATATGAAAATCGTATTTTTGTATAATTAAAAATCTTATCTTTTCATCATAAAAATCTAATCTTTAACATTGTAAAAATCTAATCTTTCTATTTTTTTAAAATCTCGTCTTTCTATTTTTAAAAAATCTCGTCTTTCTAGTATCAAAAAAGTCTCGTCTTTCTAGTTTTAAAAATCTTATCTTTCTAGTTTTAAAAATCTAAACTTTTCTAAATTTCATATATAATAAAAATCATATCTTTTTACTTCTAAAATTCACTTCTTCTTCTAAATAAAAATCAAATCTTTTTGCATATAAAAATCTATTCTTTTTACATATAAAAATCTATTCTTTTTACATATAAAAATCTTACCTTTTCCTATATAAATAATCTAACCATTTTATAAAAAAAGCTAATCTTTTCTTTATGCTCCAATATATATAAAAATCCCATTTTTATGTAAACTACTTAATAATAAAAATCCTGTTTTTATATAAGAATAATGTTATATTAATTAAACTAATTAAAAAAACTCATAGCATTCATTCCAGGTTTGACGCTGGGCTTTGGGGCACCCTTGAGGTGGGAGCCGCGCCTCTAACGGTCGGCATCAGGTGGAGGTGGCAGCTACAGCGAGGGCGACGGGGGAATTGGGTGAAAAGGGATTGGGGACTGCGGTTTTTCACGTTGAGGAGGGGGCCGATGGTGGGGATCGGAGGCGGGGGGGCCGACGGTGGAAAAAGGGGGGTGCAGCTTCGTCAACGGTGGATGGGGGAGGGGCTATCGATGGCGGCACGAGATATGGAGGAGGGTTTTTCTTTGAACGACAGGGTGGAGTTTTAATTTTGGGGGAGAAAGGGTTACGGGGTGGGGGTTTTGTAAAAACCCGCAACCTCCCCGTAAAGGAAAGCGTCGGATAGTTCGAGAACAAACCACAGCAGAACTCATACAGAAGAACATTTCATTGTATATTACAACAATGCATCAGATTTCAAGAATATACAGAGTATGAATGAATGAATATTACACAGAAATATCAGAGATTTAAATTACATTTAAAAACATCGCAGCGGAAAATAATACAATACACAACTAGAAGAGATATACGGATACAAAGCTTTCCGGATATCGTTCCAGCTGTAAACCAGGATCCTGTGAATATAAATCTGCAAAACCAAAACTACTAGCTGCCCGTGTCAAAATAGGGGCACCCAGAGTTTAGGTTAAAACAATAAACTCCAGGTCAGTCATGTGACTGGTGTGAGAACTAAAACAGTTATTAATCTTTATTTTAAATCATTAGGTAAATCAAGGGACCACGCCGTATAACACGGAACGGGTTTCCTCCCAAGAATACCAGTGCATAAAACAAACAGCGCAATGCTAAATAAAGAAAAATGAAGCTGTTATAAGACCCAGGTCCTATCACACAATGCAACGCAAGCCGGGGGATAGGGTTTTCCCTTATAACAGCCAAAGAATGCTTGATACGTTTGGAACAAATCATTTGATACTATAATAAGTGCATAGTGTATAAAACAACTTCAAATCATAAGTATCAATCATAGGCGGCATGAGCGCCCCATCCCACTATGTCGCCATATATAGGATTACAAATAAAACCGCGAATGTCACGTATTTGGAAATTGGATTTCCGTCTATGAACCGAGGCAAAAGATAGTCCTCAACCTATTCGAGACAATCTAGCCCATGTCTCAGGAACAGCCGCAACTGCCCCATGGATCCTCAGGGCCGGTCCACACGGAGTGGATTATTATGCCTGAACACTACGTCTCCCCACCCTATGGGGTGTAAGTCTGGTCCGTCAGCCGACCAGAATGCATTCGGCCGAAACCGATATAACCGAGGCGCCTCGCAACAGCAACAACCACATAAGTCAAACTCGTCAGGGCGTGTAAAACCACTGACGCCACTTCTAGCTAGAAAGAAACGCATGCCCTCCCTGACGTCCGTCTCCCGTTTTTGGTTCATACCGGGTGTGAAACACGCGAGGTAAACGTTACACAAAGCTACGCCACAAAGGCCGTGCTTTGATCATCACCACAAGACTTTGCTTTTCAACAGAAGCCTCGATCAATTGCCACTTAGGCATGCCACACAGGCAATTCACTCCATGCGATTGATATCCATCAATATATAACCCCTGAGCTCGTACGTCTCAGAGAAGGGCGTTAAGCAAGAGAATAAATTCTCCGCCGCCAAGCAGATATATATTTAATAGAGATCAATCACACGGACTAAAATCCAATGTCAGACACACAGTCCATTTACAAGTCCGTTCTGGGTCTGAACGAAACCGGAGGCACCTAGTACCCCGCATATCCATCGATCTCCAAGTACGTCTGGACGATCACTAACTGTTTCCATCTTCTTGGGTGTACAGCCCAATCAAGACCATCAATTATCACCCAAACGACGTGAAGACCTCCGGTCTTCGACCATCGTCTTCATCTTCGACTTATCGTCGCATCAGTTATTCAGAATGGGATAAACCCGGCCTTTCCGAATAACTCGCGTATATTTTAAATAAGTGTTACACAAACACAACATACGCCTCATTCCAATTCATTAGTCACTAACCGTAAATTAATCAAGAGAATAATTCCCCAAATATTAACCCCGAAGGCCGAAACCAACATCAGATCAATATCCAGAAAACCATTCCGCTTAGCTAACCGACAGTTAGTTTCTGAATTTCACGTTCAAATCTAATTAAAGATTTAACTATCGCCTGGAGCAAAATTGGTGATACTCCATTCTCGATCTTTTCAATCTAATTAAAGATTCATTAAAACTCCACTTAGTTTTAATCATTATCTGGGTTAAAGAATCAGTGTCATTTAAAACACGATTCACGATAAACTCAAAATCACATTCCATTAATTATCGGGTTAAAGAACAAGTGTTATTTAAAACACTGTTCACGATAAACCCAAAAATCAATACCAATTCAATTCCAATTAAATATCATTTAATTGGTACACTTCATTAAATCTAAATAAAAAGATTTAATCTTTTCTCAACTGGGTTCAAGAATAGTGTTAGTGAAGACACCATTCACGACAAACCCAAATCACATTCCATTAATTATCGGGTTAAAGAACAAGTGTTATTTAAAACACTGTTCACGATAAACCCAAAAATCAATACCAATTCAATTCCAATTAAATATCATTTAATTGGTACACTTCATTAAATCTAAATAAAAAGATTTAATCTTTTCTCAACTGGTTTCAAGAATAGTGTTAGTGAAGACACCATTCACGACAAACCCAAATCACATTCCATTAATTATCGGGTTAAAGAACAAGTGTTATTTAAAACGCTGTTCACGATAAACCCAAAAATCAATATCAATTCAATTCCAATTAAATATTATTTAATTGGTACACTTCATTAAATCTAAATAAAAAGATTTAATCTTTTCTCAACTGGGTTCAAGAATAGTGTTAGTGAAGACACCATTCACGACAAACCCAAATCACATTCCATTAATTATCGGGTTAAAGAACAAGTGTTATTTAAAACACTGTTCACGATAAACCCAAAAATCAATATCAATTCAATTCCAATTAAATATTATTTAATTGGTACACTTCATTAAATCTAAATAAAAAGATTTAATCTTTTCTCAACTGGGTTCAAGAACAGTGTTAGTGAAGACACCATTCACGACAAACCCAAATCACATTCGATATTCAATACAAGGCTCTGAATAGAAAATATATCGGCTTATATTCAATATCGAATTCTACGACTAACAAATGTCGTATTGGAAATAACGATATCAATATATATCTTTCAAATTTCCATAACAACACCTGTATAATCACGAATTCCAACATCGAAATATTCCGAAGACAATTTCGATTCAAATCCACTCCAATGCAATCATTGGAAATTTTGGTTATTTTTAAAACCCTTTTCAAATTCAATTTATTTATTTAAAAATAAATAGAATTATAATTCTAGTTCAAAACTAGTTCATTTCGATAAAAATCCATTTTTTATCTTTTCAAATATGGAGTTTTTCATCCCAATTCTTTCTAAATCATTTCTTATGATTTTACACAAATTATTGCTATTTTTAATAATTTTATCAAGGCCCGTACAGTCGATTTCCATCAATGGCCATCGAACTGCACTTACAGCGACCTTTTTCAAACTTGATTTGGACGTATCTCCAAATCCAACCGTTAGATTTCAAATTTCTAACATTCATTAGAAAGCTTTTTTCGATACGAACCCAACGGTTCCGGTTTTAGGAGAATCCGACGGTCGGATCTCCCGTAATATCCGTTCGAAATAAATGGTCGAAATTCGCGAACTGCCGCGACGCGGCACGTTCTATTCAGGCCATTATATTATATATATAATATATATAATATATATTTCGTCGATTTCTATTTAAAACGAATTATATAAATAGTTTTAAAATCGTTTCAAAACCTATTTCAACTTCCATTTCAATTCAAAGCAAAATTGAATTCTTCTTTATAAATTCGTTTTAAAATTCATTTCTATTCAATTCAAATTTCAATTCAATTTGAATTCATTTCAATTCACTTCATTTCGAAATCGTTTTCAATTCAATTCATTTCGAAATCGTTTTCAATTCACTTTGAATTCGTTTTCAATTCAATTCATTTCGAAATCGTTTTCAATTCACTTTGAATTCGTTTTCAATTCAATTCATTTCGAAATATTCGACTTCGAAGTCACTTTTCAATATTCATTTTAAAATGAATAAAATCGATATAAATATCGTTCACGTCAAAATGGCGTCAATCTAATCAACACGGCTTCATAAAGTTCTATTTTCAAATATTCTATTTCAAATATTTCTTTTTCAAATATTTCTATTTTAAAACTGGAATGAGGCCCAATCAATTACCATATAAGGTTAATTATATGGATTTTCATACAACACATGTATATCATAGCATTGAAAAATAATCAACCATCAACCAAAGTGCACTACACTGTATAAGCATCAAATATAGATATTCAATGCTTATAACAGCCTGTCAATCAATCGATCGACATATTTAATCAATCAGGATGAGTGAACTTCAAATTTCATCCCAACACCCGTGTGGGGTTTTCAAACAATCAAACACCTATTTTATTTGTGCAGTTGGGCGATGTGTAAAATTTATCGACCCAATCAATGTCCTTCAAATAAGTGTACATAAACAAACCGTCTGGTTTGTAAATGAATATTTATTTATTCACTTTCACTATATTCATATTCACGTTAAAAATTATATTTTTAACGATAAAACATTTTATTCCCACATATGAATTTCTATTATTCATTTACACAATAAAATGATATTTTTATTTTCTAACATATTTTAGAAAATTTCGGCGGCATAACGGCACGATACTAGAAACGGGACAAGGCCTAGCCTAATCCCCGGTCTAGTGAAGGCCCACGCCATTCACACATCAATCGAATTCACTTTCGTTATGCAAACCACAAAATTTGGAGTAAGGGTCTAACCTAGCCTTACTCCTTCGCCTTATAACGGCGCACGTCTAATCCTAACCAATTTATCGATTCGATTTTTCACACCACAAACCACATTCAAACCAATATCACAATCAATAACCAAACAGCCAAACAAACAAGTCCATGGTCTGTGGACGATTGTGTCAGGTGCTACTAAGCACCGTCTGCATCCTAGTATATATATATAACTAGAAATAAAATTGAAAGGTGAGAAGTTCTCACATATAGCTATCCAGCTCCACGACTCTTCCTTTAGAGAAATCTTCACTGTTCTCGCCTTTTTGTCACCTTCGTTATCCGCTTTCACTACATATGTAAAAATCGAATTTTTACTTCGCTTTTCAATATATAAAAATCACATTTTTAATGCGAAGTTCAATATATAAAAATCATATTTTTTATTCGAAGTTCAATATATAAAAATCATATTTTTTATTCGAAGTTCAATATATAAAAATCATATTTTTTTATATTTCTATATAGTAAAGATTATATTTTTAATACTTTAAAAATATAAAAATCATATTTTTATCACTTTAAAAATATAAAGATCACACCTTTTACCAAATAAAAATCCTATCTTTTTACCTTTCAAAGTTCTAACCTTTTTCCATTTAAAATTCAGATCTTTTCTATTTAAAATCTTAAAATAAAATCAGTTTATAAATTCCTAAAAATCAGTTTATGAATTCATAATAAAATCAGTTTATAAATTCCAAAAAAATCAGTTTATGAATTCATAATAAAATCAGTTTATAAATTCCTAAAAAATCAGTTTATGAATTCATAATAAAATCAGTTTATAAATTCCTAAAAAATCAGTTTATGAATTCATAATAAAATCAGTTTATAAATTAAAAGTAAAGTAAATAAATTTAAAAACTTACGGGGGGGCTACTCTGGTCGGAGCCGGTCCTAGCAGGTGGCGGCGGGCTGTGATGCTCAGGGCGCGGGATGGTTATGAAGGCGATTGCTTTCACGGGGGTTTAGGGTTTCAGATCGGTGCGAGCAGGAGGAAGGCGGGTCGGCTTCGGGGGTCGCGTCTTGGGCAGGAGAAGGGGAAGCGGGGAGGCGGAGCTCGGTGGTGCGGCTGTTGGTGAAGCGACGGATTCAGAAAGAGGGACGGCTCACGACTTGCGGGTAGGGAGGAGAGATGGAAGAAGAGGGGGGGGGTCGCCAGGTCACGGCGGAGCTCCTCTTGGAGGGGCACGCGATGGCGGTTCCTCCGCCTCCATTCATCTTTTTTTTTTATTTCTGTATAAATGAATTCGGGGGGGGCCAGAGGTATAGGAGGGAGAAGTATATTTTTTTTTATTATTATTATTTAATTATTATATTTGGCAAAAAGGTTGACTTTTACATATGACCTCGAAACGAGGTCCACCGCCTGTCGTCCATAGCGTTTCACCCCCATTCCGAACACAATGGGATATGTATCGCAAGCTGATTCGATTGTTATAATCAGTTTCCTTTTGAATTTACATTTAAATCACTATATTGAATTTTAAACGTACATTTCAAATTACCGGGGCCACATACTAACTAGAAAAATTCCAGAAAAATATTTTCTAGCTTCGTATTGACGATACGGTCCTAACAAAACTAGTTTCGTCGAATTCTGAGATCGTTTGAAAAATGGCCAATTCCCAGTCGATTAAATTCAATAGAAACTGGTCAAACGCGTTTTCTTTTGCCACGCTCACATATTGATTCGAAAAATTATGAAATTTGAAACTTAGCAATAGTTTGACATTCCGGACCCAACAAAAGTGGTTTCGTCGAAATCCGAGGTCATTTGCAAAATGTCCATTTTTAAGGGCCTGAATTCCATAGCGACTATTCAGAATTTTCAACTGGACATATCTTATCATTTATAAAGTGAAATCTCAGTTTGTTAACTTCGTTACAAAGATATAGTTATACAGATTCAAATATTTCTTGTTTCGTTCAATTCTGACTTATATTGAATTCTGTATATTCATTTGAAATTAGAAATCGAATTTTCGAACTACCGCGCCATTTTCAATTCCTTTTATAATTATATATAATTATTTATATTCTAACGACGACGCGTATAATATATACGTTCGAATTCTATTCAAAATAAATTTCTCGTCGATTATATTTAAAATAATCTATTTTAAATATTCAAAATTCGCTATAATCGCCAAAATAAAAATTTTAAACTGGCCCAGATTTTACGGGTTGTTACAATCTCCCCCACTTAAAACTTTTCGTCCCCGAAAAGGAACAAAGTCGAAAGTGGATTGATTAATCAGCTCTACGTTCGATTCGGCTTCCATTCTCTAACCTTTAAGTTTCTGAGAATTTTCAAAATTTCAAAAATTTGGCTAACACCCTAAATTTTCGAAAAATTTCGCCATAACCTCCCCTGCACCGGGAGCATCGGGGAATTTCAAATAGCTTCCCCGGTCCTTCAGATCTCAAAAAGAAAAAGAAAAAGCCAAGCGGCTAGCCAATAGGCTCACAAAATCATCATCACCCAAACAAAACAGGAAATTATGTAGTAAACATGTACCTATTTGTCGGGCAAACAAATTTTATTCTCTGGCTCTAGCCTCCTTGCTATGACCTGTTCAATGATATATATGTATGCAAGCAAATGCGACCAATTTTCAATACAATTCAATATTTGATGCTATTAGGCATAATGGTTCAAAATTAGCAAACAATTAAACAAACAACACAAACATCAATCAATTAGTGGATTAACGTTTCAAATTCATAATTTTGATACATATACAGAAAATCATGTTTTTGATGTCAATTCACAACAATGTGTTCTAACTATATTAGTTTTGGTTCTCACACCAGTCTAATGGAAATATATAGAAAACCACACCGTCGAAACACGAACATAAATACTGATGATGCACGTGCTATCATCAGTACCTTCTCCGGGCGACTAGAGTGTGATTCTATATCTATCCAATATATTAAAACTTCGAATACACGCGGATCAGACGTATACCCAAAATTTTTATATACTGCATTGTCCAAATCAATATAAACAAATAATCAAATACGTTTAAAACGATTTAAATTTTCAAAACAAGATTTGTTTTCATTTTAAAAATATACTCTTCATACTCGTTCTAGGATACTACTGATCCTATCTCTAACGAGTCATTCTCATTGGATATTGCTAATCCAATATCCGATGAATTCTTTCGTACGGTTCTAATGTGTCTTGTTCTCTGAGCTTTGTAAACCAAAGCTCTGATACCAACTGTAAAAACCCGCAACCTCCCCGTAAAGGAAAGCGTCGGATAGTTCGAGAACAAACCACAGCAGAACTCATACAGAAGAACATTTCATTGTATATTACAACAATGCATCATATTTCAAGAATATACAGAGTATGAATGAATGAATATTACACAGAAATATCAGAGATTTAAATTACATTTAAAAACATCGCAGCGGAAAATAATACAATACACAACTAGAAGAGATATACGGATACAAAGCTTTCCGGATATCGTTCCAGCTGTAAACCAGGATCCTGTGAATATAAATCTGCAAAACCAAAACTACTAGCTGCCCGTGTCAAAATAGGGGCACCCAGAGTTTAGGTTAAAACAATAAACTCCAGGTCAGTCATGTGACTGGTGTGAGAACTAAAACAGTTATTAATCTTTATTTTAAATCATTAGGTAAATCAAGGGACCACGCCGTATAACACAGAACGGGTTTCCTCCCAAGAATACCAGTGCATAAAACAAACAGCGCAATGCTAAATAAAGAAAAATGAAGCTGTTATAAGACCCAGGTCCTATCACACAATGCAACGCAAGCCGGGGGATAGGGTTTTCCCTTATAAAAGCCAAAGAATGCTTGATACGTTTGGAACAAATCATTTGATACTATAATAAGTGCATAGTGTATAAAACAACTTCAAATCATAAGTATCAATCATAGGCGGCATGAGCGCCCCATCCCACTATGTCGCCATATATAGGATTACAAATAAAACCGCGAATGTCACGTATTTGGAAATTGGATTTCCGTCTATGAACCGAGGCAAAAGATAGTCCTCAACCTATTCGAGACAATCTAGCCCATGTCTCAGGAACAGCCGCAACTGCCCCATGGATCCTCAGGGCCGGTCCACACGGAGTGGATTATTATGCCTGAACACTACGTCTCCCCACCCTATGGGGTGTAAGTCTGGTCCGTCAGCCGACCAGAATGCATTCGGCCGAAACCGATATAACCGAGGCGCCTCGCAACAGCAACAACCACATAAGTCAAACTCGTCAGGGCGTGTAAAACCACTGACGCCACTTCTAGCTAGAAAGAAACGCATGCCCTCCCTGACGTCCGTCTCCCGTTTTTGGTTCATACCGGGTGTGAAACACGCGAGGTAAACGTTACACAAAGCTACGCCACAAAGGCCGTGCTTTGATCATCACCACAAGACTTTGCTTTTCAACAGAAGCCTCGATCAATTGCCACTTAGGCATGCCACACAGGCAATTCACTCCATGCGATTGATATCCATCAATATATAACCCCTGAGCTCGTACGTCTCAGAGAAGGGCGTTAAGCAAGAGAATAAATTCTCCGCCGCCAAGCAGATATATATTTAATAGAGATCAATCACACGGACTAAAATCCAATGTCAGACACACAGTCCATTTACAAGTCCGTTCTGGGTCTGAACGAAACCGGAGGCACCTAGTACCCCGCATATCCATCGATCTCCAAGTACGTCTGGACGATCACTAACTGTTTCCATCTTCTTGGGTGTACAGCCCAATCAAGACCATCAGTTATCACCCAAACGACGTGAAGACCTCCGGTCTTCGACCATCGTCTTCATCTTCGACTTATCGTCGCATCAGTTATTCAGAATGGGATAAACCCGGCCTTTCCGAATAACTCGCGTATATTTTAAATAAGTGTTACACAAACACAACATACGCCTCATTCCAATTCATTAGTCACTAACCGTAAATTAATCAAGAGAATAATTCCCCAAATATTAACCCCGAAGGCCGAAACCAACATCAGATCAATATCCAGAAAACCATTCCGCTTAGCTAACCGACAGTTAGTTTCTGAATTTCACGTTCAAATCTAATTAAAGATTTAACTATCGCCTGGAGCAAAATTGGTGATACTCCATTCTCGATCTTTTCAATCTAATTAAAGATTCATTAAAACTCCACTTAGTTTTAATCATTATCTGGGTTAAAGAATCAGTGTCATTTAAAACACGATTCACGATAAACCCAAAATCACATTCCATTAATTATCGGGTTAAAGAACAAGTGTTATTTAAAACACTGTTCACGATAAACCCAAAAATCAATACCAATTCAATTCCAATTAAATATCATTTAATTGGTACACTTCATTAAATCTAAATAAAAAGATTTAATCTTTTCTCAACTAGGTTCAAGAATAGTGTTAGTGAAGACACCATTCACGACAAACCCAAATCACATTCCATTAATTATCGGGTTAAAGAACAAGTGTTATTTAAAACACTGTTCACGATAAACCCAAAAATCAATACCAATTCAATTCCAATTATATATCATTTAATTGGTACACTTCATTAAATCTAAATAAAAAGATTTAATCTTTTCTCAACTGGGTTCAAGAATAGTGTTAGTGAAGACACCATTCACGACAAACCCAAATCACATTCCATTAATTATCGGGTTAAAGAACAAGTGTTATTTAAAACACTGTTCACGATAAACCCAAAAATCAATATCAATTCAATTCCAATTAAATATTATTTAATTGGTACACTTCATTAAATCTAAATAAAAAGATTTAATCTTTTCTCAACTGGGTTCAAGAATAGTGTTAGTGAAGACACCATTCACGACAAACCCAAATCACATTCCATTAATTATCGGGTTAAAGAACAAGTGTTATTTAAAACACTGTTCACGATAAACCCAAAAATCAATATCAATTCAATTCCAATTAAATATTATTTAATTGGTACACTTCATTAAATCTAAATAAAAAGATTTAATCTTTTCTCAACTGGGTTCAAGAACAGTGTTAGTGAAGACACCATTCACGACAAACCCAAATCACATTCGATATTCAATACAAGGCTCTGAATAGAAAATATATCGGCTTATATTCAATATCGAATTCTACGACTAACAAATGTCGTATTGGAAATAACGATATCAATATATATCTTTCAAATTTCCATAACAACACCTGTATAATCACGAATTCCAACATCGAAATATTCCGAAGACAATTTCGATTCAAATCCACTCCAATGCAATCATTGGAAATTTTGGTTATTTTTAAAACCCTTTTCAAATTCAATTTATTTATTTAAAAATAAATAGAATTATAATTCTAGTTCAAAACTAGTTCATTTCGATAAAAATCCATTTTTTATCTTTTCAAATATGGAGTTTTTCATCCCAATTCTTTCTAAATCATTTCTTATGATTTTACACAAATTATTGCTATTTTTAATAATTTTATCAAGGCCCGTACAGTCGATTTCCATCAATGGCCATCGAACTGCACTTACAGCGACCTTTTTCGAACTTGATTTGGACGTATCTCCAAATCCAACCGTTAGATTTCAAATTTCTAACATTCATTAGAAAGCTTTTTTCGATACGAACCCAACGGTTCCGGTTTTAGGAGAATCCGACGGTCGGATCTCCCGTAATATCCGTTCGAAATAAATGGTCGAAATTCGCGAACTGCCGCGACGCGGCGCGTTCTATTCAGGCCATTATATTATATATATAATATATATAATATATATTTCGTCGATTTCTATTTAAAACGAATTATATAAATAGTTTTAAAATCGTTTCAAAACCTATTTCAACTTCCATTTCAATTCAAAGCAAAATTGAATTCTTCTTTATAAATTCGTTTTAAAATTCATTTCTATTCAATTCAAATTTCAATTCAATTTGAATTCATTTCAATTCACTTCATTTCGAAATCGTTTTCAATTCAATTCATTTCGAAATCGTTTTCAATTCACTTTGAATTCGTTTTCAATTCAATTCATTTCGAAATCGTTTTCAATTCACTTTGAATTCGTTTTCAATTCAATTCATTTCGAAATATTCGACTTCGAAGTCACTTTTCAATATTCATTTTAAAATGAATAAAATCGATATAAATATCGTTCACGTCAAAATGGCGTCAATCTAATCAACACGGCTTCATAAAGTTCTATTTTCAAATATTCTACTTCAAATATTTCTTTTTCAAATATTTCTATTTTAAAACTGGAATGAGGCCCAATCAATTACCATATAAGGTTAATTATATGGATTTTCATACAACACATGTATATCATAGCATTGAAAAATAATCAACCATCAACCAAAGTGCACTACACTGTATAAGCATCAAATATAGATATTCAATGCTTATGACAGCCTGTCAATCAATCGATCGACATATTTAATCAATCAGGATGAGTGAACTTCAAATTTCATCCCAACACCCGTGTGGGGTTTTCAAACAATCAAACACCTATTTTATTTGTGCAGTTGGGCGATGTGTAAAATTTATCGACCCAATCAATGTCCTTCAAATAAGTGTACATAAACAAACCGTCTGGTTTGTAAATGAATATTTATTTATTCACTTTCACTATATTCATATTCACGTTAAAAATTATATTTTTAACGATAAAACATTTTATTCCCACATATGAATTTCTATTATTCATTTACACAATAAAATGATATTTTTATTTTCTAACATATTTTAGAAAATTTCGGCGGCATAACGGCACGATACTAGAAACGGGACAAGGCCTAGCCTAATCCCCGGTCTAGTGAAGGCCCACGCCATTCACACATCAATCGAATTCACTTTCGTTATGCAAACCACAAAATTTGGAGTAAGGGTCTAACCTAGCCTTACTCCTTCGCCTTATAACGGCGCACGTCTAATCCTAACCAATTTATCGATTCGATTTTTCACACCACAAACCACATTCAAACCAATATCACAATCAATAACCAAACAGCCAAACAAACAAGTCCATGGTCTGTGGACGATTGTGTCGGGTGCTACTAAGCACCGTCTGCATCCTAGTATATATATATATAACTAGAAATAAAATTGAAAGGGGAGAAGTTCTCACATATAGCTATCCAGCTCCACGACTCTTCCTTTAGAGAAATCTTCACTGTTCTCGCCTTTTTGTCACCTTCGTTATCCGCTTTCACTACATATGTAAAAATCGAATTTTTACTTCGCTTTTCAATATATAAAAATCACATTTTTAATGCGAAGTTCAATATATAAAAATCATATTTTTTATTCGAAGTTCAATATATAAAAATCATATTTTTTATTCGAAGTTCAATATATAAAAATCATATTTTTTTATATTTCTATATAGTAAAGATTATATTTTTAATACTTTAAAAATATAAAAATCATATTTTTATCACTTTAAAAATATAAAGATCACACCTTTTACCAAATAAAAATCCTATCTTTTTACCTTTCAAAGTTCTAACCTTTTTCCATTTAAAATTCAGATCTTTTCTATTTAAAATCTTAAAATAAAATCAGTTTATAAATTCCTAAAAATCAGTTTATGAATTCATAATAAAATCAGTTTATAAATTCCAAAAAAATCAGTTTATGAATTCATAATAAAATCAATTTATAAATTCCTAAAAAATCAGTTTATGAATTCATAATAAAATCAGTTTATAAATTCCTAAAAAATCAGTTTATGAATTCATAATAAAATCAGTTTATAAATTAAAAGTAAAGTAAATAAATTTAAAAACTTACGGGGGGGCTACTCTGGTCGGAGCCGGTCCTAGCAGGTGGCGGCGGGCTGTGATGCTCAGGGCGCGGGATGGTTATGAAGGCGATTGCTTTCACGGGGGTTTAGGGTTTCAGATCGGTGCGAGCAGGAGGAAGGCGGGTCGGCTTCGGGGGTCGCGTCTTGGGCAGGAGAAGGGGGAGCGGGGAGGCGGAGCTCGGTGGTGCGGCTGTTGGTGAAGCGACGGATTCAGAAAGAGGGACGGCTCACGACTTGCGGGTAGGGAGGAGAGATGGAAGAAGAGGGGGGGGGTCGCCAGGTCACGGCGGAGCTCCTCTTGGAGGGGCACGCGATGGCGGTTCCTCCGCCTCCATTCATCTTTTTTTTTTTTCTGTATAAATGAATTCGGGGGGGGGGCCAGAGGTATAGGAGGGAGAAGTATATTTTTTTATATTATTATTATTATTATTTAATTATTATATTTGGCAAAAAGGTTGACTTTTACATATGACCTCGAAACGAGGTCCACCGCCTGTCGTCCATAGCATTTCACCCCCATTCCGAACACAATGGGATATGTATCGCAAGCTGATTCGATTGTTATAATCAGTTTCCTTTTGAATTTACATTTAAATCACTATATTGAATTTTAAACGTACATTTCAAATTACCGGGGCCACATACTAACTAGAAAAATTCCAGAAAAATATTTTCTAGCTTCGTATTGACGATACGGTCCTAACAAAACTAGTTTCGTCGAATTCTGAGATCGTTTGAAAAATGGCCAATTCCCAGTCGATTAAATTCAATAGAAACTGGTCAAACGCGTTTTCTTTTGCCACGCTCACATATTGATTCGAAAAATTATGAAATTTGAAACTTAGCAATAGTTTGACATCCCAGACCCAACAAAAGTGGTTTCGTCGAAATCCGAGGTCATTTGCAAAATGTCCATTTTTAAGGGCCTGAATTCCATAGCGACTATTCAGAATTTTCAACTGGACATATCTTATCATTTATAAAGTGAAATCTCAGTTTGTTAACTTCGTTACAAAGATATAGTTATACAGATTCAAATATTTCTTGTTTCGTTCAATTCTGACTTATATTGAATTCTGTATATTCATTTGAAATTAGAAATCGAATTTTCGAACTACCGCGCCATTTTCAATTCCTTTTATAATTATATATAATTATTTATATTCTAACGACGACGCGTATAATATATACGTTCGAATTCTATTCAAAATAAATTTCTCGTCGATTATATTTAAAATAATCTATTTTAAATATTCAAAATTCGCTATAATCGCCAAAATAAAAATTTTAAACTGGCCCAGATTTTACGGGTTGTTACAGGTTTATACGTGAATATATATTTTATTATTTATATATTTCCCCCCAAAAAGTTGACGTTTAATTTCGAACTCCAAACGAGACCCAACGACTATCGCCCCTAGCTAATTACCCTCATTCCGAACACAATGGGATATGTCCCATAAGCCAATTCCATCGTTTCGATCAGTTTTCATTTAAATTAACATTTAAATCATTATATCGAATTTTAAACATACATTTCAATTTACAAGGGTCACATACAGAATTTAAAAATTTCAGAAAAATTATTCCTAGCTTTGTATTGACGATATGGTCCTAACAAACTAATTTCGCCAAATTCTGAGACCGTTTGAAAAATGGTCATTTTCTGGTCGATCAAATTGACTGAAAGTGACAAAACACATTTTCCTTTTCCACGCCCACATATTGATTCAGAAAATTATGAATTTTAAACCTAGCAATAATTTGACATCCTGGATCCAACAAAAGTGGTTTCGTCGAAAACAGAGGCCATATGCAAAATTTCCAATTTTAAGGGCTATATTTTCAATAGCTACTATTCTGAATTTTCAACTGGACATAACTTCTTATTCCCGCTGTGAAATTTCAATTTTTCGGATTCATTGGAAAGATATTCTCAAATAGATTCAAATATTTTTGGTTTCACTAAAATCTGGTTTATTCTGAATCCTGTACATTCATTTGAAATTTGAAATCAAATTTTCAAACTACCGCGTCATTTTCACTTCCTTTTATAATTAAAATAAATATTTACATTCTAACTCTGAGTCAAATAAATATATACATTCTAATTTTATTCAAAATAAATTTCTTGTTATTATTATTTAAAATAAATCATTTTAAATATTCAAAATTCATCAAAATTGCCAAAATAAATTTTTTTAATTGGTTTGGATTTTCCGGGTTATTACAATCTCCCCCACTTAAAATCTTTTCGTCGTCGAAAGGAACGGAGTTGAAAGTTGTTTTACAAACCAACTCAACTTTCATTATTTTAATTATGGCTTAAGTTCTTCAGCTTTTCAGTTTCTAAGAACTTTTCAAATTTTTAAAAAATTTAACTAACACACTGAATTTTCGAAAAATTTCGCCATAACCTCCTTTGTACGGGAGCACCGAGAAATACCCCAAACTGTCACACAGGCCCTCTCATCTCAAAAAGAAAATGAAAAAGCCATGCGGCTAGCCAATCGGCTCATAAAATCATCAAAAACCCAAGAAGTACAATAAACATGTACCTATTTGTTGGGCAAACAATTTTAATCCTTGTAAAAACCCGTAACTTCCCCGTAAAGGAAAGCGGCGGATAGTTCGAGAACAAGCCACAACAGAACGCATACAGAAGAACATTTCATTGTATATTACAACAATGCATCAGATTATAAGAATATACAGAGTATAAATGAATAAATATGTATTACACAGAAATATCAGAGATTTAAATTACCTTTAAATACATAGCAGCGGAAAATAATACAATACACAACTAGAAGTAGATATACGGATACAAAGCTTTTCGGATATCGTTCCAGCTGTAAATCAGGATCCTGTGAATATAAATCTGCAAAACCAAAACTACTAGCTGCCCGTGCGGAAAATAGGGGCACCCAGAGTTTAGGTTAAAACAATAAACTCCAGGTCAGTCATGGGACTGGTGTGAGAACTAAAACAGTTATTAATTCTTTATTTTAAAGTTAGGTAAATCAAGGGACCACGCCGTATAACACGGAACGGGTTTCCTCCCAAGAATACCAGTGCATAAACCAAACAGCGCAATGCTAAATAAAGAAAAATGAAGCTGTTATAAGACCCAGGTCCTATCACACAATGCAACGCAAGCCGGGGGATAGGGTTTTCCCTTATAACAGCCAAAGAATGCTTGATACGTTTTAAAACAAATTATTGATACTATAATAAGTGCATAGTGTATAAAACAACTTCAAATCATAAGTATCAATCATAGGCGGCATGGGTACCATATATCATGTCGCCATATATAGGTTTACAAATAAAACCGCAAAGTCACGTATTTGGGAATTGGATTTCCATCTATGAACCGAGGCAAAAGATAGTCCTCAACCGATTCGAGACTCTCTAGCCCGAGCCTCAGGATCAGAACGCATCAACCCTTTAGATCGTCAGGGCCGGTCCACCGATGTGGATTATTATGCCTGAACACTACGTTTCCCCGCCCTTTGGGGCGTAAATGAGCCAACGAATGACTCCATCGGACCCGGATCGTCCGATCAAACTGAGGCGCCTTGCAACAACAACAACCACATAAGTCAAACTCGTCAGGGCGTGTAAAACCACTGACGCCACTTTTTAGCTAGAAAGAAACGCATGCCCTCCCTGACGTCCGTCTCCCGTTTTTGGTTCATACCGGGTGTGAAACTCGCGAAGTAAACGTTACACAAAGCTACGCCACAAAGGTCGTGCTTTGATCATCACCACAAGACTTTGCTTTTCAACAGAAGCCTCGATCAATTGCCACTTAGGCATGCCACACAGGCAATTCACTCCATGCGTTTGATATCCATCAATACATAACCCCTGAGCTCGTACGTCTCAGAGAAGGGCGTTAAGCAAGAGAATAAATTCTCCGCCGCCAAACAGATATATATTTAATAGAGATCAATCACACGGACTAAAATCCAATGTCAGACACACAGTCCATTTACAAGTCCGTTCTGGGTCTGAACGAAACCGGAGGCACCTAGTACCCCGCATATCCATCGATCTCCAAGTACATCTGGACGATCACTAACTGTTTCCATCTTCTTGGGTGTACAGCCCAATCAAGATCATCAGTAATCGCCCAAACGACGTGAAGACCTCCGATCTTCGACCATCGTCTTCATCTTCGACTTATCGTCGCATCAGTTATTCAGAATGGGATAAACCCGGTCTTTCCGAATAACTCGCGTATATTTTAAATAAGTGTTACACAAACACAACATACGCCTCATTCCAATTCATCAGTCACTAACCGTAAATTAATCAAGAGAATAATTCCCCAAATATTAACCCCGAAGGCCGAAACCAACATCAGATCAATATCCAGAAAACCATTCTGCTTGGCTAACCGACAGTTAGTTTCTAAATTTCACATTCATAGGGAAGGGTTCCCATTAATTTTATCCAAGATAAATTTCTTGAATTTATTCTTTAATCTATTTTTGAATATCAATTCAAAACTAGTCGGGATTAGCGAACCTTACCGAAGTAATCATTTGTTTTAATTTCCCAATCCCAACCTATTCATCCCATGAAGTAAAACTGGTAATACTTCATATCTAACACCACAGTGTTATCGGTAAATTCAATTACCATTTCACGTTCAAATCTAATTAAAGATTTAACTATCGCCCGGAGCAAAACTGGTGATACTCCATTCTCGATCATTTCAATCTAATTAAAGATTCATTAAAACTCCACTTAGTTTTAATCGTTAACTGGGTTAAAGAATCAGTGTCATTTAAAACACGGTTCACAATAAACCCAAAGTCACATTCCATTAATTATCGGGTTAAAGAACGAGTGTTATTTAAAACACTGTTCACGATAAACCCAAAAATCAATATCAATTCAATTCCAATTAAATATTATTTAATTGGTACACTTCATTAAATCTAAATAAAAAGATTTAATCTTTTCTCAACTGGGTTCAAGAACAGTGTTAGTGAAGACACCATTCACGACAAACCCAAATCACATTTGATATTCAATACAAGGCTCTGAATAGAAAATATATCGGCTTATATTCAATATCAAATTCTACGACTAACAAATGTCGTATTGGAAATAACGATATAAATATATATCTTTCAAATTTCCATAACAACATCTGTATAATCACGAATTCCAACATCGAAATATTCCGAAGACAATTTCGATTCAAATCCACTCCAATGCAATCATTGGAAATTCTGGTTATTTTTAAAACCCTTTCGAATTCAATTTATTTATTTAAAAATAAATAGAATTATAATTCTAGTTCAAAACTAGTTTATTCCGATAAAAATCTATTTTTATCTTTTCAAATATGGAGTTTTTCATCCCAATTCTTTCTAAATCATTTCTTATGATTTTACACAAATTATTACTATTTTTAATAATTTTATCAAGGCCCGTACAGTCGATTTCCATCAACGGCCATCGAACTGCACTTACAGCGACCTTTTTCAAATTTAATTTGGACGTAACTCCAAATCCAACCGTTAGATTTTAAATTTATAATATTCATTAGAAATCCCTTTTCGATACGAACCCAACGGTCCCGGTTTTAGGAGAATCCGACGGTCGGATCTCCCGTAATGTCCGTTTGAAATAAATGGTCGAAATTCGCGAACTGCCGCAGCGCTGCGCGTTCTATTCAGGCCATTATATTATATATATAATATATATAATATATATTTCGTCGATTTCTATTTAAAACGAATTATATAAATAGTTTTAAATTCGTTTCAAAAGCAATTTCAACTTCCATTTCAATTCAAATCAAAATTGAATTCTTCTTTATAAATTCGTTTTAAAATTCATTTCTATTCAATTCAAATTTCAATTCAATTTGAATTCATTTCAATTCGCTTTCAATTCAATTTGAATTCGTTTTCAATTCAATTCATTTCGAAATCGTTTTCAATTCAATTCATTTCGAAATCGTTTTCAATTCATTTCATTTCGAAATCGTTTTCAATTCAATTCATTTCGAAATCGTTTTCAATTCATTTCATTTCGAAATCGTTTTCAATTCATTTCATTTCGAAATCGTTTTCAATTCAATTCATTTCGAAATCGTTTTCAATTCATTTCATTTCGAAATCGTTTTCAATTCATTTCATTTCGAAATCGTTTTCAATTCATTTCATTTCGAAATCGTTTTCAATTCATTTCATTTCGAAATCGTGTTCAATTCAATTCATTTCGAAATCGTTTTCAATTCAATTCATTTCAAAATGAATAAAATCGATATAAATATCGTTCACGTCAAAATGGCGTCAATCTAATCAACACGGCTTCATAAATTTCTATTTTCAAATATTCTATTTCAAATATTTCCTTTTTCAAAATAGTTGTTGTTATCCAAAATATTTCGTTGAACACATGACCAATCTCAATGGATGAGTACTGTCAACACATGAACACTTATTTTATATCGATAAAGATGTAAATTTTATTACTAAAATATTTCGTTCAACACATGACCAATCTCAATGGATGAGTACTGTCAACACATGAACTTTTATTTTATAATATTCTTTATTTTCTAAATTGGAATGAGGCCCAATCAATCACCATATAATGTTAATTATATGGAATTTCATACATCACACGTATATAATAGCATTGAAAAATAATCAACCATCAACCAAAGTGCACTACACTGTATAAGCATCAAATATAGACATTTAACGCTTATAGCAGCCTGTCAATCAATCGATCGACATATTTGATCAATCAGGATGAGTGAACTTCAAATTTCATCCTAACACCCGTGTGGGGTTTCAAACAATCAAACACAGATTTAGTTGTGCAGTTGGGCGATGTGTAAAATTTATCGACCCAATCAATGTCCTTCAAATAGGTGTACATAAAAAATCGTCTGGTTTGTAAATGAATATTTATTTATTCACATTCACGTTAAAAATTATATTTTTAACGACAAAACATTTTATTCCAACATATGAATTTTATTCAGTTCATTCCTTAAATAAAATGATGTTTTTATTTTTCTAACATATTTTAGAAAATTTCGGCGGCATAACGGCACGATACTAGAAACGGGACGAGGCCTAGCCTTATCCCCGGTCCAGTGAAGGCCCACGCCATTCACACATCAATCAAATCAATTTATTTCACCCAACAATTCAATTTCAAATCACATCATATAACTAATCTATGCAACCAAACAAACAAGTCCATGGTCTGTGGACGATTGTGTCGGGTGCTACTAAGCACCGTCTGCATCCTAGTATATATATATATAACTAGAAAAATAAATTGAAAGGTGAGAAATTCTCACAGATAGCTATCCTAGCTCCACGGCACTTCATTGATAGAAATCTTCATCGCTATCGCATCTTCGTCACCTTCGTCGCCCATAGCCACTACATGTATAAAAATCACATTTTTATTTCGAAGTTCAATATATAAAAATCACATTTTTAATTCGAAGTTCAATATATAAAAATCACATTTTTATTTCGAAGTTCAATATATAAAAATCACATTTTTAATTCGAAGTTCAATATATAAAAATCACATTTTTATTTCGAAGTTCAATATATAAAAATCATATTTTTATTTCGAAGTTCAATATATAAAAATAATATTTTTATTTCGACCATATATAAAAATTATATTTTTATTTCGACCATATATAAAAATCATATTTTTATTTCGAAGTTCAATATATAAAAATCATATTTTTATTTCGAGGTTCAATATATAAAAATCATATTTTTATTTCGAAGTTCAATATATAAAAATCATATTTTTATTTCGACCATATATAAAAATCATATTTTTATAATCGCTTCCTACATTTAAAAATCGAATTTTTATTCCGTTATTCCATATATAAAAATCGAATTTTTACTACTATGTTATATAGATAAAAATTATATTATTATCACGCTATTTTCCATATAAAGATTTCGCCTTTTCTAAAATAAAGATTTCGCCTTTATAAAAACATAGACTTCGCCTTTTCAAATTTAAAGATTTCATCTTTATAAAAATCTCATTTTTATTTTCCTACACATATAAAGATTATATTTTTATTTCAACGTTGTATGGATAAAAATTCTATTTTTACACCGCTACTATATAGATAAAAATTCTATTTTAACTTCTAATCCATTCATATAAAAATCGAATTTTTATGTCGCTACCTTCACATTAAAAATCATAACTTTTATACTCACACTTCATTATAAAAATCAATACTTTTTCTAAACAAAAACCAGTTCTTTAAATCACTCTATATATATTTTAAAAATTGCATTTTTCATATGTTAAAACTGCATCTATATATGCTAAAACTACATTTATGCATTTATATAAACCAAACCCTCACCTTCTTCCTTAATTGATCATCCTGTAACACACTGTACCTTTGAAACCCATAGCCGACGTGATTTTCTGAAAACTCAAAACCTAGGTTTGCAATTTGCTAGCGAATCGAAGCACTAGACGTCCATCAGGTGGTACCATGACCTCGGCCTTCGCGAGCTTGACCTCCGGCACCCCTCTTTGCCGAACTCGATCAGCTTCCTCGCGCCAGAAATAGGAGAGGACGGCGGCGGTCTTCTGTGGTCCGATTGAGTGTGGGGCTCGTGACTTATAGGAGGGGAGGAGGTGCGATAGGAGGAGGGTGCTCGTGGAGTGGTGGCGCGGCAATCATCGGAGGCGGCTGACGCGGATTAGGGCTCAAAGCCCTTTTCTTTTTATTTTTTATTCGAACGACAGGAGATAAAGTGAGAGAGAGAGGAAAGGGAGTGTTTATATTATAATTATTTATTTATTTAATTTAATCCTCCTATATTTGACTTTTCATCCGAACTCTAAACGACACCCCACGACTGTCGCCCATAGCGTAATACCCCCATTCCGAACACAATGGGATATGTTGCGTACGCCGATTCGACTGTTAGAGTCAGTTATTCTTCAAAGTAAAATATAAAACATTTAATTTCAGTTTTAAACGTATATTTTAATTTGCCGGGGCCACATTCTGATTCAGAGAATTCCAGAAAAATTATTTCTAGCTTCGTATCGACGATACGGTCCTAACAAAACTGATTTCGTCGAATTCTGAGACCGTTTGTAAAATGGCCTTTTTCAGGTCGATCAGATTTAACTGAAACTGGTCAAACGCGTTTTCTTTTGCCACGCTCACATATCGATTTGAAAAATTATGAAATTTGGAATATAGCAATAACTTGACACCACGGACCCAACAAAACTGGTTTCGTCGAAATCCGAGGTCATTTGCAAAATGTCCATTTTTAAGGGCCTGAATTCCATAGCGACTATTCAGAATTTTCAACTGGACATATCTTTTGATTCACGCTATGAAATCTTGACTTTTCTGATTCGTTGGAAAGATATCATCAATTAGATTCCATTATTTTTGGTTTCATTAAAATCCGGATTGTTTTGCACCCGGTACATTCAATTGAAGTTTGAAATCGAATTATCGAACTACCGCGCCATTTTCAATTCCTTTTATAATTATATATAATTATTTATATTCCAACGACGACGTATATAATATATACGTTCTAATTATATTCAAAATAAATTTTCCGTCGATATTATTTAAAATAATTCATTTTAAATAATCAAAATTCGCAAAAATTGCCAAAATAAAAAATTTAAACTGGCCCAGATTTTCGGGTTATTACAATCCTCTTCTCTAGCCTCCTTGATATGACCTGTCCAATATTTATGCATGTACATGTATGCAATTGCAATCAATTTTCAATATTCGATAGAATTTGGTTATATTTACTGTTCATATACATATTAGTTTCTGTAATCTCATTAGTTAAACTAATAATCAAAAAACACAACCATCATTCAATTAGTGGATTATCGTTTCAAACATATAACTTTAATACGTAGTCAAAAATCATGTTTTTGATGCCAAGTCACAACCATATATTCTAACTATATTTTGGTTTTCATACCAGTCAATTGGAAATAAACAGATGTCCCACTTTCGAAACTCGAACATAAACTACTGATGCTGACATGTCAATCACCAGCATCATCAAAGTCATCTCCGGGCGACTATAGTGTTATTCTATATCTATCCAGTATATCTGAGACTTCCAATACACGTGAATCAGACGTATATTAAAATCTCTTTATACTTGATTGTCCAAATCAATTTAAAATAAATATTCAAATATGAATAATAAAGTTGTAATTTTCAAAACAAAGTTTGTTTTCAATTTTGTTTGAAAACAACTCTCTTTCGACCCATTCTAGGATACTACTGATCCCATCTCTAACTAGTCATTCTCATTGGATATTACTAATCTAATCTCTGATGAATTCTTTCGTTTGGTTCTAATGTGTCTTGTTCTCCGAGCCCTGTAAACCAAAGCTCTTATACCAAATGTAAGGACCCAGAACTTCCCCGGTCTCTGAGGAGAAGAGGAAGAAAGGATTGCTTTGAGCACAAGATGAATCAGAATACAAACAGAAGAAAATTTCATTGTCTATTACAATAATTTCATCAGAATATAAGAATATACAGAGTACGGATAAAAATTACTCATTTACTAAATATTAGAGATTTACAAGTTACAATGCAGCCGAAAATAATACCAAACACAATTGAAAAGAATATACAGATACAAAGCTTTCCGAATATCATTTCAGCTATAAACCAGGATCCTGTGAATATAAATCTGCAAAACCAAAACTACTAGCTGCTCGTGTAGAAAATAGTGGCACCTAGCGTTTAGGTTAAACAATCCTAGCGTTTAGGTTAAACAATAAACTCCAGGTCAGTCATGTGACTGTGTGAGAACTAAAACAGTTATTAATCTGATTTTAAAGTTAGGTAAATCAAGGGGCCATGCCGTATAACATGGAACGGGTTTACCCCAAAGAATACCAGTGCATAAAACAAATAGCGCAATGCTAAATAAAAAACAATGAAGCTACTGTAAGACTCAGGTCCCATCACACAATGCAACGCAAGCCTGAGGATAGAGTTTTTACTTATAATAGCCAAAAATGCTTGATACGTGAAATTTCATCTTTTACTATTACTATAAATGTATTGTGTCAAAACAATTTCAATCATAAGTATCAATCATAGACGACATAAGTGCCCCATACCACTATGTCGCCATACTAGGCTCTACAATCAAAACCGCAAAGTCACGTATTGGAAGTTGGATTTCCATCTGTGAACCAAGGCAAGGGATCGTCCTTACCGCTTCGAGACAATCTAGCCCATGTCTCAGGAGTAGCCGCAACTACACCTTGGATCGTCAGGGCCGGTCCACACGTAGTAGATTAAAATGCCTGAACAATGCATTTCCCTGCCCTATGGGGCGTAAAGTGGTCATATCGCAACCAAACCATCGGCCCCAGAGCGACCGATATAACCGACGCGCCTCGTTGTCCATCATCCACATAAGTAAAACGTCAGGGCTTGCAAAACGCTGACACCACTCCTAGCTAGAAGGAAACGCATGTCACATCTAATGTCCTCTCCTGTTTCTGGTTCACACTGGGGTGCGAGGCTCGCGAATTAACGCTACACAAATCTACGCTGTATTAAAGTCGTTCTTTGATCATCAACCACAAGACTCTGCTTTTCAACAGAAGCCTTGATCCTTTGCATCTCAGCATGCAACGCAGGCAATTCACGCTATGCAACCGATGTATATCAATCACACAGAATGAAATCCAATGTCAGACATACATCCATTTACAAGTTCGTTCTAGGTTTGAACGAAACTGGAGGCACCTTATTCCTCCCCCATATATCCAATACAGGGGAGATGTCCTCGCATATCCGGTCGATCTCCAAGTACATCTGGACGATCACCACTTATAACCTTGCCTTGGGTGTACAGCCCAATCAAGACATCAGTAATCATCCAAATGTTGTGAAGACCTCCGGTCTTCAACCACCGCCTTCATCCTCGACATATCGTCGAATCAGTTATGCAGAATGGGATAAACTCGGTCTTTCTGAATAACTCGCGTATATAATAAACAAGTGCTATAAAAACACAACGTATGCCTCATTCCAATCCAGAATATTCCTTTATTCAAATATTCTTATATTTTGGGAAAGGTTCCTATTAATTTTATCAAAGATAAGTTCTTTAATTTTTTTCTTTAATCCTCCTTTGGATATCATTTCAATCTAATTAAAGACGCATTAAAACTCCACTTGGTTTTAATCTTCCCAAAAATCAATATTAACGAGTGTTTAACTTGGGAAATCATATCCTGTCTTTAACTGGGTTAAAGAACCAATGTCATTTAAAACACGGTTAACGATAAAACCAAAATCACATTCCATTCCATCAGCCTTTAACCGTAAATTAGCAAGTGAACAATTCCCTAAGTATTAACCCCGAAGGCCGAAACCAACATCATATCAATACCCAGGAAACCATTCAACTTAACTAATCTCCAATTAGTTTCTGATTTTCTTAACTCCATTGGGTCTTAGAACAGTATTATTAAAGATACCATTCACGACAACCCAAAATCTTATCCTTATCTTTAACTGGGTTAAAGAACCAATGTCCTTTAAAACACGGTTCACAATAAACTCAAAATCACATTCCATTCCATCGGAATTTAACCGTAAATTAGCAAGTGAACAATAACCCCGAAGACCGAAACCAACATCAGATCAATACCCAGGAAACCATTCAACTTAACTAAGCTCCAGTTAGTTTCTGATTTTCTTAACTCCATCGGGTCTAAGAACAGTTTTATTAAAGTTACCATTCACGACAACCCAAAATCTTATTCTTGTCTTTAATTGGGTTAAAGAACCAACGGCCTTTAAAACACGGTTCACAATAAACCCAAAATCACATTCCATTCCATCAGCCTTTAACCGTAAATTAGCAAGTGAACAATTCCCTAAGTATTAACCCCGAAGGCCGAAACCAACATCAGATCAATACCCAGGGAACCATTCAACTTAACTAATCTCCAGTTAGTTTCTGATTTTCTTAACTACATTAGGTCTAAGAATAGTATTATTAAAGATACCATTCCCGACAACCCAAAATCTTATTCCATTATTAATCGGGTTAAAGAACAAGTGTTATTTAAACACCGTTCACGATAAACCCAAAGACCAATTTCAATTCCATTCCAATTAAATATCAATTAATTGGTATACTTCATTAAATCCAAATAAAAAGATTTAATCTTTTCTCAACTGGGTTCAAGAACAGTGTTAATGAAGACACCATTCATGACAAACCCAAAATCACATTTAATATTAAATACAAGGCTCTAAATAGAAAATATATCGGCTTATATTCAATATCAAATTATAGAATCAGCAAATACCGTATTGCAATAACAATATATATATCTTCCAAATTCCTCCACAATATCCGTATAATCACGGAATCCAATATCGAAATATTTTGAAGATAATTTCAATTCAAATCCATTCCAATTCATATATTGGAAATTCTGGTTATTTTTAAAACCATTTCAAATCCAATTTATTTATTTAAAAATATTGGATTATAATTCTAGTCAATAACTAGTTCATTTCGATAAAAATCTATTTTTATCTTTTCAAATATGGGATTTTCCATCTTAATTCTTTCCAAATCATTTCTTATGATTTTGCACTAATTATTGATATTTTTAATAATTTTATCAAGGGCCGTACGATCGATTTCCATAAACGGCCATCGAATTGCGCTTACCATGACCTTTTCCAAATTTTATTTGGGCAAGATTCCAAATCCAACCGTCAGTTTTAGGAGAATCGGACGGTCGGATCTCCTGTAATGTCCGTTCGAAGTGAATGGTCGAAATTCGCGAACTACCACAGTGCGGCGTGTTCTATTTAGGCCATTATATATATATATAATATTATATATATTTCATCGATTTCCATTCAAAACGTATTTTATAAATCGTTTTAAATTCATTTTCCAAACGATTTCAACTTCATATTCAATTTCAAATCAAAATTGAATATTCCATATCATCAATATATAAATGATAGTATTTTCAAAATATTATATTTTGAAATTAAATCCTTTTCGATATTCATTATATAAATGAATAAAATCGATATAATATCGTTCACGTCAAAATGGCGTTAATCTAATCAACACGGCTTTATATATTTAAATATTTTCGTGTCCATCCCAAATCGGACATCAAAATTTGATTTTGATCTTTTACTTAATATTATTTTAAAATATCCGTTATTTGAAAATATTCGTTATTTTAAAACATTCATTCTTCCTGAATTGGAATCAGACACAGTTAATTACCATATAATTTGATTTATATGGATTTCATACACACATGTACACAACAACAATCAAACACAGTCAACCATCATCCAAAGTGTATTCTACACTGCATAAGCATCAAATATAAATATTTAACACTTATAACAGTCTGTCAACCAATCAATTGACATACCACTAAATACTGGGATTAGTGTATGTCCAATATCATCCCAATACCCGTGTGGGGTTTCAATCAATCAAACACAGATTTTATTTGTGCAGTTGGGCGATGTGTAAAATTTACCGTCCCAGTCAAATGTGTGTACATAAACAAATCGTCCGATTTTTTTATGAATATTTATTTTATTCATATACATGTTAAAAATTATATTTTTATGTATAAAATTTTTATTCCATTTCACGTCACACAATCAATCAAACAAACAAGTCGTCGATGGTCTGTGGACGACGGGTGTCGGTTGCTGCTAAGCAACGTCTGCATCCTAGTATATATTTTAACTAGAAAATAAAATAAAAGTGAGAATTTCTCACCTTTGGGTTCCACTCCGTCATTCTTTAGCGAATGGCGGTTTGGATTTCGTTTTGATTTCAGTCCGTTCCATCGTCATCTGTTTCACGCAGTTGACATTAAAAATCACATTTTGACAATGTAGTTTTCTATATAAAAATCATATTTTTACATCGCTACTTCATTATAAAAACTATATTTTTGTAATGCTGCTTCTACGGAAAAGATTATATTTTTATATCGCTCTTCTTCTACTAAAGATTATATTTTTATATCGCTCTTTGTATACGAAAATCGTATTTTCGTATAATTAAAAATCTTATCTTTACATCATAAAAATCAAATCTTTAACATTGTAAAAATCTAATCTTTCTATTTTTTTAAAATCTCATCTTTCTAGTTTTAAAAAATATCACCTTTCTAGTTTTTAAAATTCTCGTCTTTCTAGTTTTAAAAAAAATCTCATTTTTCTAGTTTTAAAAATCTTGTCTTTCTAGTTTTAAAACCTAAACTTTTATAAATTTCATATACGATAAAAACCATATCTTTTTACTTCTAAAAATCACATCTTCTTCTAAATAAAAATCAAATCTTTTTGCATATAAAAATCTATTCTTTTTACATATAAAAATCTATTCTTTTTACATATAAAAATCTTACCTTTTCCTATATAAGAAATCTAACCTTTTTATAAAAAAACTAATCTTTTCTTTATGCTCCAATATATATTAAAATCCCATTTTTATATAAACTGCTTCATAATAAAAATCCTTTTTTTATATAAGAACAATGTTATATTAATTAAACTAATTAAAAAAAACTCATAGCATTCATTCCAGGTTCAACGCTGGGCTTTGGGGCACCCTCGAGGTGGAAGCCATGCCTCTGACGGTCGGCATTAGGTGGAGGTATTAGCTACAGCGAGGGCGATGGTGGAATTGGGTGCAAAGGGATTGGGGACTACAGTTTTTCATGTCGAGGAGGGGGCCGATGGTGGAGATCAAAGGCGGAGGGGCCGGCGGTGGAAAAAGGGGGGTGCGGCATCGTCAACGGTGGATAGGGGAGGGGCTGTCGATAGCTGCGCGAGATTTAGAGGAGGGGTTTCTTTTGAACGACGGGGTGGAGTTTTAATTTTGTGGGAGAAAGGGTTACAGGGTGGGGTTTATACGTGAATATATATATATATATATATATATATATATATATATATATATATATATATATATTGTGACGACCCGCCCCACACCAACCGACATTTCCCCATGAAAGTGCGTTGTGCCAATGTCCAACCAGCACGGGACGGTCGCCAAAGAAAGAAAAAGGGAGTTTGAACTAACAAGGAACCTGTAGAATATTTCACAGCGCATGGAATAAAATATAATAATATATTTTACATAAAGCAGGCGAGACAGTGCATACGATGAAGACTAAACATCATAGCAACGGAAAATCCAAATACAGCTTATGTTCCATATCATCGTTAATACAACGTCAAAAAAACTGTCTCTAAAGCAAAAGGAAGGAAAGGTACGCTGCTAATGCCCAAAGTAGTGACCAGCAGTGACAGAGGGAGAATATCTATATATATCATACGTGGGAGCCTCCTGCTCGTCTCCGGTACAGCTTCCCGAGCATACCACCTAACCTGTCTCTAGTCTGCCCGTTTAAGAGCACCCAGAGTAATAAGAAGAGACATAAAACTCTGGGTCAGACAAAAGTATGGTATGAGCGATAAGCATCAAAACAGAACAATAACAGGTATACTAAACCATACCTGAACCTAGACCTGCAACCAAAGAGTTAGCACAACATACCGCTCAATACTCTAAGGTGCCACTAATATATGGTGTAAAGAATACAGGGGTGGGGGTGTGCATGTCATAGTGAAAGGAAACAATTATACATAACAACCATCCTCACATCTCTCACTCAGTGCGTAAGGCATACGATATCCACTACTTTGATCACTAGACCCATCGAGGTAGTGACGGAGTCCGACTTGTATAACTATTGCTACCGCCAAGCTTGCCCCATGGAGTCACGACTAAATCCTTACAAATGACCCCACCTCATTGGTCCATAGCCAATAGTCCTACCTAGGCCACTGTGGCCCTAAATCCATCCACGTACCCCCACTCCATAGTGATCCAAAGTTATAGACATCGATAGCCCCTTTGCACATGTCCCGCAGCAAAGCCCAACTCATGAAGATAACTCATTGGTTCCTAACTGGATCCTGAGTCCTACTTCCCATTTGGACTACCTGTGCATCTCGGGTTTTGGTTTTCTCCGGATCGGTTCGGGTCTTCACTTTACTTTGCTTCAAATCGTGCTCCTTGAAGTAGTCCTGTTCGTGATCACCCATGTCGGATCGGTTCGTGCCCCCTCCATCGGATCGGGTCGTGGTTCCCCAGCTGGATCGGTTCGGGTGCATCCCCCCCAGGCCTTTGCTTCCATCCGGGTCGGAGCTTCTGGTTCGTGGTTGGCACTTCGGTTTGGGTCGGAGATCCTTCTCTCAAGCAGGTCGGATCATGGAGCTTCCAGGGAGAGTGTGTCGGATCGTGGAGCTTCCAGGGCGAGTGGGACGGATCATGCTTTCCCCCTCCGATCCGATCCGTTTCGGGTAATTTACTGCACTTCTTTCCAGCGACTGCTTTACGCCATTCGACGGCGTTTTCGACCAATCTAACTTTTCTAATCAATCAAAAAACATACCATACAGTTATAGCAACATATAGAATTGACCACTAACACCAAGACGACAATTTGATAGTTAAAACGGATCAAACATAGCCAAAACCCCATATTTTCCCTTAAGGATGTTTAAGCAAAACTAATGATAGGATTAGTAAAACTTAACCAAATTTTCTAACAGAGGCCTAACACAATATTTCGAAATTTATCAATATTTTTCCAGATTTTTAACATGTATAAATTCGCTAATTATCACTAATTACCCTTAATTAACCATAATTAGTGAGGAACTATGCAAATCACTCACCTTAGCCACAAACGAACTACCAAATCTAAAATGATTCTCTGTTTGGCGCTGTTCCCAATGCTATGCAACAGTTCTACCCCGATTCTTGTGCTCATACGCTTTGATTTGATGTAGATTTGGCTTAATTAGCGATTAGAAGGTGATTTGGGGTGTTTTAGAAAGTGGAGACCATGGCTAAACTTGAAGGAACAAAAAGTGGCAGTTGGAAAATGATAGAAACTAAATTTCCTAACCCTATCAGCCTTCGCATAACCCTAATCCCGAAATGGGTTACGGGCCCACTCACTAATCATCCAAATTAGGCCTGGTTAAGCTGTTTTTCACCATTTGAAATTTGTTTCAGCCATATCTCCCAAACGGTGAGTCCTTTTGGCTAATATGACCACTCTACGGAAAGGTAAACCATCATTCGGATCTAATGGTAGTTGTTTCAGGTCAAAACTCCTTTTCAATCAAATGTTATAGCCGAAACAAGATCGGCTAGGGGCAAAATGGTCATTTAAAAATCGGCAAAAATCATGAACATGGGAAATGACCCCAATAGTCATCTCCTAAAGTTACATGACCATACGACTCCGTATGTGAAAGAAATAAATATTCTACGATCCTTCAATACGTAAAATGCGGGTCGTTACATTCTCCATGCTTAAGAAATTTCGTCCCCGAAATTCCTTAACCCAAAACATACAAAGGATCCCGCATGCCTACCAGCCACATACAACAATCGACATGCAAACAAACAAAACAAGCCTATCCTAACATGCGGAAAGACTAAATCGAAACTGAAATCTTACCAAGCGAAGAGTTCTGGATACATCTTCCTAATGCTCTCCTCTGTCTCCTAAGTACAGTCATTCTCATTCTCGCCCCACTAAACTTTGACTAATTTCACCACCTTCCTTCGAAGTTGCTTCGTATCGTTCCCAACAATACACATAGGCTTGCGGTTCCCAACCGCCTCGGATTCAACCTCGATATCGTCCAACTGATCAGGTGAAATAGTCACATTGGGGTCGTGCACGAACTTCCTTAACTGGAACATGAAATACATTGTGAACTCCTGACATCTTCTCTGGTAATTCAACTTTATATGCCAAATTCCCAATTTGCTCGAGAACTGGGAATGGTCTAACAAATCTTGGTGCTAACTTGCCTCTCCTGCCAAATCGTATCACGCTCTTCAACGGAGAAATCTAGACCAACACCAAGTCGCCAATGGAGAACTTTAATCCTCTTCTCTTCTTATCAGCATAACTCTTCTGCCTATCTTGGGCAGGCTTCATTCGCTGTTGGATAAACTTAATCTTAGCTGAAGTTTCTCTTATCACATCTGGTCCAAGCACAAACTTCTCACCAGTTTCTAACCAACATGATGGTGAGTTGCACGGTCTTCCGTACAAAGCTTCAAATGGAGCCATACCAATACTGGATTGATAACTATTATTATATGCAAACTCTACTAGATGCAAATGGTCACCCTATGATCCACCAAAGTCTAATATGCAAGCTCTCAAGAGATCTTCTAATACCCGATTCACCCTCTCGGTCTGTCCGTCGGTTTAAGGATAATACGCGGTATTGAGATGTAATTCTAATCCTAACGCCTCTTGTAAGCTCTTCCAAAATCCACTAGTGAACAACGGATCTCGGTCACTCACAATGACTTTGGATATTCCATGAAATCTCACTACCCACTTTACATATAGTTCAGCTAACTTAGCTGCCATTTTATTCAACTTGACGGGTATAAATCTTGCACTTTTGGTCAATCGGTCCACAATCACCCAAATGCTATCATGGCCCGATCTAGTCCTTGGTAACCCATCAATGAAATCCACTGAGAGTTGTTCCCATTTCCATTCTGGAATCTCTAATGGTTGCAACAAACCACTAGGCTTCTTTTTCTCAGCTTTAATTAGTTGGCAATTCAGTCATTTGGATATAAACTTCCCAACGTCTCTTTTCATCCCTTCCCAGTAGTAGGTCTGCTTCATGTCTCGATACATCTTGTTACCACCGAGGTGTATAGTCAGTTTTGAGTGATGACATTCTCTAAGCACTTCATCTCTCAATCCATTGACATTGGGTACAACTAGTCTTCCATTCTTTCTAAGCCATCCATCTCGATTAAGCCCATACTCGTTCATCTCCTCATCGATGCCCATCTCTAACTTGGAGATGATTTTCAATAAGTTAGGATCGTCCCTCTGACTGGAACCAATCCGCTCAATCAAAATAGGTCTGATCGTCAAATTTGCTAACATTTCTGGATCTAATTTGCACTTTGGTCTGAAATCATACCCAGCGATGTACTCTAGTTGCTTCCATTCTAGAAACATAGCCCCTAAACTGGAATGTCTTCTACTCAATGCATCAGCCACCGCATTGCCCTTTCCTGGTGTGTATGTGATGTTGAAATCGTAGGAAGCCAAGAATTCTAGCCATCTTTGCTGTCGGAGATTTAGATCCTTTTGAGAGAAAAGATACTTTAACGATTTATGATCGGTAAACAACTCGAATCTTTCTCCCAAGAGGTAATGTCTCCACATCTTCAACGCGAATACGATCGCTGCTAATTCCGAATCATGGGTAGGGTATCTTTTCTCGTGTTGTTTCAATTGCTGACTTGCATAAGCTACAACCCTACCTCCTTGCATCAGTACAGCACCCAGTCCAGTACCACATACATCTGTATATACTGTCATCTCTTCATTTCCCTTAGGAATGACTAACACTGGTGCGCATGTCAACTTTTCCTTCAGACTCTTGAATGCATTCTCGCACTTTTCGTCCTAGACGAAAGCTTGATTCTTCTTAGTCAACTGAGTCAACGGTGCTTCTATCTTAGAGAAGTCTTAGATAAACTTACAATAATATCCAGCTAACCCCGAGAAACTTCTTACGTCCTTTGCATTCTTGGGCATAGACCAATCTTGTATCGTAGCCACCTTCGCAGGGTCCACGGCGATACCATTTTATGAAACAACATGGCCCAAGAATCTCACTTCCCTTCTCCAGAAGTGACAGTTAGAAAACTTTGCTTTCAATTGGTGTTTTCTCAACACCTCCATCACAATCCTCAAGTGTTCCTTGTGTTCTTCCTCTGTCCTCGAATAAACAAGTATATCGTCCATGAACACAAGAACAAACTTATTCAACTGATCTCTGAATACCCTATTCATAAGATCCACAAAATATGCTGGTGCATTGGTCAACCCGAATGGCATGACCAACCACTCATAAAATCCAGACGGCATTCGAAAGGCCGCTTTAGCTATACTCTCAGCTTCTATTCTAAGCTGATGAAAGCCTGTTGCGAGATCCAACTGAGAGAACACTCTCGCGCCACTCAACTGATCAGACAAATCATCTATCCGCGGTAGAGGATACTTATTCTTCCTCGTCACCTTATTCAATTCGCGGTAGTCCACACACAAACGAACGGAACCATCTTCCTTGGTAGCAAACACAACTGGTGCTCCCCACTCAGAAACACTTCTTCTGATAAACCCCTTCTTCAATAGATCGCTTACTTGCACCCCGAGCTCTCGCTGCTCCCTTGGCGCCATACGACGAAGTAGCATCACTATAGGTCTGGCATCTTTCACTAAGTCAATACGGAACTCAATCTCTCGGTGTGGTGGAAGTCCGGTCACTTCCTCGAAGACGTCCGGATACTGGCCAGCCGCCGGCACATCTGACAACTCATCATGCGGGATGTCAAGGGAATTTAGAAAACTAGCCATTACCCCATCATTAGGTAGACCACCAAACACTACCCTCCGCCCATCATTCGCTCTAACTGTCACCAAAAAGCCCTCATAGTCTACCACCACCCCATATCTTTGGATCCAATCGACTCCCAAAATAATGCCAAACCCAGTAAAGCCCAAAACAAAACAATCACACACAAACATGCATCCTCGATAAGACCACATTACGACAAATCATGCTAAGGCTAGTCGAACCACCAATCGGGTTCGTCACTACTAAAGGTCTATCGACAATCTCGGGCTCCCATCCCAACCTATCTACCAGGTCACTAGATATGAAGAAACTGGAAGCTCCGGTATCAAACAATACTTGAACAAGAATATCCTAAACGGAAAGTATACCTTGAATAACAACATTCTTTCCTCTCTCCGCCGCGGTTGGGGCATTCGACGAAGAAGGAACAACATTGATAGCATATTCTTTCACAATCTGCTTTTCTTTAGGGGGTTGCAGACACTTATCCTTGTGATGTCCCACTTGGCCACAGTTGAAGCACTTCCTATCCACTGGCTTGGCCCGACATTCCTTGGCATAGTGGCCCTTCTTACCACAGCTGAAGCACTCAACATCTTTCTTGTTCTTTTTCTTCTGGCCATCCTTGGTTTGATTTTGCTTTCTCTTATTCTGAGAACCATTCTTGCCTCCACCGCTTACTTGCGGCTTTGGCTCTTCCGTAGTTGCAACCTCGGTCTTTGACTTGGGGTATAGACTCTCCGATCTCAAAGCTTTCCCCATAATTGATTCAAATGTCTCATTGATGTGGTTAATAAGGCTTTCCCCCAGTACTGATCCAAGCCTGTTATAAACTTCTCATTCTTCTTCTCGGGAGTGTCAATGAGGGATAATCCATACTTTGATAAAGTATCGAACTCAGCAATATACTCTGAGACAGCTCTACCATTCTGCTTAAGCTCCAGAAATTTCCTAAACAACTCTCACTTCTGAGCAGCTGGGATAAATTTTTCACTGAATCGGGCCTTAACTGATCCCATGTAACTTGATCCTCTGGAGTAGCTGCCCTAATAGTGTTCCACCAATTCATTGCCCGTCCTTCAGCTGACGGGATGCTAGCTTTCTTTTCATCGCATCCTCGATACCCAAGTCTTCGAAGATATGCTCACATCTATCCAACCAATCCTGAACCTCTGTAGCCGATTCCGTTCCATGAAACGGCTTTCCACCAAGACTAGTGTAATCCTTGCATAGCTTGGCGAAATCAGCTCTAGGCGCCTGCACCGCCATACCACCACCATTTGCAACATTGGGAACTGCTCCTTGCACATTTCTAAGCATCTCTCTCATGAAGTCAGTAAACATATCCATCATGTCAGGAGCATTACCATTGTTGGCTCCTCTACCAGCACCCCTCGTATATCGGCTCATCGTTCAATCTGTAAAGAGAAACGATTAACCTTCCTCTTTGTGGTGTTAGTGCAGTGCGACTTCATCCTTAGCTATACTAATAGTATATATATAGCTTTTGAAAACCAAAATAATCACAAATACGCTCTCTCATATACGTATTATCTCTCCATGGTGTCTTTCCCTAGGTTAACTACGCATAGCTCTGATACCAAATGTGACGGCCCGCCCCACACCAGCTGACATTTCCCCATGAAAGTGCGTTGTGCCAATGTCCAACCAGCACGGGACGGTCGCCAAAGAAAGAAAAAAGGGAGTTTGAACTAACAAGGAACCTGTAGAATATCTCACAGCGCATGGAATAAAATATAATAATAACATATTTGACATAAAACAGGCGAGACAGTGCATAAGCTGAAGACTAAACATCATAGCAGTGGAAAATCCAAATACAGCTTCTGTTCCACATCATCGTTATTACAACTTTAAAAAAACTATCTCTAAAGCAAAAGGAAGGAAAGGTACTCTACTAATGCCCAAAGTAGTGACCAACAGTGACACAGGGAGAATATCTATCTATCTATCTATATATCATACGTGGGAGCCTCCTGCTTGTCTCCGGTACAGCTACCCGTGCATACCACCTAACCTGTCACTAGTCTGCCCGTTTAAGAGCACTAAGAGTAATAAGAAGAGACATAAAACTCTGGGTCAGACAAAAGTTTGGTATGAGCGATAAGCATCAAAACAGAACAATAACAGGTATACTAAACCATACCTGAACCTGGACCTGCAACCAAAGAGTTAGCACAACATACCGCTCAATACTCAAAGGTGCCACTAATATATGGTGTAAAGAATATGGGGGTGGGGGTGTGCATGTCATAGTGAAAGCAAACAATCATACATAGCAACCATCCTCACATCTCTCACTCAGTGCGTAAGGCATACGATATCCACTACTTTGATCACTAGACCCATCGAGGTAGTGACAGAGTCCGACTTGTAAAATTATTGCTACCGCCAAGCTTGCCCCATGGAGTCACGACTAAATCCTTACAAATGACCCCACCACATTGGTCCATAGCCAATAGCCCTACCCAGGCCACTGTGGCCCTGAATCCGTCCACGTACCCCGCACTCCATAGTGATCCAAAGTTATAGACATCTATAGCCCCTTTGCACACGTCCCGCAGCAAAGCCCAACTCATGAAGATAACTCATTGGTTCCCAACTGGATCCTGAGTCCTACTTCCCATTTGGACTACCTTTGCATCTCGGGTTTTGGTTTTCTCTGGATCGGTTCGGGTCTTCACTTTACTTTGCTTCAGATCGTGCTCCTTGAAGTAGTCATGTTCGTGATCACCCACATCGGATCGGTTTGTGCCCCCTCCATCGGATCGGGTCGTGGTTCCCCAGCTGGATTGGTTTGGGTGCATCCCCCCCAAGCCTTTGCTTCCATCCGGGTCGGAGCTTTTGGTTCGTGGTTGGCACTTCAGTTCAGGTCGGAGATCCTTCTCTCAAGCGGGTCGGATCATGGAGCTTCCAGGGCAAGCGGGCTGGAGCTTCCAGGGAGAGCGGGTCGGATCATGCTTTCGCCCTCCGATCCGATCCGGTTCGGGTAATTTCCTGCACTTCTTTCCAACGACTGTTTTACGCCATTCAACGGCGTTTTCGACCAGTCTAACTTTTCTAATCAATCACAAAGCATACCATACAGCCATAGCAACATAAAGAATTGACCACTAACACCAAAACGACAATTTGATTAGTTAAAACGGATCAAACATAGCCAAAACCCCAGATTTTCCCTTAATCATGTTTAAGCAAAACTAATGATAAAAGTAGTAAAACTTAACCAAACTAACCAAATTTTCTAACAGAGGCCTAACACAATATTTTGAAATTTATCAATATTTTTTCAGATTTTTAACATGTACAAATTCGCTAATTATCACTAATTACCCTTAATTAACCATAATTAGTGAGGAACTATGCAAATCACTCACCTTAGACACAAACGAATTCCCAAATCTGAAATGTTTCTTTGTTTGGTGCTGTTCCCAAGGCTATACATCAGTTCTACCCCGATTCTTGTGCTAATCCTCTTTGATTTGATGTAGATTTGGCTTAATTAGCGATTAGAAGGTGATTTGGGGTGTTTTAGAAAGTGGAGGCCATGGCTAAACTTGAAGGAACAAAAAGTGGCAGCTGGAAAATGATAGAAACTAAATTTACTAACGCTATCAGCCTTCCCATAACCCTAATCCCAAAATGGGTTATGGGCCCACTCACTAATCATCCAAATTAGGCCCGGTTAAGCTGTTTTTCACCATCTGAAACTTGTTTCAGCCATATCTCCCAAACGGTGAGCCCATTCGGCTAATGTGACCACTCTACGGAAAGGTAAACCATCATTTGGATATAATGGAAGTGGTTTCGGGTCAAAAGTTATGGCAGAAACAAGATCAGCTAGGGGCAAAACGGTCATTTAAAAATTGGAAAAAATCATGAACATGGGAAATGACCCCAATAGTCATCTCCCAAAGTTACATGACCATACGACTCTGTATGTGAAAGAAATAAATATTCTACGATCCTTCGATACATAGAATGCGGGTCGTTACATATATATTATTATTTATATATTTTTCCCCCAAAAAGTTGACCTTTAATTTCGAACTCCAAACGAGACTCAATGACGATCGCCTCTTGCTAATTACACCCATTTCGAACACAATGGGATATGTCCCATTAGCCAATTCCATCGTTTCGATCAGTTTTCATTTAAATTAACGTTTAAATCATTATAACGAATTTTATACGTACATTTCAAATTTACTGGAGTCACATACGGACTTTAAAAATTTCAGAAAAAATATTTCTAGCTTCGTATTGACGATACGGTCCTAACAAAACTAATTTCGTCAAATTCTGAGACCGTTTGAAAAATGGTCATTTTCTGGTCGATCCAAATTGACTAAAACTAACAAAACACGTTTTCCTTTTCCACGCTCACATATTGATTCAGAAAATTATGAATTTTGAAACCTAGCTATTTGACATCCTGGATCCAACAAAAGTGGTTTCATCAAAAACAGAGGCTATTTGCAAAATTTCCATTTTTAAGGGCTATATTTTCCATAGCGACTATTCTGAATTTTCAACTTTGCATAACTTTTTATTCCCACTATGAAATTTCAATTTTTCGGATTCATTAGACAGATATTCTCAAATAGATTCAAATATTTTTGGTTTCACTAAAATCCGGTTTATTTTGAATCATATACATTCATTTGAAATTTGAAATCGAATTTTCAAACTACCGAGTTCCTTTTATAATTAAAATAAATATTTACATTCTAACTCTGATTCAAATAAATATATACATTCTAATTTCATTCAAAACAAATTATTTGTCATTATTATTTAAAATAAATCATTTTAAATATTCGAAATTCATCCAAATTGCCAAAATAAATTTTTTAAATTGGTTCGGATTTTCCGGGTTATTACACGCACAGTCGGTTTCCACTAACAGCCCCAGAACTGCATCCATAGCGAGCTTTTATGAATTTGATTTGGATATAATTCCAAATCCAACCATTAGATTTCAAATCTCTTATATTCGTTGGAAAGCTCTTTTCGATACGAACCCACCGGTTCCGGTTTTAGGAGAATCTGATGGTCGGATCTCCCGTAATGTCAGTTTGAAGTCAATGGTCGAAATTTGCGAACAGTCATATATATATATCTGTGTGTATATATCTATCATCGATTTCCATTTAAAACGTATTTTATAAATCGTTATAAATTCGTTTTCAGAACAATTTTAACTTCATATTCAATTTCAAATCAAAATTGAATATTCCATATCTTCAATATATAAATGATAATATTTTCAAAACAGTAGATTTTGAAATCACTTCCTTTTCGATGTTCATTATAAAAATGAATAAAATCGATATAATTATTGTTGACGTCCAAAATGGCGTTAATCTAATCTACACGGCTTTATATATTTAAATATTTCCGTGTTCATCCCAAATCGGACATCAAAATCATATTTTGATCTTTGACTGAATATTATTTTAAAATATTTGTTATTTTAAAATATTTGTTCTTTTTGATCTGGAATCAGACACAGTCAATTACCATATAATGTTATTTAAAACCATTTCAAATCCAATTTATTTATTTAAAAATAATTGGGTTATAATTCTAGTTAATAACTAGTTCATTTTGATAAAAATGTATTTTTGTCTTTTCAAATATGGAATTTTTCATCCCAATTCATTCCAAATCATTTATTATGATTTTACATAAATTATAGCTAATTTTAATAATTTTATCATGGATTTCATACAACACATGTATAAAACAACAATGATAAACAATCAACCATCATCCAAAGTGTATTCTACACTGCATAAGCGTTAAATATAAATAATTAACGCTTACAACAGCCTGTCAACCGATCGATTGACATACAACTAAATATTGGGATTAGTGTATGTCCAATATCATCCCAATACCCATGTGGGGTTTTCAAACAACAAACACTAATTATTATTTGTGTAGTTGGGCGTTGTGTAAAATATATCGTCCCAATCAATAGCCGTCAAATGTATGTACATAAAAAAATCGTCCGATTTGTTTATGAATATTTATTTTATTCATATACACATTAAAAATTATATTTTTAACTGTAAAATATTTATTTAACAAATGAATATTTTACATTCCATTCCATATCACAATCAGTCTCAACAACACAATATAATCAAACAAACAAGTCGTCCATGGTCTGTGGACGACGGGGAGCAGTTCATATATGCAGTTATAAAATAAATAACTGTATAAAGAAAATTATTGTGAGGAGTTCTCACCTATAAGCTTAACCAAACACCGCGACTCTTCATATGCAGAAAAATCTTCGCCATGTTTCCAATGAGATCTGTTTCATGCAGTACATGTTAAAAATCATGTTTTTAACATTGCTATATGTATAATTAAAAATCACATTTTAATTCTTATATCATTCGTATAAAAAAGTCACGTTTTAATTTCGCTATTCATAGAATAAAAATCATATTTTTATCACTCTATTACATATATAAAAATCATATTTTTTTAACTCTAAATTCATAATAAAAATCATATTTTATTATATAACTTCACGCATAAAAATCGCTTCTTTATGTTATATAAAAATCTTAACTTCATCTACACAAAAATCTAAACTTCTTGTTATATAAAAATCTAATCTTTTTGTAAACATGTTAAAATCATAGCTTTATATATAATTAAAATCATAGCTTTATTTAAAATAAAAATCATAACTTTTTATTCACTATATATATATAAGATCATATTTTTACTTCATTACATGTATAAAAATTATAATTTTATATCTCTACATAAATAAAAATTATATTTTTATCTCTCTACTTAAATAAAATTATATTTTTATCTCTCTACTTGAATGATAAAAATCATAACTTTCCATAAACAAAAATCACTTCTTTATATAATAAAAAAAATCCGATTTTTACATACAATAAAAATCCAATCTCTCTTGTAATTCTAAAATTATTTCTATATAATTCATGTTTTTATTCACATAACTAAATAAAATTAAAATTAAAAACTCACTTTTTCTTGTGAAAATCGGACCCTTGCCGGAGGAGGGTGCTCAGTTGAAGGCGGGGGCATTGGGTGATGATGCTCGTGACAGGTGGCGGCGGGTCTTGGATGTAGGAGGTGGCACCGGAGCTGCTGGCGCCGAGAGGGCTGTTGCGATTTGCTTTGGGGCCTAAGGCTTTCTCGGTTGCGGTGGAAGGGAGAAGCGAAGGGGAGAGAGACGTAGCAGGAGGAGGGGGAGGCTGCAAATCAGTGGCGGCGGCGGTGGAGGCCCGCGCCGGTGGCAATCGGAGGGGGCGACGGGTTTTCCTCCCCCGTCGTTCTTTCTCTCCTTTTATTTATTTATTTATTTTATTTTGATTTCTGCGTTAGAAGATAACGGGGGGGTGGGGGTGGGGAAGAGTAATAATATATATATATATATATATATATATATATATATATATATTATTGTTCAAAAAGTAAGTTTTCATTTGACCTCTGAATCAAGCTCAACGGCTGTCGCCCCAAACCAATTACCCCCATTCCGAACACAACGGGATATGTTTCGTAACCCAGTTCGGCTGTTACGATTAGTCTCCATTAATCTAAAATATGAATCATTATATTTTAAATTCAAACGCATATTTCAATTTACTGGGGCCACATACAGACTCTAAAAATTCTCGAAAAATAAATCTGGCTATGTTGGGACGATACAGTCCTAGCAAAACTAATTTCGTCAAATTTGAAGACCGTTTGAAAAATGGTCATTTTCTAGTCGATCAAAATTGATTGACAAAACACATTTTCTTTTGCCACGCTCACATATTGATTCCAATAATTATGAAAATTGTAACCTAGTGTAATTCGATATTCCGGATCCAACAAAAGTGGTTTCGTCGAAAACGGAGGTCGTTTGAAAAATCTTCACTTTTAAAGGCTATATTTCCATAGCGACTATTCTGAATTTTCAACTAGACATAACTTTTTATTTCCGCTATGAAATTTGGATTTTTCGGATATGTTGGAAAGATATTTTCAAATAGATTTAAATATTTCTGGTTTCGCTAAAACCCGGTTTATTTTGAATCCTGTACATTCATTTGAAATTTGAAATCGAATTTTCAAACTACCGCGCCATTTTCAATTCCTTTTATAATTAAAATAAATATTTATATTCTAATTTCAGGATAAATAAATTTATACGTTCTAGTTCTTTTCAAAATAAATTTCTAGTCGTTATTATTTAAAACAAATCATTTTAAATATTCAAAATTCATTAAAATTGCCAAAATAAATTTTTTATATTGTATCTGATTTTCCGAGTTGTTATATATTGGGATGATATTTGACATACATTAATCCCAATTGTTTAGTTGTATGTCAATCGATGGTTGACGGACTGTTATAAGCATTAATTATTTATATTTAATTCTTATGCAGTTGTGTAATGCACTCTGGATGATGGTAGACTGTTTATCATTATTGTTGTGTACACGTGTTATGAAATCCATATAAATAACATTATATAGTAATTGACTGTGTCTGATTCCAATTCAGAAAGAAAAAATATTTTAAAATAACGAATATTTTAAAATAATATTTCGTAAAGGATTAAAATGTAAATTTGATGTCTGATTTTGGATGGACACGAAAATATTGAAGTGTATGAAGCCGTGTTGATTAGATATGCGCCATTTTGACACGAACGATATTTATATCGATTTTATTCATTTTTATAATAAATATCAAAAAAGGAAATGATTTCAAAATCAGATACCTTGAAAATATTATCATTTAAATATTATAATGATAAGGAGTATTCAATTTTGATTTAAAATTGAAATGAAAGTGGGAGACATTTTAAAATGAACTTATAAACGATTTATAAAATACGTTTTAAATGGAAACCGAAGAAATATAATATATATATAACATATATATATATATAATGGCCTGCATAGAACGCGGCGCACCACGACCGTTCGCGAATTTCGACCATTGACTTCAAATTGGCATTAAAGGAGATCCGGTCGTCGGATTCTCCTAAAACTGGAACCGTTGGGTTCATATTGAAAAGAGCTTTCCAAAGAATATAAGATATTTGAAATCTAATGGTTGGATTTAGAATTATGTCCAAATCAAATTTGGAAAAGGTCGCTATAAATGCAGTTCGATGACCGTTTATGGAAATCGACTGAAAGGGCCTTAATAAAATTATTAAAAATATTAATAATTTGTGTAAAATCATAATTAATGATTTGGAAAGAATTGGGATGAAAAATTCCATATTTGAAAAGATAAAAATATATTTTATAAAAATGAACTGGTTCTTAACTAGAAAAATAATCCAATAGTTTTGAAATAAATAAATTGGATAGGGAAATGGTTTTAATTTAACCAGGATTTTTCCAATGTATGAATTGGAATGGATATGAATAGAAATCTTCTTTGGGATATTTCGATATTGGATTCCGTGACTATACATATATTGTGGAGGAATTTGGAAGATAGATATATATCGTTATTCCCCATACGATATGTGATGGTTTCAGAATTTGGTATTGAATATAAGCCGATATAATTTCTGTTATGACCCTAATATTTAATATAGAATTGGATTTTGGGTTTGTCGTGAATGGTGTCTTAAATAACACTGTTCTTAAACCCCACGTGTAAAGAATAAATCTTTTGATTAAGATTATTAGAGTTTCCAGTTACATTTAATAATTGGAATAAAATGGAATATGGATTGGGTTTATTGTGAACTGTGTTTTTAACGACATTCGTTCTTTAACCCGATTTACAGTGAAACGTGATTTGGAATATATAAATCTTTTATTAAGATTTAATGGAATTTTTCCAAAGTAAAGTTTTCTAATTTAATAAAATAAATTGGAATGGAATGGAATTCGATTTGATAATAATCGAAGTGAGCTTCTTTGTAGGAAGGCTGTTAATATATATGGAATTTAAAAGGATTTATCGTTATTCCATTTATATGGAAAATATGTAACATCTCGGAAAATTTTCGACTTTGGTAATAGATATAAAACCCACGTCGATTATCCAAACATCGGAAATACCGGTTAGTTAATGAAAGAAATTAGAGGGTGAGAATAGGTAAGATAGAAACTTAGAATAGAAGAAGAAGAACAACACAACATCAGAGTAACACGAACCTCACAGCGGAACGAATAACATATAATATATAACATAACTTTGAAATATAAATCTGTACTTGAATATACATATCATTTCCAAAGTACATCACTTACAACACAGCGTAAATAACCATAGCTATATAATCATGAAGCCTCCTGCTCCAGCTCTTCAAGTATCTGTAAATCCTGACTACTTGACTGGCCGTACAAAATTGGGCACCCAAGAGTTTAGGGAAAACAAAACAAAATAAACTCCAAGTCAGTCATGTGACTGGTGTGAGTAAACTCAAATCATTTGATTTAACTTTCATATCCTTTTGAAACAAAGGATAATCATAAGACCGATCCACACATAAACACGGATGGCTTTTACCTTATGATAACCCAAAATATTTCTAAAACAATACTTGTTTGATATTATAATAATGTCTAGATCAAGTAAATAGAAATCTAGCAGAAATGCTTGCATCTAACATTCTACATATATAATATACAATCAAAACCACGGGCACTTATCTGGGGAATGGATTACAACTATGACAAGGTATGGATCCACCTTCCGATCAGTGTGTTCTAGAAGCGATACACTGGAGTTGAACAAGGACATCTTGCAACTCGATCACACATGACCGACCACTCATTTCGCTTGAGTGTATCGAATATATTGTCACCATACAGTTGGTAAACCAACATAACCATTCCTGGGAGATACAAAATTGAAAGAACTAACAAATTTGAATATTCTCTAGATGGTGACAATATACCCTACTTGGGTGCAGCCCACTTAGCCATCCTGTCTGCCCGATTTCAGTCATTTCCCAGTTGATGAGGCTGGAGGTCATAAGTATCTTTCAACAGATTACTCATTCATTCGCTTTGAATGCCACATCGTTATACCCGTCAAATCACAAATTGATTTCCCCAAAAATACCACGGGTATAAACTAAGAGAAATGAATTCCTCCGTCACCAATGTAAATACGTTTGAAACAATCAACTTACGTGATCTAACAGATATATTCTGTCAAACATTCGTCCATTCAAGTTGTCCTGGGACTGGGCAAACTGAAGGAACTATTCTGTAAATCCATCTTAGGAAATTTCTACCTAGGATCGCCAGAATAACCCTTGTATAAACTCCGTCTTCAATTTGTCTTCAATCTATTTGATTCGAAACGCTAATGCCCATATGGAGTGGTTCTCAGATAATAATCCAATCGGTCTCTCCGTATTAACGACGGAAAAGTGGTTAAAACTTTGAAAGTCTGTGATTTAACTATCAAAGAAAAACACGTGTGCAAACAATAATATTATTTCCAGATGGAAATTATATCGATCAATCATCATTTAACATTTACCTCTTTAGTTCACTAATTTACTTATCTCCTGTTTCCATATATTCTAAATCTTATTTTCTATTATCAAAAAACATTTCTGATTCTTATTTGGAAAACATTTCCAAAACTCCTTCATTTGATTTAAACCGATGTTTAAATAAACATTGCTATGCCAACACAAACCATTACGCTCATTAACTAAATTCACTTAACCTACCTTTACTATCAAACTTTAACCATTCCTTAGTTAAGAAGGAAGTCAATCAAGTTGGGGTACAATTACCTCTAAAGCCTTAATTGAACAAAGTTCTAACTTTAGAATAGACAAAGTTTATCTTTTTAAACCTTTAACACCTTCCTTGCAAAACTCACGGATTCTATTTACGAATCCACTTTGTTTATAAAAACATTGGTTATAACGATAACGTTATAATCCCTACTTTTGAAATATCTAACTTCAAATATAACTTTTATTCTTTAATTTGAATAAATAAATAAACACCTAATTTATAAATAAATAAATCTTGATTTAAACACAGGAAAGTATAAGTACTTTCTCGAATTCAATATAATCGAATTCGACGATTTACTCTCTTCGAATAACTAATGTTCGATTAACTCACTTCGAATAACTAATATTCGATTAACTCACTTCGAATAACTAATATTCGATTAACTCACTTCGAATAACTAATATTCGATAACTCTTCTCTTTGAATAATTTATATTCGGTTTAACTCCATTCGAGTAACTTATATTCAATTAACTAACTTCGAATAACTGATATTCGATTAACTCACTTCGAATAACTGATATTCGATTACTCTCTTCGAATAACTAATATTCGATAACTCTTCTCTTCAAATAATTTATATTCGATTTAACTCCATTCAAATAACTTAGATTCAATTTAACTTCTTTTAAATAGACTCTATTTGATAACCCCTTCGAATAACTAATATTCGATAACCCCTTTCAAATAACTAATTCGATAACTCCTTTCGAATACTAAATTCTATTAACTCCTTTCGAATACTAAATTAGATTAGCTTATTTAACTCTATTTGAATAAAATATATTCGATTAACTCTATTTGAATAACTCTAGTTCGATTTAACTCTAATCGATTAACTCTAACTCGATTGACTCTAATTCGATTAACTCTAATTCGATTAACTATGTTCAGTTAACTCTATCTGGTTAACTCTTCATTCGAATAACTAATATACCATTAACTCTAATTGAACAACTAATATTCAATTAACTCTACTGATTAACTCTAACTAGTTAACTCTATCCAATTTACTCTTCATCAAAATTTAGTTTCAAATATCAATGTTGAAATCGATTCTTACTTCTCCATATAAGTCCTGACTTATATCCTATTTATCCAATGATAAATATTTTATTTAATTTATAAAATATTATTTATAAATTTATCTTCTCCACTTATCTGCTAAAATAGATTTCTATTTAAAATCTACTTTAAATTCATATTCTGTTATACCCGTGTGCGAAGCACGGGTCTAAATTTTCCTAGTGTAAAATTATCATTTTATACAATTCTATTTATTTATCAAACAATTCCCTTTTGATAGTTCTATTTATTTCCTTAAAAAAATATTTCTTTTTATAACTTTATTTATTTTTTAAATAAATATTTCCTTTTTACACTTCTATTTATTTTCTAAATAAATAATCCTTTTACATTTCTTTTACAAGTATTTTCCTTTATATTTGTTTTACAAATATTTTCCTTTATATTTGTTTTACAAATATTTTACTTTTCAACTCGTTGATTTTATAATTATTTTCTTTTATGAAATCCTTTTCCTTTTATATATAAAATCCATTGATTTTATATAAATAATTTATTTTCAAAATATACTTTGAAAATCCCCTTTTTACATCCTAGTATTTCTTACAGTATTTAAAATACCAAACAACAGTGATTGATATCATTCAAACACACATAATCAACAATAGATTATACATCACATCATATATCACAATATATGAAACAAAACAGTATTTTATATATTAAGGAACCCAGTTGGGTCCCTCCAACCTGTTTCCCTGCATCACAGATGTTAAACAATATAATTAATATCAACTTCATTTCAATATGAAGTATTCTGATCAACAGAATCAATATATATTTAACAATTTATATATATATATATATATTGTTATCTATAATTTCAACCAATACATAAGCAATTCAACCAAACAGTTAACACACAGCAATCAATAGATAATTATCAGTTCTAAGAATACATTATAAAAATATAACTGTTCAGAGTTAGTGAGATTTACTCACTTCGGCAGTTCATTGCTAAAGAACGATAAACTGTTTGTTTGATTTGAATCAAACAATTTATTTCGCCATAAATTCAAACGAGCTCCAATCCTCTTCCAGTTAGTTCCATTGGGTAGTGTCCGTCCATACAATCCCATCGGATCCAGTTTCGCAAAATTCTGATTACGTATGACTAAGTTATGACCTACACAAGTTAATGTACATTTAAATAAATAAACTTGGATTTTAATTTAAAGCTTTGGGCTTTACCACTAACCCGGCCCATTTTCTTTTCAAAGTACTAGACCTGAATCCGCTTTAATACTTTCTCCACCAAACTCGAAATACACCGAACTCCAAGAATTTCAAATGTCCATTCTCGATCTCCTTTACCCTCCACGAAACCATCATTTTCTCACGGTTTGAAATCAAACTTCCACCAACACAATCCACTTCGCTTAAGCTTCCACTTAACCCCCTTAATTCCACGCTCGAGTCTCCCTAGCCATTTCCGTCGACAGCCTCTTCCAGTTGGGTACAGACATCGCGTGATACCATAATGCCCAGAATCCTTCAAAAGTACCACACAAGGTGCGGATGTAATCCCTCATCCCATTTCTAACATTCAAAACGCTAACTGATGCCTTAAACCCATGAATCAACTAACACTAAACACCACGGTCAAAACCCAGCAGACCCAAACGACTATCATGACTATCACTACTACTATAGGATTGAAGAGGAAAGCAAGAGAAGCTGAATATACTTATCTAGGATTTTATAAACTTTTGTATGAATTTTGAGGATTTTAGGAAGATCCATTTTCACGTATGGTTTAGCTTCTGGTAATGGCAGAAAATTCATTTGACTTTGAGAAAAAAAAACAGTTTAGGGTTTAAGACTTGGTAGCATATTTATAGGAGATTTAATTTTGGATTCTTGGAAGAGGACTCTCCAGGTTTTTGCGTTTAGCTTTGGTGGTGGCTGAGAAAAAAAAATGCGTGGCCTTCATTTTGACCAAGAAAATGATTTTAAGGTTTTAGAGAAGTTAGTAGTGTATTTAAAGTTTGGTTTTTTCCCAAAGTACCATGTTACCTAAATTCCATTCATGTATGGACATTAATCAAGATACCGTTGTATCGAGCTCGGTTCCACGATCCCAAAAATATAATAATATCGGTAGGTTAACTCATTTTGTGAAACCTCAAAATGTTGATTACAGGGTGCAAAATACTCCAAATAAAAAATTGCTTATTTAATTAATTAAAAATTACAGTAAAATTTTAAAAAGTAAATTATCACTACGTCTCAAAAGAATCTTGTCTAAATTCGAAACCAGTATCTAGTTATATTGAATAAACTGTTATGATCGATAAACGATTCTATAACGACTATTTTAAAATTTGATTTGGACATAAATCAAAATCTACATGATAAAATCCCGATTTTTCTCTTCCACTAGAAAAATATACTTCACCAGCTCCTAACGTTTCTTGTTTCACAGAAATCCAATTTAAAACGGACCTTTTATATCCAGTTGAAGTTCAAATCGCCAAATAGCGAACAGCCACGCCATTTCAAGCTCGAATTTAATTAAAATAGAATTATACGTTCAAACTTCGTTTATATAATATATTTGTTATTCTAATTCAATTATAAACTGAATTATATATCATAGATGATCCAATTTAAACCATTTTGTGAATTCTTCTATTTCTGACTATTTCAGAAATTAGATATATTCTTATATTATTTATTTTTATTAAATATTCCATATTATTTAATTAAAAAACACTTTAATTCTCTGAACCACTATATAAATAATTAAATTAATTAATTATACATCGTTGAAAATACGGATCGTTACAAAATATATCGATTATATACATTGATCTGTTCTCCGTGAGGATTCCATGGTTAATGGAATGTGATTTTGGGTTTATCGTGAACTGTGTTTTAAACGACATTAGTTCTTTAACCCAGTTAAAGGCAGGATTACATGTCTAACATTGTATTTCGAACCGTATTGTTGATCTCTGCTAAATATATATCTGTTTGGTGGCGGAGAATTTATTCTCTTGCTTAACACACTTCTCTGAGACGTACGAGCATAGAGGTTAATATCAGTAGAAATCAATGGTACGGTGTAGATTGTCGATGCGGGATGTTTGTGTTTCTAAAGTTAAATAATCATTAATAATGATTTTTGGGAAGATTAAAACTAAGTGAAGTTTTAATGAATCTTTAATTAGATTGAAAGGTGAATGTGATAATTTAAGTTATCAAATTTGGGAAGTGATCGAGAATGGAGTATCACCAGTTTTACTCCAGACGATAGTAAATCTTTAATTAGATTGGAACGAGAAATGGTGATTAATTTTACTGATAACAGCATGGTGTTAGATATGGAGTATTACCTGTTTTGCTCCATAGGATGAATAGGTTGGGATTAATAAATAAATGATTACTTCGGTAAGGCTCGGTAATCCCGACTAGTTGATGAACTTTAATTTGGTTTGAAATGGATAAAGGAAGATTAAAGAATAATTTTCAAAGAATTTATCTTTGATAAAATTAAAGGGAACCTTTCCCTCACGATGTGAATATTTGAATAAAAGAATATTCCGGATTGGAATGAGGCGCATGTTGTGTTTGTGTAGCACTTGTTTATAAGATATGTGAATTATTCAGAAATGCCGGGTTCATACCCATTCTGAATAATTAATTCGACGATAAGTCAACGATGAAGGCGGTGGTTGAAAACCGTAGTTCTTCACATTGTTTGGATGATTACTGATGTCTTGATTGGGCTGTACACCTAAGACAAGGTAATAAGTGGTGATCGTCCAGACGTACTTGGAGATTGACCGGATATGCGAGGACCTCTCTCCTATATTGGACATATGGGATGAGGAATAAGGTGCCTCCGATTTCGTTCAGACCCAGAACGAACTAGTAAATGGATGTGTGTCTGACATAGGATTTTATTCTGTGTTAATTGATTTTTATTAAATATACATTTGTTTGGTGGCGGAGAATTTATTCTCTTTCTTAGCACCCTTCTCTGAGACGTACGAACTCAGAGGTTATATATCGACAAACATCAGTCGCCTGGCGTGAATTGTCAGTGTGGCATGCTGAGATGCAAATGATCAAGGCTTTTGTTGAAAAGCAGAGTCTTATGGTTGATGATTAAAGCATGGCTTTAAATAGCATGGCTTTGTGTATAGCATTAATTCGCGAGCCTCACACCTCGGTATGAGTCAAAAATGGGATCGTGACTACAGGGAGTGCACTAAATTTCTTTGTAGCTATGGGCGGTGTCATGGTAAAGAGCCCAGACACTTATATTTTTTTCCTATGTGGATGATGGGCAACGAGGCGCCTCAGATATATCGGTCACTATGGGGCCGATGGATAGGTCTGATAGGACCGAAAAACATGTGTTTAGGAATAATTAATCCACTAACGTAAGTGTGGATCGGCCCTGAAGATCCAGGGATTGTCCAAAGTGTATAATCCTGAGGCATTTGCTAGAGTGTCTTGAATCAGCGAGGAGCCATCCCTGGCCTCGACTCATAGATGGAATCCAATTTCCAATACGCGACTTTTGGGTTTTAGTTGTAGAACAAGTATGGCGACATGATATATGGTACCCATGCCGTCTATGATTGATACAATTATATTTGAAATTGATTTTGACACTATACACTTATAGCAATATCAAAATGATTTGTTTTAAATGTACCAAGCATGTTTGGCTATTATAAGGGAATACTCTTGTAACGACCTGTATTTTAGCGATATAATAAATAATTTATTTAATTATTTAAATAATGGTTTAGAGATTTATATGGTCATTTAATTAAATAATATTGAATATTTAATTAAATTAAATAGTAGAATAATATATTTAATTTGTGAAATAGTCGAAAATAGTAGAATTCACAATAGATGTGAATTGGACCATATATAAGCTATAATTCAGTTTGGAATTGAATTAGAATAACGAATATATTATTCAAATGAAGTTTGAACATATAATTATAATATAATTAAAATCAAGCTCGAAATGGCGCGGTAGTTCGCTATTTGGTGATTTGAACTTCAACTGAATATACAGGGTCCATTTTAAATTGGATTTACGTGAAACAAGAAACGTTCGAAGCTAGTGAAGTAAATCTTTCTAATGGAAGAGAAAAATCGGGATTTCATCGTGTAGATGTTGATTTATGTTCAAATCAAATTTTAGAAAAGTCGTTATGGAATTCCTTTATAATTTATATCGATTTATTTATATTTTGAAATGGATTTTAAATATAAATCGAATATCGATGTAACATTGGATTTGGAACATCGAGTTATAAATCCAATTGGAGCTGTATGATATTCTGTTGTGAATATATACGATAATATTAAATTATTTTTAATTTATTTAATTATTTTTAAATATATTTATATATTTAAATGGGTTATTTAGAGCTTTAAAAATAGCCAGTTTTGCAAACGACCTCCGTTTTTTACGAAAGGGATTTTGTTGGATCCGCAATAATGAACTATTGTTAGATTTCAATTTTCGTGATTTTTGAGGTTAGTGTGTAGCCGTACAGATTTTTAATGTGAAAAACAGTCAGTATTTTGACTGTTAAAAATACGCTGTGTGAGCAAACGGAGTCGGAATTCGACGAAATCTGTTTCGTTGGGACCGTAACATCGAACTATAGCTGCATGTCCATTTTCGTGATTATAAGGTATCGTGTGTGATCATAGGAATTTTTAAACAATAAATACATATAACGTACGATTAAAATTGAATAAAATAATCAATAAAAATATATTAAAAGCTACCTATAAATACCATAAACTATCTCTAAACCTATTTCTATTCATTCCTTAGTCAAGTAAAAATCCCATCGCCAGTAAACAAAAGAAAACGAAGAACATTGTTTTTCAGAAAATTCAAACAATACAAGGAAAAATCCATAAACCCGAAAAGGATTTATTCAAAATAGTTTATTCGAATAGAATTAAAGGAGTTATCGAATATTAGTTATTCGAATAGAGTTAAAGGAGTTATTCGAATAGAGTTAAAGGAGTTATCGAATATTAGTTATTCGAATAGAGTTAAAGGAGTTATTCGAATAGAATTAAAGGAGTTATCGAATATTAGTTATTCAAATAGAGTTGAAGGAGATATTCAAAATAGTTTATTCAAATAGAATTAAAGGAGTTATCGAATATTGGTTATTCGAATAAAGTTAAAGGAGTTATTCGAAATAGTATATTCGAATATAATTAAAAGGAGTTACCGCATATTAGTTATTCAAATACAGTTAAAGGAGTTATTCGAAATAGTATATTCGAATAGAATTAAAGGAGTTATCGGATAATAGTTTATTCGAATAGAATTAAAGGAGTTGTCGAATAATAGTTTATTCGAAGAGAATTAAAGGAGTTATTGAATGTTAGTTATTCGAATAGAGTTAGAGGAGTTATTCGAAATAGTTTATTCGAATAGAATTGAAGGAGCTATCAAATATTAGTTATTCGAATAGAGTTAAAGGAGTTATTCGAAATAGTTTATTCGAATAAAATTAAGGGAGTTAATCGAATATAGTTTATTCGAAAGGAGATTAATCGAATGTAAATCATTAGAAGAGAGTTAATCGAATGTAAATGATTCGAAGTGAGTTAATCGAATATTAGTTATTCGAAGTGAGATAATCGAATATAGTTTATTCGAAAAGAGTTATCGAGTATAGTTTATTCGAAAAGAAATTATCGAGTAGAGATTTTTCGAAAGAGAATTATACGTTGAAATTCAATTATATCGAATATAGGAAAGTACTATGTACTTTCTGGTTTTCAAATCAAGATTTATTTATTAAATAAATTTATTAATTCAAATTAATAAATAAGAGTTATACTTAAGTTATTATATTTTGGAAGCAAGGAATTATAACACCATAGTTATAATCAAATGGTTTCTGTAAAAGAAGTGGATTCATAAATAGAATCCTAGAGTTATGTAAAGAACTTTGTTAAAGATTTAAAAGATAAACTTTGTCTATTCTGAAGTTAAAACGTTGTTAAGTTAAGGTCTGAGAGGTAATTATACCCCAACTTGATTGACTCCCTTCTTAACTAAGGAATGGTTAAGGTTTGATCGTGAAGGATGGTTAAGTGAATTTAGTTAATGAGTGTAATGGTTTGAGTTGGCATAGCGATGTTTTATTTAAACATCTGTTTAAAGCCAATGAAGGAGTTTTGGAAATGTTTTCCAAATAAGAATCAGAAATATTTTCTAATAATAGAAAATAAGAAATGGAAATGTTTTCCAATGTTCATAACATATATTTTCTGAATATAGAAAATAAGGAAATATGAATATATATATATATATATACGATGATTGATCAATAGAAATTCCAATTGGAAATAAGATTGTTGTTTGCACACGTGTTTTCATTTGATAGTTAAATCACCGACTATCAAAGTTTCTGACCATTTTTACGTTGTTAATATGGAGAGACCGGTTGGATTATTATCCGAAGAACCACTCCATATTGGCATAAGCGTTGCCTTTGGCATAAGTTTGCTGAATATATTAAAGACGGAGTAAAGTGCAGAGGCTATTGTATAAATCTTAGGTAGATTGCCTAAGATGGATGTACTGAATAGTGCCTTTGGTTTGTCCAGTCCCAGGACAACTTGAATGGACGAATGTCTGACAGAGTATATCTGGTAGATCGTGAAAGTTGATCATTTCAAACGTATTTACGTTGGTGGCGGAGAAATTCGTTTCCCCTAGCTTATACCCATGGTATTTTTGGGGAAATCAATTTGTGATTTGACGGGTATAATGATGTGGCATTCATAGTAAATGAAGACGTAATCTGTATAGACATATGTTATAACCTCAAGCCTCATCAACTGGGAAATGACAGAAATCGGGCAGGCAACATGGATAAGTGTGTCGCACCCAATTAGGGTATATTGTCACCATCAAGAGAATATTCATATTTTTACTTCTTTCAATTATGTATCTCCTGGGAATGGTTATGTTGGAATACTAACCGATGGGTGGCAATATATTCGATACATTCAAGAGAAATGAATGGTCGGTCATGTGTGGCCGAGTTACAAGATGTTCTTGTTGAACTCCAGTGTATCGCTTCTAGAGTACACTGATCGGAAGGTGGATCCATACCTCGTCATAGTTGGAATCCATTCCCCAAATAAGAGCCCGCGATTTTGATTGTATATTATATATGTAGAGCATTAGATGCAAGCGTTTCTGCTAGATTTCTATTTACTTGATCTAGACATTATTATAATATCAGACAAGTATCGTTTTAGAAATATTTTGGGTTTTCATAAGGTAAAAGCCATCCGTGTTTATGTGTGGATCGGTCTTATGATTATCCTTTATTTCAAAAGAATTTTGAAAGTTAAATCAAATTATTTGAATTTCCTCACACCAGTCACATGACTGACCCAGAGTTTGTTTTGTTTTGTTTTCCCTAAACTCTTGGGTGACCAATTTTGTATTGGCAGTCAATTAGTCGGGATTTAAAGATACTTGAAGAGCTAGAGCAGGAGGCTTCAGGATTATATAGCTATTATTATTTCCGCTATGTTGTAAGTGTTATACTCTAATAATGGTGTTGTATATAGATACTGTTTTTCAAAGTTATGTTATGAAATATATTTACTTGTTCCGCTGTGAGATTCGTGTCTACTCTGATGTTGTATGTTCTTCTTCTTCTTCTTCTTCTATTCTAAGTTTCTATCTTATCTATTCTCACCCTATAATTTCTTTCATTAACTACTGGTATTTTCGATGTTTGGATAATCGACATGGGTTTTATGTCGATGACCAAAGATCGCAAATTTCCGGGACGTTACAACTCTATCCTCCAGCTTACATTGCATTGTGTTATGGGACCTGAGTCTTATAATAACTTCATTTTTCAAAAAGCATTGCACTGTTTATAAACTATTTTATGAACTGGTATTCTTGGGAGAAAACTCGTTCCGTCTTATACGGCGTGGTCACTTGACTTACCAAATTTTAATGTAAAGTTTTAAATAACTGTTTAGTTCTCACACCAGTCCCATGACTGATCTGGAGTTTATTATTTTACCCAAAACTCTGGGTGCCTCTATTTTCCACACGGGCAGTTAGTAGTTAGGTCTTTGCAGATACTTCTTTTCCAGGATCTTGGATTTACAACTGGAGCTATATTTGAAAAGCTCTGTATCCGTGTATTTCATTCAGTTGTGTTATGTATTATTTTTTCCGCTGCTAATGTAATTTATATCACTTATATTTCTAATTTATATTATTTATTCATATTCTGTTATATTCTTGTACTATGATGTAATTGTTGTAATAAGCAATAAAATATTCTATTGTTTATGTTCTGATTTGTCGTGTTCTCAACTCTATCCGGGCTTTCCCTTACGGGTGAGTTTGGGTCGTTTCAGATGTGGTATAAGAGCTCTGGTTTTAGAGCTCGAGAACAAGGCACATTAGAACTAAACGAAAGAATTCATTAGATATTGGATTAGTAATATCCAATAAGAATGACTTGTTAGAGATAGGATCAGTAGTATCCTAGAATGAGTTAGAAGAGAATTATTTATTAAAAACAATTTTAGGTTTGAAAATTTTATTTTATTATATGTATTTGGGTACATTATTTTATTTTATTTCAGACGATCGAGTATATGAAGATTTTGCATATACGCCTAACTAACGTGTATACGAAGTCTCAAATATACTGGTTAGATATAGGATCACACAAGTCGCCCAGAGATAATTCTGATAATGATAGCTGCATCATTAGTATTTATGTTCAAGTTTCGAAAGTGGGATATTTATATATTTCCAATTTACTGGTGTGAGAACCAAAACTTAGATAGGATTTATTGTTGTGATTTGGCATCAAAAATGAATTTTTGAATATATAAGAGTTATATATACTTGAAAATTTAATCAACAAATTGATTGCCGGTTGTGATGTTTGAATATTAGTTTAACTAATAAAAATATGGGAATAATAATTAATTTAACCAATATGAAAATGAAAGCTGAATTAAGCCAAATCAAGTCAAATATTGAACTGAATTGAAAATTGATTGAAATTGCATACATGTGTGTGTGTGTGTGTGTGTGTGTGTGTGTGTGTGTATATGAACATGTCATAACATTGAAGCTAAGAAGAGGAATAAAATTGTATGCCCGACAAATAGGTACATGTTACAATTTTCTTGGGTTTTGATGATTTTATGAGCCGCTTGGCTTTTTCTTTCTCTTTTGGATTGGTAAGTGCCATGTGAGGCAAGTTGCGGTTTTAAATATCAACTAGTACAAAGGAGGTTATGGAAAAAAAAATTCGAAAATTTAGGGTGTTAGCCAAATTTTTGAGAAATTAGAAAATTCTTAGAAACTGAAAAGTTGAAGAATGAAAGGCAGAATGAAAGTTGAGTTGGTTAGTTAAAAAACTTTCAGCTCCTTTCCTTTTCGAGGACAAAAAACTTTTTAAGTGGGGGAGATTGTAACAACTCGGATTTTTCGAACCAATTTAAATTTTTTATTTTAGCTATTTTAATGTATTTTGAATATTTAAAATGATTTATTTTAAATAGTAACGACTAAAAATTTATTTAAATCAAAGTTAGAACATATAAATTTATTTTAATTATAAAACTAGCCTGAAATGGCGTGGTATTTTGAAAATCGGTTTCTAATTTCAACTGAGTATAAAGAATTCTTTTCAAATCAGAATTGGACGAAACAAGAAATGTTAGAATCTAATTAATCATATCTTTCTAACCAATGTGAAAAATTGAGATTTCATAATATAAAATGAAAGTTATGTCCAGATTAAATTTCAAAATAGTCCTATGGAATTTATATATTTTTTAAATAATATATAGCCCTTAAAAATAGCCATTTTGCAAACGACCTCCATTTTCGTTGAGACCACTTTTGTTGGATCCAGAATGTCAAATTATTGGTAGATTCCAATTTTTATAATTTTCGGAATTAGTATGTGAGCGTGGTGAATTTAAACGTATTTGGTCCATTCAGTTTGAATTTAATCGACTGGAAATCGACCATTTTCCAAACAGTCTCCAAATTCAACGAAATTAGTTTTGTTGGGACCGTATCGTCAAAACATAGCTCGATTTATTTTTCCAGAATTTTTGGAGTCAGTATTGTAGTCCTGGTAAATTAAAATGTATGTTGAAATCAATTTTGAATGTTATATTAATTTATATTTTAATCTTAACGAAAACAAATTGTAACAATCAAATTGGCTTACCAGACATATCCCATTGTGTTAGGAATGAGGGTAATTAGTTAGGGGAGACTTTCGTTGGGTTCAATTTGGAGTTTGAATTTAAAAGTAACTTTTTAAATTAAATATATATTAATATATAAAAGTCAACCCTTTTATTCTCCCCCCCCAGTCGTTCATTTCAGAAAGAGAAAAAGAAAAAAAACGAACGCACCGCCGCTCCAAGCCGTCAGAGCCATCGCCGCCGCCTGAACCGCCGCCGCCGCCCTCCGATGATCGCCCCTCCTTGACACGACACGAACTTTCCTGCGGAGGAAAGCTCAGATTGAGTTGAGAACAAGACACATCGGAACACAAACAGAAGAACATTTCATTGTTTATTCAACAATTCCATTAGAATACAAGAATATACAGAGTATAAATAAATATTATACATCAGAGAAATATTAGAGATTTAATTACATTACTACAGCAGAAAAATAATACAATACAAAACTGAAAGAGATATACGGATACAGAGCTTTCCGGATATCGTTCCAGCTGCAAATCAAGATCTTGTGAATATAAATCTGCAAAACCAAAACTACTAGCTGCCCGTGTCAAAATAAGGGCACCCAGAGTTTAGGTTAAAACAATAAACTCTAGGTAAGTCATGTGACTGGTGTCAGAACTAAAACAGTTATTTAAAACTTTACTTTAAATCAGATATATCAAGGGACCATGTCGTATAACACGGAACAGGTTTCCTCCCAAGAATACCAGTGCATATAACAAAACAGCGCAATGCTTTTTGGAAAAATGAAGCTATTATAAGACCCAGGTCCTATCACACAATGCAACGCAAGCCGGAGGATAGGGTTTTCCCTTATAATAGCCAAACATGCCTGGTATGTTAAAAACAAATCATTTGATACTATAATAAGTGCATAGTGTCAAAACAATTTCAATCATAAATATCAATCATAGACGGCATAAGTGCCCCATACCACTATGTCTCCATATATAGGTTTACAATTAAAACCGCAAAATGTCGTATTGGAAGTTGGATTTCCATCTGAGAATCGAGGCCAGGGATCGTCCTCACTGCTTTGAGACAATCTAGCCTACCATATCTTAGGACCTAGACTCAGGTGGGCCCTTGGATCGTCAGGGCCGGTCCACTCGATGTGGATTAAACTTAAACCCTGAGCACTATGTTTCCCCACCCTATGGGGAGTAAATGAGCCAAATGACTCCATCGCCTCAACGTAGTCACCGATATATCCGAGGCGCCTCGTAAACCAACAACCACACAGGTGAAAATAATATAAATGTCAGGGTTGGTAGGTCACTGACACCACCCTAGCTAGAAATAAACGCATGCCCTCCCTGAGGTCCTCTCCCGTTTCTGTTTCACAACCGGGGTGTGAGGCTCGCGAGTTAACGCTACACAAAGCTATGCCACACAGACGGTTCTTTGATCATCAACCACAAGACTATGCTTTTCAACAAAAGCCTTGATCATTTGCATCTTTGCATGCAATACAGGCAAACCACTCCATGCAACCGATATCCATCAATCACACAGAATGATATCCAATGTCAGACACACAGTCCATTTACAAGTCCGTTCGGGGTCTGATCGAAACCGGAGGCACCTTGTACCTCGCATATCCAGCGATCTCCAAGTACGTCTGGACGATCACCAACTGATTCCCTCCTCTTGGGTGTACAACCCAATCAAGATCATCAGTAATTATCCAAACGATGTGAAGACCTCCGGTTTTCGAGCACCGTCTTCATCCTCGACACATCAACGAATCAGTTATTCAGAATGGGATAAACCTGGTCTTTCTGAATAACTCGCGTATATAATCAACAAGTGTTACATAAACACAACATACGCCTCATTCCAATTCAGAATATTCTTTTATTCAAATATTCTTACACTTTGGGAAAGGTTTCCATTAATTTTATCAAATATAAATTCTTTAAATTTATTCTTTAATCTTCTTTTGAATATCAATTCAAACCAAATTATGGTTTATCCAAACTAGTCGGGATTAGCGAACCTTACCGAAGTAATCACTTGTTAAATTTCCCAACCCCAACCTATTCATCCCATGAAGTAAAACTGGTCATACTTCATATCTAACACCATGGTGGTATCGGTAAATTCAGTTACCATTTCACGTTCAAATCTAATTAAAGATTTAACTATCGTTGGGAGCAAAACTGGTGATACTCCATTCTCGATCATTTCAATCTAATTAAAGGTTCATTAAAACTCCACTTGGTTCTAATCTTCCAAAAAATCACTATTAATGATTATTTAACTTGGGAAATCATATTCTGCCTTTAACTGGGTGAAAGAACCAACGTCATCTGAAACACGGTTCACGATAAACCCAAAATCACATTCCATTGTTAATCGGGTTAAGAACAGGTGTTATTCAAAACACCGCTCACGATAAACCACAAAAACCAATTTAAATTCAATTTCAATTAAATACTAATTGACTGGACAATTTCACTAAATCTTAATTAAAAGATTTACTCTTCTCTGAACTAGGTTCAAGAACAGTGTTATTTAAGACACCATTCACGACGAACCCAAAATCCCATTTGATATTAAATAAAAGGCTCTGAATAGAAAATATATCGGCTTATATTAAATATCAAATTCTGAAACCAACAAATATCGTATTGGAAATAAAGATATAAATATATCTTTCAAATTTCCACAACCATATCTGTATAATCACGAAATCCAACATCGAAATATTCTGAAGATAACTTCGATTCAAATCCATTCCAATTCATATATTGGAAATTCTGATTATTTTTAAAACCACTTCAAATCCAATTTATTTATTCAAAAACATTGGATTATAATTCTAGTTCATAACTAGTTCATTTTGATAAAAATATATTTTTATCCTTTTTAGATATGGGATTTTTCACGCCAATTCTTTCTAAATCATTTATTATGATTTTACACAAATTATTGATATTTTTAATAATTTTATCAAGGCTCGTACTTTCGATTTCCAATAACGGTCGTCGAACTGCACTTACAGCGACTTTTTCCAAATTTGATTCGGACATAATTCCAAATCCAACTGTTAGATTTCAAATTTCTAATATTCATTGGAAAGCTCTTTTCGATACGAATCCAACGGTTCTGGTTTCAGGAGAATCCGACGGTCAGATCGCCTGTAACGTCAATTCGAAGTCAATGGTCGAAATTCGCGAACTGCCGCGGTGCGTTCTATTCAGGCCATTATATATAATGTATATATTATATATTTCATCGATTTCTTTTTAAAACGTATTTATAAATCGTTTTAAATTCGTTTTCAAAACAATTTCAACTTCATATTCAATTTCAGATCAAAATTGAATATTCCATTTCATTAATATATAAATGATAATATTTTCAAAACGTTATATTTTGAAATCACTTCCTTTTTGATATTCATTATAAATATGAATATAATCGATATAAATATCGTTCGCGTCAAAATGGCGCATGTCTAATCAACACGGCTTTATATATTTCAATAACTTCGTTATTCTATTCAATAAATGAATATTTTCTTCAACACATGAATATATATTTTATTCAACACATGAATATTTATTAATTCTCACTTACAATAAAAATGTGAATTTTATTGTATAAATATTTCGTTCAACACATGAATTTTCTTTTATTCAACACATGAATATAAATTTTATTCAACGCATGAATTTTCTTTTATTCAAAACATGAATATTCTTTTATTCAACACATGAATTTTCTTTTATTCAACACATGAATATATATTTTATTCGACACATGAATTTTCTTTTATTCAACGCATGAATATTCTTTTATTCAACACATGAATTTTCATTTTATAATATTCTTTATTTTCCAAATTGGAATGAGGCCCAATCAGTTACCATATAATTTTAATTATATGGATTCCCTACTACACATGTATATAATAGCAACAATAAATAATCAACCATCATTCAGAGTGCACCACACAACTGCATAAGCATTAAACATAAAAAAATTAACGCTTACACAGTATGTCAACCAATCGATCGACACACAGCTAAATAATTGGGATTAGTGTACGCCAAATATCATACCAACACCCGTGTGGGGTTTCAAATCAACAAACACAGATTTTTATTTGTCCAGTTGGGCGATGTGTAAAATTTATCGTCCCAATCAATATCAGTCAAATGGGTGTACTTAAACAAACCGTCCGATTTGTTTATAAATATTTATTTTATATACATGTTAAAAATTATATTTTTGACTATAAAATATTTTTTTTCATTCCACATCACTCAATCAACTTTCACAACACATCAATTAAACAAACAAGTCATCCATGGTCTGTGGATAACGGGTGTCGGGTGCTACTAAGCACCGTCTGCATCCTAGTATATATTTCAAACTTGAAATTAAAATAAAAGTGAGGAGTTCTCACCGAGGGTTCCGCTCCTCCATTCATTATTTCTGAATGGTTTGAATTCAGATTTGTTTTTCGATAGTACCATCGCAATCTGTATCACTTAGATTATTATTAGAAATCACATTTTTATACTGTTACTTCATACGTAAAAATCATATTTTTATGTTGATGTTTATATTATAAAGATCATATTTTTATTCTAAACCTTTTCTGTAAAAATCATATTTTTATATGCATATTATGTACATAAAGATCGTATTTTTACTTCGTTACACATATAAAAATTACATTTTTATATCTCTACATATATAAAAATTATATTTTTAATACTCTACTAATATAAAAATCATGTTTTTATTATCATACATATATAAAAATCGTATTTTTATATTGCTATACATATATAAAAATCATATTTTTATACCGTTAAAAATCAAATCTTTATACTGTTAAAAATCAAATCTTTATACTGTGTTTAAAAATCCTATCTTTTCTGTTTTAAAAATCTAATCTTTATCATTTAAAAAAAATCATTTCTTTTCGTAGTTAAAAATCATATCTTTATCTTCATGAAACATTATAATAATCATGTCTTTTATCTTCATGAAACAATCACAACTTTCCTTGCATAAAAATCCCACTTTTATATTTATAAAAATTCAAACTCTTATATACTTAAAAATCAAACCTTTTATATTTATAAAAATTATAACTGAAAAAAACCAATGTTTAAAGGAAAAGAAATAATAATAAAAATAGAAAAACTCACGGTTTTGGTAGGGGGAGTCCATGGTGGTTGTGGGTGGCGATCAGATGGCGGCGTGGGGTGCTCCGGTGCTGGAGCAGGTGGCGAAAGGTGCAGCAGCGGTGCCCTTGGTCAGGAGGAGGGCAAGGTTGCTTACGCTGCGGGTTTTGAAGGAGGGAGGGCGTGTTTTTGGGGGTTCTCTGATCGGAGAAGAGGGGGTGCCCGGCGGTCCTTCAAGGTGGTGGCGCATGATGTGGCGGCAACCGTTGTGGGACCGATGACGATGGAATCGGGACGGGGTCTGGTAACGACAGGTTTTGTTTAAAAAGGAGGCGGCTGAAGTATAAGATAGAAGTTAGGTTCCTCCAATTTTTTTATATAATTATTTAATATTATTTTATTCCCAAATGTTAGAATTTGCATTCAATCCCAAACGAGACCTAATGACTATCGCCCCTAGATAAATACCCCGATTCCGAACACAATGGGATATGTTTCGTGAGCCAATTCGACTGTTACGATCAGTTTCCGTTTAAAATAAAATATAAATCAGTATACTGAATTTAAACATACATTTCAATTTACCGGGGTCATATACGGACTCTGAAAATTCCAGAAAAATTATTTCTAGCTTCGTATTAATGATACGGTCCTAAAAAAACTAATTTCGTCAAATTCTGAGACCGTTTAAAAAATGGCCATTTTCTGCTCGATCGAAATTGACTAAAACTGTTAAAACACGTTTTCTTTTGCCACACAACATATTGATTCGAAAAATTATGAATTTTGGAATCTAGCAATAATTCGACATCCCGGATCCAACAAAAGCGGTTTCGTCAAAAACAGAGGTCGTTTGCAAAATTTCCTTTTTTAAGGGCCAAAATTCCATAGCGATTATTCTGAAATTTCAACTGGGCATAACTTTTATCCCTGCTATGAAATTTCGATTTTTCGGATTCGTTGGAAAGATATTCTCAAATAGATCCTAATATTTTTGGTTTCACTAAAATCCGGTTTATTTTGAATCCTGTACATTCATTTGAAATTTGAAATCAAATTTTCAAACTACCGCGCCATTTTCAATTCCTTTTATAATTAAAAATAATTATTTATATTCTAGCGACGACTCAAATAAATATATACGTTCTAATTCTATTCAAAATAAATATCTCGTCATTATTATTTAAAATAATTTATTCTAAAAATTCATCAAAATTGCCAAAATAAAAATTTTAAATTGGCTCAGATTTTCCGGGTTGTTACAATCTCCCCTACTTAAAACTTTTCATCCCCGAAAAGGAACGAGTTGAAAGTTGTTTTACTAACCAACTAAACTTTCATTACGTCTTAAATTCTTCAACTTTTCAGTTTCTAAGAACTTTTCAAATTCTTCAAAAATTTGGCTAACACCCTAAATTTTCGAAAAATTTCGCCATAACCTCCCATGCACGGGAGCACCGGGAAAATCCCGAAATTGCCATATAGGCCTCTCCAATCCAAAAAGAAAAAGAAACAGCCAAGCGGCTAGCAAATCGGCTCATAAAATCATTAAAAACCCCAAGAAATACAATAAACATGTACCTATTTGTCAGGCAAACAATTTTATTCCTCTGCTCTAGCCTCTTTGCAATGACCTGTTCAATGGATACACATATATATGTACGTGCTTGCATGCAGTTCCAAACAATTTCCAATACAGTTCAATATTTGATCAATTTGGTTATATGGTTCAAATTTTAATTAATCAACCAATAATAAAACAACACAATCAACCATCAATTAGTTGATTATCATTTCAAATTTAAAATTTTGATATATAGTCAAAAATCACATTTTTGGTGTCAAATCACAACAATAGACTCTATCTAGTTTTGATTCTCACACCAGTCAATTGGAAATATATAGAAATCCCACTTTCGTCACTCGAAAATAAATACTGGTGATGGTATACTTCATCATCAGGACCATGTCCGGGCGACTAGAGTGTGATTCTATAGCTACCCAGTATATTAAAACTTCAAATACACGCGGATCAGACGTATACACAAAATCTTTATATACTTGATTGTCCAAATTCAATACAAATAAATATTCAAATACTATGAAATAGTTTAAATTTTCAAAACCATATTTTTTTTTCATTCTTATAAATATACTCTTCACACTCGTTCTAGGGTACTACCGATCCCATCTCTAACGAGTCATTCTCATTAGATATTACTAATCCCATATCTGATGAATTATTTTGTTTGGTTCAAATGTGTCTTGTTCTCCGAGCTTTGTAAACCAAAGCTCTGATACCAAGCTGATACGACCCGAACTTCCCCACGAAGGAAAGCACAGATTGAGTTGAGAACAAAACACACCGGAACACAAACAGAAGAACATTTCATTGTTTATTCAACAATTTCATCAGAATTAAAGAATATACAGAGTATAAATAAATATTATACATCTGAGAAATATCAGAGATTTAATTACATTACTGCAGCGGAAAAATAATACAATACACAACTGAAAGCGATATACGGATACAGAGCTTTCCAGATATCATTCCAGCTGCAAATCAGGATCTTGTGAATATAAATCTGCAAAACCAAAACTACTAGCTGCCCATGTCAAAATAAGGGCACCCAGAGTTTAGGTTAAAACAATAAACTCCAGGTCAGTCATGTGACTGGTGTGAGAACTAAAGCAATTATTTAAAACTTTACTATAAATCCGATATATCATGGGACCACGCCGTATAACACGGAACGAGTTTCATCCCAAGAATTCTAGTGGATATAACAAAACAACGCAATGTTTTTTGGAAAAATGAAGCTATTATAAGACCCAGGTCCTATCACACAATGCAACGCAAGCCGGGGGATAGGGTTTTCCCTTATAATAGCCAAACATGCTTGGTACGTTAAAAACAAATCATTTGATACTATAATAAGTGCATAGTGTCAAAACAATTTCAATCATATATATCAATCATATACGGCATAAGTGCCTCATACCACTATGTTGCCATATATAGGTTTACAATTAAAATCGCAAAATGTTGTATTGAAAGTTGGATTTCCATCTATGAACCGAGGCCAGGGATCATCCTCACCGCTTCGATACAATCTAGCCTACCATGTCTCAGGACCCAGATTCAGGTGGGCCCTTGGATCGTCAGGGCCGGTCCACTCGATGTGGATTAGACTCAAACCCTGAGCACTACGTTTCCCCAACCTACGGGGCGTAAATGAGCCAAATGACTCCATCGGCTCCATGTAGTCACCGATATATCCGAGGCGACTCGAAAACCAAGAACCACACCGGTGAAAATAATATAAATGTCAGGGCTGGTAGGTCACTGACACTACCCTAGCTAGAAAGAAACGCATGCCCTCCCTGAGGTCCTCTCCCATTTCTGGTTCACAAACGGGGTGTGAGGCTCACGAATTAACGCTACACAAAGCTATGCCACACAGGCTGTGCTTTGATCATCAACCACAAGACTTTGCCACACAGGCAAACCACTCCATGCAACCGATATCCATCAATCACATAGAATGATATACAATGTTTGACACACAGTCCATTTACAAGTCCGTTCTGGGTCCGAACGAAACCGGAGGCACCTTGTACCTCGCATATCCATCGATCTCCAAGTACGTCTGGACGATCACCAACTGATTCCCTCCTCTTGGGTGTACAGCCCAATCAAGATCATTAGTAATTTCCCAAATGATGTGAAGACCTCCTGTCTTCGACCACCGTCTTCATCCTCGACACATCGTCGAATCAGTTGTTCAGAATGGGATAAACCCGGTCTTTCAGAATAACTCGCGTGTAATCAACAAGTGTTACACAAACACAACATACGCCTCATTCCAGTTCAGAATATTCTTTTATTCAAATATTCTTATACTTTGGGAAAGGTTCCCATTAATTTTATCAAAGATAAATTCTTTAAATTTATTCTTTAATCTTCTTTTGGATATCAATTCAAACCAAATTATGGTTTATCCAATCTAGTCGGGATTAGTGAACCTTACCGAAGTAATCACTTGTTAAATTTCCCAACCCAAACTATTCATCCTATGAAGTAAAACTGGTCATACTTCATATCTAACACCACGGTGTTATCGGTAAATTCAATTACCGTTTCACGTTCAAATCTAATTAAAGATTTAACTATCGCCTGGAGAAAAATTGGTGATACTCCATTCTTGATCATTTCAATCGAATTAAAGGTTCATTAAAACTCCACTTAGTTTAAATATTCCCAAAAATCACTATTAATGATTATTTAACTTGGGAAATCATATTCTGCCTTTAACTGGGTTAAAGAACTAATGTCACCTAAAACACGGTTCACGATAAACCCAAAATCACATTCCATTGTTAATCGGGTCAAAGAACAGGTGTTACTCAAAACACCGCTGATGATAAACCCCAAAAACCAATTTAAATTCAATTCCAATTAAATACTAATTAACTGGCCAATTTCACTAAATCTTAATTAAAAGATTTATTCTTTTTGAACTAGGTTCAAGAACAGTGTTATTTAAGACACCATTCACGACGAACCCAAAATCCCATTTGATATTAAATACAAGGCTCTGAATAGAAAATATATCGGCTTATATTCAATATCAAATTCTGAAACCAACAAATATCATATTGCAAATAATGATATAAATATATCTTTCAAATTTCCACAACCATATCTGTATAATCACGAAATCCAACATAGAAATATTCTGAAGATAACTTCGATTCAAATCCATTCCAATTCATATATTGGAAATTCTAATTATTTTTAAAACCACTTCAAATCCAATTTATTTATTCAAGAACATTGGATTATAATTCTAGTTCATAACTAGTTCATTTCGATAAAAATATATTTTTATCCTTTTTAAATATGGGATTTTTCACCCCAATTCTTTCTAAATCATTTATTATGATTTTACACAAATTATTGATAATTTTAATAATTTTATCAAGGCTCGTACATTCGATTTCCAATAACGGTCGTTGAACTGCACTTACAACAACCTTTTCCAAATTTGATTTGGACATAATTTCAAATCCAACTGTTAGATTTAGAATTTCTTATATTCATTGGAAAGCTCTTTTCGATACGAACCCAACAGTTTCGGTTTCAGGAGAATCCGACGGTCGGATCTCCCGTAACGTAAATTCGAAGTCAATGGTCGAAATTCGCGAACTGCCGTGGCGCGGCGAGTTCTATTCAGGCCCTTATATATATATATATTATATTTCATTGATTTCATTTTAAATTCGATTTCAAAACTATTTCAACTTCGTATTCAATATCAGATCAAAATTGAATATTCCATATCATTAATATATAAATGACAATATTTTCAAAACGTTATACTTTGAAATCACTTCCTTTTCGATATTCATTATAAAAATGGATATAATCGATATAAATATCGTTCGCATCAAAATGGCGCATATCTAATCAACACGACTTTATATATTTCAATAACTTCGTTATTCTATTCAACAAATGAATATTTTCTTCAGCACATGAATATATATTTTATTCAACACATGAATATTTATTAATTCTCAATTACAATAAAAATGTGAACTTTATTGTATAAATATTTCGTTCAACACATGAATTTTCTTTTATTCAACACATGAATATAAATTTTATTCAACACATGAATTTTCTTTTATTCAAAACATGAATATTCTTTTATTCAACACATGAATTTTCTTTTATTCAACACATGATTATATATTTTATTCAACACATAAATTTTCTTTTATTCAACACATGAATATTCTTTTATTCAACACATGAATATTCATTTTATAATATTCATTATTTTCAAAATTGGAATGAGGCCCAATCAGTTACCATATAATGTTAATTATATGAATTCCCTACAACACATGTATATAATAGCAACTATAAATAATCAACCATCATCCAGAGTGCACCACACAACTGCATAAGCATTAAATATAAATAATTAACGCTTGCACAGTCTGTCAACTAATCGATCGACATACAGCTAAATAATTGGGATAAGTGTATACCAAATATCATCCCAACACCCGTGTGGGGTTTCAAATCAACAAACACAGATTTTTATTTGTGCAGTTGGGCGATATGTAAAATTTATCGTCCCAATCAATATCAGTCAAATAGGTGTACATAAACAAACCATCCAATTTGTTTATAAATATTTATTTTATATATACGTTAAAAATTATATTTTTAACTATAAAATATTTTATTCCATTCCACATCACACAATCAACTTTCACAATACATCAATTAAACTAACAAGTCATCCATAGTCTGTGGACGACGGGTGTCCAGTGCTACTAAGCACCGTTTGTATCCTAGTATATATTTCAAACTAGAAATTAAAATAAAAGTGAGGAGTTCTCACCGAGGGTTCCACTCCTCCATTCTTTATTTCTAAATGGTTTGAATTCAGATTTGTTTTCCGACAGTACCATCGCAATCTGTATCACGCAGTTTATTAAAAATCACATTTTTATACTGTTACTTCATACGTAAAAATAATATTTTTATGTTGATGTTTAGACTATAAAGATCATATTTTTATTCTAAACCTTTTCTGTAAAAATCATATTTTTATATGCTTATTGTATACATAAAGATCATATTTTTACTTCGCTACACATATAAAAATTACATTTTTATATCTCTACATATATAAAAATTATATTTTTAATACTCTACTAATATAAAAATCATGTTTTTATTATCATACATATATAAAAATCGTATTTTTATATTGCTATACATATATAAAAATCAAATCTTTATATTGTTAAAAATCAAATCTTTATACTGTGTTTAAAAATCCTATCTTTTTCAGTTTTAAAAATCTAATCTTTATCATTTAAAAAAAATCATTTCTTTTCATAGTTAAAAATCACATCTTTATCTTCGTGAAAAATTATAATAATCATGTCTTTTATCTTTATGAAACAATCACAACTTTCCTTGCATAAAAATCCCACTTTTATATTTATAAAAATTCAAACTCTTATATACTTAAAAATCAAACCTTTTATATTTATAAAAATTATAACTGAAAAAAAACAATGTTTAAAGGAAAAGAAATAATAATAAAAATATAAAAACTCAGGGTTTTGGTCGGGGGAGTCCACGGTGGCATGGGTGGGGATCAAAAAGCGGCGTGGGGTGCTCCGGTGCTGGACAGGTGGCGAGTGGTGTAGCAACGACGCCCTTGGTCTAGAAGTGGGCATGGTTGCTTGCGCCGCGGGTTTTAAAGGAGGGGGGGAGGGTTTTTGGGGGTTCTATGATCGTAGAAGGGGAGGGAGTGCCCAGCGGTCCTTCGAGGTGGTGGCGCATGGTGGGGGCGGCGGCCATTGTGGGCGTGATGACAATGGAATCGGGGCGGGGTCTGGTAACAATGGGTTTGTTTAAAAAGGGGGTGGCTGAATTATGAGATAGAAAGTAGGTTTCCTCCAATTTATTTATATAATTATTTAATATTATTTTATTCCCAAATGTTAGAATTTGCATTCCAATCCCAAATGAGACCCAACGACTGTCCCCTAGCTAAATACCCCCATTCCGAACACAACGGGATATGTTTCGTGAGCCAATTCGAGAATTACGATCAGTTTCCATTTAAAATAATATATAAATCAGTATATTGAATTTAAACGTACATTTCAGTTTACCGGGGTCACATATGAACTCTGAAAATTCCAGAAAAATTATTTCTAGCTTCATATTGGCGATTCCTAAAAAAGCTAATTTTGTCAAATTCTGAGACCGTTTAAAAAATGGCCATTTTCTGGTCGATCAAAATTGACTAAAACTGTTAAAACACGTTTTCTTTTGCCATGCTAACATATTGATTCGAAAAATTATGAATTTTGGAATCTAGCAATAATTCGACATCCCGGATCCAACGTAAGTGGTTTCGTCGAAAACAGAGGTCGTTTGCAAAATTTCCATTTTTAAGGGCCAAAATTCCATAGCGACTATTCTGAAATTTCAATTGGGCATAACTTTTTATCCCCGTTATAAAATTTCGATTTTTCGGATTCGTTGGAAAGATATTCTCAAATAGATCCTAATATTTTTCATTTCGCTAAAATCCGGTTTATTTTGAATCCTGTACATTCATTTGAAATTTGAAATTTGAAATCGAATTTTCAAACAATCGCGCCATTTTCAAATCCTTTTATAATTAAAAATAATTATTTATATTCTAACGACGACTCAAATAAATATATACGTTCTAATTCTATTCAAAAAAAAACTTCTTATCGATATTATTTAAAATAATTCATTTTAAATATTCAAAATTCATCAAAATTGCCAAAATAAAAATTTTAAATTAGCTCAAATTTTCCGGCTTGTTACACTCCTCCTCTTCCCTCTCCTCTCTCCTCCTTCCTCCTCCCTCTCCATTTCAAAGAAACCTAAAGCCCTAAATTCTCCAAACCCTAGCCGTCGGCAACCACAAGCCCCATACCCGCTTCCGCGATCTCTGCCACCACCTGTAGGCTCGACGCCGCCACCACCTCAGCCCAACTCCGACCGTGGTCCCCCTCCAATAAAAATTCGATTTTTACATATTTTTATGTTTGCAAATAACACCCTGACGTTCTTCAGCCCATAGCTTCCAATCCGAGCAGTTCTGGCCAAAACTCCACAGTACCAATATCAAAGAGCACGATTTTCTCTTCGATTTGAGTATATGGAAGTCATGTTTTGGATTGCGGAGTTGTTCAGAAAACGCATCCAAAATCTGTTGTCTAAATATTGTCTTTTCGCGATTTCTGGCGAAATAGACCAATTTCGGAAGAAAGGCCACTAGGAGAAAGTTGTCCGGATTAGGCTAGAAAAAAGACAGCGTGAAGATTAGAGCTCGTTTGCAAATTCTGGAACCAGAATAGCAAATCAGAACGTCAGAAAAAAGACAATGTGAAGATTGGAGCTCGTTTGCAAATTCTGGAACCAGAATAGCAAATCAGAACGTCAGAAAAGCACGGATTAGGCTTAGAAGCCCCGACACTATTTGTTGTACAAACCATGTTTGTTGTTTGGGTTGTATTATGGAAATTTGTTTGTGTTGAAAATTGATTGTATTGTGGTGTATTGAATGTGATTGACTATGGTGTATGGCGCGAGCCATTATCAGAAAAGACGCGGTGCTAGACATTACTCCGATTTTAATATCACGCCATTATAATGCTGAAATTTTCTGAAATAAATATTTACTCATTAAAAATATAATTTTTAATGTGTATATGAACTATATTTTATATTCATGTGCTGTATAAAATGTATGAACAATAAAGATATCATTTTTATTGAATGTATGAACTATATAAAATAGTGAAGTGTTGAAATAAATATTTTATCGTTGAAAATATAATTTTTAACGTATATATGAATGGCAGAAAATTCTCGTGAATTGAAAATAAATATTCATTTACAAATCGGATGATTTGTTTATGTACACTTATTTAACTAATATTGATTGGGACGATAAATTTTACACATCGCCCAACTGCACAAATAATATTCTGTATTTGTTGGTTGAAACCCCACATGGGTATTGGGATGATATTTGGCGTACACTAATCCCAATTTTTTAGCTGTTTGGTTGATGATTGTTGTAAGCGTTAATTATTTATATTTAATGCTTATGCAGTTGTGTAATGCACTCTGGATGATGGTTGATTGTTTATCATTATTGTTGTGTACACATGTATATGAAATCTATATAAATAACATTATATGGTAATTGGCTGTGTCTGATTCCAATTCAGAAAAAACAAATATTTTAAAATAACAAATATTTTGAAATAATATTCCGTAAGTGATTAAAATATGAGTCCCATTTTGGATGGACACGAAAATATTGAAGTGTTTGAAGCTGTGTTGATTAGATATGCGTCATTTTGACGCGAGCGATATTTATATCGATTTTATTCATTTTTTATAATAAATATCAAAAAAGAAATGATTTCAAAATTAGATATCTAGCTTGAAAATATTATCATTTAAATATTATAAGGATAAGGAGTACTCAATTTTGATTTAAAATTGAAATGAAAGTGGGAATCGTTTTAAAATGAATTTATAAACGATTTAAAATACATTTTAAATGGAAAGCGATGATATATATATATATATATATATATATATATATATATTAAATGGCCTGAATAAAACGCGCCGTGACCATTCGCGAATTTTGACCATTGACTTCGAATTGACAATACGGGAGATCCGACTGTCGGATTCTCCTAAAACTAGAACCGTTGGGTTCTTATCGAAAAGAGCTTTCCAACGAATATAAGAGATCTGAAATCTAATGGTTGGATTTGGAATTATGTCCAAATCAAATTCGGAAAAGGTCGTTGTTAATGCAGTTCGATGACCGTTAATGGAAATCGACTAAAAGGGCCTTAATAAAATTATTAAAAATATTAATAATTGGTGTAAAATCATAATAAATGATTTGGAAAGAATTAGGATGAAAAATTCCATATTTGAAAAGATAAAAATATATTTTTATCGAAATGAACTAGTTATTAACTAGAAAATTGATCCAATTGTTTTGAAATAAATAAATTGGATAGGGAAATGGTTTTAATTTAACCAGGGTTTTTCCAATGTATGAATTGGAATGGATTTGAATAGAAATCATCTTCCAGACATTGCGATATTGGATTCCGTGACTATACGGAATTTGTGGAGGAATTTGGAATATAGATATATATCATTATTCCCTATACGATATGTGTTGGTTTCAGAATTTGGTATTGAATATAAACAGAAATAATTTTATTCAGAGCCTTTTATTTAATATCGAATTGGATTTATGTTTGTTGTGAATGGTGACTTGAATAACACTTTCTTAAACCCCGTGTGAAAAGAATAAATCTTTTAATTAAGATTATTAGAGTTTCAAGTTATATTTAGAAATTAGAATAAAATGGAATGTGGATTGGGTTTATTATGAACTATGTTTTTCACAACTTTTGTTCTTTAACCCGATTTACAGTGAAACGTGATTTGGAATATATAAATCTTTTATTAAGATTTAATGGAAATTTTCCAAAGTAAAGTTTTCCAATTTAATAAAATAAATTGGAATGGAATGGAATTCGATTTGGTAATAATCGAAGTGAGCTTCTGTGGAGGAAGATTGTTAATATATATGGAATTTAAAAGGCTTTATCGCTATTCCATTTATATTATTAGTCGGAAATGGAAATTTATATCGATTATATATTGATCTGTTTTCCATGAGGATTCCATGGTTAATGGAATGTGATTTTGGGTTTATCGTGAACTGTATTTTAAAGGACATTAGTTTTTTAACCCGGTTAAAGACAGGATTACATGTCTAACATTATATTTCGAACCGTATTGTTGATCTCTGCTGTAACAACCCGGAATTTTGGGGCCAATTTAAAATTTTTATTTTAAGAAATTTTAAAGGAAATTTAATATTCGAGATAATTTATTTTAAATAATCATGGCTAAAAATTTAATTTTTAATCAAAAATAAACAAACTCAGGTTAGAAACATATTTTTTTTCTTATGTAAAATAAAAGAGTTACATTTTTCAATGTAAATAAAAGATTAAATAAAAATCACTGTGAGATTTCTAATTTTAAAAATTAATTATTTAATTTTTATTGCATTCATTTGATATGAAATTCACGTTGTATGTTGTATATACTTCAATGTTGATTGTGCTGTGATTGTGATGAACGATGGATTGTGATTGGGTATTCATGTTTGTTAGAATGTTGTGTATACGATAAAATCATAATTCATTGTATATATAAAATATGTTAGATTCATGTGTGTTAAATTTGGTGTATAAAATAAATATTATATTTTTATTTTATACACAAGAACAATAATGTTCATGTTTGAATTGAATAAAGGTATGACATGGAAAGAAGATTTATTTTGGTCAAACATGATTATTGAATTAGAAAACATAGCTTTGTCAAATTTGAGCATTGAAAATAAAAACACCTTCCTTGTCAAATTTGAACATTGAACGAAAAAAAAAACACATTTTCTTGTCAAACTTGTGTTTGGAAATAAAAACATATTTTATGTCATTATCTAAAAAAAAACATGCTTTCAATTAAAATATACATTTTAATGTTATATGATAAAAATAGAAAAGGATTCATGTTTTAGGATAGAGAAAAAACATGAGTTCATTAAAGTTAACATTTTTATGTTAAAAATACAAATAAAATCATTGATTTTTATTTAAAAAAAAAAATTACATTAAGTGGTTGACATATAAAGGCATTGATCCTATTTGTCAAGATTTACTATGTGTCAAATATAACCTTGAATTGTTAACATATAAAATATCATTTTTATATGACACTATAATTCATGGGAAAATGTTAGCATAGAAAATGTTCATTCGTATGATATTTGTAACATAGAAAAATGTAAACATTAGAAAAAGATTTATGTTTTATTTTGAAAACATGTTTTTCATTAAAAACATATTTTAGTGTTACGTGTTTTAAATTAAGAAATTATGATCACGTTAAAAACACATGTTAATGTGATACTATAAAATATGGAAAAGAGTCATGTACATTTAAAAACACATTTTTGAAAATTTGAAGAACATTTATTGTCATTATGGTGGGATTGATTTATTGTATCAATTCAAAATTAGTTAAAACATTTATTTGTCATTATGGTTGGACTGATGTAAAAATTTGTTGTGACAAAAAAAATTACTTTTGTCATTAGAAACTTAGGATTGATTCTACAAATAAAATTTAATTTGTCATGAGAAATCTAGAATTTGTTAAAAACAAAAACAGGTCATTTTGTTAGTATTTGTCAAAACAAAACAAAACATGTTAATTTAGAATTGTCCAAATATAAATTTGTCATAAATGTTGATTTAGAATTGTCCAAATATAAACATCATTAGTGTTGGAAATAAAATTGTTAAAACATAAATTCATATATGTAGAAATGTTATGTTTACATAGGAATTGTCATTTAAGTAATGTCATTGGTTTACCTAAGAAATTTTTTTTTATATAAAAAAAAAGAAAAGAAATTTTTTTTTGAGCGTTTGAATTTGAAACTAAGGAAAGATTATTAACATTAACATATTAGCAAACTTCATTTAATAAAATAGGAAAACAAATATGTGTGATAGAAAGGGATTAAATCAGGAAAGGGAAATAATTAATATTAAAACGGCAATGTTTCCTTTAAATTACTAATGTATGTCAATTAAGGACATCAAAAGAGAAATAATGGAAATAATGTCAAAAAAATTAGAGGTAGATAATTATTTCTAAAATGTGAACACACATTTAAAGGTAATAAATACAACCCAAATACGTAACCCCAATCCCCCTTTATACACAGCTACCACTAATCTGAATCGATGGCAGCCATGCTCCCTTATTCTTTCTCCTCTTTCTTCTAAATTCCTTCTCCCTCACGCAATATTTTCAAACACAAATAATTGCAAGAATCTTTGTCTAAATGAGGTGCTTCTATTTGGCGATGGTGGTTCAAGTGGCTTCGGTTGGCGTGCGTTCTGGGTATGGCAAGGCCGAAGTTGGGTTTGAAAAGGAACCGATGTCTGGAGTAGCGAATGATGTGGAAGATGAATTAACGTGAAGTAATGATGTAATTATTAAATCTAATTATCATTTAATTATTTTAATTAATGGAAAATGTTTGTAACATTATAACTATTCCATACGAGATCCAAATCCAGCAAAACAAGAGACGTTGGGACCGTGGCAACGAATATGACTTTTTGATGGAGTTTAGAACTGATTCTGAACCTTTTGAATTTCAGATCTGAATAAGAACAAGGTGAGAATTCTCTTCTTTTAAAAATAATTTAAATTTATTAATTATAATCATGTTAAAAAATCATTTTGTTCTGCTGTTAAATTTCAGATTGTTGTATATGCAATTTGATTTGGTTTGTCGTTGTTGTTGGACTAATCTGTTAATGTGATTGATGATCGTGTTGAAAATTAAATTATCATTTATTTATGTTGGTTTGAATTAGATTAGGATACGATTAAAAATACCATTATGATTATGTTATAGAAATGTTATGCTAGGAGAATAACATTTTTAGTTAAGAGATGTTTATTCGATTGAAAATAACATTTTCTTTAGAAATGTTATATTAGGTTTAAAAGTCATTTTGGTTAGAAATAGATTGTGTGAACAAAAACAACATCTTGATTAGAAATGCAAATTTAGATTAACAATACCAAATTTGTTAAAATTGTTGATTAGTATAAAATAATAATTTTTGATTTGAAACTTGTTATAGAAAATAAAAATGCACATTTTCATGCATTAAAAAGGATTTAATAAGGTTTAATCTTTTGTTTAGAAAACAAAATAAAATTTTAATCTTTTATTTATTTTGAAAACAAATTTTGATCTTTTATTTTGATTAATAACATAAAAGAAAGTTTGATTTAAATAACATAAAAGAAAGTTGGATTTGTATAATAAAGATTTGATCTTTTATTCTAATTTATAATATAAATAAAGTTCAGAGATTTTGTTGATTTACAAAATAAATAAAGATGGAACTTTTATTTTGATTCATGGAAAATGACACAAAACCCATCATTGTGTTTATTTATTTATGACACAAAACCCATCATTGTGTTAATTTATTTGTAATGACACAAAACCCATCATCGTGTTAATTTATTTACGACACAAAACCTATCGTTGTGTTAATTTAGTTGTGATGACACAAAATTTCATTGTTGTGTTAATTTAGTGTAATGACACAAAATAACATTGTTGTGTTAATTTAGTTGTGATGACACAAAAATAGCATTATTGTGTTGATTTGGTTGTAATGACAAAATTCATCGTAGTGTTAATTTAGTTGAAATGACATTAAATTCCATCGTAATGTTATATAATTGAAATGAATCAAATATTGGCATTTGAAAATATAGTTGTTTTAGGAATGTTGACACTAGAAAAGACATTTACATTAGAAATAAGTTCACCTTTTCATTTGCATTCTAAAATGCAAATATTACTTAGAAATAGAAAGACAACATTTATTTCAATGTAAATCAAAATAAAACATAAACATCATTTTTCTATGTAAAGAAAGATAAATAGAAAACATCATTTTTCTATGTAAAGAAAGATAAATAGAAAACATCATTTTTCTATGTAAAGAAAAAAATAAATAGAAAACGTCATCTTTCTATGTAAAGAGAAGAAAATAGAAAACCTTATTCCCTTTTCAATGCATAAGAAAAGAAATCATCCTTTATACTTGCATTTGCAATGCAAGTATTGCATAAGAAAATAAAAACATTCCTTTTTATCTGCATTCACTATGCGAATATTTGCATAGAAAATGAAGCACTCTTTTTATTTGTGTTCTTAAAACACAAATATAACTTGAGAACAAAACTTATATTTTTATTTGTGTTCTCAAAACACAAATATGACTTGAAAATAAAACTTACTTTTATTTGCATTTTATAATACGAATAAAACATTAAAAATAAAATTTCCTTCTTTGTTCGCATTCACAATGCGAATAAAATATGATTTAAAAAGAACACATTTTTATTTGCATCCTTCATTGCAAATAAAATATGATGAAAAAGAAAGGAAAATAAAATATACATTTTGTTAAAGTAGAAAAAGAATAAAAGATAAAATATATTTTGTTAAATAAGAAAAGATGCTTAACCCGAGGTTGGATTGAGTTGTGATGTAAACCTGCCCGGACCCGCCCGGCTGTCCAGTAATCACAACAATACCTATCCAATGTGGGAGGTTAAAGCATATGTAAACTATTTAGTGTAAATAAAATAAAACATAGAAAAAGTAAGACATTTATTTACATTAGATAAATAAAGGATTAAATAAAATTATACTTTTATGTAATTAAAGAACATGTTTTACATTGTAAATAAAATTACATTTCTATGTAATTAAGATTAAACATGTGGATTAAAATTTATTTACATTTTCTTATGTAAATAAAAATAAAAAAGGAAATAAAAAGAACCAAAATGTAGGTGGTAATTATTTACATTTTCTTATGTAAATAAAAATAATAAAAAGAAATGTTAGAAAAGAATTAACATAAGATATTCTTTTTATGAAAAAAATTATTAGAAAAGAATTAAAGAAATACATCTATGTACATTTACTATGTAAATAGGTTTGGCAAGGAAATTGAAACCATTTATTTACAAATAGCGTAAATAAATATGAATAAGAAATTAGATACATTTATTTACAATTAATGTAAATAAATATAGCAAAAGTAAAAGTAAAACATTTATTTACAAATAGTGTAAACAAATAAGAAAAAGAAATTAGATATATTTATTTACAATTAATGTAAATAAATATAGAAAAGTAGAAGTAAACATTTATTTACATTTAGGTAAATAAATAAGATAAAAGAATAGTAAAAACATTTATTTACAAATGGTGTAAATAAATAAGAAAAAGCAATTGAAAACATTTATCTACATTTGAGTAAATAAATAAGGAAAAGAGAAATACTTATTTACACTTAGGAAAATAAATAAGGAAAAGAATAGAAAACGATTATTTACAATTAGGTAAATAAATAGGAAAAAGAATAAAATTTATTTACACTTAGTGTAAATAAAATAAAAGGATATATAAAGTATAATTTATTTACAGTTAGTGTAAATAAAACAAAAAGGGTAGTAAAATAAAACAAGTGATATTTTATCGTCATTTTAGATGCGATAAAAAGAATAGACGTTAATAGTTGAAATCACCAAATGATTTATATATATATATATATATATATATATATATATATATATAGATTATAAATTAAACGGAACACGCGCGGCAGTTCGCGTATCGGCAACCGTAACTTTAAACGGTTAGATTTCAAGTTATGTGTAAATCAAATTTGGTTGAAAACAGCGCTAGGGAAGCGTCGTTAAATTTATTCGAGCTATTTTTATATAAATAAAAATAGTGATAGGTCGTTATCAAATATTAATAACGATAGAAAATGTTTTCAAATTATTATATATATATATATATATATATATATATATATATATATATATATATACGCGAGAATCATTTGAAAAGACCGAGTTCAATCTCATTTCAAATGATTATACGACGTTCTAAGTCGAAGATTTAAAGACGGTGATTGAAGACCGGTGTAAGGACCCGTAACTTCCCCGTGAAGGAAAGCACGATTACTTTGAGAACAACACACAAATGAGCGTATACGGAAGAACATTTCATTGTTATTACAACAATTCCATCAGATACAAGAATATACAGAGTATAAATGAATAAATTACATTCGATAAATATCAGAGATTACAATAAATTACATAGCAGCGGAAAATAATATAAAATACAACTGAAAGTGATACACGGATACAGAGCTTTCCGAGCATCGTTCCAGCTGTTAATCAGGACCCTGTGAATATAAATCTGCAAAACCAAAACTACTAGCTGCCCGTGTGGAAAATAGGGGCACCCAGAGTTTAGGTTAAAACAATAAACTCCAGGTCAGTCATGTGACTGGTGTGAGAAATAAAACAGTTATTAATCTTTATTTTTAAAGTTAGGTAAATCAAGGGACCACGCCGTATAACACGGAACGGGTTTCCTCCCAAGAATACCAGTGCATAAAACAAACAGCGCAATGCTAAATAAAGAAAAATGAAGCTGTTATAAGACCCAGGTCCCATCACACAATGCAACGCAAGCTGGAGGATAGGGTTTTTACCTTATAACAGCCAAAGCATGCTTGATACGTTTAAAACACATTATTTGATACTAATATAGGTGCATAGTGTCAAAACAATTTCACATCATAAATATCAATCATAGGCGGCATTAATGACCCATACCACTATGTCGCCATACTAGGTTCTACAAATAAAACCGCACTATCGCGTATTGGAAATTGGATTTCAGTCATGAGTCGAGGCAAGGGGCAAGCTCCTCTCCGCGTTCGAGACACTCTAGCAAATGTCCCAGGACCCCACTATGATCCTTGGATCTTCAGGGCCGGTACTCTCTTACTTTTGAGGATTAATTATTCCTGAACACACGTTTCCCGGTCCTTACAGACCTATATCCGAGGCGCCTCGCATTCCAACAACCACACAGGTGAAAAGCATATAAATGTCAGGGCTGGTAGGTCACTGACACCACCCTAGCTAGAAAGAAACGTCGTGCTCTCCCTGCAGTCACTATCCCGTTTTTGACTCATACCGAGGTGTGAGGCTCGCGAATTCACGTTATACACAAAGCTACGCCACACAGGCCGTGCTTTGATCATCAACCACAAGACTTTGCTTTTCAACAGAAGCCTTGATCAATTGCCACTTACGCATGCCACACTGGCAATTCACTCCATGCGACTGATGTCCATCGATATACAACCTCTGAGCTCGTACGTCTCAGAGAAGGGCGTTAAGCAAGAGAATAAATTCTCCGCCGCCAAACAGATGTATATTTAATAGAGATCAATCAACACAGAATAAAATCCAATGTCAGACACACAATCCATTTACAAGTTCGTTCTGGGTCTGAACGAAACCGGAGGCACTTTCCTCGCATATCCATCCATCTCCAAGTACGTCTGGACGATCACCAACTGTTTCCCTCATCCTGGGTGTACAGCCCAATCAAGATCATCAGTAATCACCCAAACGATGTGAAGACTTCCGGTCTTCGACCACCGTCTTCATCTTCGACATCTCGTCGAATCGATTATTCAGAATGGGTATAAACCCGGCCTTTCTGAATAACCCACGTATATAATAAACGAATGTTACACAAACACAAAAAACGCCTCATTCCAATTCAGAATATTCTTTTATTCACAAAATCACATTCTTAGGGAAATGTTCCCATTAATTTTATCAAAGATAAATTCTTCTAAATTTATCCTTTAATCCTCCTTTGGATATCATCTCAAACTAGTCGGGATTAGCGAACCACACCGAAGTAATTATTTATTTTATTTCCCAATCCCAACCTATATATCCCCTGGAGCAAAACCGGTGATACTCCATATCTAACACCACGGTGTTATCGGTAAAATTAATTACCATTTCACGTTCAAATCTAATTAAAGATTTAACTATCGCTTTGGAGCAAAACTGGTGGTACTCCATTCTCGATCACCTTTCAGATTTGATAATTTAAATTATCAATTCACATTTTAATCTAATTAAAGATTCATTAAAACTCCACTTAGTTTTAATCTTCACAAAAATCATCATTCTGTCTTTAACTGGGTTAAAGAACCAATGTCTTCTAAAACACGATTCACGACAAACCCAAATCACATTTGATATTAAATACAAGGCTTTGAATAGAAAATATATCGGCTTATATTCAATATCAAATTCTGAAACCAACATATATCGTATTGGAAATAACGATATAAAATATATCTTTCAAATCCCCATGACAATATCTGTATAGTCACGAAATCCAACATCGAAATATCCCGAAGATAATTTCGATTCAACTCCAGTCCAATCCACGTATTGGAAATATTGATTATTTTTAAAATCACTTTCAAATTCAATTTATTTATTTCAAAAATAAATTGATTTTAATTCCAGTTCAAAACTAGTTTATTTCAATAAAAATCTATTTTTATCCTTTCAAATGTGGAATTCTTCAGCTCAATTTTTCCCAAATCATATATTATGATTTTACACAAATTATAGATATTTTTAATAATTTTATCAAGGCCCGTACAGTCGATTTCCATCAACGGCTATCGAACTGCACTTATAGCGACCTTTTTCGAATTTGATTTGGACATAATTCCAAATCCAACCGTTAGATTTCAAATTTCTAATATTCATTGGAAAGCTCTTTTCGATACGAACCCAACGGTTCCGGTTTTAGGAGAATCCGACGGTCGGATCTCCCGCAATGTCCGTTTGAAATAAATGGTCGAAATTCACGAACTGCCGCGGCGCGTTCCATTCAGGCCATTATATTATATATATAATATATATAATATATATTTCGTCGATTTCTATTTAAAACGAATTATATAAACAGTTTTAACTTCGTATCAAAACCATTTCAACACTATTTCCATTCAAAGCCAAAATTGAATTCTTCTTTATAAATTCGTTTTAAAATTCATTTCTATTCAATTCAAATTTTAATTCAATTTGAATTCATTTCAATTCACTTTCAATTCAATTTGAATTCGTTTTCAATTCATTTCGAAATCGTTTTCAGTTCAATTCATTTCGAAATCGTTTTCAGTTCAATTCATTTCGAAATCGTTTTCAATTCAATTCATTTCGAAATCGTTTTCAATTCAATTCATTTCGAAATCGTTTTCAATTCAATTCATTTCGAAATCGTTTTCAATTCAATTCATTTCGAAATCGTTTTCAATTCATTTCATTTCGAAATCGTTTTCAATTCAATTCATTTCGAAATCGTTTTCAATTCATTTCATTTCGAAATCGTTTTCAATTCATTTCATTTCGAAATCGTTTTCAATTCATTTCGTTTCGAAATCGTTTTCAATTCATTTCATTTCGAAATCGTTTTCAATTCATTATACAACGAATAAAATCGATATAAATATCGTTCACATCAAAATGGCGCAAAACTAATCAACACGGCTTTATATTTTTCACAACTTCTTTATTTTATTCAACAAATGACTAATCTCAACACATGAGTACTGTCAACACATCACTATTTTTGTTATGTAAAATATTTTATAAAACTATGGTATCTATCGTTTGATTTTAAATTAGACTTCTACTGGGAAGTAGTTCTAATATTAAATATGATAAAGATGTAAATTTTATTATATAAAATATTTCACTCAACACATGAACATCGTCAACACATGACTATTTTTATATTCAACACATGAATTTTCTTTTATAATATTCCTTATTTTCCCGATTGGAATGAGGCCCAATCAATCACCATATAACGTTAATTATATGGATTCCATACAACACATGTATATTATAGCACTGAAAAATAATCAACCATCAACCAAAGTACACTACACTGTATAAGCATCAAATATAGATATATAACGCTTATAACAGCCCGTCAATCAATCGATCGACGTATTTAATCAATCAGGATGAGTGAACTTCAAATTTCATCCCAACACCCGTGTGGGGTTTCAAACAATCAAACACAGATTTTATTTGTGCAGTTGGGCGATGTGTAAAATTTATCGACCCAATCAATATCAGTCAAATCAGTGTATATAAATAAATCGACCGATTTGTTTATAAATATTTATTTATTCACTTTCACGTTAAAAATTATATTTTTAACGATAAAACAATTTATTTTAACACTTGTATTTCTATTCAGTTCATTTATTCAATAAAAATGATATTTTTATTTTTCTAACATATTTTAGAAAATTTCGGCGGCATAACGGCACGATACTAGAAACGGGACAAGGCCTAGCCTTATCCCCGGTCTAGTGAAGGCCCACGCCATTCACACATCAATCAAATCAATTTCGTTATACAAACCACAAAATTTGGAGTAAGAGTCTAACCTAGCCTTACTCCTTCGCCTTATAACGGCGCACGTCTAATCCTAACCAATTTATCGATTCGATTTTTCACACCACAAACCACATTCAAACCAATATCGCAATCAATCACCAAACAGCCAAACAAACAAGTCCATGGTCTGTGGACGATTGTGTCGGGTGCTACTAAACACTGTCTGCATCCTAGTATATATATATATATATAACTAGAAATTTAAATTGAAGAGTGAGAAGTTCTCAACAAAGCTATCCTAGCTCCACGGCACTTCCTTTGCAGGAAATCTTCATCATTATCGCATCTTCGCTATCTTCTTTGCCCGTAGCCACTACATATATAAAAATCACACATTTTTATATTTCGTTGTCTTTGAAATAAAAATCACATTTTTATTTATTCACTTTCAATTCAAAAATCATATTTCTATTTCGATATCATATAGATAAAAATTCCATTTCAAAAATATTTATTTCGCCTTTATAAAAATAAAGTTTTCGCCTTTATCAAAATAAAGGTTTCGCCTTTTTCAAAATAAAGATTTCATCATTATAAAAATCATCACTTTATTTCAACGTATATAAAATAAAAATCAGATTTTTATTTTGCTACATATACAAAGATTATATTTTTAATATTCCTATGATGTAAAAATTATATTTTTATTACTTTTATATAGTAAAGGTTATATTTTTAATACTTTAAAAATATAAAAATCATATTTTTACTTCTTCTACTCAATAAAAATTCCGCCTTTTCTATTTTAAAGTTTAAACCCTTTTTTTTCAAACCTTTAAAATAAAAATCAATTTTAAAATTCCTTTTTAAATCAGTTTTTAAATCTTAAAAATCAGTTTTAAATTACTTTTAAAATCAGTTTTTAAATTTAAAATCGAAATTAGTTTTAAACTTTATAATAAAAACAGTATTTAATCTTTTTTTTTCCAGTTTATATAAATCAAAAATAAAATAAATAAAAAGGAAAAAAAAGGACTTACAGGGGGGGGGGGTTGGGCGCTTTTCAGAGGAGGGGGACGGCGCCGAGGTCGAGGAGAGGGCGGAGGCGGTCAGAGGCCGGAGCGGTGGGCTGGAGGAGGGACAGCGTCGTGGTTTTTGGTGATTGGGGGTCCCGGGTTCGTGTGGAGGAGAGAGGGAGGTAGGGGAAGAGAGGAGATCGATTCGAGGGGGGGGGGGCTGACTGCGAGCGGCGGCGGAGGAGGGGGTGGACGTCGGTGGCGGCGGCTCCGTCGAAGGGCTAGGGCAGCGCGATATTTTTTTTTCTTCTTTTCTGAAAATCGACGGTGGAGGGAAAATAAAGGGGGAAGGGGGTATTTGGGGAATATATATTTATTTAATTTAATTTTATTATGAAAAAGTTAACTTTTTATTTCGACCTCAAAACGAGGCCCACCGCCTGTCGTCCATAGCGTTTCACCCCCATTCTGAACACAATGGGATATATATCGCAAGCTGATTCGATCGTCTCGATAAGTTTCCATTGAATTTACATTTAAATCGCTATATTGAATTTTAAACGTACATTTCAAATTACCGGGGTCACATACTAACTCGAAAAATTCTATAAAAATATTTTCTAGCTTCGTATTGACGATACGGTCCTAACAAAACTAGTTTCGTCGAATTCTGAGACCGTTAGAAAAATGGACAATTTCCAGTCGATTAAAATCAACTGAAATGGTCAAAACACGTTTTCCTTTGCCACGCTCACATATTGATTCGAAAAATTACGAAATTTGGAATCTAGCAATAATTTGACATCACGAACCCAACAAAAGTGGTTTCGTCGAAATCCGAGGTCATTTGCAAAATGTCCATTTTTAAGGGCCTGAATTCCATGGCGACTATTCAGAATTTTCAATTGGACATATCTTTTGATTCTCGCTACGAAATTTTGATCTTTCGGATTCGTTGGAAAGATATTATCAATTAGATCCTATGATTTTTGGTTTCACTAAAATCCGGATTGTTTTGCACCCGGTACATCCAATTGAAGTTTGAAATCGAATTATCGAACTACCGCGCCATTTTCAATTCTATTTATAATTATATATAAATATTTATATTCTAACGACGACGCGTATAATATATACGTTCGAATTCTATTCAAAATAAATTTCTCGTCGATATTATTTAAAATAATCTATTTTAAATATTCAAAATTCACTAAAATTGCCAAAATAAAAATTTCAAACTGGCTCGCATTTTACGGGTTGTTACAATCTCCCCCACTTAAAACTTTTCGTCCCCGAAAAGGAACAAAGTCGAAAGTGGTTTGATTATTAAGCTCTACGTTCGATCTGGCTTCCATTCTCCAACTTTTCAGTATCTGAGAATTTTCAAAATTTCAAAAATGTGGCTAACACCCTAAATTTTCGAAAAATTTCGCCATAACCTCCCCTGCACCGGGAGCATCGGGGAATTTCAAATAGCTTCCCCGGTCCTTCAGATCTCAAAAAGAAAAAGAAAAAGCCAAGCGGCTAGCCAATAGGCTCACAAAATCATCATCACCCAAACAAAACAGGAAATTATGTAGTAAACATGTACCTATTTGTCGGGCAAACAAATTTTATTCTCTGCTCTAGCCTCCTTGCTATGACCTGTTCAATGTAAGTATATGTATATGCAAGCAAATGCGACCGATTTCAATACAATTCAATTTTTGATACGAGTAGGCATAAATGGTTCAAAATTATCAAACAAATAAACAAACAACACAAACATCAATCAATTAGTGGATTAGAGTTTCAAATTCATATTTTTACTACATATAAAGAAAATCATGTTTTTGATGCCAATTCACAACAATAAATCTATCTATATAAGTTTTGGTTCTCACACCAGTCTAATGGAAATATATAGAAAATCACACTTTCGTAACACGAACATAAATATTGATGATGCGATCGCTATCATCAATATCATCTCCGGGCGACTAGAGTGTAACCCTATATCTATCCAGTATATTAAAACTTCGAATATACGTTCATGACGCGTATACGCGAAATCTATATATGCTCGATTGTCCATTTTCAATATAAATAAATATTCAAATACGTATAAAGCGATTTAAATTTTCAAAACAAAATTGTTTTCATTTGAAAAATATACTCTTCACACTCGTTCTAGGATACTACTGATCCTATCTCTAACGAGTCATTCTAATTGGATGTTGCTAACCCAATATCTAATGAATTCTTTCGTATGGTTCTAATGTGTCTTGTTCTCGAGCTCTGTAAACCAAAGCTCTGATACCACTGTAAGGACCCGTAACTTCCCCGTGAAGGAAAGCACGATTACTTTGAGAACAACACACAAATGAGCGTATACGGAAGAACATTTCATTGTTATTACAACAATTCCATCAGATACAAGAATATACAGAGTATAAATGAATAAATTACATTCGATAAATATCAGAGATTACAATAAATTACATAGCAGCGGAAAATAATATAAAATACAACTGAAAGTGATACACGGATACAGAGCTTTCCGAGCATCGTTCCAGCTGTTAATCAGGACCCTGTGAATATAAATCTGCAAAACCAAAACTACTTGCTGCCCGTGTGGAAAATAGGGGCACCCAGAGTTTAGGTTAAAACAATAAACTCCAGGTCAGTCATGTGACTGGTGTGAGAACTAAAACAGTTATTAATCTTTATTTTTAAAGTTAGGTAAATCAAGGGACCACGCCGTATAACACGGAACGGGTTTCCTCCCAAGAATACCAGTGCATAAAACAAATAGCGCAATGCTAAATAAAGACAAATGAAGCTGTTATAAGACCCAGGTCCCATCACACAATGCAACGCAAGCCGGAGGATAGGGTTTTTACCTTATAACAGCCAAAGCATGCTTGATACGTTTAAAACACATTATTTGATACTAATATAGGTGCATAGTGTCAAAACAATTTCACATCATAAATATCAATCATAGGCGACATTAATGACCCATACCACTATGTCGCCATACTAGGTTCTACAAATAAAACCGCACTATCGCGTATTGGAAATTGGATTTCCGTCATGAGTCGAGGCAAGGGGCAAGCTCCTCTCCGCGTTCGAGACACTCTAGCAAATGTCCCAGGACCCCACTATGATCCTTGGATCTTCAGGGCCGGTCCTCTCTTACTTTTGAGGATTAATTATTCCTGAACACACGTTTCCCGGTCCTTACAGACCTATATCCGAGGCGCCTCGCATTCCAACAACCACACAGGTGAAAAGTATATAAATGTCAGGGCTGGTAGGTCACTGACACCACCCTAGCTAGAAAGAAACGTCGTGCTCTCCCTGCAGTCACTATCCCGTTTTTGACTCATACCGAGGTGTGAGGCTCGCGAATTCACGTTATACACAAAGCTACGCCACACAGGCCGTGCTTTGATCATCAACCACAAGACTTTGCTTTTCAACAGAAGCCTTGATCAATTGCCACTTACGCATGCCAGACTGGCAATTCACTCCATGCGACTGATGTCCATCGATATAAAACCTCTGAGCTCGTACGTCTCAAAGAAGGGCGTTAAGCAAGAGAATAAATTCTCCGCCGCCAAACAGATGTATATTTAATAGAGATCAATCAACACAGAATAAAATCCAATGTCAGACACACAATCCATTTACAAGTTCGTTCTGGGTCTGAACGAAACCGGAGGCACTTTCCTCGCATATCCATCCATCTCCAAGTACGTCTGGACGATCACCAACTGTTTCCCTCATCCTGGGTGTACAGCCCAATCAAGATCATCAGTAATCACCCAAACGATGTGAAGACTTCCGGTCTTCGACCACCGTCTTCATCTTCGACATTTCGTTGAATCGATTATTCAGAATGGGTATAAACCCGGCCTTTCTGAATAACCCACGTATATAATAAACGAATGTTACACAAACACAACAAACGCCTCATTCCAATTCAGAATATTCTTTTATTCACAAAATCACATTCTTAGGGAAATGTTCCCATTAATTTTATCAAAGATAAATTCTTCTAAATTTATCCTTTAATCCTCCTTTGGATATCATCTCAAACTAGTCGGGATTAGCGAACCACACCGAAGTAATTATTTATTTTATTTCCCAATCCCAACCTATATATCCCCTGGAGCAAAACTGGTGATACTCCATATCTAACACCACGGTGTTATCGGTAAAATTAATTACCATTTCACGTTCAAATCTAATTAAAGATTTAACTATCGCTTTGGAGCAAAACTGGTGGTACTCCATTCTCGATCACCTTTCAGATTTGATAATTTAAATTATCAATTCACATTTTAATCTAATTAAAGATTCATTAAAACTCCACTTAGTTTTAATCTTCACAAAAATCATCATTCTGTCTTTAACTGGGTTAAAGAACCAATGTCTTCTAAAACACGATTCACGACAAACCCAAATCACATTTGATATTAAATACAAGGCTTTGAATAGAAAATATATCGGCTTATATTCAATATCAAATTCTGAAACCAACATATATCGTATTGGAAATAACGATATAAAATATATCTTTCAAATCCCCATGACAATATCTGTATAGTCACGAAATCCAACATCGAAATATCCCGAAGATAATTTCGATTCAACTCCAGTCCAATCCACGTATTGGAAATCTTGATTATTTTTAAAATCACTTTCAAATTCAATTTATTTATTTCAAAAATAAATTGATTTTAATTCCAGTTCAAAACTAGTTTATTTCGATAAAAATCTATTTTTATCCTTTCAAATGTGGAATTCTTCAGCTCAATTTTTCCCAAATCATATATTATGATTTTACACAAATTATAGATATTTTTAATAATTTTATCAAGGCCCGTACAGTCGATTTCCATCAACGGCTATCGAACTGCACTTATAGCGACCTTTTTCGAATTTGATTTGGACATAATTCCAAATCCAACCGTTAGATTTCAAATTTCTAATATTCATTGGAAAGCTCTTTTCGATACGAACCCAACGGTTCCGGTTTTAGGAGAATCCGACGGTCGGATCTCCCGCAATGTCCGTTTGAAATAAATGGTCGAAATTCACGAACTGCCGCGGCGCGGCGCGTTCCATTCAGGCCATTATATTATATATATAATATATATAATATATATTTCGTCGATTTCTATTTAATACGAATTATATAAACAGTTTTAATTTCGTATCAAAACCATTTCAACACTATTTCCATTCAAAGCCAAAATTGAATTCTTCTTTATAAATTCGTTTTAAAATTCATTTCTATTCAATTCAAATTTTAATTCAATTTGAATTCATTTCAATTCACTTTCAATTCAATTTGAATTCGTTTTCAATTCATTTCGAAATCGTTTTCAGTTCAATTCATTTCGAAATCGTTTTCAGTTCAATTCATTTCGAAATCGTTTTCAATTCAATTTATTTCGAAATCGTTTTCAATTCAATTCATTTCGAAATCGTTTTCAATTCAATTCATTTCGAAATCGTTTTCAATTCAATTCATTTCGAAATCGTTTTCAATTCATTTCATTTCGAAATCGTTTTCAATTCAATTCATTTCGAAATCGTTTTCAATTCATTTCGTTTCGAAATCGTTTTCAATTCATTTCGTTTCGAAATCGTTTTCAATTCATTTCATTTCGAAATCGTTTTCAATTCATTATACAACGAATAAAATCGATATAAATATCGTTCACGTCAAAATGGCGCAAAACTAATCAACACGGCTTTATATTTTTCACAACTTCTTTATTTTATTCAACAAATGACTAATCTCAACACATGAGTACTGTCAACACATCACTATTTTTGTTATGAAAAATATTTTATAAAACTATGGTATCTATCGTTTGATTTTAAATTAGACTTCTACTGGGAAGTAGTTCTAATATTAAATATGATAAAGATGTAAATTTTATTATATAAAATATTTCACTCAACACATGAACATCATCAATACATGACTATTTTTATATTCAACACATGAATTTTCTTTTATAATATTCCTTATTTTCCCGATTGGAATGAGGCCCAATCAATCACCATATAACGTTAATTATATGGATTCCATACAACACATGTATATTATAGCACTGAAAAATAATCAACCATCAACCAAAGTGCACTACACTGTATAAGCATCAAATATAGATATATAACGCTTATAACAGCCCGTCAATCAATCGATCGACGTATTTAATCAATCAGGATGAGTGAACTTCAAATTTCATCCCAACACCCGTGTGGGGTTTCAAACAATCAAACACAGATTTTATTTGTGCAGTTGGGCGATGTGTAAAATTTATCGACCCAATCAATATCAGTCAAATCAGTGTATATAAATAAATCGACCGATTTGTTTATAAATATTTATTTATTCACTTTCACGTTAAAAATTATATTTTTAACGATAAAACAATTTATTTTAACACTTGTATTTCTATTCAGTTCATTTATTCAATAAAAATGATATTTTTATTTTTCTAACATATTTTAGAAAATTTCGGCGGCATAACGGCACGATACTAGAAACGGGACAAGGCCTAGCCTTATCCCCGGTCTAGTGAAGGCCCACGCCATTCACACATCAATCAAATCAATTTCGTTATACAAACCACAAAATTTGGAGTAAGAGTCTAACCTAGCCTTACTCCTTCGCCTTATAACGACGCACGTCTAATCCTAACCAATTTATCGATTCGATTTTTCACACCACAAACCACATTCAAACCAATATCGCAATCAATCACCAAACAGCCAAACAAACAAGTCCATGGTCTGTGGACGATTGTGTCGGGTGCTACTAAACACCGTCTGCATCCTAGTATATATATATATATATATATATAACTAGAAATTTAAATTGAAGAGTGAGAAGTTCTCACCAAAGCTATCCTAGCTCCACGGCACTTCCTTTGCAGGAAATCTTCATCGTTATCGCATCTTCGCTATCTTCTTTGCCCGTAGCCACTACATATATAAAAATCACACATTTTTATATTTCGTTGTCATTGAAATAAAAATCACATTTTTATTTATTCACTTTCAATTCAAAAATCATATTTCTATTTCGATATCATATAGATAAAAATTCCATTTCAAAAATATTTATTTCGCCTTTATAAAAATAAAGTTTTCGCCTTTATCAAAATAAAGGTTTCGCCTTTTTCAAAATAAAGATTTCATCATTATAAAAATCATCACTTTATTTCAACGTATATAAAATAAAAATCAGATTTTTATTTTGCTACATATACAAAGATTATATTTTTAATATTCCTATGATGTAAAAATTATATTTTTATTACTTTTATATAGTAAAGGTTATATTTTTAATACTTTAAAAATATAAAAATCATATTTTTACTTCTTCTACTTAATAAAAATTCCGCCTTTTCTATTTTAAAGTTTAAACCCTTTTTTTTTCAAACCTTTAAAATAAAAATCAATTTTAAAATTCCTTTTTAAATCAGTTTTTAAATCTTAAAAATCAGTTTTAAATTACTTTTAAAATCAGTTTTTAAATTTAAAATCGAAATTAGTTTTAAACTTTATAATAAAAACAGTATTTAATCTTTTTTTTTTCAGTTTATATAAATCAAAAATAAAATAAATAAAAAGGAAAAAAAAAAGGACTTACAGGGGGGGGGGGTTTGGGCGCTTTTCAGAGGAGGGGGACGACGCCAAGGTCGAGGAGAGGGCGGAGGCGGTCAGAGGCCGGAGCGGTGGGCTGGAGGAGGGACAGCGTCGTGGTTTTTGGTGATTGGGGGTCCCGGGTTCGTGTGGAGGAGAGAGGGAGGTAGGGGAAGAGAGGAGATCGATTCGGGGGGGGGGGGGGCTGACTGCGAGCGGCGGCGGAGGAGGGGGTGGACGTCGGTGGCGGCGGCTCCGTCGAAGGGCTAGGGCAGCGCGGTATTTTTTTTCTTTTCTGAAAATCGACGGTGGAGGGAAAATAAAGGGGGAAGGGGGTATTTGGGGAATATATATTTATTTAATTTTATTTTATTTTATTATGAAAAAGTTAACTTTTTATTTCGACCTCAAAACGAGGCCCACCGCCTGTCGTCCATAGCGTTTCACCCCCATTCTGAACACAATGGGATATATATCGCAAGCTGATTCGATCGTCTCGATAAGTTTCCGTTGAATTTACATTTAAATCGCTATATTGAATTTTAAACGTACATTTCAAATTACCGGGGTCACATACTAACTCGAAAAATTCTATAAAAATATTTTCTAGCTTCGTATTGACGATACGGTCCTAACAAAACTAGTTTCGTCGAATTCTGAGACCGTTAGAAAAATGGCCAATTTCCAGTCGATTAAAATCAACTGAAATGGTCAAAACACGTTTTCCTTTGCCACGCTCACATATTGATTCGAAAAATTACGAAATTTGGAATCTAGCAATAATTTGACATCACGAACCCAACAAAAGTGGTTTCGTCGAAATCCGAGGTCATTTGCAAAATGTCCATTTTTAAGGGCCTGAATTCCATAGCGACTATTCAGAATTTTCAATTGGACATATCTTTTGATTCTCGCTACGAAATTTTGATCTTTCGGATTCGTTGGAAAGATATTATCAATTAGATCCTATGATTTTTGGTTTCACTAAAATCCGGATTGTTTTGCACCCGGTACATCCAATTGAAGTTTGAAATCGAATTATCGAACTACCGCGCCATTTTCAATTCTATTTATAATTATATATAAATATTTATATTCTAACGACGACGCGTATAATATATACGTTCGAATTCTATTCAAAATAAATTTCTCGTCGATATTATTTAAAATAATCTATTTTAAATATTCAAAATTCACTAAAATTGCCAAAATAAAAATTTCAAACTGGCTCGCATTTTACGGGTTGTTACAATCGGCGATCTTCACATCGAATGGATGTGTTGCTACTGAGACCCATGAAAGGAGTAGCTACCTTGAAAGGGTTTCAGTGGTGGCCGTTCAGACGTAGTGTTGATTTGTACGGATTTGACTTTCGCTCAGACCCAGAGCATAAGTTTATAAATGGAATGTATGTCTGACGTTGTAGTCCTTTATACTACATTCGTTGATCTCTATTAATATATATCTGTTTGGTGGTTAACACCCTTCTCTGAGACATACGAGCTTAGAGGTTATATATTGGTAGAAATCAATGATATGGTTGGACTGACAATGTGGCATGCCAAGATGCATGGATCAAGGCTTTTGTTGAAAAGCAGGCCTTGTGGTCGATGATCAAAGCACGGTCTGTTTAGGCGTAGCTTTGTGTATAGCGTAACTTCGCGAGCCTCACACCCCGGTATGAGTCAAAAACGGGATACGGACCGTAGGGAGTGCACACGTTTCTTTCTAGCTAGAGTGTTGTCAGGGACCTACCAGCGCTGACATTTTACTCATTGTGGATGATGGATTTTGAGGTACCTCGTGTTTTATAGGCCGTTGGTGGTCATACTATAGGTCCAAAGGGACCGGGAAACGTGTGTTCAGGCATAACCAATCCACTGCCCATAGGCGGGGACCGGCCCTACCGCTTCCAAGGGTTCACTGCGGGGAATCCTGAGGCATTTGCTAGAGTGTCTCGAATCGGAGAGGATCTTGCCCCTAGCCTCGACTCATGATGGAATCCAAATTTCCAATACGCCCTTGCGGTTTTGATTGTAGAACTAGTATTGGCGACATGCTATATTGTAACCATGCCGTCTAGGATTGATACTTATGATTCAAATCATTTTATTAAAACATATACACACTAATAATAATAATAATATCGTTTTCACGTATCAAGCATCTTTTGACCATTATAAGGTAAAACCCTATCCTCTGGTGTGCGTTGCATTGTGTGATGGGACCTGGGTCTTATAATGGTTTCATTTTTCCAAAAAGACATTGCGTTATTTCTCGATTTACTTTGGTTTATGCACTGGCAATCCATAGGAGTAAACCCGTTCCGCGAAAGTGGCGTGGTCTTTGGATTTGTCTTATTAGTTATATTAGTTTAGAATTCTCACACCAGTCCCATGACTGACTCGTAGTTTGTTTCACTTTGCAAACTCGGGTGCCCTCTTTTCCACACGGGCAGTCGAGTAGCTTTTTGCAGATATCTATTCTTTTAGCAGGATCCTGGATCGAAGCCTAAAGCTGTGTCTAGAGCTTAGTAGTCTTCCGCTGTTTACTGTATTTTATTTAATGTATTAAATCTTTTGTAGTTTATCTTCCGCTGTAATTTTATTTCAATGTACTCTGATATATTCTGTACTCTGATTAACATTATTATAATGTAATAAAAGTCTGCTGTTATTGTTCTGATGTATTGTATTCCCAAAGTTAACGTATGCGAGTTTTGAACGGTCTTGGTCGATTTTGCGATCGATTAAGGTCGGGCAAAATCCGTGTCGTTACAGGTGGTATCAGAGCTCTGGTTAGCTCAAAATCTTTGGGGTACAACTCGTTAGAACTGAACAAAAGACTCATCAGAGATTGGATTAGTAATGTCCAATAAGAATACTCATTAGAGATAGGATCAGCAGTATCCTAGAATGAGAATACTCATTAGAGATGGGGTTAGTAATGCCCTAGAATGAGTTCAGAGTGATAAGCTTATAATTAAAGTATTTTGATTATATATATAATCCTATTTCAGAAGATAAGATTTTTAAATATATAAAAGTATATATGTATTTGATAAATTAGTCCACAATTGAAATTAATAATAGTAAAATTGAAATTTAGTTAATAAATTAAACAACTTATAGCTTAGTTCCTTTTCGAGGACGAAAAGATTTTAAGTGGGGCAGATTGTAACAACCCGGAATTTTGGGGCCAATTTAAAATTTTTATTTTAAGAAATTTTAAAGGAAATTTAATATTCGAGAAAATTTATTTTAAATAATCATGGCTAAAAATTTAATTTTTAATCAAAAATAAACAAACTCAGGTTAGAAACATAGTTTTTTTCTTATGTAAAATAAAAGAGTTACATTTTTCAATGTAAATAAAAGATTAAATAAAAATCACTGTGAGATTTCTAATTTTAAAAATTAATTATTTAATTTTTATTGCATTCATTTGATATGAAATTCACGTTGTATGTTGTATATACTTCAATGTTGATTGTGCTGTGATTGTGATGAACGATGGATTTTGATTGGGTATTCATGTTTGTTAGAATGTTGTGTATACGATAAAATCATAATTCATTGTATATATAAAATATGTTAGATTCATGTGTGTTAAATTTGGTGTATAAAATAAATATTATATTTTTATTTTATACACAAGAACAATAATGTTCATGTTTGAATTGAATAAAGGTATGACATGGAAAGAAGATTTATTTTGGTCAAACATGATTATTGAATTAGAAAACATAGCTTTGTCAAATTTGAGCATTGAAAATAAAAACACCTTCCTTGTCAAATTTGAACTTTGAACGAAAAAAAAACACATTTTCTTGTCAAACTTGTGTTTGGAAATAAAAACATATTTTATGTCATTATCTAAAAAAAAAAAAACATGCTTTCAATTAAAATATACATTTTAATGTTATATGATAAAAATAGAAAAGGATTCATGTTTTAGGATAGAGAAAAAACATGAGTTCATTAAAGTTAACATTTTTATGTTAAAAATACAAATAAAATCATTGATTTTTATTTAAAAAAAAAATTACATTAAGTGGTTGACATATAAAGGCATTGATCCTATTTGTCAAGATTTACTATGTGTCAAATATAACCTTGAATTGTTAACATATAAAATATCATTTTTATATGACACTATAATTCATGGGAAAATGTTAGCATAGAAAATGTTCATTCGTATGATATTTGTAACATAGAAAAATGTAAACATTAGAAAAAGATTTATGTTTTATTTTGAAAACATGTTTTTCATTAAAAACATATTTTAGTGTTACGTGTTTTAAATTAAGAAATTATGATCACGTTAAAAACACATGTTAATGTGATACTAGAAAATATGGAAAAGAGTCATGTACATTTAAAAACACATTTTTGAAAATTTGAAGAACATTTATTGTCATTATGGTGGGATTGATTTATGGTATCAATTCAAAATTAGTTAAAACATTTATTTGTCATTATGGTTGGACTGATGTAAAAATTTGTTGTGACAAAAAAAAAATTTACTTTTGTCATTAGAAACTTAGGATTGATTCTACAAATAAAATTTAATTTGTCATGAGAAATCTAGAATTTGTTAAAAACAAAAACAGGTCATTTTGTTAGTATTTGTCAAAACAAAACAAAACATGTTAATTTAGAATTGTCCAAATATAAATTTGTCATAAATGTTGATTTAGAATTGTCCAAATATAAACATCATTAGTGTTGGAAATAAAATTGTTAAAACATAAATGTCATATATGTAGAAATGTTATGTTTACATAGGAATTGTCATTTAAGTAATGTCATTGGTTTACCTAAGAAATTTTTTTTTTATAAAAAAAAAAAGAAAAGAATTTTTTTTTTGAGCGTTTGAATTTGAAACTAAGGGAAGATTATTAACATTAACATATTAGCAAACTTCATTTAATAAAATAGGAAAACAAATATGTGTGATAGAAAGGGATTAAATCAGGAAAGGGAAATAATTAATATTAAAACGACAATGTTTCCTTTAAATTACTAATGTATGTCAATTAAGGACATCAAAAGAGAAATAATGGAAATAATGTCAAAAAAATTAAAGGTAGATAATTATTTCTAAAATGTGAACACACATTTAAAGGTAATAAATACAACCCAAATACGTAACCCCAATCCCCCTTTATACACAGCTACCACTAATCTGAATCGATGGCAGCCATGCTCCCTTATTCTTTCTCCTCTTTCTTCTAAATTCCTTCTCCCTCACGCAATATTTTCAAACACAAATAATTGCAAGAATCTTTGTCTAAATGAGGTGCTTCTATTTGGCGATGGTGGTTCAAGTGGCTTCGGTTGGCGTGCGTTCTGGGTATGGCAAGGCCGAAGTTGGGTTTGAAAAGGAACCGATGTCTGGAGTAGTGAATGATGTGGAAGATGAATTAACGTGAAGTAATGATGTAATTATTGAATCTAATTATCATTTAATTATTTTAATTAATGGAAAATGTTTGTAACATTATAACTATTCCATACGAGATCCAAATCCAGCAAAACAAGAGACGTTGGGACCGTGGCAACGAATATGACTTTTTGATGGAGTTTAGAACTGATTCTGAACCTTTTGAATTTCAGATCTAAATAAGAACAAGGTGAGAATTCTCTTCTTTTAAAAATAATTTAAATTTATTAATTATAATCATGTTAAAAAATCATTTTGTTCTGCTGTTAAATTTCAGATTGTTGTATATGCAATTTGATTTGGTTTGTCGTTGTTGTTGGACTAATCTGTTAATGTGATTGATGATCGTGTTGAAAATTAAATTATCATTTATTTATGTTGGTTTGAATTAGATTAGGATACGATTAAAAATACCATTATGATTATGTTATAGAAATGTTATGCTAGGAGAATAACATTTTTAGTTAAGAGATGTTTATTCGATTGAAAATAACATTTTCTTTAGAAATGTTATATTAGGTTTAAGTCATTTTGGTTAGAAATAGATTGTGTGAACAAAAACAACATCTTGATTAGAAATGCAAATTTAGATTAACAATACCAAATTGGTTAAAATTGTTGATTAGTATAAAATAATAATTTTTGATTTGAAACTTGTTATAGAAAATAAAAATGCACATTTTCATGCATTAAAAAGGATTTAATAAGGTTTAATCTTTTGTTTAGAAAACAAAATAAAGTTTTAATCTTTTATTTATTTTGAAAACAAATTTTGATCTTTTATTTTGATTAATAACATAAAAGAAAGTTTGATTTAAATAACATAAAAGAAAGTTGGATTAGTATAATAAAGATTTGATCTTTTATTCTAATTTATAATATAAATAAAGTTTAGAGATTTTGTTGATTTACAAAATAAATAAAGATGGAACTTTTATTTTGATTCATGGAAAATGACACAAAACCCATCATTGTGTTTATTTATTTATGACACAAAACCCATCATTGTGTTAATTTATTTGTAATGACACAAAACCCATCATTGTGTTAATTTATTTACGACACAAAACCTATCGTTGTGTTAATTTAGTTGTGATGACACAAAATTTCATTGTTGTGTTAATTTAGTGTAATGACAGAAAATAACATTGTTGTGTTAATTTAGTTGTGATGACACAAAAATAGCATTATTGTGTTGATTTGGTTGTAATGACAAAATTCATCGTAGTGTTAATTTAGTTGAAATGACATTAAATTCCATCGTCATGTTATATAATTGAAATGAATCAAATATTGGCATTTGAAAATATAGTTGTTTTAGGAATGTTGACACTAGAAAAGACATTTACATTAGAAATAAGTTCACCTTTTCATTTGCATTCTAAAATGCAAATATTACTTAGAAATAGAAAGACAACATTTATTTCAATGTAAATCAAAATAAAACATAAACATCATTTTTCTATGTAAAGAAAGATAAATAGAAAACATCATTTTTCTATGTAAAGAAAGATAAATAGAAAACATCATTTTTCTATGTAAAGAAAAAAATAAATAGAAAACGTCATCTTTCTATGTAAAGAGAAGAAAATAGAAAACCTTATTCCCTTTTCAATGCATAAGAAAAGAAATCATCCTTTATACTTGCATTTGCAATGCAAGTATTGCATAAGAAAATAAAAACATTCCTTTTTATCTGCATTCACTATGCGAATATTTGCATAGAAAATGAAGCACTCTTTTTATTTGTGTTCTTAAAACACAAATATAACTTGAGAACAAAACTTATATTTTTATTTGTGTTCTCAAAACACAAATATGACTTGAAAATAAAACTTACTTTTATTTGCATTTTATAATACGAATAAAACATTAAAAATAAAATTTCCTTCTTTGTTCGCATTCACAATGCGAATAAAATATGATTTAAAAAGAACACATTTTTATTTGCATCCTTCATTGCAAATAAAATACGATAAAAAAGAAAGGAAAATAAAATATACATTTTGTTAAAGTAGAAAAAGAATAAAAGATAAAATATATTTTGTTAAATAAGAAAAGATGCTTAACCCGAGGTTGGATTGAGTTGTGATGTAAACCTGCCCGGACCCGCCCGGCTGTCCAGTAATCACAACAATACCTATCCAATGTGGGAGGTTAAAGCATATGTAAACTATTTAGTGTAAATAAAATAAAACATAGAAAAAGTAAGACATTTATTTACATTAGATAAATAAAGGATTAAATAAAATTATACTTTTATGTAATTAAAGAACATGTTTTACATTGTAAATAAAATTACATTTCTATGTAATTAAGATTAAACATGTGGATTAAAATTTATTTACATTTTCTTATGTAAATAAAAATAAAAAAGGAAATAAAAAGAACCAAAATGTAGGTGGTAATTATTTACATTTTCTTATGTAAATAAAAATAATAAAAAGAAATGTTAGAAAAGAATTAACATAAGATATTCTTTTTATGAAAAAAATTATTAGAAAAGAATTAAAGAAATACATCTATGTACATTTACTATGTAAATAGGTTTGGCAAGGAAATTGAAATCATTTATTTACAAATAGCGTAAATAAATATGAATAAGAAATTAGATACATTTATTTACAATTAATGTAAATAAATATAGCAAAAGTAAAAGTAAAACATTTATTTACAAATAGTGTAAACAAATAAGAAAAAGAAATTAGATATATTTATTTACAATTAATGTAAATAAATATAGAAAAGTAGAAGTAAACATTTATTTACATTTAGGTAAATAAATAAGATAAAAGAATAGTAAAAACATTTATTTACAAATGGTGTAAATAAATAAGAAAAAGCAATTGAAAACATTTATCTACATTTAGGTAAATAAATAAGGAAAAGAGAAATACTTATTTACACTTAGGAAAATAAATAAGGAAAAGAATAGAAAACGATTATTTACAATTAGGTAAATAAATAGGAAAAAGAATAAAATTTATTTACACTTAGTGTAAATAAAATGAAAGGATATATAAAGTATAATTTATTTACAGTTAGTGTAAATAAAACAAAAAGGGTAGTAAAATAAAACAAGTGATATTTTATCGTCATTTTAGATGCGATAAAAAGAATAGACGTTAATAGTTGAAATCACCAAATGATTTATATATATATATATATATATATATATATATATATATATATATATATTATAAATTAAACGGAACACGCGCGGCAGTTCGCGTATCGGCAACCGTAACTTTAAACGGTTAGATTTCAAGTTATGTGTAAATCAAATTTGGTTGAAAACAGCGCCAGGGAAGCGTCGTTAAATTTATTCGAGCTATTTTTATATAAATAAAAATAGTGATAGGTCGTTATCAAATATTAATAACGATAGAAAATGTTTTCAAATTATTATATATATATATATATATATATATATATATACGCGAGAATCATTTGAAAAGACCGAGTTCAATCTCATTTCAAATGATTATACGACGTTCTAAGTCGAAGATTTAAAGACGGTGATTGAAGACCGGCGATCTTCACATCGAATGGATGTGTTGCTACTGAGACCCATGAAAGGAGTAGCTACCTTGAAAGGGTTTCAGTGGTGGTCGTTCAGACGTAGTGTTGATTTGTACGGATTTGACTTTCGCTCAGACCCAGAGCATAAGTTTATAAATGGAATGTATGTCTGACGTTGTAGTCCTTTATACTACATTCGTTGATCTCTATTAATATATATCTGTTTGGTGGTTAACACCCTTCTCTGAGACATACGAGCTTAGAGGTTATATATTGGTAGAAATCAATGATATGGTTGGACTGACAATGTGGCATGCCAAGATGCATGGATCAAGGCTTTTGTTGAAAAGCAGGCCTTGTGGTCGATGATCAAAGCACGGTCTGTTTAGGCGTAGCTTTGTGTATAGCGTAACTTCGCGAGCCTCACACCACGGTATGAGTCAAAAACGGGATACGGACCGTAGGGAGTGCACACGTTTCTTTCTAGCTAGAGTGTTGTCAGGGACCTACCAGCGCTGACATTTTACTCATTGTGGATGATGGATTTTGAGGTACCTCGTGTTTTATAGGCCGTTGGTGGTCATACTATAGGTCCAAAGGGACCGGGAAACGTGTGTTCAGGCATAACCAATCCACTGCCCATAGGCGGGGACCGGCCCTACCGCTTCCAAGGGTTCACTGCGGGGAATCCTGAGGCATTTGCTAGAGTGTCTCGAATCGGAGAGGATCTTGCCCCTAGCCTCGACTCATGATGGAATCCAAATTTCCAATACGCCCTTGCGGTTTTGATTGTAGAACTAGTATTGGCGACATGCTATATGGTAACCATGCCATCTAGGATTGATACTTATGATTCAAATCATTTTATTAAAACATATACACACTAATAATAATAATAATAATATCGTTTTCACGTATCAAGCATCTTTTGACCATTATAAGGTAAAACCCTATCCTCTGGTGTGCGTTGCATTGTGTGATGGGACCTGGGTCTTATAATGGTTTCATTTTTCCAAAAAGACATTGCGTTATTTCTCGATTTACTTTGGTTTATGCACTGGCAATCCATAGGAGTAAACCCGTTCCGCGAAAGTGGCATGGTCCTTGGATTTGTCTTATTAGTTATATTAGTTTAGAATTCTCACACCAGTCCCATGACTGACTCGTAGTTTGTTTCACTTTGCAAACTCGGGTGCCCTCTTTTCCACACGGGCAGTCGAGTAGCTTTTTGCAGATATCTATTCTTTTAGCAGGATCCTGGATCGAAGCCTAAAGCTGTGTCCAGAGCTTAGTAGTCTTCCGCTGTTTACTGTATTTTATTTAATGTATTAAATCTTTTGTAGTTTATCTTCCGCTGTAATTTTATTTCAATGTACTCTGATATATTCTGTACTCTGATGTAACATTATTATAATGTAATAAAAGTCTGCTGTTATTGTTCTGATGTATTGTATTCCCAAAGTTAACGTATGCGAGTTTTGAACGGTCTTGGTCGATTTTGCGATCGATTAAGGTCGGGCAAAATCCGTGTCGTTACATCTGCTAAATATATTTCTATTTTGTGGCAGAGAATTTATTCTCTTGCTTAACACCCTTCTCTAAGACGTACAAGCTTAGAGGTTATATTTCGGCAGAAATCAATGGTGCAGTGTAGATTGTCGATGTGGCATGTTTGTGTTTCCAAAAGTTAAATAATCATTAATAATGATTTTTGGGAAGATTAAAACTAAGTAAAGTTTTAATGAGTCTTTAATTAGATTGAAATGTGAATGTGATAATTTAAATTATCAAATTTGGAAAATGATCAAGAATGGAGTATCACCAGTTTTACTCCCGACAATAGTTAAATCTTTAATTTGATTTGAACGGAAAATGGTAATTAGTTTTACCAATAACACTATGGTGTTAGATATGGAGTATTACCAGTTTTTCTCCATAGGATGAATAGGTAGGGATTGGGATTAATAATAAATGATTACTTCGGTAAGGCTCGATAATCCCGACTAGTTGATAAACCTTAATTTGGTTTGAAATGGATAAAGGAAGATTGGAGAATAATTTTCAAAGAATTTATCTTTGTTAAAATTCATGGGAACCTTTCCCTAATGATGTGAATATTTGAATAAAAGAATATTCTGGATTAGAATAAGGTGTATGTTGTATTTGTCAGGCACTTGTTTGTAAGATAAGTGAATTGTTCGAAAAGGTCGGGTTTATACCCATTCTGAATAATTGATTTGACGATAAGTCGACGATGAAGACGGTGGTTGAAGACCGGATTTCTTCACATCGTTTGGATGATTACTGATGTCTTGATTGGGCTGTACACCCAAGACGAGGTAATAAGTGATGATCATCCAGACGTACTTGGAAATTGACCAGATATGCGAGGACCTTTCTCCTGTATTGGACATATGGGATGAAGAATAAGGTGCCTCCGGTTTCGTTAAGACCCAGAATGAACTATTAAATGGATGTGTGTCTGACATTGGATTTTATTCTGTGTTGATTGATTTCTATTAAATATATATTTGTTTGGTGGCGGAGAATATATTCTCTTGCTTAACACCCTTCTCTGAGACATACGAGCTTAGAGGTTATACATCGATATACATCCGTCGCATGGCGTGAATTGTCGGTGTGGCATGCTGAGATGCAAATGATTAAGGCTTTTGTTGAAAAGTAGAGCCTTGTGGTTGATGATAGAAGCATGGCTTTGTGTATAGCGTTAATTCGCGAGCCTCACACCTCGGTATGAGTCAAAAAAGGGATCGTGACTGCAAAGAGTGCACGATGTTTCTTTCTAGCTATGAGTGGTGTCATGGTATGGAGCCCAGACATTTATACTTCACCTATGTGGATGATGGATAACAAGGTGCCTCAGATATATCAGTCACTACGAGGTCGATGGATAGGTCCGAGAGGACTGGGAAACGTGGGTTCAGGAATAATTAATCCACTAATGTAAGTGTGGGCCGGTCTTGAAGATCCAGGGGTTGCCCAGAGTGTGTAATTCCGAGGCATTTGCTAGAATGTCTTGAATCAGTGAGGAGCCATCCCTGGCCTCGACTCATATATGGAATCCAATTTCCAATACATGACTTTTCGGTTTTAGTTGTAGAACTAGTATGGTGACATGATATCTGATACCAAGTGTAACAACCTAGGTTCTGACAGACCGGATTTTTTTTCAAAATTCCAATCTACCAAAACCCGAGTTGGTTTGCCCTAATATCCTGAAGAAAAGATAGAGATGTAAAAATATATCAGAGCTCAGAAAAACATCTCACATCGGAAGGGTTAAAATATAATGTAAGCAATTATAGCCTTATCGTATTAATAATACTGCCTAGCCAGTATCCAAAGATATATCATTATATCGATCACATTAGATTCACCACTTGCGGTTGCTGGATATACCGATCGGGTCCGGGCAGACTTCTACCACAAGTGCAATCTAACCTCGTGCCTAGGCACGGTCCAGTTTTAGGCATATTCATCTCTATTCCATTATTTATGTTCATATCAAACTGCATTTTCAATTTAAAGTATTAAAACATAATACATGTTTATTCCCCAATTCAAGTTTGTGCTTGTAATTCTACCAATAAGTTATGCCTCTAATTTATATGCATAATTTCCATAATTCTACCAATAAGTTATGCCTCTAATTTATATGCATAATTTCCAATTCACATTCATAATTCCAATTCAATTTATTTGCATAATTTCTAATTCACATTCATAATTCCAATTCAATTTATATGCATAATTCCCACCATAGTTATGCCATTAACCCCATTATAATTTATGCCCCCAAATCTCTCAATATGAGTCGCATGTCTTTCTACATGTAATTAATAATATGTAGATCTCAAATAGTGCATCTTTTACCCAATGTCTCAGTTATCCTAATTTATTGGTTCATAAAATGGATCTATACAACAATATTCATCTTAAACATTCAAATAAATGTACATCTCAACTGATTGAACATAATTTTCATTTTAGCGCAATTATCCATCGTATCAATTAACTTTCTCAATACATACATTATAAATATCCATAGGGAATGATTAAACGATAGAAATACTATTATTCACAAGGGATAATTTAAACCCACTCACCTTGATTTGTTTTCCCAATCCTAAATCTGCTATATCATTCCACGATTTACTCTTAATTGGATTAAACTTTGCTTGGATTAATCTTTCATTAACGTTGATCCTCTCCTCCAGATATGGATTCATAATTTTCCTAGACTAATATTTAATTTCAAAATAGATTTTAGAAGAGAGACAGAGAGAGAGAAGAAGCCATATTAAAGCTCCAGCGTAGCTGCCAAGTTATGAGGTTTAGGGTTAGGTCTAGGGGTTTATTTATAGGTATGGTTGAAAGCTATGGGCCTTTAGATTTAATTAAAACTCCATCAGAACTAACCACGTCATCCGACCAATAGGAAATGGCTACGTTGCAGCGCTCACCAATAAAAACAAGCCACGTGTACAGTATGACGCAGAGGGGTGTCAATACCCCCGCTTGGGTGTCGACGCAGATGTCGACACCACCGCTTGGATGTCGACACAGGTATTGACACCCCCTTGTGGGTGTCGTCCCCTTCACATGTATATATATATATTTATATTTATATATATTTATTTATTTGAATTTTGATTTATTTATTAACATATAAATCAAATTCCAAATATCCTTTCTATGTTTGCTTCCTTGTTCGTCGTAACTTCTATTTTCAATTATATTCATATTTATTCCACTCTTACGTATATGCTAAACTTTTGTACACGAACAATTTCAAAACAATTAATATATATTTTTTGCACTTCTGAAACATTCTTTCAATTAAACCTCCTTTTGTTGTAATATATATATATATATATATATATATATATATATATATATATATATATATATATATATGAATGTTTTGAAAATGCTTTTATTAGTTCTATGTCTAGTCCCACATCATGGGAATAGGCTAAAGATCAGCTCGAAAAGCCTATATATATAGGAGCCAATGTAATAGAAAGAAGATACATCTGAATGAGTAGAAATATCCTCTCTCTCCCTTGTTTCTTCTGTTTTGCGTTCATTTTATAACACGTTATCAGCATGAAGCTCTATTAGAGCTATTGTTTGAAATATTCTAGATCTATATTTATGGATCTATCATGTAAGTTATTTTTTTATGTTTTGAAATCATATAGATCTACATATATGAACTTGTTGTATCTTCTGCTTAGATGTGATCCATACTTCTAGATCACTTTTCTTTTTCAATTTTTGTAGATCTAGATTCTATTTTAGTGGATTTAAACTTTTTAGATCTAATTAAATTTTAACTTTGTGGTTTTTAGATATCCACCTATTCATATTTGATCTGGTATTATGGTATATCAAATATTTTTTTAGGAAGATACATTCATTTTCTTTTTATAATAATATATATGGATCTTTTACCTCATATGCTATGCATAAATCATCTTCATTTGCTAATTTATCTCTTCAATAACAGAGAAGCCATTGCTAATAGGTATGCATATATGTAAATAGAAAGCTGCTTATTAGCCAACATATGTATTAATGTGGCCATTATTTTTGCTATGTAACATGATGAATAGCTCCTTGACAATTTGTAATGTTTCATTATTGTAAGAAGTTCATTATAAATAAAGAAAGACATGCAGATGTGGATATTTTTTTTAATGATTCTGTGCCGTGATATATTCAATTTATTACATCCATGTATACGGTCCTATTCTATTTTACGAAATCTGCATATTTTTTTATGAATAACAGTAATACAGTTTCATCGTTTTGTCTATTTGTTAATTTATTAATTCATTTTCATAATTATAGAACATTTATACTGATATGTGAATTTTGTTTAATTAAGCATCTGCAATTATTATTTTTGTGTAGTTCGCAAAAATGTCGAATACTAAAATCCATTTACAATCTCAACGCTTAAAGAGTACCATTAAAAATGGTAATAATATGTCCCAGCAGGACAAAGCAAAGGACCTGATATTTTTAAGAGGCCATATCCACAATGATCTAAAATCATAATATTTAACTGAAAAAAAAGATTCTCTCTACTTATGGAACTCCCTGAAGGAGCATTATGATAAAAGAAGACGGTCATACTTCCAAACACAAAGCAAGAGTCGTTGAACCTGAAATTCACATGAAAATGACCTGAAGCTCATATGATCTAAAGTCCATATACAAATTCTTTCAAATAAGGAACCTGAAGTTCATATGCAAACAAGGAATCTGAAGTTCATATGCAAACAAGGAACCTGAAGTTCATATGCAAATAAGGAACCTGAAGTTCATATTCAAACGAGAAACATGATATAAAGCATAAAAGCATATAATTGCATTTAATATTTGCATATAGCAAATGACCTGAAAAAGGAAAGGATTTGAAAAATCAATGAAAGGAATAATTCAACAAAAAGGAAAAAGCCTTATATTCCAACTTTATGCTACATGTAATCTCTTGAAGAAACTTATTATTGGAAGAGATCATTACATTTATAATAAATACTATTTTCTTGAAGAAAAATAGTTAAATGACTCTCATATGTGAAAAAAGGGGCACTTTCTAGAAAAGTTACTTCAATTTAAAATATATAATAACAATATATGAATTATGATAAAACTTGAAGTTTTATTATAGTCATTTTGGACCATATTATATTTCTAGAAGAAATATTTCATTGTTTCTTAGTAAAACTTTTATAAAGAAAATATGCATCTTGAAGATCATATTGAGTTAAGATCTAAATATTGATCTTAATTCTGCACACCGGAAGTGAATGCAAAAACTATTTTTGTCATTACATGGAAAATTTAGAACCTGCAGTTTCTAAAAAGGCAAGAAGCAATTTTGATATAAAAAGAAAGATCTAAAAGATCTTTATTTGAGTTGTATAATTTAAAACAAAAATATATGTAATTTTTATGGTTGTGAATTTTATGTATAAATTTACAAGTTTTTCAAATCATTCATATCGAAGAATGAGAAAATAATAATTGAATATGAGATATGTAGTTTATTTTTGTTTATAGGTGTGAATTTTATGTACAGATCTGTAAATTTTTGAACCATTCATGTTAGAGAATGTAAGATGTTGATTATGTGGTTGATAAATATATTATATTACCTTATTGGCATAAATGCATTAAATGTTAGAGAATGCATTGTTATGATAATATATTATATTACCTTATTGTAATAAATGCATTGAATGCATTAGTTATTGTTAGTTGATTGATGTATGTTTGTATTTGGAAAATGAATAAACATACGTATTATTATTCGATGTATTTAGATAGTAATAACTAATGTTATGGAAGAAAGGATAGAACCACAACCTGAAGTTGTGCAAAGAAAATATTTATACTGGAAATTGTATAACTCAAAGTCCTGGACCTGATGTCTTTCATTATATATATATATATACACACACATGTATGTATATATAAACATTTTTGATAAAGTATACAAGTTTGAAATCTTTTCAATTAGCATAAATGTAAAAGCTTCTAAATTAAAAGTATGTTAAAATATTAAGAACCAGAAGTTCATCATAAATTTATAAAATTGATATGCATATGTATGTGTATATATATGCATAAGAACTTGAAGTTCCTTAATCAATGAATTTGAAATACTTCATAATTTAAAAGCCTGAAGCTTTATTCAAACCGTATGAAATAATAACATTACACTTCTTAGTTAAATCATATGAGACAATAATAAAGCATCCAAAGATTGCACAATTTTCAAAATGAGTTGTATCTTGCTTATATATTTATATTTACATATCATATTGAAGAATAAATTTTAACAACTCGAAGTTGTTATATATTTTATTTGAACCAAAAGTTCAACACAGTAGAACCAGAAGTTCAATACAGTGGAACCAAAAGTTCAATACAGTGAAATCATAAGTCCAATACAGTGGAACCAGAAGTTCAATACAGTTTAACAAACTTGAAATTGTTTATATATTATTTGAACCAGAAGTTCAATATAGATAAACAACTTGAAGTTGTTCATATATTTCATTTGAGCCAGAAGTTCAATACAGTTCCAAATCAGATATTTTGGATATTATGATACGATATTTAAGATTCGCATTGATATTGCTTGATAAGCAAAAAAATCAATGATTGGAAACTTATGAACAATTTGTTCTAAAGTAAGTAACTCGAATGAGAAAGAATATGCAAATCAATTACATATGTAATACGTGGACGCACGTATATACACATACATGCGAAAAATTTATTAACAACCTGAAGTTGTTATGAGCTCATATAATAAATCATGCATATATTATATTTTAGAAAGTCGATTGACAACAATACTGAATGACCTGAAGTCATGTGCATATTCAAATGATAGAAAATTCCTCCAAGTCGTCGGATCAATGAAAGGGAATAAGTAATGCAATATGAGTGCATCTTATCAACTAATAAGAGCATTATCCTCCTACAATTGAAATACATTTAATGTATTTGCTAGCTATGATGCTATAATGGATCAAAAATGAATTCAAAGTAGGTTTATTATTTAAAGTGATAATGTTTGTCAACATTGAGGGGGAGGATAAAGGAATCATCAATGTTAAATATTTGCTAACATATAGAATTATGCAAAGTAGTAAGTAACTTGCATAAATTATCAATTATGTCCCTAATAGACTTTCTCCAATTTACATTTGAATCCCCGAAGGATCAAAAGGTGTAAATCACAGCTGAAAATGTGGTATAAAAGTCAGTTCAAAATATCTTTGGAGTAAGTCATAAAATGCAAAATAAAGGAGGTAAGTGTTCCTGAAGAAACACTTAAAGGAGCTTTAAAAGAAACCCATGACATGATTGTTAAAATAACCCCAGAAGTGGTTTAGGTACCTAAAGTATGATATTTTTTGAGATCTCAATAATTCATGTATAGAACTGACAGAAAATAATCATCGATGATAAATTAATAAATAATAAAGTGCTTACATTTATAAATGGATTAAAATCCTATATTAGAGAGAAACATGATTGGTCATCATGAAATTCTCCTGAATAAGATATATGGACCTTTAGTCCATAAGATATGAACCTGTAGTCCATAAGATATGAACCTGTAGTTCATAAGATAAAATAGAAATACAGATAATGACAAAAGCACATGGAAGTTACTGAAACACCATAGAGTGTCAAGTGTCATGAGCATTGTATTTTTCAGAGATAATTGAATTGATTAAAGTGGTGAAAGTGTTTAAAACACTTACAATACCCTGAAGGTAGAAAGTATACAAATTCTAGAAGAATTTGAATAACTTTGGTAGTGATAAAGAGCAAGAATGTAGATTACAACATTCTTTTAAGTATTGTTGTGATGAAAATCTTGAAATAATTCATGATGAGTAGATCACTTCCTGATTTCAAGAATTGTTGTAGTGAAACTCTTAATATCCATTGAAGTGGTAGTTGTGATATGCAAAAATTATTATAATATATAAGTTCTTGAAGAACATAAAAAATACAAAGAACATGTCTGATAGATTACAACATTTTTCTAAGTATTATTGTTATGAAAATCTTGATATACTTCAAGATGAGTAGATTACTTACTGCTTAGTGTTGTTGTAATGAAAGGTATCTCACTCATCAAATGTGTACTGCAATATTAAAGCCTGATTGAAACAAAAAATTATAAGCACCTGAAATGTATTCATAAATGATTCATACAAATCACAAAAGGGAGGCATTTTAAATAAGAAAGCATGTCTGAAGCATGGAAATGCACATGAAGTTTTAAAAGTAAAACTTCATTAAGTAGTATTTGTAAGCAATTTGAGTTATTGAAAGAAGAATACGAATTCAGAGAAAATTATTAAATCAGGGGGAGCATCCATAAGTATGATATAATGCACTCTTTTTCCTTAACTAAGTTTTTCCCACCTTGGTTTTCTTAGTAAGGTTTTAATGAGGCATGGGTCATGATCCGGAAGTATCAACCCAAAGGTAACATACAAAAATAAGTTATAATGTACTCTTTTTCCTTATTTAAGATTTTTCCCACTTGGTTTTTCTTATTAAGGTTTTAACGAGGTATAACATTGATCCAGAAGAATCATACTACTTTTGATGTAGTATATATGACATTGTATATTGTACTCTTTTTCCCCCACTAAGATTTTTCCCATCGGGTTTTTATTAGTAAGGTTTTAAAGAGGCAACATTTTGATCCAGAAGTATCAAAAATATTTTGATGCAGTAAACTATTATTTATGAAGAAGACAAGGCAGTTTGGATGGCTCAGATTCAAGTGAATTATATCAAGTATGATAGGATGGAGCACATTTCTTCTAAATTTCTCTTCACACATGCATGAAAGGATAACAAGAAAGAGGAGAAACAAATCCAGTTTCAAGAAAAGAGGGTAGATCCGTTCTCAAAGGCAATTTCCAAATCAACATTGCAGAAGATGATATACAAAATTGGCATGCGTCCACTACATCAATAGACTAATTGAATAATGAGTTATAAATAAGGGGGAGCATATAAAATTATGCTATAAAGTACTTTTTTCCTTCACTAATATTTTTCCCACTAGGTTTTTGTTAGTAAGTTTTTTAATGAGGCATTATCTTGATCCTGAAGTATCAACCGTTACAGTAACATTGTAAAACATGTTACCTAAAGAGGAAATAAATTTGCACTCTTTTCCTTGTTTATGATTTCTCCCATAGGGTTTTTCATAAAAAGGTTTTTAACGAGGCATAGTTTTGATCCTGAAGCATCAAACTCTTTTGAGGAATATCATTTTAGTACGATATTCATAATGTCAGACATTGTACTCTTTTTCTCGTTCAAGGTTTTTCCCATTGGGTTTTCTGATAGAGTATTGAAGGCAACAGACAATAGTTGTATCGACTAAATGGATATATGCAAGCAAGATAATAATAAAGGGGAGCAATCATCATATATGTTTTCAAAGGGACAACTTCAAGTTAGCAGAGCATTCAAGTTTTTGAAGATGTATATTCAAGGGGGAGTGTTGTAATATATATGTGTGTGTATATATATATATATATATATATATATATGAATGTTGTGAATATGCTTTTATTATTTCTATGTTTAGTCCCACATCATGGGAGTAAGCTAAAGATCAGCTCCAAAATCCTATATATATATATATATATATATATATATATATATATATATATATATATATATATATATATATATATAAAAGAGCCAATGTAATAGAAAGAAGATGCATCTGAATGAATAGAAATGTTCTCTCTCCCTTATTTCTTCTGTTTTGCGTTCATTTTTTAACATTTTTAACCCTTTTTATACTAAGCCACTTTTTAACTACTTTCACACTAAGCCACTTTTAAGCTATTCCCTTAAAACAAAAATATGGCACTGGCGGGAATCGAACTCAGAACCTCTTGTATACAAGTCTCATGTTCTAACCAACTAAGCTACTAAGTCTTTTGTTAACAAGACTTATGACAATGCTAAATATTATTCTTTTTCTCATTCCTTTTTTTACATTTTGTTACATTATTTAAATCAAAGATTTCTCTTTCATTTTAAATCGATTTTCTACAAACCATAAGTCTAAGTTGACCAGAAAATCGCCATGAACACAATGACGCTAATCTCGTGACCAATTCTGGAAGCTCTTCAAAATTTCCTTTTTCTTTTCAAATGTTTGCATGCATTTCTTTGCATTTCATGTATTGCATGTAATTTCTTTTATTAATCTTTTTCTTCATTTCACTACATTAACTTATTAATGCAATTTTATTGGCATTATTTAAATTTTCTCTTAAATATATCTATGCATACAATATATACATATATGCATATTTTTAATTGTCATTAAAAATGCGGGGTGTTACATTCTCCCACCCTTAAGAAATTTCGTCTCTGAAATTTGGTAAGGGTAAAATCAAATAATCCCTCGCATAATATACATCCATCATATATGCATCCAATTTTTGCAACCATTGTGCACATGTGCATAGTGCAATACATCACAATAATACATGTATGCCTAAGTGGTACCTCCTATATGTATGCAAATTTTTCAAAAATCCTTTTAAAATATGATGCTCACATCCTAAATATACTGGCAGTTCGATATGAATGCAATATTTTGAAAATTAAAATACCTTTTTCATCCAAATTTTCCCACACTCTTACTGAATAAGAGCGTAGTTCATCCAATTGTTGCATCCAAAACCCTACCAAACCATCATTAAATTTCAAAATTTAGAAAAATCTAATTTTCTTAATTTGATATCTTATGTTACAAAAAGGTATAAAATGAAAAATTCACATCTTCTGTTTTTCTTTTATGTACCTTTTCTAATTGTACTTCGATTTCATGTAACTATTCTATAAAGGTTTCCTATTTTCCTATCCAAGCACAACCCATATAGGAAAATTTTCTTTTCTTTTTCAACTTATCTTAGAACTTTTTTCATTTTTATTCATCTTTTCTTAAGATTTTCATTTTCTTTTCCCGACTCATTTTGTTCTTCACTTAATTTGTTGTTTTCTTCTTAGTTAGGCTATTTTCTTTCTTGGCTTATCTTTCCATTAAGCCTTTCCATCATTCAACATACTACACAGCTCTACCAAGGGCCAAGAATCATAAGACTATTTCACTAAAGAAAAGTCCAACCACAACTCTCAACACTTACTTGGCCTTCCACTATCTAGTAGTCGATACTAGTCCTTGTTGTTTATTACTTGCCTACATTTTTTTTCAAGCAACAACTCTAGGCCTCACAATGCTTATGCATTCTACGGGAATTTTCCACTATTCCAAGATGGTCCTTGCCATTTACTTCATAGCCTCAAACCTCTTCTCGTTCTTTCTAGGCACTAATCCTTACCTACTCCATTCTTTTCAAAACATGGTTTGGCCTCTTTTTTTCATAACATTTTTCTTCCAAAAATTAAAGGTATTAAAACTTTATTTTCTTTTCCAAAACTTACTTTTTCCAAACCATAAAACATGTCACAAAATAAAAATGTAAAACATTTTTTTTTCAAATCACAAAGCTGAAGTAGACAAGGACAACTATCAGGTTACATTGTTTCTACCTACAACGTTAATTTTGGCTGCTTTTTACAAGGTGCAAACGTCAACTCTATTCTTACTCTCTACAATTTATTTTGTCACCCAACAAAATTTCTTTTTAAAACAATAAACAAAATTTATTGTTAACAGAATAAAGATTTCAAAACTTCCTTTTACAAAATGCAACATTTTGTATGCTTTACTTTTTAATCCTTTCATATATTAAAATATGAAAACTAGTGAGCTATACATGCTTTATAATGTACATTTTTTTTCATGAGAGAATTCTTTTAAACAAGAAATCATTATTTTACAAAGTATACCCCCACTTTACTTTAAAACCCAATATACATTTTCAAATATGTTTTTCTACATATTTTCTTCAAACATCGAAATACTTTTAAGACTAAAACTTGAAAACACAACAAACTCTTTCGCTAAAACTTCTATATTTTCAAATTCTTAAAAGTTAAATATTGCGTTAGACTAAAAATGGCTCTCCAACTCAACTAGGCTTTCCTAGACACTTTCCTGAAGTCAATTCTCTCAGCTATATATATTCCTAATCCATTTTCCACTTTTTAAGCTTTTTCTAATTTATAAGATTTCGCTTCCAAACCAACTAATCTGAAATACTAACATTTCATTTTCTATCATATGGGATACATATTTTCTAATACCAATCATATCATACACTTTCCACCCAAACTACATAAGGATCCAAAGTTTTTACATTCATTCCTTAAGTGTACAAAACCGATATCCCAACTCTTTTATATTTTACTTTCTCTACTTAGTGGGCTTCTTTATGGATCTAGGTTTATATATAATATATTTATATTTAAAAAAATACAAATTCGTTCACTCATTATCTATATAGGAATCCTAAACCGAAGCTCTGATACCAAATGTAAGAACCCAAGTTCTGATAGACCGATTTTTTTTTCAAAATTCCCATCTACCAAAACCCGAGTTGGTTTGCCCTGGTATCCTGCAGAAAAGACAGAGATATGAAAATATATCAGAGCTTAGAAAAACATCTCACAGCGGAAGGGATAAAATATAATGTAAGCAATTATAGCCTTACCGTATTAATTATACTACCTAGCCAGTATCCAAAGCTATATCATATCTGTCATGAACCTAACTTGCGAATGTTGTGAGGAGGGGGTCATAACATAAGTTCTATGTGAATGAATTTAAATTACACTTCTGGATAGTCCTACATATACCGTTCAATTACTTCTTATTTATTAGGTTATTTATGTCAATAGCGCTCCACGCTTACACACGTCGTACCCATCTACCCTCTAGTAGAATAACCTAATATAGTGTATATGTAGCTACCCCCAAATTAAGGTACACCCCATGGTACCGCACTAGCACGGTCTTCACCATATCATCGCAGTAATATACACAACCCCTCATCCTATACGTAAGCATAATGACTGTCATCCTCGAATAATGCCCTCTAGTCTACGATACACTACCCAGAGCAGACATGTGTGTACCTATAATTTCCCACATACGTATCGTCAAACATATTCGATGCCTAACCCGCACACCTATCGTGTGTGCGTGCCCAAATTCCGTGGCAGGGCTACACATGGAACTCGGTCGGGAGCTTTCCTTATATTTGTGCAGGCCCTCCTTTAAGAGCCTCTCACACAAATATCCCTAGGGTATGTTTTTCTATGGTGGCTATGGCCCCACCTCGGCCCCTCCTTTAGACTACAAGAGCTAAGCGACAAGCCCTAAGCAAACAATCTAAGCATCCATGTGGCGTCTACCCTCAACCACCGCCTCAATAGTGAAAGGTCGATGGCCTCTTGGGTTTAGCTCTAGTCTTTCTGCATCTCACTGGTTGCCGATAACAGGTTCTCGACGACCTATACTATCTTTGTTGGTCCTGACCCTCCGCCTCCGAAGTGAGGCAACCGCCGCCGCCTCCGTAGTGAGGCAACCGTCGAGCTATCCTTAATGCCACCATGTCACAACATTTTGACTGCTATTCTATCGGTGCAGTCAAGGCCCACCCACCTGATAGTTCCGCGCAGACCCAACCTTTGCGATGCTAGCCCCGAGTCTAGCCCACCACAAAGGACTATTAGGAGCACCTTTAACAACTTAGGAAGCCTGCGTGCTTCCCCTTCTAGTCCGTTAGAGCCGCCAGAATAATCAGATTAACGTGCTCTCCCCTTGTGCTTTATGACACCGTGATTATCTACCTCGTTGGGCTATTCATCCTATAACGTACGGACTATTTCAAGCGCCTCAGTTTAATATGTCATTAGACCCTACGTCTAATCATTAATTATGCTCTTGCTCCACCTTATTAGTTTCTTATTAACTTGGTTATTCTCATTCATAATAACTTCCTTTTCCAGTTTACCTAGTTACCCTTGCATATTAATTCCATTTATAACTTAATCCATTTAAGTTCATTAATAAGCCTATAACATGTTATTCTTATAATTTATTCATTGTCCCATCTTACTATAACATGTTTTACTTAATTTATAATTAACTACATCTTAATTCACTTATACCTTGGTAAGAGAACAACTCCCTAAATATCAACCCCAAAGACCGAAATCAACATTAGATTGACACTCAGAGAATCACTCAACTAAACCAATCTTATGTCATCTTCAATCATAGATTTATTCTTGCCCTTACAGATTACTTAATTTACAATTAAGTATAATTTACCTTATTACATAAGTTATTTCATTTTTCTCTATCATTCATTATAACTTACCTTATTCCATAAGTTATAATTCCCACTTGTCCCTAGGACAAGTTCACCTATTATCTTTCCTTTTCTTGAGTTTATTCATAATAGGTTATTATCATTCCCCATTCGTTCCCTTTTCCTTACAGTTGTAATTATCTTTCATTAGATTTCATTTATTTCCATTAATTACAATTAATGGTATTCGTCGATCCTTCCATTTACATATTTTCATATGTGTGTATATATGTGTACTAGAGCTCTCACATTAAGTCTACACTTGTGGATGTTGGATTTGTCAGGCGGGTCCGGGCAGTCTTCTACCACAAGTTGACTTAACCTCATGTTTTAGCACAACTACTTGTTTCATTTAAGCACTTTGACCCCTCACATTAGGTTCAACATTAGTGGCCGCTGGATATGTCAATCGGGTCCGGGCAAAGTTCCATCACTAATGCAACTTGACCTCGTGTCTTAGTACCATTTCATATATACGCACTAGGCCACTCACATTAGATTCACCATTTGTTGTTGGATATGCCGATCGGGTCCAAGCAGACTTCTACCACAAGTGCAATCTAACCTCGTGCCTAGGCGCGGTTCAGTTTTAGGCATATTCATCTCTATTCCATTATTTATGTTCATATCAAATTGCGCCTTCAATTTAAAGTGTTAAAACATAATACATGTTTATTCCCCAATTCAAGTTTATGCTTATAATTCTACCAATAAGTTATGTCTATAATTTATATGCATAATTTCCAATTCACATTCATAATTCCAATTCAATTTATATGCATAATTTCTAATTTACATTCATAATTCCAATTCAATTTATATGCATAATTTCTAATTCACATACATAATTTCAATTCAATTTATATGCATAATTTCCACCATAGTTATGTCATTAACCCCATCATAATTTATGCTCCCAAATCTCTCAATATGAGTCGCATGTCTTTCTACATGTAATTAATAATATGTAGAACTCAAATAGTGCATATTTTACCCAATGTCTTAATTATCCTAATTTGTAGGTTCATAAAATGGATCTACACAATAGTATTCATCTTAAACATTCAAATAAATGTACATCTCAACTGATTGAACATAATTTTCATTTTAGCACAATCATCCATCGCATCAATTAACTTTTCAATACATTCATTATAAATATCCATGGGGAATGATTAACCGATAAACTCACTATTATTCACAAGGGATAATTTAAACCCACTCACCTTGATTTGTTTTCCTAATCCTGAATCTAGTCTATCATCCCCCGATTTACTCTTACTCGGATTCAGAACTTTGCTTTGATTAATCTTTCATTAACATTGATCCTATCCTCCAGATATGGATTCATAATTTTCCTATACTAATATTTAGTTTCAGAATAGATTTGAGAAGAGAGAGATAGAAAGGAAGTCATGGCAAAGGTCCAGCGTAGCCGCCAAGTTATGAGGTTTAGGGTTAGGTCTAGGGGTTTATTTATAGGTGGGTAGAAAGCAATGGGCCTTTAGATTCAATTAAAACTCCATCAGAACTAACCACGTCATCCGACCAATAGGAAATGGCCACATTGTAGCGCTCACCAATAAAAACAAGCCACTTGCGCAGTATGATGCGCATGGGTGTCGGCACAGTTGTCGACACCACCGCTTGGGTGTCGCCACAGATGTCGACACCCCCTTGTGGGTGTCATCCCCCTTATGTATTTATTTATTTATTTATTTGAATTTTGATTTATTTATTCGCATATAAATCAAACTCCAAATATCCTTTCTTTGTTTGTTTCCTTGTTCGTGCGCAACTTCTATTTTGAATTATGTTCATATGTATTCCACTCTTGCGCGTATGCTTAACTTTTGTACGCGAACAATTTCAAGTTTCAAAACAATTAATACATATGTTTTTCTGTTTTGAAACATTCTCTCAATTAAATCCCATTTTAACCCTTTTCAAACTAAGCCACCTTCTAATTGCTTTCACACTAAGCCACTTTTAAGCTATTCCCTTAAAACAGAAATATGGCGCTTGCGGGGATCGAACTCAGAACCTCTTGTATACAAGTCACATATTTTAACCAACTGAGCTACTAAGTCTTTTGTTAACAGGACTTATGACAATGCTAGATATTATCCTTTTTCTCATTCCTCTTTTCCACATTTTGTTACATTTTTTAAATTAAAGATATCTCTTTGATTTTAAATCGGTTTTCTACAAACCATAGGTCTAAGTTGATCAGAAAATCGTCATGAATGCAATGACGCTAATCTCGTGACCAAATTCTGGAAGCTCTTCAAAATTTCCTTTTTCTTTTCAAATGTTCGCATGCATTTCTTCGCATTTCATATATTGCATGTAATTTCTTTTATTAATCTTTTTCTTCATTTCACTACATTAACTTATTACATGCAATTTTATTGCCATTATTTAATTTTTCTTTTAAATATATCTATTCATACTAATATGCATATTTTTAATTATCATTAAAAATGCGGGGTGTTACAGTACCCATGCCGTCTATGATTGATATAATTATATTTGAAGTTGATTTTGACACTATACACTTATAGTAATATCAAAATGATTTGTTTTAAACTTACCAAACATGTTTGGCTATTATAAGGGAAAGCTCTATCCTCCGGCTTTCATTGCATTGTGTGATGGGTCTTAAGTTTTGTAATAGCTTCACTTTTCAAAAAGCATTGCATTGTTTATAAACTGTTTTATGCACTGGTATTCTTAGGAGAAAACCCGTTCCATGTTATACGGTGTGATCCCTTGAGTTACCAAATTTTAATGTAAAGTTTTAAATAACTTTTTAGTTCTCAAACCAGTCCCATGACTGAGCCGGAGTTTATTGTTTTAACCTAAACTCTGGGTGCCCCTATTTTCTACACGGGCACCTAGTTGTTTGGTTGTAGATATTTCTTTTCCAAGATCCTGGATTCACAACTGGAGCCATATTCGAAAAGCTCGTTATCCGTGTATTTCATTCAGTTGTGTTACGTATTATATTTCTACTGCTAATGTAATTTAAATCACTGATATTTTTCTGATGTATATCATTTATTAATACTCTGTTATATTCTTGTACTCTGATGTAATTGTTGTAATAAGCAAAGAAATGTTCTATTATTTATCTTCTCATTTGTCATGTTCTCAACTCAATCCGGGCTTTCCCTTACGGGTGAGTTCGGGTCCTTTCAGACAATCTTTCAAATTCCTCCACAATTGAGATGACCCAGACTTCCCCTTACGAGAAACCTGGATTGAATTGAGAGCACGACAAATCAGAACATAAACATAAGAACATTTCATGCTATTACAACAATTTCATTAGAGTACAAGAATATATCAGAGTATGAATAAATATTACATAGAAAAATATCAGAGTTTAAAATACAAAGCAGTAGAAATAATACATAAGTACAATGCGTAGCGGAAAATAACAACTGACACAAATGAAAGAGATACACGGATACAAAGCTTTCTGAATATAGCTCCAGCAGTAATCCAGGATCCTTTGAAAAGAAATATTTATGAAAACCAAAACTACTAGCTGCCCGTGATGAAAATATGGGCACCCAAAGTTTAGGTGAAAATAATAAACTTTGAGGACTGGTGTGAGAACTCAAAACAGTTATTAAACTCTACTTTAAAATAAGATAAATCAGGGGACCACGCAGTATGCCCCGAAACGGGTTTACCTCCGTGAGTACCAGTGCATAAACAATAACCAATAATAGTCATATGGATCTACAATGCATCATACAACATGAAAATTTCCTCGATCTACCCATTTAGGCGTAATCCTAAATTTAGATTTTCCAAATTGAATTCACTTTACATAAACTATTCCTTTGGACTTTATTTCCCGATTTTTATTTCAAACCATTTGAAATACATATCTAGCTTTATATCAAAGTAGATTTCACTTCAGGATCTCAAACCAAAATCTTTGGAAATATGAATGACAAAATATCACAATGCACACAAACAAGTATGCAACCAAATATTGGGCTCCACTTTGACAAGGCAAAGGTTATGCACCTCACCAGTTCGATATATAAATGTGCACGTGCCACGATGGAGCAGTCTACACTGACGATGCTCCATTCCATACTCTAGGGAACTACACCTCCATCTCACCCATACTTTTAGTCATCCAGGTTACCAGAATCTTTAGCCACATACTAAATCATTTTTATATCCCAAAGTAGGGAAAATCATTTCACAACATAATAATTACAAGTACTTTCCAAAATATAGTACTTTACATTAGCAATTCACACATATGATCATTCACTATTAATCACATAACCTTTGAGCTCGTACGTCTCAAAGAACGGGGTTAAGCAAGAGAATAAATTCTCCGCCACCAAACAGATACATCATCAATAGCAAGTAATTGGTAATGTGTTGAACTACAATGTAAAACCATAATACATTTCGAAATCATTTTGACAACATCGGGTTTAGCCCTCGAAATCCTTTATGTTCTATAAAACATTTTTATAAAACATTCCATATCCAAAATCGGGAATTCATTTCTTTTCACTTAATAAAAATATCATTTCAAAATCATTCATTAAATTTGAAATGAACTCAATAACATCGCTAAACATCTCTAGTCAAATCGTAAAGTGTTTCACAAGATGTTAGCATACAGATATTTCTACCCAACTCAATGCTAAATGTAAAAGCATATTTTGCTCATAAACTGGTCGAGCACAATCAATCAATCACAATCACGAATATAAACAACCAAGTATATTTGGTTTGTACCACATCTCATGTTTTGGTAAATTTAACCACCATTCATGTAACACCCTACACCCGCTACGATCACTCACTAAGGGAATGCCATAACATCGGTGGAGTATTTTAAGTGAATATAGAACAGAAAAATTACAACAAGACAGATATAAGTAATACTTGAGAATTTAAAACATCATTTCATTGCAGCGGAAAGTAAAACATGTTTGGTTACACTAAAACCATAAACAAGAGTCAAGTACATAATATCCATCCTGATAAAACAAAAGTACATAATCCTACTACATAACTTAATAGCCATAATAGAAAAGATAAACTGAGCTTTACATCCACGGTCCAAGCTCCAAAAGATAGATAAAGCAGTCTGATCAAAGCCTACTAGTGCTAGGCCCACTCTGATAACCTGAGGGTTGGGAAAAAGATAAAAACAACGGGGTCAGACATAAGTCTGAGCGAGTCCTATAACTTTAACAATACAATCATTAAAGTAACCAGAGTAAGACGTAAGCTTGATATACGGTAACGACTGGGGATAAATGGCTACACTAAGCAGCCAACTAGACTTAGGATGAACTAAGATAACCGTAAAGACGCATCTACCCACCCAAGGATAATTACTACACTGCACCACACCAGTCATTCCCAATTTAAAGGTTGATCCCACTAAGTATACTTAGTAATCTATAATTAGTAGTTTCGTGTACCCCTAGCTGACTACATAGGTGTCGTCTGCCCCTATTTCCACTAGGTGTACCCACTACCCACCATTCGATCGGCTCCCTAACATAGATACCCGTGCTGGCCCCACAGTGGGGTGTATCATCCCCCAAAGTGGCAACTTGATAATATCAACGGTGCATGGCTTATACCTACACGATGCAACAACGTCTTACTTACCAGCCCGGGTCCACACACGCATATGAAACCCGTTGGACTTGCGTTGCCACCGCTAACCCGTTTTGGCCTCTTACATTCAAGCCCAATATGCGTGTCCCGTCCTCGACTTGGGTCGAGCCCACAAAGATACGTTTGGGATATTGGTTGAAATGGGCCCCCACAAGCTACCCACCTAAGCTTGTCATTTCTAGTGAATCCCACTTAACCCTTTAACCATGTCCACTTACATGTTATAAATTTTGGTTAAGTCTTTTAATCATATTTTAATTGCCACTCAAGGCACCCACTAGATTTCCACATGCCACCCAAGGCACTTACTTGATTCCCACATGCCACCCAAGGCACTTACTTAACCCTTTAATCATGTTTAATTACATGTTCCACTTTGGTTAAGTATTCTAATCGTATTTTCTATTGCCACCCAAGGCAACCCACTAGTTTCCTCATGCCACCCAAGGCACCCCCACTAGTTACTACATGCCACCCAAGGCACCCACTTAACCCCTCATGCCCCACTACATGCTAATTTGGTTAAGTGTTTCCTTAATTAATTAAGATCGTAACCTTTGTAAAGACCTCTCACATTAGACTGTCTTTTATGGCAGCTGGATATGCCGGTTGGTTCCGGGCAGCCTTACACCATAACATAGTCTAACCTCGTATCCTTACACTTGTCACGTATTTAGTTTATGACTAAGACCTCTCACATTGGGCCAATCATTAGTAGCCGCTGGATTTGTCGGTCGGTTCCGGGCAGTCTTATGCTACAAAAGGGTCCAACCTCGTGTCTTAGTTGATTAATTACACCTAATTAATCACCCCCATAATTTGTATTAATTATCCCTAATTAGTTACAAATATTTAAAAATATGGGTAGACCAAACTCAATAAGTAAATTCCCAATTCCATAATATGGGTAGACCTAACTTAATAGGTAAATTCCCAATTATGTCCATCCACTTTATGGTATGTTTAATCATACCAACTTCACACAATTTTATGTGTTCATTAATTTTTACCCCATCGTCCCCACGTAAATACGTTAACATGACATACTTTAAAAGAGGAGATTCATCATACACACAGTGGGTTCAACTTAGCATATCATTAGCATTATCATGTGTTTAAAAGGTGTCAACTTGCATATATGACCATAAACCCAACTTGCATAAATAACCAACCCAAACTTGCATGAATCACATATGTCATAAAGATATTAACTTGCATAAATGTTCATGTCTTAGACCTATCATAAAGGTGTCAACTTGCATACATGTCATAGGTCTAAAAGGGATGAACTTGCACATGTACTTATGTCATACAAAGGGGTAAACTTGCATATGTATGTATGACATACAAAGGTGTAAACTTGCACATGTTACTTGCATATAATCAACCACCAAACTTGCATAACATGTCATATATAGACTTGCATATAATCAAACACCAAACTTGCATAACATGTTACATATGAACTTGCATATAATCAACCACCAAACTTGCATAACATGTTACATATGAACTTGCATATAATCAACCACCAAACTTGCATAACATGTTACATATGAACTTGCATATGTATGTATGACATACAAAGGTAAACTCGCATATGTTATGCATATCACTAATCCAAACAACTTGCATAGATTAAGCATATTATAGATCCAAACTCATAGGTTAAACTTGCATGTCATGTCACTTATTTCACACATGATTCTAGCATAAAACCAAGCCTTTAACTTGCATAAAACCAAACACTTAGCATGCATAAAACCAAATACTTAGCATGCATAAAACCCACCACTTAACATGCATAAACCCAAACACTTAACTTGCATAAACATAGTGTCATCATGAATAAGTGTTAAACATAGTGATTAGCAAACTAGCATCATAACATATGACCTAAAACCCATTGATCCGCAAGCAAAACCATATGATCTCATCACATCTCATCTACTTAGTTTAGCAATTGGTTATTAAAGTGATAGAAACTCACAAACTCCAAAATTAGCTCCTTAGATAGTTGCTAGAGTTGAAGTAGAGGTGGATTAGTAGTCGATTAGCTTGCAACCCTCTTCTCTAATTAGTGGAGGCTCCTTCTAAGTTGCATTTTGGCGGCATGATGGCATAGATTCTATTTTTAGTATGGATTAGGGTAGTCTTAGGGTGTATTTATAGGATTAGGTTGTGTTTTAGACCCTTAGATTAACCCTAGGTTAGTTTAGGTCCGTCAGATTTCGTCCCAAGCCCTCCGACCCAGCCCAAAACTCAACCAGGTGCACCCAGGCCAGAATCAGCCGACAGGGCAAGTCGACAGCCCTGTCGACTGCCAAGTCGACAGGCATGTCGACAGGCAAGTCGACAGCCAAGTCGACTTGGCTGGGCGGGAGTTTTCCCGCCTGGCCCCCTTTTTTGCATGTTTCGAAATTCAAATTTCCCGAAAACTTCTTTGGGCCTTAACCGGGTCATACGGACTCCGATTTACAAAATTTCGGACTCTATTTCGCGTATTTTTCCGAGACGAACACAATGACGTAACCCGTTTCCCCTGATCCTCACATCTGAGAATATTAATTCTGTAATTAGTGAATATCAGTGTTAACTGAAATTCGGGGTGTTACATTCTCCCCTCCTTAAAGGATTTCGTCCCCGAAATCTCCAAGTTAAGGAGAATGCATATCCTACCATCCAAACAACCATCTACTCAATCCATCAAACACGGGCATCCATTGTCCTTAAAACAATTTCTACTGATGTATGAGCATATGCAAAAAGTGTGTGTATATGTTCCCTATCTAATGTATGAACATATGCAAACCGTGATAGTGCCATGCATCCAATATGTATGCGAAAGAACCCTATCGACACATACTATATCTACATGAGTGCACAATCATTCACCAAAATGCATCATCCATATGATAACACAACCATTATACATCCATAAATATAGCTACCTACACACAATTATATGCAATATGCAATATGAAGTGATTGAGCCGATCTAGTGTCTAGAGTGTGTGTATATGCATCCACGAGCAACCACTAGCAAACACTTGCATCCACATGCATCCATCAATCATAACATGTCTCAAACACATGTTTCAACCATAGGTTTACCCTATCTAAAGGTCAAAGGCACTAACAAGAGGACATACTAAAGATAAGATAAGTACTAGACAAACGATAAAGGAGAAGTTAAAAGACATACCCACAAAAAGGAATGGGTATAATGAACGCATTTTCGCTTCCGTCTCCCAAGTAGCGTTGCTCTCATCTTCTCCCCATTGCACTTTGACTAGTTGAACCTCCCTGTTTCTCAACCTCTTAATCTCTGACCCCAAGGATACGTGTAGGAGCTCGTCGAATAGTCGCATCACGCTCTATCTCTACTTCTCTAAGCAAGCTCGGCTCTACCACCTCTGCGGTCTCATGTAGGCACTTCCTCAAATGTGACACATGGAATACATCATGTACACCACTAAGTCTGTCGGGCAACTCCACTCTATAGGCCATCTGTCCAATCCTTTCCTTAATAGGAAACGGTCCAACAAACCTTGGTGCTAACTTCCCAACAGATCCAAAGCGAACCACATTCCGTAACGGAGATACTTTGACAAAGACCATGTCCCCAACATCAAACTCAAGTTCTGTTCTCCTCTTGTCCGCATAAGATTTCTGTCTGTCTTGCGCCGCTTTCATCCTTCTTCGAATCAAATCAATCTTTTCCGAAGTCTTCCTAACCATATCGGGCCCAAGCAAGATCTTATCCGTAGATTCCCACCAACATGTTGGTGATCGACAAGGCCTTCCATAAAAAGCTTCGAAAGGAGCCATGCCAATACTAGACTGAAAGCTGTTATTATATGCGAACTCCACCAATGGAAGATGCTCTTCTCATGTACCTCCAAAATCTAAGATACATAGCCTCAAAAGGTCTTCTAAAATGCGATTCACCCTCTCGGTCTAGCCGTCCGTCTGAGGATGATTTGCGGTGCTCAAACACAACTGAGTCCCTACCGCCTCTTTCAAACTCTTTCGAAACTCGCTAGTGAAGATAGGATCTCGATCACTCACTATGCTGGAAGGTACACCATGCAATCTAACAATCTCTCGAATGTAGATTGAAGCTAGCCATTGAGCAGTCCTCTTACTCTTCACGGGTATAAAATGGGCACTCTTAGTAAGTTTGTCTACCCCAACCCAAATTCCCGTATTACCCTTCCTCGATCTTGGTAATCCATTGACGAAATCCATCGAGACACTATCCCACTTCCATAGCAGAACCTCCAATGGGTGAAGCAACCCACCGGGTTTCTTTTGCTCCGCTTTTACTTGTTGGCACACCAAGCATCTAGCGACATACTCGGCCGCGTCTTTCTTCATACCGGCCCAAAAGAAAACTCGCTTCATGTCTTGGTACATCTTGTCCCTACCGGGATGAATGGTCATCTTCGAACGATGTGCATCATCAAGTATAGCCTTCCTTAAACCCTTGTCTTGCGGTACACAAAGTCTACCGTCTCTACGCAACCACCCCTTACCATCTAGGGTGTACCTACTCAAATGGCTGGACGACTCCCCCTCCTCATGAGCTTCTCTACTAACTCAACCAACTGTGGGTCGTCTCGCTGTGCTCCGCCAATCCGCCCCAAAAGAGTAGGCCTAACCTCCAAGGAGGCTAGCAAACTGGGTACAAAGTCAACAGAAGGTCTAAAGTCAAACATAGAAATAAACTCTAAGCTCCGTCGTTCAACGAACAATGAACTCAAGGACAACCTTTTTCTACTTAAGGCGTCCGCTACCACGTTACCCTTGCCATGGGTATACGCTATCTCAAACTCATAGGATGCTAAGAATCCCATCCAAAATCATCACAACTGTCCATCTCTCACGCAGACCACCCTAGTCGAACTCGACATCCCCCAAATGCAAGCCCCAAAGGCCTAAACCAATATCAGACAAACACCCAAGGGATACCTCCTTCGAATTCAGACGACCTACGTGAGATGATACTAGTAAAAACGGCTAAATAATTAAGCCTTTGTCCAACTCTGGATGTCCTCGCCAGTCTCGCTCCAAAACCACCGTTTATCCCATAACTGGCTTTGCTCAACCTATTGAGCACATACGAAAACTTATTTCGCTCCTAGAAAAGACCAAGATGTCATTTACAAAGACCATCACGAACTTATTTAGGTACTCCCTGAACACCCTTCTCATCAAATCAATAAAGTATGAGGGGGTGTTCGTCAAACCAAATGGCATCACCAGCCACTCATAAAAACCATCTAGAGTCCTAAAGGCAGTCTTCTCTATACTATCCTCAGCCACTCTCAACTGACGAAACCCCGTGGCTAAGTCCAACTGCGAAAATACTGAGGCGCCAACTAACTGATCAAAGAGATCATCAATCCTCGGCAATTGGTGTCTATTCTTCTTTGTGAGTTTATTTAGTTCTCTTTAGCCTACACAAAGTCTGAGGGACCCATCCGCCTTCGTGGCAAAAACTACTGGAGCACCCCACTCCGATATACTTCGTCTTATGAACCCCTTCTCAAGCAAATCGCCTACTTGCTTATGGAGTTCCCTCCTCTCACGAGGAGCCATGTGGCACACTGGCCAAGATACTGGTTTGGCATTGTCTACCAGATATATTCGGAAGTCAATCTCCCGCTCCGGAGGTAAGCCCTTCACCTCCTCAAACACATCCGAGTATTCCCGGACCACTCTAACAGATCGCAAACTCTCGACCGACGTGTCAAGCGATTCTAGATAACTTACCATAACAGATTCCATGGGATTACAAGAGATCTCGAGAGTGTTACCCAAGCGGGTCATAAGCCTAACAACTCTCCCTTCAAAATCAATAACGACACCACTACTGGATAACCAGTCCATGCCCAAAACTAACCCATAGCCCGTGAAGCCCAAAAAGCATCACATCTAAACTCAACACTAAGTATAGAAACTTTCAAACCCAAACACATCATGGAGCCTTAATTGGGTTTGAAACACTAAGGGATCATCTACTAAACTGGTGTCTAAGTGTAGTGACTCAACTAACAATGATGAGATAAACGAACTCGATGCGTCAGAATCAAATAAAGTTCGAACCGGATAATAAAGAAATCCAAATTCCAACCTAGACGGTCCTATCCCCATCTGGTACACTAGCCGTGAGGGAATACAACTACCCTCCAGGAGATTCCGTACCTTGCCCTTGCCTCTTTGGACAATCCTAATAAGGTGTCCTATTCCTCCCAAAAGGATAACTACTAGCCCTCTTCTTCCCATTCTCCACTCGTAACCTCCCATCAAAATGAGGTTCGCTCTTCATTAACCAAACAACTATTTGAGCCTTCCTCCCATCGTCTATCCAATAGGTACCTACAAGTCCTCCTCCTTCTTGAACCAACTTCTAGTCCGACTAATGTCTAAGTCCCTTGAAGTGGTTTTCCATTCTTATCTATCTTAGAAAGATCATCTATACGCGGAGGGGAAACTCAAAACGAGAGAGGAAGAGATTCAAAACGGAGAATTTGAAAGATATAGATATGGCTATTGGGGATTATGCTTTTCTTTCAAAAACTTTTCTCTTAAAGACATGTTTTTGAAAATACTCCTTTCAAAAATATTCTTAGAAAATAGTTTTTCTAAAAATTTTATCTGTTCTGGTAACCTTAAGCTCTGATACCATGTGTAACACCCCACACCCGCTACGGTCACTCACTAAGGGAATGCCATAACATCGGTGGAGTATTTTAAGTGAATATAGAACAGAAAAATTACAACAAGACAGATATAAGTAATACTTGAGAATTTAAAACATCATTTCATTGCAGCGGAAAGTAAAACATGTTTGGTTACACCAAAACCGTAAACAAGAGTCAAGTACATAATATCCATCCTGATAAAACAAAAATACATAATCCCACTACATAACTTAATAGCCATAATAGAAAAGATAAACTGAGCTTTACATCCACGGTCCAAGCTCCAAAAGATAGATAAAGCAGTCTGATCAAAGCCCACTAGTGCTAGGCCCACTCTGATAACCTGAGGGTTGGGAAAAAGATAAAAACAATGGGGTCAGACATAAGTCTGAGCGAGTCCTATAACTTTAACAATACAATCATTAAAGTAACCAGAGTAAGACGTAAGCTTGATATACGGTAACGACTGGGGTTAAATGGCTACACTAAGCAGCCAACTAGACTTAGGATGAACTAAGATAACCGTAAAGACGCATCTACCCACCCAAGGATAATTACTACACTGCACCACACCAGTCATTCCCAATTTAAAGGTTGATCCCACTAAGTATACTTAGTAATCTATAATTAGTAGTTTCGTGTACCCCTAGCTGACTACATAGGTGCCGTCTGCCCCTATTTCCACTAGGTGTACCCACTACCCCCCATTCGATCGGCTCCCTAATGTAGATACCCGTGCTGGCCCCACAGTGGGGTGTATCATCCCCCAAAGTGGCAACCTGATAATATCAACGGTGCACGGCTTATACCTACACGATGCAACAACGTCTTACTTACCAGCCCGGGTCCACACATGCATATGAAACCCGTTGGACTTGTGTTGCCACCGCTAACCCGTTTTGGCCTCTTACAGTCAAGCCCAATATGCGTGTCCCGTCCTCGACTTGGGTCGAGCCCACAAAGATACGTTTGGGATATTGGTTGAAATGGGCCCCCACAAGCTACCCACCTAAGCTTGTCATTTCTAGTGAATCCCACTTAACACTTTAACCATGTCCACTTACATGTTATAAATTTTGGTTAAGTCTTTTAATCACATTTCAATTGCCACTCAAGGCACCCACTAGATTTCCACATGCCACCCAAGGCACTTACTTGATTCCCACATGCCACCCAAGGCACTTACTTAACCCTTTACTCATGTTTAATTACATGTTCCACTTTGGTTAAGTATTCTAATCGTATTTTCTATTGCCACCCAAGGCAACCCACTAGTTTCCTCATGCCACCCAAGGCACCCCCACTAGTTACTACATGCCACCCAAGGCACCCACTTAACCCCTCATGCCCCACTACATGCTAATTTGGTTAAGTGTTTCCTTAATTAATTAAGATCGTAACCTTTGTAAAGACCTCTCACATTAGACTGTCTTTTATGGCAGCTGGATATGCCGGTTGGTTCCGGGCAGCCTTACACCATAACAGAGTCTAACCTCGTGTCTTTACACTTGTCACGTATTTAGTTTATGACTAAGACCTCTCACATTGGGCCAATCATTTGTAGCCGCTGGATTTGTCGGTCGGTTCCGGGCAGTCTTATGCTACAAAAGGGTCCAACCTCGTGTCTTAGTCGATTAATTACACCTAATTAATCACCCCCATAATTTGTATTAATTATCCCTAATTAATTACAAATATTTAAAAATATGGGTAGACCTAACTCAATCGGTAAATTCCCAATTCCATAATATGGGTAGACCTAACTTAATAGGTAAATTCCCAATTATGTCCATCCACTTTATGGTATGTTTAATCATACCAACTTCACACAATTTTATGTGTTCATTAATTTTTACCCCATCGTCCCCACGTAAATACGTTAACATGACATACTTTAAAAGAGGAGATTCATCATACACACAATGGGTTCAACTTAGCATATCATTAACATTATCATGGGTTTAAAAGGTGTCAACTTGCATATATGACCATAAACCCAACTTGCATAAATAACCAACCCAAACTTGCATGAATCACATATGTCATAAAAATGGTAACTTGCATAAATGTTCATGTCATAGACCTATCATAAAGGTGTCAACTTGCATACATGTCATAGGTCTAAAAGGGATGAACTTGCACATGTACTTATGTCATACAAAGGGGTAAACTTGCATATGTATGTATGACATACAAAGGTGTAAACTTGCACATGTTACTTGCATATAATCAACCACCAAACTTGCATAACATGTCATATATAGACTTGCATATAATCAAACACCAAACTTGCATAACATGTTACATATGAACTTGCATATAATCAACCACCAAACTTGCATAACATGTTACATATGAACTTGCATATAATCAACCACCAAACTTGCATAACATGTTACATATGAACTTGCATATGTATGTATGACATACAAAGGTAAACTCGCATATGTTATGCATATCACTAATCCAAACAACTTGCATAGATTATGCATATTATAGATCCAAACTCATAGGTTAAACTTGCATGTCATGTCACTTATTTCACACATGATTCTAGCATAAAACCAAGCATTTAACTTGCATAAAACCAAACACTTAGCATGCATAAAACCAAATACTTAGCATGCATAAAACCCACCACTTAACATGCATAAACCCAAACACTTAACTTGCATAAACATAGTGTCATCATGAATAAGTGTTAAACATAGTGATTAGCAAACTAGCATCATAACATATGACCTAAAACCCATTGATCCGCAAGCAAAACCATATGATCTCATCACATCTCATCTACTTAGTTTAGCAATTGGTTATTAAAGTGATAGAAACTCACAAACTCCAAGATTAGCTCCTTAGATAGTTGCTAGAGTTGAAGTAGAGGTGGATTAGTAGTTGATTAGCTTGCAACCCTCTTCTCTAATTAGTGGAGGCTCCTTCTAAGTTGCATTTTGGCGGCATGATGGCATAGATTCTATTTTTAGTATGGATTAGGGTAGTCTTAGGGTGTATTTATAGGATTAGGTTGTGTTTTAGACCCTTAGATTAACCCTAGGTTAGTTTAGGTCCGTCAGATTTCGTCCCAAGCCCTCCAACCCAGCCCAAAACTCAACCAGGTGCACCCAGGACAGAATCATCCGACAGGGCAAGTCGACAGCCCTGTCGACTGCCAAGTCGACAGGCATGTCGACAGGCAAGTCGACAGCCCTGTCGACAGCCAAGTCGACTTGGCTGGGCGGGAGTTTTCCCGCCTGGCCCCCTTTTCTGCATGTTTCGAAATTCATATTTCCCGAAAACTTCTTTGGGCCTTAACCGGGTCATACGGACTCCGATATACAAAATTTCAGACTCTATTTCGCGTATTTTTCCGAGACGAACACAATGACGTAACCCGTTTCCCCTAATTCTCACATCTGAGATTATTAATTCTGTAATTAGTGAATATCAGTGTTAACTGAAATTCGGGGTGTTACAATTCATTCATTCAAATCAAATTAAGATTTATTAAAACTCTTCCTAGTTTTAATCTCAAAAATCGTTATATAATGATTATTTAAATTTATGGAAATTTATCCTTCCTTTAGCTTGGGTTATAGAATGTATGTTATTAAAACATTATTCACGGTAATCATAAAATCCTCTTCCGTCAAAATGGAATCTTCACAGAAATCATAGCAGCATATAATCGATATAAATTTCCATATCGAACTATTACTATAAAAGGAATAACGGCAAGGCCTTTTCAATTCCATAAATAGTAACGGTCTTCCTTTACAGAAGCTCATATCGATTATTAAATTGAATTCCATTCAATTCCAATTTACTATTTTAAATTGGAAAACTTTACTTTCAAAAATTCCCATTAAATCTTAGAATAAAGATTTATAAATTCCAAATCATATCTTCACTGTTAATTGGGTTAAAGAAAGACTGTTATTTGAAATATTGTTCACTATAAACCACAAAATCCAATTTGGTATTAAATACATGTCTCTAAATAGAAATTATATCGGCTTATATTCAATATTAAATTCTGAAACCAGTAGGTATCATATTGGAAATAACGATATCTATATCTTCCAAATTCCTCAACAACATCCTTATAGCCACGGAATCCAATATCGGAATATTCCGAAGATTATTTCCATTTAAATCCATTCCAATTCATACGCTGGAAAATTCTGGTTATTTCAAAAACCCTTTTTCTAATCTAATTTATTTATTTAAAAACATTAGATTATTATTCTAGTTAATAACTAGTTCATTTAGATAAAAATGTATTTTTAACTTTCCAATCTTCGAATTTTTCATTCGGGATCTTTCCAAATCATTTATTATGATTTTATATAATTTTTGCATATTTTTAGTAATTTTTGTAACGACCCCTATTTTTAATGGATAATAAATAATTTATTTAATTATTTAAATAATGGTTAGGTAATCTAAAATGACAACATTAAATAATATTGAACATTTAATTAATATAAATAATAGAATAATGTATTTATTTCCGGAATAATCGGAAATAATAGAATTCACAATATTGTGTGAATTGGACAATTTAAATTATATAATTCAGTTTAGAATTGAATTGTATTGTATTAACGAATTTAGTGTCAATTGAACGTATAATTTATATTATAATTATAATCGAGCTCGAAATGGCGCAGCAGTTTGTAATTTGGCGATTCGAACATTAAACGAAAATACAGAATCCGTTTTAAGTCGGATTTCTGTAAATCAAGAAACGTTCGGAGTTGGTGAAGTATATTTGTTTAATGGACGAGAAAAATCGGGATTTCATCGTGTAGATTGTGTCCGAATCAAATTTTTGAAAAGTCGCTATGGAATTCCTTTATAATTTATAACGATTTATATATATATTATAAATGGATTTTCAATATAAATTGAATACTGATTTAATTTGGATTTGAAATGTCGAGTTATAAATTCAGATAGGAATATTCTAGAGCTGAATGATATTCTATTGTGAATATATACGACAATATTAATTTATTAATATTAAATTTAAATATTTTTAAATATATTAATATTTAAAAGAGTTCATTTAGAGCTTTAAAATTAGCTAGTTTTGCAAACGACCTCCGTTTTCAACGAAACTAGTCTTATTGGATTTAGAATATTAAATTATTGTTAGATTTCAATTTTCATGATTTTTAGAGTCAGTATGTAACCGTGCGAAATTTTAATGTGAAAAACATCAATATTCTGACTTTAAAAATACACTATGTGAGCAAACGGACTTGGAATTCGATCGAAACAAGTTTCTTTAGGTCTATAATGTCGAACTGTAGCTGCATGTCCATTTTCATCAATTTTGGATATTGTATGTAATCATAGGAATTTTTAAACGATTAATAAAAGTAACGATGCATTATAAATTAATAAAAGAATGAATATAAAAGTATAAAAACTTCTCTATAAGTACCCCTTACATTTCCTAAACCCTCAGACATTTTTCCCTGGTCAATGATATTCGCAGCCACCAGTTTTCCTTCCTCTAAAACAAATCACAACTTCTAAATTACCAAACAAATGGGAAAAAATTCCATAAATCCTAAAACCAACTTTGTTCGCCTCCATTTGGTAAGAGCTCTGCACTCGTGGGGTTTTTTCTTAAGTTCGAACTCAAGTTGTTCACCGTTGTTTTTCAGTTGTGAGCTAGGGTTGATCATTGTGAGCGATTTAGGCATTAATGATTTGGTACGAGTTCATATATGGATTTAGGAGATCGAATTGAGCTTGCGTATAAAATCTTTGTAGTATCGATGGTGAAAAGCTTCGATCAACACTGTACAGGGCGCGTGACGTCCTTGAAGTCGCGGTGAAAACATGAGATGCTAGTGTATGTTGTTGGCATGGTTGGAAAGAGATCGAGAAGGAGATTGAAATGGTAGTTTCAGTTTAGTTTTATATGAAGTGGAGGAGGGGATTTGAGGAGGTTTATATCGGCTATGGTATTTGTGTTTTACTAGAAAAGGGGTTCAACGTCGGAACTTTGTCCGGGCTTGCGAGTTGAGTTTGGTTGTGATGGAAGTGAGGAGTGTTAGAAGAGAAGTGTTTTAGAGATTCTAATGTGATTTGTAGTGAAGATGAGATCGAGTAGTAGGGGCTTGGGAAAGATTGGCGATGTATTCTTTATGGAATTGAGTTCGACAGGGAAGAAAGGCTCCTGCACGTGGGATTTTGAAATGGGTGATGAGCCATAATATTAGGTGAAGCCCAAATTCTATATAAAAGAAAACTAAGTTTGTATTAAAGTTAAAATGGTGTACATTAATTTTTTAGTTCAACAACTTGTTCATGTGTTAACGGAATTCAGCAAAACAAGATCCGTTAGGATCGTATGGACGGAGGCTACGCAATGGAACTGATTCAAAGTGAATTGGAGCTCGTTACAATTTATAGTGAAATAATTTGTCTGTCGAGATCAACCGATAGTCATCGTTATTTAACGATGACCATCCACTGTGAGTAAATCTCACTAACTCTGTACAGTTTATATTTTTATAAATATATTCTAGTATTGATAAATGATGATTGATTGTTGTGTGATGATTGTTTAGTTGAATTGCTAATTTATTGGTTTAAATTATAGATAATGTTATATATATAAATCGTTAATCAAATATTTATTCTGTTTATCAGAATATTTCAATTTGAAATGAAATCAATGTTATTTATATTGTTTAACATATGTGAATGCAAGGAAATAAGTTGGAGGGATCCAACTGGATTCCTCAATATTTATAATATTGTTTGTTTTCATATATTGTGATATATGATGTGATATATAATCTGTGATTGATTATAGGTGTGTAGATGATGTTGATCATGGTTATTTTGTATTTTAAATACCATAAGATATACCGGAATGTGAAAAGGGAATTTTCAAAGTGTAAATTGAAAATAATATATTTATAAAATCAAAGAATTTTATAAAAGTAATATTTTCAAAATCAAAGAATTTTATAAAAGGATTATTTGTATAGAAAATAAATAGAAGTATAAAAGGATTATTTATATAGAAAATAAATAGAATTATAAAAGGGATATTTGACAAGATTTAAAAGAATTATGAGTAGATTGTTTAAAGTGGATATTAAATAGAAATCTGTTTTAACAAATAGATTGAGAAGATTAATTTATAAATAATGTTTATAAATTAAACAAAATATTTATCATTTGATAAACGGAATATATAAGACTGAATTTATATAAAGAAGTAGGAATCAGTTTTAACACCGATATTTTAAATGGAATTTGAGCAGCATTTATAAATGGGATTATAAGTGTTAGAAGAATAAAATGAGATTTTATATGAATAATTCTATAATTAGAAGTATAAATAGAAATTTGATTTGGGATACTATTTTTAAATATGAAATCAAACTATTTTGATTGCAAAGAAGAAATATTATTCACATTTAATGTGAATAAAGGATTTAAGTAAATATTTTGCAAATAAAATATAATAAAGGAATTTGGGGTTTGAATTAGGAATTTAAATGGAATTACTGAAATTAGAAACTGACTGGAAATTAGTTGAGTTGAATGGCTTTCTAGGTATCGATCCGATGTTGGTTTCGGCCTTCGGGGTTTATACTTGGGAAGCTGTTCTCTTACTAGTTTACAGTTAGAGACTGATAGAGGTGGGAAGATATTGATGTGTGAATCAGAAATGGAAATGTTTTCCAAAGTTAATAACATATATTTTCTAATTTTAGAAAATAAGGAATTTATGAATATATGGAAACGATAAATGGGAATTGGGAAATGAAATGATGATTGATCGGTAAGATTTCCATTTGGGAATACGACCTTTGTTTGTACACATGTTTTCCTTTGATAGTTAAATCACCGACTATCAAAGATTTTGATCATTTCCATTGTCAATACGGAGAGACCGGGATAAGATATATTATCTGAAAACCACTCTATATGGCATTAGTGTTGCGAATCAAATATGATGAAGATAATTGAAGATGGAGTTATGCAAGGGCTGTTCGGTAAATCCTAGGTAGAAACTGCCTAAGATGGATTTATAGAATAGTACCTTCGGTCTGTCCAGTCCCAGGACGACCTGTATGGAAGAATGTTTGACAAAGTATATTTAATATATTGCGTAAGTTAATCTCTTCAAATGTAATTACATTTGGTGATGGAGAATTCGTTTCTCTTAGCTGTATACCCGTTGTATTTTTTAGGAAATCAATTTGTGATTTGGCGAGTATGACGATGTGACATTCAAAGTAAATAAAGGTGTGATCTATACGTTTTGGCCTCAAGCCACACAAACCAGAATTGTGACGGCCCACCCCGCACCAGCCGACATTTCCTCCGAAAATGCGCTGTACACATGCCCGACTAGCATGGAACGGTCGCCAAAGAAAGGAAAGAAGAGAATGAACTACTGGTGAACTAACAAAGAACCTGCAGAATGTCTCACAGCGCAAGGAATAAAATATAATAATAACATACTTGAACTACTGGTGAACTAACAAAGAACCTGTAGAATGTCTCACAGCGCAAGGAATAAAATATAATAATAACATACTTGACATAAGACAAGTGAGACAGTGCATGAGCTGAAACTAAGCATCATAGCAGCGGAAAATCCAAATACAGCTTATGTTCCACATCACCATTATTACAACTTTAAAACTGTCTCCAAAGCAAAAGAAAGGAAAGGTACACTACTGATGCCCAAAGTAGTGACCAACAACGACATATGGAGAATATATATATATATATATATCATACGTGGGAGCATCCTGCTCGTCTCCAGTACAGTTACTCATGCTTCACCAGCTAACCTGTCTCTAGTCTGCTCGTGAGAGCACCTAGAGTAATAAGAAGAGACATAAAATTCTGGGTCAGACAAAAGTCTGGTATGAGCGATAAGCAACAAAACAAAACAATAACAGGTATACTAAACCATACCTGAACCTGGACCTGCAACCAAAGAGTTAGCACTACATACTGTACAATACTCTAAGGTGCCACTAACATATAGTGTAAAGAATACGGGGTGGGGCTGTGCATGTCATAGTGATGGCAAACAAATCAAGCATAGCAACCATCCTCACATCTCTCACTTAGTGCGTAAAGCATATGATATCCACCACTTTGATCACTACACCCATCGAGGTAATGACGGAGTTCGACTTGTACAACTACTGCTACCACCAAGCTTATCCCATGGGATCATGACCAAACCTTTTCAAATGAACCCACTTCATTGGTCTACAGCTCACTAGTCGTACCTAGGCCACTGTGGCCCTGAATCCGTTCACGTACCTCCCATACATAGTGATCCAAAGTCAAAGACATTGACAACCCCTTAGCATACATCCCCTAACAAAGCCCAACTCATGAAGTTAACTCGTTGGTTCCCAATTGGATCCTGAGTACAAACTTCCAATTTGGACTACCTTTGGATCTCGGGTCTTAGTCTTCACCGAATCGGTCCAGTTCTTCACTTCCTTTTGCTTCAGATCATGCTCCCGGTTTGTTTCGTGGACTTCACCTCATGGTGGTTCAGATCGGTCGTGGGCACCTTTGGCGGTTCGGTTCGGTCTCCTTCCCAAGCACTACGGGTCGGGTCGGGGCCCTCAAGTCCGCTCGTGTACATCTGTTCGGGTCAGAGAACTTCTAGCGGATCGGGTCGGAGAACTCCTAGTGTGAAACAGTTCAGTTAGGGTGCTCCAGTTCGTGATCCTCCTTGGCCCTCAGTTGATGAGCTTCCAGGCGGTTCGGATCGTGGGAAGTGGGACGGTTCGGTGGGGAGCAAGGGGATCCGATCCGGTCATAGCCTGCACTTTTGCTGCAACTTCCAGCGATTGTTTATACGCCACTCGACGGCGTTTTCAACCATCCTAACTATTCTGAACAATCACAATTCATACCAAGCAGTCATAGCAACATTTAACATCAACCACAAACACCAAAACAACAATCTAATATGGTAAAATAGATCAAACATGCCCAAAAACCCATGTTTTCCCCCTTAATCATATTTAAGAAAAACGAATTATAGGATTAGTAAAACTTAACTAAATTAGCCAAATTTTCTAATAGAGGCTTAAAACATTATTTCGAAATTTATCAATATTTTTCCAGATTTTTAACATGTATAAATTCGCTAATTATCACTAATTACCCTTAATTAACCATAATTAGTGAAGAACTATGCAAATCACTCACCTTAGCCACAAACAAATTACCAAATCTGAAATGATTCTCTGTTTAGGTGCGAATACCAATGCAACACAGTAACTCTACCTCGATTCTTGTGCTAATCCTCTTTGATTTGATGTGGATTTGGCTTAATTAGCGATTAGAAGGTGATTTGGGGTGTTTTAGATGTTGGAGGCCATTAGTAGGGTTCCAAGAATGAAAGTTGCTGCTGTGAAAGTGAGAAAAAGGGTGTTCTCTAAACCCTAACAGCCCTCTTATACTCTTAATCTCGAAATTCCCCTTTGGGCCTAGTTGTTAATCACCTGGTTAAGCCCAATTAAGCTGTTTTTTCACCACCTGAAACTTGTTTCAGCCATATCTCTCAAACGGTGAGTCCATTTGGATAATGTGATCACTCTACGGAATGGTAAACCATCATCTGGATCTAATGGAAGTGGTTTCAAGTCAAAACTTCTTTCCAATCAAAAGTTATGGCCGAAACAAGATTAGCTAGGAGCAAAACGGTCATTTAAAAATGAAAAAAAATCATGAATAAGGGAAATGACCCCAATAGTCTTCTCCCAAAGTTACAAGACCATATGTCTTCATATGTGAAAGAAATAAATATTCTACGATCCTTCGATGCATAGAATACGGGTCGTTACACTCTCCCCCCCTTAAGAAATTTCGTCCCCGAAATTCCTTAACCCAAAACATATAAAGGATCCCACATGCCTACCAGCCACATACAACAATCAAACATGCAAAACAAACAAAACAAGCCTATCCTGGCATGCGGAAAGACTAAATCAAAACTGAAATCTTACCAGGCGAAGAGTCCTGGATATGTCTTCCTAATGCTCTCCTCTGTCTCATAATTACAATCATTCTCATTCTCGCCCCACTGAACTTTGCCTAGATTCACCGCTTTCCTTCGAAGTTGCTTTGTATCGTTCCCAACAATACGCATAGGCTTGCAGTTCCCAACCGCCTCGGGTTCAACTTCGATATCATCCAACTGATCAGGTGAAAGTTACATCTGGGTTGTGTATGAACTTCCTTAACTAGGAAACACGTTGTGAACTCCTGCCATCTTGTCTAGTAATTCAACTTTATATGCCAAATTCCCAATTTGCTCAAGAACTGGGAATGGACCAACAAATCTTGGTGCTAACTTGCCTCTCCTGCCAAATCGTATCACGCTTTTCAACAGAGAAATCTTGACAAACACCAAGTCGCCAATAGAGAACTTTAATTATCTTCTCCTCTTATCAACATAACTTTTTTGCCTATCTTGGGCGGCCTTCATTCGCTGTTGAACAACCTTAATCTTAATTGAAGTTTCTCTTATCACATCTGGTCCAAGCACAAACTTCTCACCAGTTTCTAACCAAAATAACGGTGAGTTGCACGGTCTTCCGTACAAAGCTTCAAATGGAGCCATACCAATACTGGATTGATTACTATTATTATGTGCAAACTCTACTAGATGCAAATGGTCATCCCATGATCCACCAAAGTCTAATATGCAAGCTCTTAAGAGATTTTCTAACACTCGATTTATCCTTTCTGTTTGACCGTCGGTTTGAGGATGATACGCGGTATTGAGATGTAATTCTGATCCTAACACCTCTTGTAAGCATTTCCAAAATCCACTAGTGAACAACGGATCTCGGTCACTCATAATGCCTTTGGGTATTCCATGAAATCTCACTACCCACTTTACATAGGGTTCAGCTAACTTAGCTGCCGTTCTATTCGACTTGACAGGTATAAATCTTGCACTCTTGGTCAATCGGTCCACAATCACCCAAATGCTATCATGGCCCGATCTAGTCCTTGGTAACCCATCAATGAAATCCATCGAGACTTGTTCCCATTTCCATTCTAGAATCCCTAATGATTGTGACAAACCACTAGGCTTCTTTTTCTCAGCTTTAACCAGCTGACAATTCATGCATTTGGATATAAATTTCCCAACGTCTCTTTTCATCCCTTCCCAGTAGTAGGTCTGCTTCATGTCTCAGTACATCTTGTTACCACCGGGATGTATAGTCAGCTTTGAGTGATGACGTTCGCTAAGCACTTCATCACTCAATCCACTAACATTGGGTACAACTAGTCTTCCATTCTTCCTAAGCGATCCATTTCGATCAAGCCCATACTTGCTCATCTCTTCGTCGATTCCCATCTCTAACTTTGAGATGATTTCCAATAGGTTAGGATCGTTCCTCTGACTGGAACCAATCCGCTCAATCATAGTGGGTCTGACCGTCAAACTTGCTAACATTTCGGGATCCAATTCGCACTTTGGTCTGAAATCATACCCCGCGATGTACTCCAGTTGCTTCCATTCTAGAAACATAGCCCCTAAACTGCCATGTCTTCTACTCAATGCATCAGCTACCGCATTGCCTCTCCTGGTGTATGTGCGATGTCGAAATCATAGGAAGCTAAGAATTCTAACCATCTTTGTTGTCGGAGATCTAGATCCTTTTGAGAGAAGAGATACTTTAACGATTTATGATCAGTAAAAAACTCGAATCTTTCTCCCAAAAGATAATGTCTTCACATCTTTAATGCGAACACGATCGCTGCCAATTCCAAATCATGGGTAGGATATCTTTTCTCATGCGGTTTTTTAGTTGCCAACTTGCATAAGCTATAACCCCGCCTCCTTGCATCAATATATCACCTAGTCCGGTACCACATGCATCCGTGTATACCATAATCTCTTCATTCCCCTTAGGAATGACTAACACTGGTGCACATGTCAACTTGTCCTTTAGACTCTTGAATGAATTCTCGCACTTTTTGTCCCAGACAAAGGCTTGATTCTTCTTAGTCAACTGAGTCAACGGTGCTGCTATCTTGGAGAAGTCTTGGATAAACTTATGATAATATCCAGCTAGTCCCAAGAAACTTCTTATGTCTGTTGCATTCTTGGGTGTAGACAAATCTTGTACCGTAGCCACCTTCACAGGATCCACGGAAATACCATTCTCTAAAACGACATGGCCCAAGAATCTTACTTCCCTTCTCCAGAAGTGACACTTATAAAACTTTGCTTTCAACTGGTGTTTACTCAACACCTCCATCACTAACCTCAAATGTTCCTTGTGTTCTTCCTCTGTCTTCGAATAAACAAGTATATCATCCACGAACACAAGAACAAACTTATTCAACTGATCTCTGCATACCCTATTCATAAGATCCACAAAATATGCTGGCGCATTGGTCAACCCAAATGGCATGACCAACCACTCATAAAATCCAGACGGCATCCGAAATGTCGTTTTAGCTATACTCTCAGCTTCCACTCTAAGCTGTTGGAAACATATCGCGAGATCCAACTGGGAGAATACTCTCGCACCACTCAACTGATCAAACAAATCATTTATCCGCGCTAGAGGATACTTATTCTTCCTCGTCACCTTGTTCAACTCGCGGTAGTCTACACACAATTGAAGGGAACCATCTGCCTTGGTAGCAAACACAACTAGTGCTCCCCACTCAAAAACACTTCTTCTGATAAATCCCTTCTTCAAAAGATCGGTTACTTGCACCCTGAGCTCTCGCTACTCCCTTGGTAACATACGACGAAGTGGCATCACTATAGGTCTGGCATCTTTCACTAAATCAATACGGAACTCAATCTCTCGGTGTGGTGGAAGCCCGGTCACTTCCTCAAAGACGTCCGGATACTGGCCAGCCACAGGTAAACCTGGCAACTCATCATGCGGGATGTCGAGGGAATTTAGAAAACTAGCCATTACCCCATCACTGGGTAGACCACCAAACACTACCCTTCGCCCATCATTCGCTCTAGCTGTCACCAAAAAGCCCTCACAGTCTACCACCATCCCGTATCTTTGGAGCCAATCGACTCCCAAAATAATGCCAAACCCAGTAAAGCCCAAAACAAAGCAATCACAAACAAACATGCATCCATGACTCGATAAGACCACATTACCGCAAATCATGCTACGGCTAGTCTATCTACCAATCGGGTTCGTCACTACTAAAGGTATATCGACAAACTCGGGTTCCAATCCCAACTTATCTACCAGGTCACTATATATGAAGGAACTGGAAGCTCCGGTATCAAACAAAACTCTAACAGGAACATCATAAACAGAAAGCATACCTTGAATAACGACATTCTTTCCCTTCTCCGCTGCAGTTGGGGCATTCGACGAAGAAGGAACAACATTAAGGGCATATGCTTTCACCATCTGCTTTTCTTTAGGGGGTTGCGGACACTTGTCCTTGTGATGTCCCACTTTGCCACAGTTGAAGCACTTCTTGTCTGCTGGCTTTGCTCGACAATTACTAGCATAGCGGCCCTTCTTGCCACAGCTAAAGCACTCAACATCTTTCTTCTTCTTTTGGCCATCCTTATTCTGGTTCTGCTTCCTCTTATTCTGAGAACCACTCTTGCCTCCACCGCTTGCATGCGGTTTTGGCTCCTCTGCAGATGCGACCTCAGCCTTCGACTTAGGGTAAAGACTTTCCGATCTTAAAGCTTTCCCCATAATTGATTCAAACGTCTCATCGATGTGGTTAATAAGCCTTTCCCCCAAGAATCCATCCAAGCCAGTTATGAACTTCTCGTTCTTATTCTCGGCAGTATCTATTAGGGATAACCCATATTTCGACTAGGTGTCGAATTCAGCAATATACTCTGAGACAGCTCTGCCATTCTGCTTGAGTTCCAAGAATTTCTTAAACAGTACTAACTTTTGAGCAGCTGGAATGAACTTATCGCTAAAGCGAACCTTAAACTGATCCCAAGTAATCTGATCGTTGGGAGTGCTGCCTTTATAGCATTCCACCAATTCATTGCCCATCCTTGCAGCTGACGGGATGCTAGCCTTCTCTTCATCGCATCCTTGATACTCAAGTCTTCAAAGATACGCTCGCAGCTATCCAACCAACCCTGAACATCCGTAGCCGACTCCGTTCTGTGGAACGGCTTCCCACCAAGACTAGTATAATCCTTGTTCAGCTTGGAGAAATTGGCCCTAGGCTCCTGCACCGCTGGACCAACACCATTACCAGCATTAGGAGCTGCCCTCTGAACATCTCTAAGCATCTCCCTCATGAGGTCAATAAACATCGTCCTCATATAAGCAGTCTCATTATTGGCTCCTCTACTGGCATCCCTTGCGTATCGTCTCATCGTTCAATCTGTAAAGAGAAAATGATTAACCATCTCCATAGTGGTTCCAGTGCAGTGCGACTTCATTCTTAAATATACTAATAGTATATATATAGCTTTTAAAAACAAAAATAATCACAAATACGCGCTCCCATATACGTGTACAATCTCTCCCTGATAACTTCCCTAGGTTAACTACGCAACCTAGAGCTCTGATACCAAGTGTGATGGCCTGCTCCGCACCAACCGACATTTCCTCCGAAAATGCGCTGTACACATGTCCGATTGGAACGGAACGGTCGCCAAAGAAAGGAAAGAATAGAATGAACTACTGATGAACTAACAAAGAACCTGTAGAATGTCTCACAACGCAAGGAATAAAATATAATAATAACATACTTGACATAAAACAGGTGAGACAGTGCATGAGCTGAAACTAAACATTATAGCAGCGGAAAATCCAAATGCAGTTTATGTTCCACATCATCATTATTACAACTTTAAAACTGTCTCCAAAGCAAAAGAAAGGAATGGTACACTACTAATGCCCAAAGTAGTGACCAACAGCGACACAGGGAGAATACCCATATATATATCATACGTGGGAGCCTCCTGCTCGTCTCTGGTACAGCTACTCGTGCTTCACCAGCTAACCTGTCTCTAGTCTGCTCGTGAGAGAACCTAGAGTAATAAGAAGAGACATAAAACTCTAGGTCCGACAAAAGTCTGGTATGAGCGAAAAGCAGCAAAACAGAACAATAACAGGTATACTAAACCATACCTTAACCTGGACCTACAACCAAAGAGTTAGCACTACATACTGTACAATACTATAAGGTGCCACTAACATATGGTGTAAATAATATGGGGTGGGGGTGTGCATGTCATATTGATGGCAAACAAATGAAGCATAGCAACCATCCTCACATCTCTCACTTAGTGCTTAAAGCATATGATATCCACCACTTTGATCACTACACCCATCGAGGTAATGACGGAGTTTGACTTGTACAACTACTGCTACCACCAAGCTTATCCCATGGGATCATGACCAAACCTTTTCAAATGAACCCACTTCATTTGTCTACAGCTCACTAGTCGTACCTAGGCCACTGTGGCCCTGGATCCGTTCACGTACCTCCCATACATAGTGATACAAAGTCAAAGACATCGACAACCCCTTAGCATACGTCCCCCAGCAAAGTCCAACTCATGAAGTAAACTCATTGGTTCCCAATTGGATCCTGAGTACAAACTTCCTATTTGGACTACCTTTGCATCTCGGGTCTTAGTCTTCACCGAATCGGTTCGGTTCTTCACTTCTCTTTGCTTCAGATCGTGCTCCCGGTTCGGTTCGTGGCCTTTACCTCGTGGCGGTTCGGATCGGTCATGTTCACCTTTGGCGCTTCGGTTCGGTCTCCTTCCCAAGCACTCTGGGTCGGGTCGGGGCCCTCAAGTTCGCTCGTGTACATCTGTTCGGGTCGGAGAACTTCTAGCGGATCGGGTCGGAGAACTCCTGGTGTGAAACGGTTCGGTTAGGGTGCTCCAGTTCGTGATCCTCCTTGGCCATCAGTTGACGAGCTTCCAGGTGGTTCGGATCGTGGGAAGTGGGTCGGTTCGATGGGGAGCAAGGGGATCTGATCCAGTCCGGTCATAGCCTGCATTTTTCTTGCAACTTCCAGCGACTGTTTATACGCCACTCGACGGCGTTTTCGACCATTCTAAGTATTCTGAAAAATCACAATTCGTACCATGCAGTCATAGCAACATATAACATCAACCACAAACACCAAAACAACAATCTAATATGGTAAAATAGAAAAAACATGCCCAAAAACCCATGTTTTTCCCCTTAATCATGTTTAAGAAAAACGAATGATAGGATTAGTAAAACTTAACCAAATTAGCCAAATTTTCTAATAGAGGCTTAAAACATTATTTCGAAATTTATCAATATTTTTTCCAGATTTTTAACATGTATAAATTCGCTAATTATCACTAATTACACTTAATTAACCATAATTAGTGAAGAACTATGCAAATCACTCACTTTAGCCACAAACAAATTACCAAATCTGAAATGATTCTCTGTTTGGGTGCGAATACCAATGCAACGCAGCAACTCTACCTCGATTATTGTGCTAATCCTCTTGGATTTGATGTGGATTTGGCTTAATTAGCGATTAGAAGGTGATTTGAGGTATTTTAGACGTTGGAGGCCATTAGTCGGGTTCCAAGAATGAAAGTGGCCGCTGTGAAAGTGAGAAAAAAGGTGTTCTCTAAACCCTAACAGCCCTCTTATACTCTTAATCTCGAAATTTCCCTTTGGGCCTAGTTGTTAATCACTTAGTTAAGCCCAATTAAGCTGTTTTTTCACCACCTGAAACTTGTTTCAGCCATATCTCTCAAACGGTGAGTCCGTTTGTATAATGTGACCACTCAAGGAAAAGTTAAACCATCATCCGGATTTAATGAAAGTAGTTTCAGGTCAAAACTTCTTTCCAATCAAAAGTTATGGCCGAAACAAGATTAGCTAGGAGCAAAACGGTCATTTAAAAATGGGAAAAAATCATGAATATGGGAAATGACCCCAATAGTCGTCTCCCTAAGTTACAAGACCATACGACTTCGTATGTAAAAGAAATAAATATTGTACGATCCTTCGATGCATAGAATACGGGTCGTTACACTCTCCCCCCCCCCCCCCTTATGAATTTTCGTCCCAGAAATTCCTTAACCCAAAACATATAAAGGATCCCACATGCCTACCAGCCACATACAACAATCAAACATGCAAAACAAACAAAACAAGCCTATCCTAGCATGCGGAAAGACTAAATCGAAACTGAAATCTTACCAGGCGAAGAGTCCTGGATATGTCTTCCTAATACTCTCCTCTGTCTCCCAAGTACAGTCATTCTCATTCTCGCCCCACTGAACTTTGACTAGATTCACCGCTTTCCTTCGAAGTTGCATTGTATCGTTCCCAACAATACGCATAGGCTTGCAGTTCCCAACCGCCTCAGGTTCAACTTCGATATCATCCAACTGATCAAGTGAAATAGTTACATCTGGGTTTTGTACGAACTTCCTTAACTGGGAAACACGTTGTGAACTCCTGCCATCTTGTCTAGTAATTCAACTTTATATGCCAAATTCCCAATTTGCTCAAGAATTGGGAATGGACCAACAAATCTTGGTGCTAAGTTGCCTCTCCTGCCAAATTGTATCATGCTTTTCAATGGAGAAATCTTGACAAACACCAAGTCGCCAATGGAGAACTTTAATTCTCTTCTCCTCTTATCAGCATAACTTTTCTGCCTATCTTGGGCAGCCTTCATTCGCTATTGAACGACCTTAATCTTAGTTGAAGTTTCTCTTATCACATCTGGTCCAAGCACAAACTTCTCACCAGTTTCAAACCAACATGACGGTGAGTTGCACGGTCTTCCATACAAAGCTTCAATTGGAGCCATACCAATACTGGATTGATTAATATTATTATATGCAAACTCTACTAGATGCAAATGGTCATCCCATGATCCACCAAAGTCTAATATGCAAGTTCTTAAGAGAACTTCTAACACTCGATTTACCCTTTCTATTTGACTGTCGGTTTGAGGATGATACGCGGTATTGAGATGTAATTCTGATCCTAACATCTCTTGTAAGCTCTTCCAAAATCCACTAGCGAACAATGGATCTCGGTCACTCACAATGCCTTTGGGTATTCCATGAAATCTCACTACCCACTTTACATAGAGTTTAGCTAACTTAGCTGCCGTTCTATCCGACCTGATGGGTATAAATCTTGCACTCTTGGTCAATCAGTCCACAATCACCCAAATGCTATCATGGCCCGATCTAGTCCTTGGTAACCCATCAATGAAATCCATCAAGAATTGTTCCCATTTCCATTCTGGAATCTCTAATGGTTGTAACAAACCATAAGTCTTCTTTTGCTCAGCTTTAACCAGCTGACAATTCATGCATTTGGATATAAATTTCCCAACGTCTCTTTTCATCCCTTCCCAGTAGTAGGTCTGCTTCATGTCTCGGTACATCTTGTTACCACGGAATGTATAGTCAGCTTTGAGTGATGACATTCGCTAAGCACTTCATCTCTCAATCCACTGACTGTGACGAGAAGGAATTTCGCTCGGTCCGAACCGGTCGCTAAACCGACCCAGACCGTTCGAAACGCCCTATCGTTTGAGAACACGACAAAACAGAACGCATATAAAAGAACATTTCATTGCATATTACAACAACGCATCAGATTACAAGAATATACAGGGTATAAATGAATATTACACAGAAATATCAGAGATTTAAATTACATTTAAATACATCGCAGCGGAAAATAATAAAATACACAACTAGAAGAGATATACGGATACAAAGCTTTCCGGATATCATTCCAGTTGTAAACCAGGATCCTGTGAATATAAATCTGCAAAACCAAAACTATTAGCTGCCCGTGTCAAAATAGGGGCACCCAGAGTTTAGGTTAAAACAATAAACTCCAGGTCAGTCATGGGACTGGTGTGAGAACTAAAACAGTTAATCTTTATTTTTAAAGTTTGGTAAATCAAGGGACCACGCCGTATAACACGGAACGGGTTTCCTCCCAAGAATACCAGTGCATAAAACAAACAGCGCAATGCTAAATGAAGAAAAATGAAGCTGTTATAAGACCCAGGTCCTATCACATAATGCAACGCAAACCGGGGGATAGGGTTTTCCCTTATAACAGCCAAAGAATGCTTGATACGTTTAAAACAAATCATTTGATACTATTATAAGTGCATAGTATATAAAACAACTTCAAATCATAATTATCAATCATAGGCGGCATGGGTACCATATATCATGTCGCCGTACTAGGCTCTACAAATAAAACCGCAAATGTCACGTATTTGGAAATTGGATTTCCGTCTATGAACCGAGGCAAAAGATAGTCCTCAACCGATTCGAGACAATCTAGCCCATGTCTCAGGATCAGAACGCATCAACCCTTTAGATCGTCAGGGCCGGTCCACCGATGTGGATTATTATGCCTGAACACTACGTCCCTCCGCCCTTTGGGGCGTAAATGAGCCAACTAAATGACTCCATCGGTTCGAGAACGACCGATCAATCCGAGGCGCCTCGCAACAGCAACAACCACATAAGTCAAACTCGTCAGGGCGTGTAAAACCACTGACGCCACTTCTAGCTAGAAAGAAACGCAAGTCCTCCCTGATGTCCTCTCCCGTTTTTGGTTCATACCGGGTGTGAAACTCGCGAAGTAAACGTTACACAAAGCTATGCCACAAAGGCCGTGCTTTGATCATCACCACAAGACTTTGCTTTTCAACAGAAGCCTCGATCAATTGCCACTTAGGCATGCCACACAGGCAATTCACTCCATGCGTTTGATATCCATCAATATATAACCCCTGAGCTCGTACGTCTCAGAGAAGGGCGTTAAGCAAGAGAATAAATTCTCCGCCGCCAAACAGATATATATTTAATAGAGATCAATCACACGGACTAAAATCCGATGTCAGACACACAGTCCATTTACAAGTACGTTCTGGGACTGAACGAAACCGGAGGCACCTAGTACCCCGCATATCCATCGATCTCCAAGCACGTCTGGACGATCACTAACTGTTTCCATCTTCTTGGGTGTACAGTCCAATCAAGATCATCAGTAATCACCCAAACGACGTGAAGACTTCCGGTCTTCGACCACCGTCTTCATCTTCGACGCCACGTCGAATCAGTTATTCAGAATGGGATAAACCCGGTCTTTCTGAATAACTCGCGTATATATTATAAAAGTGTTACACAAACACAACATACGCCTCCTTCCAATTCAGAATATTCTTTTATTCAAATATTCCTATACTTTGGGAAAAGTTCCCATTAATTTTATCCAAGATAAATTCTTTAAATTTATTCTTTAATCTCCTTTGAATATCAATTCAAACTAGTCGGGATTAGCGAACCACACCGAAGTAATCATTTATTTTATTTCCCAATCCCAACCTATTCATCCCATGAAGTAAAACTGGTAATACTTCATATCTAACACCACAGTGTTATCGGTAGTTCAATTACCATTTCACGTTCAAATCTAATTAAAGATTTAACTATCGCTTGGAGTAGAACTGGTGATACTCCATTCTCGATCTTTTCAATCTATTTAAAGATTCATTAAAACTCCACTTAGTTTTAATCTTTAACTGGGTTAAAGACTCCGTGTCATTTAAAACACGGTCCACGATAAACCCAAAGTCACATTCATTAATTATCGGGTTAAAGAACGAGTGTTATTTAAAACACTGTTCACGATAAACCCAAAAATCAATATCAATTCAATTCCAATTAAATATCGTTTAATTGGTACACTTCATTAAATCTAAATAAAAAGATTTAATCATTTCTCAACTGGGTTCAAGAACAGTGTTAGTGAAGACACCATTCACGACAAACCCAAATCACATTCGATATTCAATACAAGGCTCTGAATAGAAAATATATCGGCTTATATTCAATATCGAATTCTACGACTAACAAATGCCGTATTGGAAATAACGATATAAATATATATCTTTCAAATTTCCATAACAACACCTATATAATCACGAATTCCAACATCGAAATATTCCGAAGACAATTTCGATTCAAATCCCCTCCAATGCAGTCATTGGAAATTTTGGTTATTTTCAAAACCCTTTTCAAATTCAATTTATTTATTTAAAAATAAATAGAATTATATTTCTAGTTCAAAACTAGTTCATTTCGATAAAAATCTATTTTTATCTTTTCAAATATGGAGTTTTTCATCCCAAATCTTCACAAATCATTTCTTATGATTTTACACAAATTATTACTATTTTTAATAATTTTATCAAGGCCCGTACAGTCGATTTCCAACAACGGCCATCGAACTGCACTTACAGCGACCTTTTTCGAATTTGATTTGGACGTAACTCCAAATCCAACCGTTAGATTTCTAATTTCTAATATTCGTTAGAAAGCTCTTTTCGATACGAACCCAACGGTTCCGGTTTTAGGAGAATCCGACGGTCGGATCTCCCGTAATGCCCGTTTGAAATAAATGGTCGAAATTCACGAACTGCCGCGGCGCGGCACGTTCTATTCAGGCCATTATATTATATATATAATATATATAATATATATTTCGTCGATTTCTATTTAAAACGAATTATATAAATAGTTTTAAATTCGTTTCAAAAGCAATTTCAACTTCCTTTTCAATTCAAATCAAAATTGAATTCTTCTTTATAAATTCGTTTTAAAATTCATTTCTATTCAATTCAAATTTTAATTCAATTTGAATTCGTTTCAATTCACTTTCAATTCAATTCGAATTCGTTTCCAATTCAATTCATTTCGAAATCGTTTTCAATTCAATTCATTTCGAAATCGTTTTCAATTCAATTCATTTCGAAATCGTTTTCAATTCATTTCGAAATCGTTTTCAATTCAATTCATTTCGAAATCGTTTTCAATTCAATTCATTTCGAAATCGTTTTCAATTCAATTCATTTCGAAATCGTTTTCAATTTCGAAATCGTTTTCAATTCTTCAATTCATTTCGAAATCGTTTTCAATTCAATTCATTTCGAAATCGTTTTCAATTCAATTCATTTCGAAATCGTTTTCAATTCAATTCATTTCGAAATCGTTTTCAATTCAATTCATTTCGAAATCGTTTTCAATTCAATTCATTTCGAAATCGTTTTCAATTCAATTCATTTCGAAATCGTTTTCAATTCAATTCATTTCGAAATCGTTTTCAATTCAATTCATTTCGAAATCGTTTTCAATTCATTTCGAAATCGTTTTCAATTCAATTCATTTCGAAATCGTTTTCAATTCAATTCATTTCGAAATCGTTTTCAATTCAATTCATTTCTAAATCGTTTTCAATTCAATTCATTTCGAAATCGTTTTCAATTCAATTCATTTCGAAATCGTTTTCAATTCAATTCATTTCGAAATTGTTTTTTTTCGAAATCACTTTTCAATATTCATTTTAAAATGAATAAAGTCGATATAAATATCGTTCACGTCAAAATGGCGTCAATCTAATCAACACGGCTTCATAAATTTCTATTTTCAAATTTTCTTTATTTTTCAAATTGGAATGAGGCCCAATCAATTACCATATAAAATTAATTATATGGATTTCCATACAACACATGTATATGGTAGCATTGAAAAATAATCAACCATCAACCAAAGTGCACTACACTGTATAAGCATCAAATATAGATATTCAACGCTTATAACAGCCTGTCAATCAATCGATCGACATATTTAATCAATCAGGATGAGTGAACTTCAAATTTCATCCCAACACCCGTGTGGGGTTTCAAACAATCAAACAAATATTTTATTCGTGCAGTTGGGCGATGTGTAAAATTTATCGTCCCAATCAATGTCCTTCAAAAAGGTGTACATAAACAAACCGTCCGGTTTGTAAATGAATATTTATTTATTCACATTCACGTTAAAAATTATATTTTTAACGATAAAACATTTTATTCCAACATATGAATTTCTATTCAGTTCATTCTCTAAATAAAATGATATTTTTATTTTTCTAACTTATTTTAGAAAATTTCGGCGGCATAACGGCACGATACTAGAAACGGGACGAGGCCTAGCCTTGTCCCCGGTCTAGTGAAGGCCCACGCCATTCACATATCAATCAAATTCACCAAACAATCAAATCCAAATCAAATCATCAAACTAATTTATGCAACCAAACAAACAAGTCCATGGTCTGTGGACGATTGTGTCGGGTGCTACTAAGCACCGTCTGCATCCTAGTATATATATATAACTAGAAAATAAATTGAAAGGTGAGAAATTCTCACTTATAGCTATCCTAGCTCCACGGCACTTCATTGATAGAAATCTTCATCGCTATCGCATCTTCGTCATCTTCGTTGTCCGCTTTCACCACCTATGTAAAAATAGAATTTTTACTTCGCTATTCCATATATAAAAATCATATTTTTATTTCGAAGTTCAATATATAAAAATCATATTTTTATTTCGAAGTTCAATATATAAAAATCATATTTTTTATTTCGAAGTTCAACATATAAAAATCATATTTTTATTTCGAAGTTCAATATATAAAAATCATATTTTTATTTCGAAGTTCAATATATAAAAATCATATTTTTATTTCTCTTCGTTATAAAAATTATATTTGTTTCTAAATAAAAATCATGTCTGTATACAATGAAAGATCATATATTTTCCTAATGAAAAATCTATATTTTCTCTAAAGAAAAATCTATATTTTCTCTAAAGAAAAATCTATATTTTCTCTAAAGAAAAATCATTATTTTCAATTCTTAATCTTAATAAAAAAATCAGTTTTTAAACACTAATAAAATCAGTTTTTAAATATAACAAAAATCAGTTTTTATTTCTAAAATATTTTTTTATAAATAAACTGACTTTTAAACAATATTTTGTTTAAATCAAAACTGATTTTCAAAATAAATACAAATATTATTTACTATATTTTCCAGAATTAAAATCGAATAAAATAAAATAAAAAAAACTAAAACTTACCGTATACGACGAGGTGCGAGGGGGGCTTGTCCGCGTCGGTCGTCGGCTGAGGAGGGGAAGACAAGCGGCGCCGGCGGTGCGGCTTTCAGGTGGTGGTGGGGCTTCGCGATTGGGGGAAGAGGCTGGAACGGGGTTTGGGGAAGAGGAGGAAGAAGAAGGGAGGACGGCGAAAAAAAAAGGGGGGCTGCGCCATCTCTGGCGGCGGCGGCGGCAAGGGTTTCCCCCCTTTCCGTCGATCGCTCGATCCTCTTTTTTTTTTTTTTTGTTTCTGAATTTCTTTGTGAATTGGGGGGGGGGGGGGGGCAGAACGTATAGGGGAGAAGAGGGTTTTCCTTTTTTTTTTATTAATTAATTATTTTATTTTATTAAAAAGTTGACTTTTACATATGACCTTTAATCGAGGCACACCGCCTGTCGCCCGTAGCGTTTCACCCCCATTCCGAACACAATGGGATATGTATCGTAGGTTGATTCGATCGTTACAGTCAGTTTCCGTTAAATTTACATTTAAATCACTTTATTGAATTTTAAACGTACATTTCAAATTACCGGGGTCACATACTAACTAGAAAAATTCCAGAAAAATATTTTCTAGCTTCGTATTGACGATACGGTCCTAACAAAACTAGTTTCGTCGAATTCTGAGACCGTTGGAAAAATGGCCAATTTCCAGTCGATTAAAATCAACTAAAACTGGCCAAACGCGTTTTCGTTTGCCACGCTCACATATTGATTCGAAAAATTATGAAATTTGGAATCTAGCAATAACTTTACATCACGGACCCAACAAAATTGGTTTCGTCGAAATCCGAGGTCGTTTGCAAAAAGTCCATTTTTAAGGGCCTGAATTCCATAGCGACTATTCAGAATTTTCAACTGGACATATCTTTTGATTCCTGCTACGAAATTTCGATTTTTCGGATTCGATAGAAAGATATTATCAATTAGATCCTATCATTTTTGGTTTCACTAAAATCCGGATTGTTTTGCACCCGGTACATTCAATTGAAGTTTGAAATCGAATTATCGAACTACCGCGCCATTTTCAATTCCTTTTATAATTATATATAAATATTTATATTCTAACGACAACGCGTATAATATATACGTTCGATTTATATTCAAAATAAATTTTCTCGTAGATTTTATTTAAAATAATTCATTTTAAATAATCAAAATTCGCTAAAATTGCCAAAATAAAATTTTCAAACTGGCTCAGATTTTCCGGGTTATTACAATCTCCCCCACTTAAAACTTTTCGTCCCCGAAAAGGAACAAAGTCGAAAGTGGTTTGATTAATCAACTCTACGCTCATTCTGGCTTCCATTCTCCAACTTTTCCGTTTCTGAAAATTTTCAAAATCTCAAAAATTTGGCTAACTCCCTAAATTTTCGAAAAATTTCGCCATAACCTCCCCTGCAATGGGAGCATCGGGGAATTTCAAATAGCTTCCCCGGTCCTTCAGATCTCAAAAAGAAAAAGAAAAGGCCAAGCGGCTAGCCAATAGGCTCATAAAATCATCATCACCCAAACAAAACAGGAAATTATGTAGTAAACATGTACCTATTTTGTCAGGCAAACAAATTTTATTCTCTGCTCTAGCCTCCTTGCTATGACCTGTTCAATGTAAGTATATGTATATGCAAGCAAATGCGACCAATTTTCAATATAATTCAATTTTTGATTCAATTAGGCCAAATGGTTCAAAACTATCAAACAATTAAACAAGCAACACAAACATCAATCAATTAGTGAGTTAGAGTTTCAAATTCATAATTTTGATACATATACAAAAATCATGTTTTTGATGCCAATTCACAACAATAAGTCCTATCTAATTTTGGTTCTCACACCAGTCAATAGGAAATATATAGAAATCACACCTTCGGAGCACGAACATAAATATTGATGATGTGGCCACATCATCAGAATTATCCCCGGGTGTCTAGAATGTGACTCTATATCTATCCAGTATATTAAAACTTCGAATATACGTTTGCAAGGCGTATATGCTAATTCTTTATATACTGGACTGTCCAAATCAATATCAAATAAATAATCAAATACGGATAATTGATTTTAAATTTTCAAAACAAAATTTGTTTTCATTTTAAAAATATACTCTTCACACTCGTTCTAGGATACTACTGATCCCATCTCTAACGAGTCATTCTAATTGGATATTACTAATCCAATATCTGATGAATTCTTTCGTATAGTTCTAATGTGCCTTGTTCTCTGAGCTTTGTAAACCAAAGCTCTGATACCAACTGTGACGAGAAGGAATTTCGCTCGGTCCGAACCGGTCGCTAAACCGACCCAGACCGTTCGAAACGCCCTATCGTTTGAGAACACGACAAAACAGAACGCATATAAAAGAACATTTCATTGCATATTACAACAACGCATCAGATTACAAGAATATACAGGGTATAAATGAATATTACACAGAAATATCAGAGATTTAAATTACATTTAAATACATCGCAGCGGAAAATAATAAAATACACAACTAGAAGAGATATACGGATACAAAGCTTTCCGGATATCATTCCAGCTGTAAACCAGGATCCTGTGAATATAAATCTGCAAAACCAAAACTACTAGCTGCCCGTGTCAAAATAGGGGCATCCAGAGTTTAGGTTAAAACAATAAACTCCAGGTCAGTCATGGGACTGGTGTGAGAACTAAAACAGTTAATCTTTATTTTTAAAATTTGGTAAATCAAGGGACCACGCCGTATAACACGGAACGGGTTTCCTCCCAAGAATACCAGTGCATAAAACAAACAGCGCAATGCTAAATGAAGAAAAATGAAGCTGTTATAAGACCCAGGTCCTATCACACAATGCAACGCAAACCGGGGGATAGGGTTTTCCCTTATAACAGCCAAAGAATGCTTGATACGTTTAAAACAAATCATTTGATACTATTATAAGTGCATAGTATATAAAACAACTTCAAATCATAATTATCAATCATAGGCGGCATGGGTACCATATATCATGTCGCCGTACTAGGCTCTACAAATAAAACCGCAAATGTCACGTATTTGGAAATTGGATTTCCGTCTATGAACCGAGGCAAAAGATAGTCCTCAACCGATTCGAGACAATCTAGCCCATGTCTTAGGATCAGAACGCATCAACCCTTTAGATCGTCAGGGCCGGTCCACCGATGTGGATTATTATGCCTGAACACTACGTCCCTCCGCCCTTTGGGGCGTAAATGAGCCAACTAAATGACTCCATCGGTTCGAGAACGACCGATCAATCCGAGGCGCCTCGCAACAGCAACAACCACATAAGTCAAACTCGTCAGGGCGTGTAAAACCACTGACGCCACTTCTAGCTAGAAAGAAACGCAGGTCCTCCCTGATGTCCTCTCCCGTTTTTGGTTCATACCGGGTGTGAAACTCGCGAAGTAAACGTTACACAAAGCTATGCCACAAAGGCCGTGCTTTGATCATCACCACAAGACTTTGCTTTTCAACAGAAGCCTCGATCAATTGCCACTTAGGCATGCCACACAGGCAATTCACTCCATGCGTTTGATATCCATCAATATATAACCCCTGAGCTCGTACGTCTCAGAGAAGGGCGTTAAGCAAGAGAATAAATTCTCCGCCGCCAAACAGATATATATTTAATAGAGATCAATCACACAGACTAAAATCCGATGTCAGACACACAGTCCATTTACAAGTCCGTTCTGGGACTGAACAAAACCGGAGGCACCTAGTACCCCGCATATCCATCGATCTCCAAGCACGTCTGGACGATCACTAACTGTTTCCATCTTCTTGGGTGTACAGTCCAATCAAGATCATCAGTAATCACCCAAACGACGTGAAGACTTCCGGTCTTCGACCACCGTCTTCATCTTCGACGCCACGTCGAATCAGTTATTCAGAATGGGATAAACCCGGTCTTTCTGAATAACTCGCGTATATATTATAAAAGTGTTACACAAACACAACATACGCCTCCTTCCAATTCAGAATATTCTTTTATTCAAATATTCCTATACTTTGGGAAAAGTTCCCATTAATTTTATCCAAGATAAATTCTTTAAATTTATTCTTTAATCTCCTTTGAATATCAATTCAAACTAGTCGGGATTAGCGAACCACACCGAAGTAATCATTTATTTTATTTCCCAATCCCAACCTATTCATCCCATGAAGTAAAACTAGTAATACTTCATATCTAACACCACAGTGTTATCGGTAGTTCAATTACCATTTCACGTTCAAATCTAATTAAAGATTTAACTATCGCTTGGAGTAGAACTGGTGATACTCCATTCTCGATCTTTTCAATCTATTTAAAGATTCATTAAAACTCCACTTAGTTTTAATCTTTAACTGGGTTAAAGACTCCGTGTCATTTAAAACACGGTCCACGATAAACCCAAAGTCACATTCATTAATTATCGGGTTAAAGAACGAGTGTTATTTAAAACACTGTTCACGATAAACCCAAAAATCAATATCAATTCAATTCCAATTAAATATCGTTTAATTGGTACACTTCATTAAATCTAAATAAAAAGATTTAATCATTTCTCAACTGGGTTCAAGAACAGTGTTAGTGAAGACACCATTCACGACAAACCCAAATCACATTCGATATTCAATACAAGGCTCTGAATAGAAAATATATCGGCTTATATTCAATATCGAATTCTACGACTAACAAATGCCGTATTGGAAATAACGATATAAATATATATCTTTCAAATTTCCATAACAACACCTATATAATCACGAATTCCAACATCGAAATATTCCGAAGACAATTTCGATTCAAATCCCCTCCAATGCAGTCATTGGAAATTTTGGTTATTTTCAAAACCCTTTTCAAATTCAATTTATTTATTTAAAAATAAATAGAATTATATTTCTAGTTCAAAACTAGTTCATTTCGATAAAAATCTATTTTTATCTTTTCAAATATGGAGTTTTTCATCCCAAATCTTCACAAATCATTTCTTATGATTTTACACAAATTATTACTATTTTTAATAATTTTATCAAGGCCCGTACAGTCGATTTCCAACAACGGCCATCGAACTGCACTTACAGCGACCTTTTTCGAATTTGATTTGGACGTAACTCCAAATCCAACCGTTAGATTTCTAATTTCTAATATTCGTTAGAAAGCTCTTTTCGATACGAACCCAACGGTTTCGGTTTTAGGAGAATCCGACGGTCGGATCTTCCGTAATGCCCGTTTGAAATAAATGGTCGAAATTCACGAACTGCCGCGGCGCGGCACGTTCTATTCAGGCCATTATATTATATATATAATATATATTTCGTCGATTTCTATTTAAAACGAATTATATAAATAGTTTTAAATTCGTTTCAAAAGCAATTTCAACTTCCTTTTCAATTCAAATCAAAATTGAATTCTTCTTTATAAATTCGTTTTAAAATTCATTTCTATTCAATTCAAATTTTAATTCAATTTGAATTCGTTTCAATTCACTTTCAATTCAATTCGAATTCGTTTCCAATTCAATTCATTTCGAAATCGTTTTCAATTCAATTCATTTCGAAATCGTTTTCAATTCAATTCATTTCGAAATCGTTTTCAATTCATTTCGAAATCGTTTTCAATTCAATTCATTTCGAAATCGTTTTCAATTCAATTCATTTCGAAATCGTTTTCAATTTCGAAATCGTTTTCAATTCAATTCATTTCGAAATCGTTTTCAATTCAATTCATTTCGAAATCGTTTTCAATTCAATTCATTTCGAAATCGTTTTCAATTCAATTCATTTCGAAATCATTTTCAATTCAATTCATTTCGAAATCGTTTTCAATTCAATTCATTTCGAAATCGTTTTCAATTCAATTCATTTCGAAATCGTTTTCAATTCATTTCGAAATCGTTTTCAATTCAATTCATTTCGAAATCGTTTTCAATTCAATTCATTTCGAAATCGTTTTCAATTCAATTCATTTCGAAATCGTTTTCAATTCAATTCATTTCGAAATCGTTTTCAATTCAATTCATTTCGAAATTGTTTTTTTTCGAAATCACTTTTCAATATTCATTTTAAAATGAATAAAGTCGATATAAATATCGTTCACGTCAAAATGGCGTCAATCTAATCAACACGGCTTCATAAATTTCTATTTTCAAATTTTCTTTATTTTTCAAATTGGAATGAGGCCCAATCAATTACCATATAAAATTAATTATATGGATTTCCATACAACACATGTATATAATAGCATTGAAAAATAATCAACCATCAACCAAAGTGCACTACACTGTATAAGCATCAAATATAGATATTCAACGCTTATAACAGCCTGTCAATCAATCGATCGACATATTTAATCAATAAGGATGAGTGAACTTCAAATTTCATCCCAACACCCGTGTGGGGTTTCAAACAATCAAACAAATATTTTATTCGTGCAGTTGGGCGATGTGTAAAATTTATCGTCCCAATCAATGTCCTTCAAATAGGTGTACATAAACAAACCGTCCGGTTTGTAAATGAATATTTATTTATTCACATTCACGTTAAAAATTATATTTTTAACGATAAAACATTTTATTCCAACATATGAATTTCTATTCAGTTCATTCTCTAACTAAAATGATATTTTTATTTTTCTAACTTATTTTAGAAAATTTCGGCGGCATAACGGCACGATACTAGAAACGGGACGAGGCCTAGCCTTGTCCCCGGTCTAGTGAAGGCCCACGCCATTCACATATCAATCAAATTCACCAAACAATCAAATCCAAATCAAATCATCAAACTAATTTATGCAACCAAACAAACAAGTCCATGGTCTGTGGACGATTGTGTCGGGTGCTACTAAGCACCGTCTGCATCCTAGTATATATATATAACTAGAAAATAAATTGAAAGGTGAGAAATTCTCACTTATAGCTATCCTAGCTCCACGGCACTTCATTGATAGAAATCTTCATCGCTATCGCATCTTCGTCATCTTCGTTGTCCGCTTTCACCACCTATGTAAAAATAGAATTTTTACTTCGCTATTCCATATATAAAAATCATATTTTTATTTCGAAGTTCAATATATAAAAATCATATCTTTATTTCGAAGTTCAATATATAAAAATCATATTTTTTATTTCGAAGTTCAATATATAAAAATCATATTTTTATTTCGAAGTTCAATATATAAAAATCATATTTTTATTTCGAAGTTCAATATATAAAAATCATATTTTTATTTCTCTTCGTTATAAAAATTATATTTGTTTCTAAATAAAAATCATGTCTGTATACAATGAAAGATCATATATTTTCCTAATGAAAAATCTTTATTTTCTCTAAAGAAAAATCTATATTTTCTCTAAAGAAAAATCTATATTTTCTCTAAAGAAAAATCATTATTTTCAGTTCTTAGTCTTAATAAAAAAATCAGTTTTTAAACACTAATAAAATCAGTTTTTAAATATAACAAAAATCAGTTTTTATTTCTAAAATATTATTTTATAAATAAACTGACTTTTAAACAATATTTTGTTTAAATCAAAACTGATTTTCAAAATAAATACAAATATTATTTACTATATTTTCCAGAATTAAAATCGAATAAAATAAAATAAAAAAAACTAAAACTTACCGTATACGACGAGGTGCGAGGGGGGCTTGTCCGCGTCGGTCGTCGGCTGAGGAGGGGAAGACAAGCGGCGTCGGCGGTGCGGCTTTCAGGTGGTGGTGGGGCTTCACGATTGGGGGAAGAGGCTGGAACGGGGTTTGGGGAAGAGGAGGAAGAAGAAGGGAGGACGGCGAAAAAAAAAAAGGGGGGCTGCGCCATCTCTGGCGGCGGCGGCGGCAAGGGTTTCCCCCCCTTCCGTCGATCGCTCGATCCTCTTTTTTTTTTTTTTCTTTTTTTTTTCTGAATTTCTTTGTGAACGGGGGGGGGGGGGGGGCAGAACGTATAGGGGAGAAGAGGGTTTTCCTTTTTTTTATTAATTAATTATTTTATTTTATTAAAAAGTTGACTTTTACATACGACCTTTAATCGAGGCCCACCGCCTGTCGCCCGTAGCGTTTCACCCCCATTCCGAACACAATGGGATATGTATCGTAGGTTGATTCGATCGTTACAGTCAGTTTCCGTTAAATTTACATTTAAATCACTTTATTGAATTTTAAACGTACATTTCAAATTACCGGGGTCACATACTAACTAGAAAAATTCCAGAAAAATATTTTCTAGCTTCGTATTGACGATACGGTCCTAACAAAACTAGTTTCGTCGAATTCTGAGACCGTTGGAAAAATGGCCAATTTCCAGTCGATTAAAATCAACTGAAACTGGCCAAACGCGTTTTCCTTTGCCACGCTCACATATTGATTCGAAAAATTATGAAATTTGGAATCTAGCAATAACTTTACATCACGGACCCAACAAAAGTGGTTTCGTCGAAATCCGAGGTCGTTTGCAAAAAGTCCATTTTTAAGGGCCTGAATTCCATAGCGACTATTCAGAATTTTCAACTGGACATATCTTTTGATTCCCGCTACGAAATTTCGATTTTTCGGATTCAATAGAAAGATATTATCAATTAGATCCTATCATTTTTGGTTTCACTAAAATCCGGATTGTTTTGCACCCGGTACATTCAATTGAAGTTTGAAATCGAATTATCGAACTACCGCGCCATTTTCAATTCCTTTTATAATTATATATAAATATTTATATTCTAACGACAACGCGTATAATATATACGTTCGATTTATATTCAAAATAAATTTTCTCGTCGATTTTATTTAAAATAATTCATTTTAAATAATCAAAATTCGCTAAAATTGCCAAAATAAAAATTTCAAACTGGCTCAGATTTTCCGGGTTATTACACTGACATTGGGTACAACTAGTCTTCCATTCTTCCTAAGCGATCCATTTCGATCAAGCCCATACTTGCTCATCTCTTCGTCGATTCCCATCTCTAACTTTGAGATGATTTCCAATAGGTTAGGATCGTTCCTCTGACTGGAACCAATCCGCTCAATCACAGTGGGTCTGACCGTCAAACTTGCTAACATTTCTTGATCCAATTCGCACTTTGGTCTGAAATCATACCCCGCGATGTACTCCAATTGCTTCCATTCTAGAAACATAGCCCCTAAACTGGCATGTCTTCTACTCAATGCATCAGTTACCGCATTTCCTCTGCTGGTGTATATGCAATGTCAAAATCATAGGAAGCTAAGAATTCTAACCATCTTTGTTGTCAGAGATTTAGATCCTTTTGAGAGAAGAGATACTTTAACAATTTATGATCAGTAAACAACTCGAATCTTTATCCCAAAAGATACTGTCTTCACATCTTCAATGCGAACACGATCGCTGCCAATTCCAAATCATGGGTAGGATATCTTTTCTCATGCGGTTTCAGTTGCCAACTTGCATAAGCTACAACCCTACCTCCTTGCATTAATACATCACCTAGTCCGGTACCACATGCATCCGTGTATACCGTAATCTCTTCATTCCCCTTAGGAATGACTAACACTGGTGCACATGTCAACTTGTCCTTTAGACTCTTGAATGCATTCTCGCACTTTTTGTCCCAGACAAAGGCTTGATTCTTCTTAGTCAACTGAGTCAACGGTGCTGCTATCTTGGAGAAGTCTTGGATAAACTTATGATAATATCCAAGTAGTCCCAAGAAACTTCTTATGACTGTTGCATTCTTGGGTGTAGACTAATCTTTTCCGTAGCCACATTCACAGGATCCACGGCAATACCATTCTCTGAAACGACATGGCCCAAGAATCTTACTTCCGTTATCCAGAAGTGACACTTAGAAAACTTTGCTTTCAACTGGTGTTTTCTCAACACCTCCATCACTATCCTCAAATGTTCCTTGTGTTCTTCCTATGTCTTCGAATAAACAAGTGTATAATCCACGAACATAAGAACATACTTATTCAACTGATCTCTGAATACCCTATTCATAAGATCCACAAAATATGCTGACGCATTGGTCAACCCAAATGGCATGACCAACCACTCATAAAATCCAGACGGCATCCGAAATGCCGTTTTAGCTATACTCTCAGCTTTCACTCTAAGCTGTTGAAAAACTATCGCGAGATCCAACTCGGAGAATACTCTCGCGCCACTCAACTAATCAAACAAATCATTTATCCGCGGTAGAGGATACTTATTCTTCCTCGTCACCTTGTTCAACTCGCGGTAGTCTACACACAATCGAAGGGAACCATCTGCCTTCGTAGCAAACACAACTAGTGCTCCCCACTTAGAAACACTTCTTCTGATAAATCCCTTCTTCAAAAGATCGCTTACTTGCACCCTGAGCTCTCGCTGCTCCCTTGGTGCCATACGACGAAGTGGCATCACTATAGGTCTGGCATCTTTCACTAAATCAATACGAAACTCAATCTCTCGGTGTGGTGGAAGCCCGGTCACTTCCTCAAAGACGTCCGGATACTGGCCAACCATGGGCAAACCTGGCAACTCATCATGCGGGATGTCGAGGGAATTTAGAAAACTAGCCATTACCCCATCACTGGGTAGACCACCAAACACTACCCTCCGCCCATCATTCACTCTAGCTGTCACCAAAAAGCCCTCACAGTCTACCACCATCCCGTATCTTTAGAGCCAATCGACTCCCAAAATAATGCCAACCAGTAAAGCCCAAAACAAAGCAATCACAAAAAAACATGCATCCATGAATCCATAAGACCAAATTACGGCAAATCATGCTAAGGCTAGTCGAACTACTAATCGGGTTCGTCACTACTAAAGGTCTATCGACAATCTCGGGTTCCAATCCCAACTTATCTACCAGGTCACTATATATGAAGGAACTGGAAGCTCCAGTATCAAACAAAACTCTAACAGGAACATCATAAACAGAAAGCATACCTTGAATAACGACATACTTTCCCTTCTCCACTGCAGTTGGGGCATTCGAAGAAGAAGGAACAACATTAAGGGCATATGCTTTCACCATCTGCTTTTCTTTAGGGGGTTGCGGACACTTGTCCTTGTGATGTCCTACTTGGCCACAGTTGAAGCACTTCCTGTCTGCTGGCTTTGCTCGACAATTACTAGCATAGTGGCCCTTCTTGCCACAGCTAAAGCACTCAACATCTTTCTTCTTTTTTTGGCCATCCTTATTCTGGTTCTGCTTCCTCTTATTCTGAGAACCACTCTTGCCTCCACTGCTTGCTTGCGGTTTTGGCTCCTTTGCAGATGCGACCTCAGCCTTCGACTTAGGGTAAAGACTTTCAGATCTTAAAGCTTTCCCCACAATCGATTCAAACGTCTCATCGATGTGGTTGGTAAGCCTTTCCCCCAAGTATCCATCCAAGCCGTTATGAACTTCTCGTTCTTCTTCTCGGCAGTATCTATTAGGGATAACCCATATTTCGACAAGGTGTCGAATTCGGCAATATACTCCGAGATAGCTCTACCATTCTGCTTGGGTTCCAAGAATTTCTTAAATACTGACTTCTAAGCAGCTGGAATGAACTTATCGCTAAAGTGAACCTTAAACTGATCCCAAGTAATCTGATCTTCGGGAGTGCTACCTTTATAGCATTCCACCAATTCATTGCCCGTCCTTGCAGCTGACGGGATGCTAGCTTTCTCTTCATCGCATCCTCGATACTCAAGTTTTCAAAGATACGCTCGCAGCTATCCAACTAATCTTGAACATCCGTAGCCAACTCCGATCCGTGGAACGGCTTCCCACCAAGACTAGTATAATCCTTGTTCAGCTTGGAGAAATCGACCCTAGGCGCCTGCACCGCTGGACCACCACCATTACCAGCATTAGGAGTTGCCCTCTGAACATCTCCAAGCATCTCCCTCATAAGTTCAGTAAACATCGTCCTCATATCAGCAGCATTCCCATTATTGGCTCCTCTACTGGCATCCCTTGCGTATCGCCTCATCATTCAATCTGTAAAGAGAAAACGATTAACCATCTCCATAGTGGTGCCAATGCAGTGCGACTTCATTCTTAAATATACTAATAGGCTATATATATATAGCTTTTAAAAACCAAAATAATCACAAATACGTGCTCTCATATACGTGTACTATCTCTCCCTGATAACTTCCCCAGGTTAACTACGCAACCTAGAGCTTTGATACCAAGTGTGACGGCCCGCCCCGCACCAGCCGACATTTCCTCCGAAAGTGCGCTGTACACGTGCCCGATTGGAACAGAATGGTCGCCAAAGAAAGGAAAGAATAGAACGAACTACTGGTGAACTAACATAGAACCTGTAGAATGTCTCACAACGCAAGGAATAAAATATAATAATAACATACATGACATAAAACAGGTGAGACAGTGCATGAGCTAAACTAAACATCATAGCAGTGGAAAATCCAAATGCAGCTTATGTTCCACATCATCATTATTAAAACTTTAAAACTGTCTCCAAAGCAAAAGAAAGGAAAGGTACACTACTAATGCCCAAAGTAGTGACCAACAGCGACACAGGGTGAATATCCATATATATATAAATATATATCATACGTGGTAGTCTCCTGCTCGTCTCCGGTACAACTACTCGTGCTTCACCAGCTAACCTGTCTCTAGTCTGCTCGTGAGAGCACCCAGAGTAATAAGAAGAGACATAAAACTCTGGGTCAGACAAAAGTCTGGTATGAGCTATAAGCAGCAAAACAGAACAATAACAGGAATACTAAACCATACCTGAACTTGGACCTACAACCAAAGAGTTAGCACTACATACTATACAATACTCAAAGGTGCCACTAACATATGGTGTAAATAATATGGGGTGGGGGTGTGCATGTCATAGTGATGGCAAACAAATCAAGCATAGCAACCATCCTCACATCTCTCACTCAGTGCGTAAAGCAAATGATATCCACCACTTTGATCACTACACCCATCGAGGCAATGACGGAGTTCGACTTGTACAACTACTGCTACCACCAAGCTTATCCCATGGGATCACGACCAAACCTTTTCAAATGACCCCACTTCATTGGTTTACAGCCCACTAGTCGTACCTAGGCCATTGTGGCCCTGAATCCATTCACGTACCTCCCATACATAGTGATCCAAAGTCATAGACATCGACAATCCCTTAGCACACGTCCCGTAGCAAAGCCCTACTCAAGAAGTTAACTCGTTGGTTCCCAGCTGGATCCTAAGTACAAACTTCCTATTTGGACTACCTTTGCATCTCGGGTCTTAGTCTTCACCGAATTGGTTCGGTTCTTCACTTCTCTTTGCTTCAGATCGTGCTCCTGGTTCGGTTCGTGGCCTTTACCTCATGGCGGTTCAGATCGGTCGTGGTCACCTCCGGCGGTTCGGTTCGGTCTCCTTCCCAAGCACTCCGGGTCGGGTCGGGGCCCTCAAGTCCGCTCGTGTACATCTGTTCGGGTCGGAGAACTTCTAGCGGATCGGGTCGGAGAACTCCTAGTGTGAAACAGTTCGGTTAGGGTTCTACAGTTCTTGATCCTCCTTGGCCATCAGTTGACGAGCTTCCAGGCGGTTCAGATCGTGGGAAGTGGGTCGGTTCGGTGGGGAGCAAGGGGATCCGATCCGGTCCGGTCATAGCCTGCACTTTTCCTATAACTTCCAGCAACTATTTATACGCCACTTGACGGCATTTTCGACCATTCTAACTATTCTAAACAATCGCAATTCATACTAAGCAGTCATAGCAACATATATCATCAACCATAAACTCCAAAACAACTAATCTAACATGGTAAAATAGATCAAGCATGACAAAAAACCCATGTTTTCCCCCTTAATCATGTTTAAGAAAAACAAATAATAGGATTAGTAAAACTTAACCAAATTAGCCAAATTTTCTAATGGAGGCTTAAAACATTATTTCGAAATTTATTAATATTTTTCCAGATTTTTAACATGTATAATTTCGCTAATTATCACTAATTACCTTTAATTAACCATAATTAGTGAAGAACTATGCAAATCACTCACCTTGGCCACAAACAAATTACCAAATCTGAAATGATTCTCTGTTTGGGTGCGAATACCAATGCAACACAGCAGCTCTACCTCGATTCTTATGATAATCCTCTTTGATTTGATGTGGATTTGGCTTAATTAGAAGGTGATTTGGGGTGTTTTAGATGTTGGAGGGCATTACTAGGGTTCCAAGAATGAAAGTGGCGGCTGTGAAAGTGAGAAAAAGGGTGTTCTCTAAACCGTAACAGCCCTCTTATACTCCTAATCCCGAAATTCCCCTTTGGTCCTAGCTGTTAGTCACCCGGTTAAGCCCAATTAAGCTGTTTTTTCACCACCTGAAACTTGTTTCAGCCATATCTCTCAAACGGTGAGTCTGTTTTGCTATTGTGACCACTCTACGGAAAGATAAACCATCATCCGAATCTAATGGAAGTAGTTTCATTCCAAACTCCTTTCCATTCAAAAGTTATGGCCGAAACAAGATTAGCTAGGGACAAAACGGTCATTTAAAAATCGGTAAAAATCATGAATACGGGAAATTACCCCAATAGTCGTCTTCCAAAGTTACATGACCATACGACTTCGTATGTGAAATAAATAAATATTCTACGATCCTTCGATGCGTAGAATGCCGGTCATTACAGAAATGGTGTAAAATCGGGTAGGTCGCATGGCTAAGTGGTTAGCTGCCAATTAGGGTGTATTGTCACCTGATCTAGAGAAATTCCATTTTACTTCTATAATCTATTTCGATGTTGTCCCTTTCGGGAAACGATTGTTGGTCCCAACCGTTGGTGATAACACATTCGATACACTCAAGCGAAATGAGAGATCGATCACGTTTAGCCTAGGTTATAATATGTTCTTATTGAACCCGGTGTATTCCTCTCTAGAGATACACTGTCGGAAGGTAGTCCCATACCTTGCCAGTTGGAATTCATTAAGCAATAAGCGCCCGCGGTTTTTGATTATATATTATGTATGTGGAGCGTGAGATGAAAGCATTCTGCTAGATGATTATTATATTGTGGTTGATAGACACTATCATAATATTAAGGGAGTTTTGATATAAAAGATCACTGTTTCTTGCAAAAGGATTTTTGATGTAAAATCAAATGCTTTGGGTTCTCATAAGGGAAAAACCCGTTCCATGTTATACGACGTGGTCTTATGAGATATTGTTTATTTTCTCAAACCGTTTTAAAATTGTTTACTCACACCAGTCTCATGACTGACCCGAAGTTTATTTTGTTTTATTTTCCCTAAACTCTTGGGTGCCTAATTTTGTACGAGCAGTCAAGTAGTCAGAATTTACAGATATACTGAGAGCTTGGAGTAGGAGACTTCAGGATTATATAACTATTGTTATTTCCGCTGTGTTGTAAGTGTTGTACTCTGATAATGTTATTGTATATATATACTATTTTATTTCAAAGTTATGTTATATTTTATTTGTTCCGCTGTGTGACTCGTGTTACTCTGATTCTGTTGTTGTGCTCTTCTTCTTCTTCTTCTATTCTAACTTTCTATCTTATCTATTCTCACCCTCTAACTTCTTTCTATTAACTATCCGGTATTTTCGATGCTTGGATAGTCAACATTGAGTTTATGTCGATAACCAAGGTCACGAAAACCCGGGTCGTTACAATTTTATTAAGGCTCTTACAGTCAATTTCCAATATCGGCCACCGAACTGCATCCATAGCGACCTTTTCCAAAATTTATTTGGACACATATTAAAATATAACCATTGGATTTCAATTCTCTTGTTATCATTGGAAAGCTCTTAATACGAACCCAATGGTTCCGATTTTAGGAGAATACGACGGTCGGATCTCCCGTTATGTCAATTTGAAGTCAATGGTTGAAATTCGCGAATGGTCGCTGCGCAGCGCATTCTATTCAAGCCATTATATATATATATTACATATTTCATCAATTTCCATTCAGGTTGTATTTTATAAATCGTTTATAAATTCATTTTAAAATGATTTTAACTTCCATTTTAATTTTAAATCAAAACTGAATATTCCATTACATGACAATTTTATACAGTGCATATATAAGTTAAAAATAATATTTTTAACAATCCAATACTTATTTCATTTCATGACCATTTTATATATCTCATATATAAGCTAAAAATAATATTTTTTAGCAAGCAACTATTTAATTCATTACATGACCATCTTATACATCTCATATATAATTTTATACAATGCTTATATATAATTTTCACAACACATGTATGTATAATTTATTCACGTCGCATATATATATATATATATTATTCTCATCGCATATATATATATTACTCTCATCGCATATATATATATATATATTTTATTCTCATCGCATAAATATATATATTTTATTCACATCGCAAATATATATTTTATTCACATTGCATATATATATATATATATATATATATATATATATTATTTTATTCACGTCGCATATATATTTTTCATCGCATATATATTTATTTTTCACATCGCATATATATTTATTGACATCGCATATATATATATTTTATTCACATATATATTTATTTTCCTATCGCATATATATTTATTCATATCGTATATATATATATATATTTTATTCATATTTATATATATATTTTATTCACATTTCATATACATATTATTCACATTTCATATATATATTATTCACATTTCATATATATATATTATATTATATTCACATTTCATATATATATATATTATATTTACTCTATTTCACGTCACAATCACAACACAATACAGTCAATCACGCCACAGTTCAATCCAAACAAACATCCATGGTTCGTACAAAAATAGTGTCAGGTACTACTAAACACCGTCTGCAAACTATTATATAATAACTGTAAAATAATTTGAGTGAGAGAGAATTCTCACAGTCGGTTTCCACTTCGTCAGTTTTAATTTCTGAATTTCTGAACTATTCGGATTTGAATTTGCCCTAAATTCCAACATGCTCCAAATTGGACCCGGTTAGTCTTATTGCGAAGCTCTCGTCCCCATGATCCCAACGGATCCTATTTCACGCGATTTGGAGTTTGTATGAGAAAGATATGATTTTATAACATTAATGACATTTTAAATTAATTAATTAATTAATATAATTAAAATAAAAACCATCTTTTTCCTTTAAAATATACAGGCCGTGGGTTCAACATTTTTGTTCAAAACTAGGTTTCAGATTTACATGTCGTACGAGGCCGGAGACGATGATCAGATTGCCCGACGAGATGCGCCGCTCTGAGCTGCTCCTCCAGCCACCATCCTCGTCGAAATCGATCCCCCTTTGAAGTTGGAAATCGCGTGCAACAGTGGCTACTTCGAGCCCGAAAATCTCTCTAACTAGAAAACTATAGATTATCAAACTCGTATATATTTGAAGATTGGAAGAAGCACTTCGATTTTCATTTCATTGCCATGTTCTAATTCGCTTCAATTTGAAAGAAATTAAAGGAAATGGTTTTGGACGATTTTTTTTTCGTTCAACAGGAGATAGCGGATGTGAATGTGAAGAAGGCTAGGGTTTAAAACTAATGTGTGTGTGTATATACATATATATATATATATATTATTTAAATCGAAAATTAGTGTTTTTGCATTCAGATTCCAAATAAAATCCAAAGATTGTTGCCCCCAGCTAAATAACCCCATTCCGAACACAATGGAATATGTTTCGTAAGCTTATTCTATTGTTCAGTCAGTTTTTCTCAAAATTAAAATGTAAATTAATATATATTGAATTTTAATCGTACATTTTAATTTACCAGGGCTACATACTGACACAAAAAATTATAGAAAAATAAATCTAACTATGTTTTGATGATACGGTCCTAACAAAACTAATTTCGTCGAATTTGGAGACAGTTTGAAAAATGGTCATTTTCTAGTCGATTAAATTCGAAATGAAATTACCAAATGCGTTTAAACTCACCACGCTCACATATTAATTCCAAAAATTATGAAAACTGGAATATAGAAATAATTTGACATCCCGGATCCAACAAAAGTGGTTTCGTCGAAAATGGAGGTCATTTGCAAAATGTCTATTTTTAAGGGCTATATATTATATAAAAGATATATATATTCCATAACGACTATTTCAAATTTTAAACTAGACATAACTTTCAATTTATATTATGAAATCTCAATTTTTCACATTCTTTGGAAAGATATTTTTAAACAAATTCAAATATTTCTTGTTTTATCAAAATCTGATTTATTGTGTATTCTGTACATTCGTTTGAAATTTAAGATCGAATTTTCAAACTACAGCGCCATTTCAATTTTGTTTTAGTATTAAAATAAATTTTTACGTTCTAACTTTGATTAAAATAAATTATATATCATTATTATTTTAAATAAATCATTTTAAATATTAAAAACCCATTAAAATAGCTAAAATAAAAATTTTAAATTGGTTCTGAAATTCTGGGTTGTTACAATCTCCCCTACTTAAAATCTTTTCGTCCTCGAAAAGGAACGGAGCTGAAAGTTGTTTAACTTACCAACTCAACTTTCATTCTATCTTTCATTCTTCAATTTTCCAATTTTTAAGAATTTTCTTATCTCTCAAAAATTTGGCTAACACCCTAAATTTTCGAAAAATTTCGCCATAACCTCCTTTGTACGGGGAGACCTTTAAAACCGCAACGTGCCTCACAGGGCCCTCATCAATCCAAAAGAAAAATAAAAAGCCAATCAGCTCATAAAATCATCAAAGCCCAAGAAAATAGTAAACATGTACCTATTTGTCGGGCATACAATTTTATTCCTCTTCTTAGCTTCCATGCTATGACCTGTTCAATAGATATACATGTATATGTATGCAATTTCAAATAAAATTTCAATTTAGTTCAATATTCGATGCTAAATTCGACTTAGTTCAATATTTTTCTTACATTAGTTATATTATACAATACCGATACGTTTCAAAACAAAAGGTGTCATAACATAAACAACCATACGTTCATACATATATCAAAAATGCTAGTTCGTCATATTAGAACTTAACTTCCTAGGAAGTCGTGCCCCCTACTTGCATAATTTCCGAAGTAGACAGCTCCTTTCCTTTGGATTGCTTATCACCTTTCTTTAACGGGCAATCTCGTGCTAGATGCCCTACTTCTTTGCATCGGAAGCACTTCTTTTCCTTTCCTAGATTTTTGGGTTTCTTCTTTACTTTTGAACACTTATGTACAAAATGTCACATCTGTTTGCACTTGAAACAAACTATGTCCATTCGTATCTCTTTCTCCTCGCTCTTCTTTTTCTCAGGGCACCGAATTGCATAATGCCCTTCTTCTCTGCGTATACGGCAATAAACACCCATGTATGTTCCTAAGTTCAACTCTCTTTCTTTTTTTTGCTTTCTGGTGAGCTATCCTTGCTTGTTTCGGAGTCATCCAGAATTCAGTACGAGAGAAGCCATAGTCGTCCATATCCTATATAACATTTTATGATTTCATCAAGAAGGATAATTTTATTTTTCACTTAACAAATATCTTAGTTTGTTTTTTATTTATCATTCCAGTATTTTTATTAGTTGGATCAATAATCAAACATCACAGCCAGCAATCAATTTGTTGGTTAATTATATATATGTATATATTCAAAATCAGATTTTCAATGTCAAGTCACAAACAGTAAATTCTAACTGAGTTTTGGTTCTCACACCAGTCAATTGGAAATTATATAGATGTTCACTTTCGAAACTCAAATGTAAACATTGATAATGCGCCCGCATCACCAGAATTATCCCCGGGCGACTAGAGTGTGAATCTATATCTATCCAGTATATTTGAGACTCCGAATATGCGAATATTCAAAATCTTCATATACTCGATACAATATAAAATAAAATACTCAAATAAGTAAAATAAGATGTATTTTAAAAATCTAATTTGATTTTTTTTAAATAATACTCTTCAAACTCATTCTAGGATACTACTGATCCTATCTTTAACGAGTTATTCCCATAGGTTGTTACTAAATCTATCTCCGATGAATTCTTTCATTTGGTTCTAATGTGTCTTGTTCTCGAGCTTTGTAAACCAAAGCTCCAATACCAAATTGACACAACCCAGACTTCCCTTTACGAGAAAGCCCAGATTGAATTGAGAACACGACAAATCAGAACACAAACATAAGAACATTTCATTGCTATTTCAACAATTTCATCAGAGTACAAGAATATATCAGAGTATGAATAAATATTACACAGAAAAATATTAGAGATTAAAATACATAACAATAGAAAATAATACATAAGTACAATGTGTAGTGGAAAATAACAACTGACACAACTGAAAGAGATACACGGATACAAAGCTTTCCGAATAAAACTCCAGCTATAATCCAGGATCTTGTGAAAAGAAATATCTACGAAAACCAAAACTACTAGCTACCTGTGTGGAAAATATGGGCACCCAAAGTTTAGGTGAAAACAATAAACTCCGGGTCAGTCATGGGACTGGTGTGAGAACTCAAAACAGTTATTAAAATTTACTTTAAATAAGGTAAATCACGGGACCACGTCGTATGTCAAGGAACGGGTTTACCCCCATGAATACCAGCGCATAAACAATAACCAATAATAGTCATATGGATCTACAATGCATCATACAACATGCAAATTTCCTCAATCTACTCATTTAGGCTTAATCCCAAATTTAGATTTTCCAAATCCAATTCACTTTACAGAAATTATTCCTTTGGACTTTATTTCCCGATTTTTATTTCAAATCATTTGAAATACATATCTAGCTTTATATCAAAGTAGATTTCACTTTAGGATCTAAAACCAAAATCTTTGGAAATATGAATTCAAAAATATCACAATGCATACAAACAAGTATGCAACCAAATATCGGTCTCCCCTTAGACAAGGCAAAGGGTACGCACCTCACCAACTCAATATATATAAATGTGCACATCCCAAGATGGATCGGGCTACACTGATGATGCTCCATTTCGCACTCTAGGGAACTACACCACCATCTCACCCATATTTTTAGTCGCCTGGGTTACCAGAATCTTTAGCCATATACTAAATCATTTTTATATCCCGAAGTAGAGAAAATCATTTCACAACATAATAATCACAAGTACTTTCCAAAATATAGTACTTTGCATTAGTAATTCACACAAATGATCGGCCACTATTAATCACATAACATTTGAGCTCGTACGTCTCAAAGAAGGGTCTTAAGCAAGAGAATAAATTCTCTGCCACCAAACAGATACATCATCAATAACAACTAATCGATTACATGTTGAACTACAATGTAAAATCATAATACATTTCGAAATCATTTCGATCACATCGGGTTTAGCCCTCGAAATCTTTTCTGTTTTATAAAACATTTTTATAAAACATTCACTTTCCAAAATCAGGAATACCTTTCTTTTCACTTAAGAACAATATCATTTCAAAATCATTCATTAAATTTGAAATGAACTCAACAACATTCCTAAACATCTCATAGTCAAATCATGAAGTGTTTCACAAGATGTTAGCATATAAATATTTCTACCCAACCCAATGCTAAATGTAAAAGCATATATTGCTCATAAAATGGTCGAGCACAATCAAACAATTAATCAGCCATAATCACGAATATCAACAACCAAGTATATTTGGTTTATACCACATCTCATGTTTAGTAAATTTAATCACTATTCATTCATTCAAATCTAATTAAAGATTTATTAAAAATCTTCTTAGTTTTAATCTCAAAAATCATTATTTAATGATTATTCCACTTTATGGAAATTAATTCTGCCATTAATCTGGGTTAAAGAACGTATGTTATTTAAAACATTATTCACGGTAAACCCAAAATCCTCTTCCATCCAAATGGAATCTTCACGGAAATCATAACAGTACATAATCGATATAAATTTCCGTATCAAACTAATACTATAAACGAAATAATGGAAAGGCCTTTTAAATTCCATAAACAGTAACGACCTTCCTTTATAGAAGCTCATCTCGATTATTAAATCCATTTGATTCCAATTTAATATTTTAAAATGGAAAACTTTACTTTGGAAAATTCCTATTAAATCTTAGAATAAAGATTTATAAATTCCAAATCCTATCTTCACTGTTAATTGGGTTAAAGAACGACTGTTATTTAACACATTGTTCACTATAAACCACAAAATCCAATTTGGTATTAAATACAAGGCTCTAAATAGAAATTATATCGGCTTATATTCAATATCAAATTCTGAAACCAACAGGTATCGTATTGGAAATAACGATAGGTATTTCTTTCGAATTCCTCAACAATATCCGTATAATCATGGAATCCAATATCAAAATATTGCGAATATTATTTCCATTTAAATCCTTTCCAATTCATATTCTGGAAAATCCTGGTTATTTCAAAAACCTTTATCTAATCCAATTTATTTATTTAAAAAAATTGGATTATTATTCTAGTTAATAACTAGTTCATTTAGATAAAAATGCATTTTTATCTTTCCAAACTTGGAATTTTTCGTCCGGGATCTTTCCAAATCATTTATTATGATTTTACATAATTTTTCCATATTTCTAGTAATTTTATTAAGTCTCTTACAGTCGGTTTCCAATATCGACCACCGAACTGCATCCATAGCGATCTTTTCCAAAATTAATTTGGATGTATCTTAAAATCTAATCATTAGATTTCAAATCTTTTGTTATCATTGGAAATCTCTTTTTAATACGAACCCAACAGTTCCAATTTTAGGAGAATCCAATGGTCGGATCTCCCGTTACGTCAACTTGAAGTCAATGGTTGAAATTCGCGAACGGTTGCTGGGCGGTGTGTTCTATTCAGGCCATTAAATATATGTATATATATATCGTCGGTTTCCATTCAAATTGTAATTTATAAATCGTTTATAAATTCGTTTTAAAATGATTCCAACTTCCATTTCAATTTTAAATCGAAATTGAATATTCAATTACATGACAATTTTATACAGTGCATATATATGTTAAAAATAATATTTTTAACAATCCAATAATTATTTCATTTCATGACCATTTTATATATCTCATATATAAGCTAAACATAATATTTTTTAGCGAACAAATATTTATTTCATTACATGACCATTTTATATATCTTATATATAATTTTATATAACACTTATATATAATTTTCACAATGCATATATGTATAATTTATTCACATCGCATATATATATATATATATTTTATTCTCATCGCATATATATATTTTATTCGCATCGCATATATATATATATATTTTTTATTCTCATCGCATATGTATATTTTATTCAGATCACATATATATATATATATTATTCACATCGTATATATAAATATTTATTTTATTTTATTCACATCGCATATATATATTTCATCGCATATATATTTATTTTTCACATCGCATATATATTTATTCACATCGCATATATATATTTTATTCACATATATTTTTATTTTTCACATCGCATATATATTTATTCACATTGCATATATATATATATTTTATTCACATTTCATATTTATATTTTATTCACATTTAATATATATATTATTCACGTTTCATATATATATTATTCACATTTCATATATATATTATTCACATTTCATATTTATATATTATATTTTATTCACATTTCATATATATATATATATATATATATATATTATATTTACTCCATTTCATATCACAATCACTACACAATACAGTCAATCACACCACAGTTCAATCCAAACAAACATCCATGGTTCATACAAAAATAGTGTCAAGTGCTACTAAACACTGTCTACAACCTATTATTTAATAACTGTAAAATAATTTGAGTGAGAGAGAGTTCTCATAGTCAGTTTCCACTCCGTCAGTTTTAATTTTTGAATTTATGAACTGTTTGGATTTGAATTTGCCCTAAATTCCGGTGTGCTCCAAATTGGACCCGGTTAGTCTTATTGCGAATCTCTCATCCCCACGATCCCAACGGATCCTATTTCACGCGATTTAGAATTCATATGAGAAAGATATGATTTTATAACGTTAATGACATTTTAAATTAATTAATTAAGATAATTAATTAAAATAAAAACCTTCTTCTTTCTTTAAAATATACAGGCCGCATGTTCAACGTTTTTGTTCAAAACTAGGTTTCGGATCTACATGTCGTACGAGGCCAGATACGATGATTGGATTGCCGCATGAGATGCGCTGCCTTGAGCCACTCCTCCAGCTACCACCCTTGTCGAAATCGATCCCCCTTTGAAGCCGGAAATCACTTACGACAGTGGCTACTTCGATCCCGAAAATCTCTCTAACCAGAAAACTATAGATGATTAAGCTTGTATATAATTGAAGATTGGAAGAAGCACTTCAATTTTTATTTCATTGCCATGTTCTGATTTGCTTTAATTTGAAAGCACCTGAAGGAAACGGTTTTGAACGATTTCTTTCGTTCAACAGGAGATGGCGACAGTGAGTGTGAAGAGGTCTAGGCTTTAAAACTAATATATATATATATATATATATAATTTAAATTGAAAATTATGGTTTTTGCATTCATATTCCAAATCAAACCCAAAGACTGTTGCGTCTAGCTAAATACCCCCATTCTGAACACAATGGGATATTTTCGTTAGACTATTCTATCATTTCAGTCAGTTTTTGTCAAAATTTAAATATAAATCAATATATATTGAATTTTAATCGTACATTTTAATTTACCGGGGTTACATATTGAGTCCAAAAATTACAAAAAATAAATCTAGCTATTTTTTGACGATAAGGTCCTAACAAAACTATTTCGTCGAATATGGAGACCATTTGAAAAATGGTCATTTTCCAGTCGATTAAATTCAAACTGAAATTACCAAATGCATTTAAACTCACCACGCTTACATATTAATTCCAAAAATTATGAAAATTGGAATATAGCAAACATTCCGGATCCAACAAAAGTGGTTTCCTAAAAACCAGAGGCCGTTTGCAAAATGTCTATTTTTAAGGGCTATATATTATATAAAAGATACATAAATTCCATAGCGATTATTTCAAATTTTAAACTGGACGTAACTTTCAATTTATATTATGAAATCTCAATTTTTCACATTCTTTGGAAAGATATTTTTAAACAGATTCAAATATTTCTTGTTTTACTGAAATCCGATTTATTTTGAATTATGTACATTCGTTTGAAATTTAAAATCGAATTTTCAAACTACCGCGCCATTTCAAGTTTGTTTTATAACTAAAATAAATTTTAACGTTCTAACTTCGATTAAAATAAATTTTGTATTGTTATTATTTAAAATAAATCATTTTAAATGTTCAAAAACCATTAAAATAGTTAAAATAAAAATTTCAAATTGGTTCTGAAATCCCGGGTTGTTACAATAATTAAAGATTTAACTATCGCTTGGAGCAACATTCCTTCACAATGAACTAGTTATTAACTAGAATATTAATCCAATATTTTAAATAAATAAATTGGATTGAAATGGTTTTAATCTAACCCTAAATTTCCAATCTATGAATTGGAATGGATTTGAATAGAAATGATACCAACTGTGGCGACCCGAACTTCCCAGCCGGCCTAAACCGAACAAGAAGGCGGACTGCTTTGAGAACAAGACTAATCGGATCGTAAACATTAGAACATTTCATTGCTGTTACAATAATTACATCAGAGTACAAGAATATAACAGAGTATGGCTAAATATTATACATCAGAAAAATATCAGAGATTTAAAATACATACATAGTAGCGGAAAAATAATACATAACACAACTGAAAGAGATACACGGACACAAAGATTTCCGAATATAGCTCTAGCTATAATCCAGGATCCTGTGAAAATAATATCTGCAAAACCAAAACTACTAGTTACCCATGTGGAAAGTATGGGCATCCAGAGTTTAGGTTGAAATAATAAACTGCAGGTCAGTCATGGGACTGATGTGAGAACTAAAACGGTTATTTAAAAAACTTTACTTTAAAATAGAGTAAAACAAGGGATCACGCCGTATAACACGGAACAGGTTTCCTCCCAAGAATACCAGTGTATAAAACAGTTTATAAACAACGCAATGCTTTTCGAAAAAGGAAGTCTATTATAAGACTCAGGTCCCATCACACAATGCAACGCAAGCCGGAGGATAGAGTTTTACCTTTTAATAGCCAAACATGCTTGGTACGTTTAAAAACAAATCATTTTGATATTACTATAATGTAAAGTGTATAAATCAACTTCAAATATAAATGTATCAATCATAGACGACATGGGTACCATATATCATGTCGCCATACTAGGCTCTACAATTAAAACTAAAATGTAATGTATTGGAAATTGGATTTCTGTCATGAGTCGAGGAAAGGGATGGTCTCCTTACTGATTCGAGGCACTCTAGCAAATGCCTCAGGATTCCTCGCAAGGAACCCTGGATCCTGTAGGGCCGATTCTCCCTTACGTTTGAAGATTAGTAATTTCTGAACATACGTTTCTCGGTCCTATAGGACCTATCCATCGGTTCCGTGGTGACCAATATATCTGAGGCGCCTCGCAATCCATTATCCACATAGGTAAAAATAAATAAATTTTTGGGCTTCATACCATGACACCACCCATAGCTAGAAAGAAACGTCATGCACTCCCTACGTTCCCTTATCTCGTTTTTGACTCATACCGTAGGCTCGTGAATTAACGCTATACACAAAGCTATGTTATTTAAAGCCATGCTTTGATCATCTACCACAAGACTCTGCTTTTCAATAGAAGCCTTAATCACTTGCATCTCAGCATGCCAAATTGACAATTCACGCCATACGACTGATGTCTATCAATATATAACCTCTAAGCTCATACGTCTCAGAGAACGGTGTTAAGCAAGAGAATAAATTCTCAGACACCAAACAGATATATATTTAATAGAGATCAATCAACACAAAATAAAATCCAATGTCAGATACACATGCATTTACTTGTTCGTTTGCATATTAATTCACATATTAGTTTGTTTTACGTCCGAACTCCAAATGAGACCCAATGACTATCGCCCTAGATAAATTCCCCCATTCCGGACACAATGGGATATTTTTCATAAGCCAACTTGACTGTTTCGAATAGTTTTCATCAAAATTAAAATGTTAATTAATATATATTGAATTTAAACGTACATTTTAATTTACTGGTGCCACATACTGACTCCAAAAATTCCAAAAAAATAAATCTAGCTATGTTTTGATGATATGGTCATAACAAAACTAATTTATTCGAATTTGGAGACCGTTTGAAAAATGTCAATTTCTAGTCGATTAAATTTAAACTGAAATTACCAAACACGTTTAAATTCACCACGCTCAAATATTAATTCCAAAAATTATGAAATTTGAAACCTAACAATAATTTGACATTCAGGATCCAACAAAAGTGGTTTCGTAAAAACGGAGATCATTTGCAAAATATTTATTTTTAAGGGCTATATATTATATAAAATGTGACGGCCCGCCCTGCACCAGCCTGCATTTCCTCCGAAAGTGCGCTGTACACATGCCCAGCTAGCACAGAACGGTCGTCAGAAGAAAAGAAAGAAGGGAATGAACTAATCAAGGAACCTGTAGAATGTCTCACAGCGCATGGAATAAAACATATTAACAACATACTTGACATAAAACAGGTGAGACAGTGCATAAGCTGATAACTAAAATCAACATCAATCATCAGAGCAGCGGAAATCCAAATACAGCTTATTACAATTTTCCAAATTTACTGTCTCTAAACAAAGGAAAGCTAAAGTAGAAGATGCACCACCAATGCCCAAGCAGTGATCTTCAACAACACAAGGAGAATATTATTGTTAGACCGAAATTTGGGCCTAACACCCAAATTCTATGTGAAAACCTCACAAATCACAGATTACAGATAAAAAGCAGTAAAAACAGGGAACACACGAGATTTTTATAGTGGTTCGGCTCAATCCAAGCCTACGTCCACTTTATAGTTTCTCATATCCTGAGGAATTACAATTACAATGGTGTCTCACAATCCGTGAGATTCGATTATACACAATAACCTTGTGTTGTAATGAAGAAGATGAGAAAAGAGATTGAATTTATGCACGATAGCCTCGTGTTTGATTGAGTTGAGGAGTACCCAAAGTCCTTGAATACTTGGTAATGGAGGTCGGGAGGTGTTAGTGCCGGAAAAGTCCCTTGAAATGACCATCTCGTGGTGTATTTATAGGCGTAGAGAAGCTGGTAGGTGCTCTGAACCGGATCGGATCGGAAGGGCACGTGGCATGTGGAGAGGCCATCTCGGAGAGAGTGGAGAAGTGGCCTTCAGATCGTGTGCATACAGGTGGCGGCCGATCCGAATTAGTAGGAGGTAGTTATCCCTTAAGAAGCTGTCAAACTTGCTGCGTCTGAGCAGGTACAGGGGAATCGGTTCGGGTCCGACCCGAACCGAGCTGGTGTCTTCAATCCGAAGACTTCATGTGCCAGGTTAGTGCGATGGAGGTCGGATCGGTTCGGCTCCGAACCGAACCGAGGAGGAGGCTCCGAACCGGAGTTATGATGTATACTTCTGAGCTGAGTGCAAGCCGGGTCGGGTTCTGATAGTCCGATCCGAACCGATTTACCCGATCCGATCCGATTTACCCGATCCGATCCGAGGATTTATCCAATGCTAAATTCCAGGTTTCCGGTTCTGCATGCGTTCACGGAAACGGGCATAACTTTCAAACCGTAAGTCCGATTGATCCAAACCAAAGCTCAAACTGAAGCTGATTCAGAGATCTACAAGAGTTACAGAGCTCAGCTCCGTAATCGCTGTTTTCGGGCCCAAAAAAGGTCATCTGGTAGGAGTTCCGGGCCTTTCTTTGTTTGTGATGCGATTTCAACCAAATCACTTCATGTCTTTTGCCCCTCAGAACATATCTTGCTGAATGAAGGAAGATATGTTCTGGATAATCCAAGGCCACGCCGGGCCTGCCAGCTGCAAGTATAATCCATACCTGCGAAGAAGAGAAAGCAAACAGGTATGTCAAAACCTAACAAAACCGATTACACTTTCGAGCATAAACCATGCTTGGGCGTTTGTTTGAGCATAAACCATACTCAAGGGACGATCGAATCATCCTGCCAAAACCTGACGAGGGACCTAACCTTCCGGGTATAAGCCATACCAAGAAGTTTAAACTGAGCATAAGCCATACTCGAGTTTTATTGAGTTCCTTTTCCAAATCCTGACAAAACAATAAGCCGTTCCAGAGTATAATCCCTACTTAAGAGTCCTAGTGAGTACAATCCATACCCATGTCGGGATAGAGCTATGCTTGCCAAGACCTGACAAGACAGTCTGTCCCTAAGCATAATCCATGCCCAGGGGTCCGAGATAAGTATAAGCCATACTTTAGTTGAGATTGAGAATCCTGCCACAACCTGACAAGATACTTAAATTGCCAAACATAATCCATGCTCGGAAAGTCCTTCCTTATTCAATTCAAAGTACAAAACCAAAGCAAATCCTAATTGGTTTGTTATCGAGTGCAGCGCACGCTTTGGAGTTAAATCCTAACCCCAAACGTGTGTACTCCGATTTAGCCAATCGGAAAACCTAAAGAAAGCAAAGAAACATATCTTAAATCCTAAGAAATGCTGAAAATGCATAGTGATCCAATCCAGATCAGTTGATGACGAGTCGATGGGAGCTCGTTCCAGGGTCATTCCCCCTCCGGGGAGCAGGTGGTGGCAGCACAGGTACAGGTGTTGTTGGTTGTTTCACATACTCGGGTAGCTCTCCACGTCTAACCCGTTCCTCAATCAGATCTCGCAAGTGTCTACAGTCATTTGTGTCATGACCGTCCATATCGTGAAATATGCAATATTTCCCAGAATCGCGTTCTCTTTGTGATGGCTCCCTCCTGGGAGGCTTTGGATAGGAGACGTCACCGTTTGTGTTCACGTAGATGTCAGTTAGTGACGAATTGAGTTCTGTGTACTTTTCATATCTGGGCCCTCTCCGGGGCTTAGCGTTGGGGTTATTCTTGACGGCAGCTTTTCCTTTGCCTTTATCAGAGTCAGACGGTTCTCCGTCTTTGAGCATGTTAACATCGAGAACTTTTTTCTCGGAGGTTGCGTCTTCTTCACGCAAAAACCTATCCGATTCAAGGTAGAACTCGCTGAGATTCCTTGGTGGGTCCCGGTACAAGGATTTTTTGAACTCCGAGTTGTCCAGAACACCGGATACTGCCGCCATCAATACCATAGATGGCTCAGGTCGATCAACTGATGCTGCTGCAACGTTGAACCTTTCCAAAAATGACCGCAGAGTTTCTTTGGGCCTCTGCTTAATTGTAGTTAGTGACATTACATTCTTGGGTCGAGCGATATGGACCCGAAATTGTTCAATAAAGCGAGCGACCAACATGTTCCAGCTGTTGATCGATTCAGAATCCAGCTGCCGAAACCACATAGCAGCAATATCAGTCAAAAAGAGGGGAAAGCATTTAGCCATGACATTTTCCGACGCCGATTGAACTTCCATATGCCGTTTATAGCGCATTAGGTGTACGGTAGGATCTGCCCTGCCGTTGTAGGGTTCCAGTTGTGGAAGTTTGAAATCCGGAGGATTGCGGGAATTCCTGATTTCCTGTGTGAATGGATTGTGATTGACATCATCCATGTCATTCTGATAAGTGCGGCCTCTCGAGAGGCGTTCAATGAGGTTGGCGAGCCGATCGCCTTCAAAGAGCTGTTGCAAGCTGCTAAAGCCAGAGCTGGTGCCCCCAGCGTTGAGTTCAGAAGAGTGTGGAAGAGTATAAGGAGCTTGGCAGGTCATCCGGTTCGGTTCGGAGGTGCCCCCTTGCTGCGGTTCGGAGGAGCGAGGGAGGTTATGGAGAGGTGCATGGTTCGGATCGGAGGTGCCGATCCGAACAGGTTCGCCTGTTCCGAACCGGGGAGCTTGATGCTGAATTTGTGTGGTATTTCCGACCCGAACCGGTGCGGATGTAGGTCGAACAGGAGCGAAGCCTTGGTTTCCAGAGGGGAGGCTGCTGCCCCCAGGCTCATGCAGAGCTGCTGTTCGGATCGGGCCCGAACCGATCCGGTGGGGAATGTCTCCCATTTCCATCTGCGTTGAATTCAGATTTTGGCCTTCGGTTCGGATCGGATCCGAACCGATCCGGTTTGCAGCTGCTACTGGAGCCATTTCAGTACCATTTCCAGTGAGTTGCCCATTGCCGCTCGGCCTTCCTTCCATCCGAGCGAAGAATTGGTCGATCATCTCCTGTTGTTTGCGGAGCAGATCATCTTGCCTTGCCATTTGAGTTCTCAATTCATCGAGAACGCCATCCATTTCATCTCTGGTTAAGTATGCTGATGGATTTTCATGAGAGGAAGCCTCCTGGCTTGCCTCGTTCCTTGTGCCTTCAGTGCCAACATCTTCAGCACGAGAGAAGGTTCCGTCTTTCTTTCGCTTAACCATTGATCCAATAGCCAAATAATCCGCTTCCGTTCAAGCTAGTAGAAGAAGTTGTATCGTGTGCCCCCCTTCCTGGCGCGCCAAAATGTTAGACCGAAATTTGGGCCTAACACCCAAATTCTATGTGAAAACCTCACAAATCACAGATTACAGATAAAAAGCAGTAAAAACAGGGAACACACGAGATTTTTATAGTGGTTCGGCTCAATCCAAGCCTACGTCCACTTTATAGTTTCTCATATCCTGAGGAATTACAATTACAATGGTGTCTCACAATCCGTGAGATTCGATTATACACAATAACCTTGTGTTGTAATGAAGAAGATGAGAAAAGAGATTGAATTTATGCACGATAGCCTCGTGTTTGATTGAGTTGAGGAGTACCCAAAGTCCTTGAATACTTGGTAATGGAGGTCGGGAGGTGTTAGTGCCGGAAAAGTCCCTTGAAATGACCATCTCGTGGTGTATTTATAGGCGTAGAGAAGCTGGTAGGTGCTCTGAACCGGATCGGATCGGAAGGGCACGTGGCATGTGGAGAGGCCATCTCAGAGAGAGTGGAGAAGTGGCCTTCAGATCGTGTGCATACAGGTGGCGACCGATCCGAATTAGTAGGAGGTAGTTATCCCTTAAGAAGCGGTCAAACTTGCTGCGTCTGAGCAGGTACAGGGGAATCGGTTCGGGTCCGACCCGAACCGAGCTGGTGTCTTCAATCCGAAGACTTCATGTGCCAGGTTAGTGCGATGGAGGTCGGATCGGTTCGGCTCCGAACCGAACCGAGGAGGAGGCTCCGAACCGGAGTTATGATGTATACTTCTGAGCTGAGTGCAAGCCGGGTCGGGTTCTGATAGTCCGATCCGAACCGATTTACCCGATCCGATCCGATTTACCCGATCCGATCCGAGGATTTATCCAATGCTAAATTCCAGGTTTCCGGTTCTGCATGCGTTCACGGAAACGGGCATAACTTTCAAACCGTAAGTCCGATTGATCCAAACCAAAGCTCAAACTGAAGCTGATTCAGAGATCTACAAGAGTTACAGAACTCAGCTTCGTAATCGCTGTTTTCGGGCCCAAAAAAGGTCATCTGGTAGGAGTTCCGGTCCTTTCTTTGTTTGTGATGCGATTTCAACCAAATCACTTCATGTCTTCTGACGATATTCCCAACGCTGGAGCGTATTGTTGATCAGAGATTTCATGTGTGACTACTTTGACTAAAAAGCGGGTCAACAATTATATATATTACGTGGAAGCCTCCTGCTCGTCTCCGGATCATCTACCCGTGCATCACCAGTTAACCTGTCTCTAGTCTGCTCGTGAGAGCACCCAGAGTAATAAGAGGAGACATAAAACTCTGGGTCAGACATAAAGCCTGGTATGAGCGATAAGCATCTAAATAGAACAATAACAGGTATACTAAACCATACCTGAACCTGGACCTGCAACCAAAGAGTTAGTACCACATACCGTACAGTGCTCTAAGGTGCCATAATGAATAGTGTAAGAATACGGGGGTGGGGTGTGCATGTCATTATGATAGCTAACAAATCAACCATAGCAACCATCCTCACATCTCTCACTCAGTGCGTAAAGCATACGATATCTACCACTTTGGAACACTAGACAAACTGAGGCAACGACGAATCCCGACTTGTAGAAACCCTGCTATGACCAAGCTAAACATATGGAGTCATGACCAAACATTTCAATGACCCACTTCATTGGTTGTAGCTCTTGGTTCTACCGATGCCATAATGGCCCTGAATCCGCCTTCGTACCTCCTACCATAGTGGTCCAAAGCTATAGACGTCGATAACTCTTTGGCACGCGTCCCGCAGCAAAGTCCAACCATGAAGCGAACTCGTTGATTCCCATCTGAATCTTGAGCTCTAACTTCTCATTTGGACTACCTTCGCATCTCGGGTTTTCTGTCATCACCGGATCAGTTCGGATCCCCTCTTTGCCATCGGTTCGGTTCGGATCCTTTCTTTGCCATCGGTTCGGTTCGGATCCCTTCTTTGCCATAGGTTCGGTTCGTGACCCTCATCTCGTGGCGGATCGGGTCGGTCTTCGAATCCAATCGTCACCCATCGGTTCGGGTCGGAGTAGCTCGTGCTCACGAGAGGCGGATCGGGTCGGGTGGTGTGAGCGGGTCGGTTCGGATAGTGTGCTCCAACTTATGATCCTCCATGGCTATCAATTCGCAAGCTTCCAGGTGATTCGGATCGGTCTCCATCACCACAAGCGGTTCGTAGGGACGGCTTCACAACGGTTCGGTTCGGGCCTCCCATCCGATCCGATCCGGTTCAGGTACTTTCTTGCACTGACTTTCCAGCGACTGTTTTGCGCCATACGACGGCGTCTTCGACCAATCTAACTATTCTAATCAATCACAATTCATGTCAAACTGTTATAGCAGCATATAACATCAATTGCAACGCCATAACAACAATTTGATGGATTAAAATGGATCAAACATAGCTAGAACCCCTCATTTTCCCTTAATCCCCCTTAATCATGTTTAAGCATACAATTAGCAAAACACATCGAAATTAACCCAAATTTCTAGCAGAGCCTTAAAACATTATTTTAGAATTTTAAGAATTTTACCAGAATTTATTTACGTATAAATTCGCTAATCTTCACTAATTACCCTTAATTACCGTAATTAGTGCAAAAACTATGCAAATCACTCACCTTTGCCACAACTAAAACCCCAAAACTGAAATATTCTATGATTTGGCGCTGTTCCCAATCTTACACAGCAGCTCTACCTCGGTTCTCGTGCTAATACTCCTTGATTTGATGTTTGCTAAGCCTAATCTTCAATTAGAAAGTGATTAAGAGGTGTTTTGAATAGATTTAGAGAGTGGAGGCCATGGCTAGGTTAAGAGGAATGAAAGTGGCGGCTGGAAAATGTCTAAAGAAATGTTTTCTAACCCTAATCAGCCCCTATATACTCCTAAACCCGAAATTCCCCTCTGGGCCTAGCTGCTAATCACCCGGTTAAGCCCAATTAAGTTGTTTTTCACCATCTGAAACTTGTTTCAGCCATATCTCCCAAACGGTAAGTCCGTTTGGCTAATGTGACCACTCTACGGAAAGAGAAACCATCATCTGAAGCCAATGGAAGTGGTTTCAGGTCAAAATTCATTTCCAGTCAAAAGTTATGGCCAAAACAGTATCAACCAGGGGTAAAATGGTCATTTAAAAATCGGGAAAAATCATTAACATGGGAAATGGCCCCAATAGTCATCCCCCAAAGTTACATGACCATACGACTTCGTATGTGAAAGAAATAAATATTCTACGATCCTATGATGCGTAGAATGCGGGTCGTTACACTCTCCCCCCCTTAAGAAATTTCGTCCCCGAAATTCCTTAACCCAAGACATACAAAGGATCCCGCATGCCTAACAACCACATACAACAATCAATCATGCAAAACAAGCAAACAAGCCTATCCTAGCATGCGGAAAAACTAAATCGAAGTCAAAATCTTACCAGGCAAAGAGTTCTGGGTGTGACTTCCTAATGTTCTCCTCTGTCTCCCAAGTACAATCATTCTCGTCCTCGCTCCACTGTACCTTGACTAGCTTCACCGCCTTCCTTCGAAGTTGCTTCATGTCGTGCACGACAATACGGGCCGGCTTGCGGTTCCCAACCGCCTCGGGTTCTACTTCGAAGTCCTCTAACTGATCAGGTGAAATAGTCATATCTGAGTCGTGAACGAACTTCCTTAGTTGGGAAACATGAAATACGTTGTGAACTCCCGCCATTTTCTCTGGTAAGTCAATTCTATATGCCAAATTCCCGACTAGTTCAAGAACAGGGAATGGGCCAACGAATCTTGGTGCCAACTTGCCTCTCCTGCCAAATCGTATTACGCTCTTCAACGGAGAGATCTTGACAAACACCAAGTCACCAACGGAGAATTTTAAGTCTCTTCTTCTCTTATCAGCATAACTTTTCTGCTTATCTTGGGCTGCCTTCATTCGTTGTTGAATGATCTTAATCTTATCTGAAGTTTCCCTCACCACATCTGGTCCAAGCGTAAACTTCTCGCCAGTCTCTATCCAACATGATGGTGAGTTACACGGTCTTCCGTTCAAAGCTTCAAACGGAGCCATACCAATACTGGATTGGTAGCTATTATTATATGCAAACTCTACTAGATGCAAATGGTCATCCCATGACCCACCGAAATCCAATATACATGCTCTCAAGAGATCTTCCAAAATACGGTTCACCCTCTCCGTCTGACCGTCGGTCTGAGGATGATATGCGGTACTGAGATGTAACTCTGACCCTAGAGCCTCTTGTAAGCTCTTCCAAAACCCACTAGTGAACAACGGGTCTCGGTCGCTCACAATGCTTTTAGGTACTCCATGAAATCTCACTACCCACTTCATATACAATTCCGCTAACTTAGCTGTCGTTCTGGTCGATTTGACTGGTATAAACCTTGCACTTTTAGTCAGTCGATCTACAATTACCCAAATGCTGTCATATCCCGATCTAGTCCTTGGTAAACCATCGATGAAATCCATCGAGACTTGCTCCCATTTCCATTCGGGAATTTCTAAGGGCTGTAACAACCCACTAGGCTTCTTTTGCTCGGCTTTAACTAGCTGGCAATTCATGCACTTGGATATAAACTTCCCAACGTCTCTTTTCATTCCTTCCCAGTAGTAAGTCTTCTTCATATCTCGATACATCTTGTTACCACCGGGGTGTATAGTTAGCTTTGAGTGATGACATTCTCTAAGCACTTCATCCCTCAATCCATTGACATTGGGTACAACAAGCTTTCCATTCTTTCTAAGCCATCTATCTCGATCAAGCCCATACTTGTTCATCTCCTCATCGATAACCATCTCTAACTTGGAGATGATTTCCAATAGGTTAGGATCGTCCCTCTGACTAGAGCCGATCCGCTCAATCAAAGTGGGTCTAATCGTCAAACTTGCTAACATTTCTGGATCCAATTCGCACTTTGGTCTGAAATCAAACCCCGCGATAAACTCCAGTTGCTTCCATTCAAGGAACATAGCCCATAAGCTGGCATGTCTTCTACTCAATGCATCAGCCACCGCATTGCCCTTGCCCGATGTATATGCAATGTCAAAATCATAGGAAGCTAAGAACTCTAACCACCTTTGTTGCCGGAGATTTAAATCCTTCTGGGAGAAGAGATACTTTAACGACTTATGATCTGTAAACAACTCAAATCTTTCTCCCAAGAGATAATGTCTCCACATCTTTAACGCGAACACGATCGCTGCCAATTCTAAATCATGGGTAGGGTATCTTCTCTCGTGCGGCTTCAATTGCCGACTTGCGTAAGCTACAATTCTACCGCCTTGCATCAATACAACACCCAGTCCGGTACCACAGGCATCCATGTATACCGTCATCTCTTCATCCCCCTTAGGAATGACTAACACTGGTGCGCTTGTCAACTTGTCCTTTAGATTTTTAAATGCATTCTCGCACCCTTCATCCCAGCCAAAAGCTTGATTCTTCCTGGTCAACTGGGTCAATGGTGCTGCTATCTTGGAGAAACCTTGGATAAACTTACGATAATATCCAGCTAATCCCAAGAAACTTCTTACATCTGTTGCGTTCTTGGGCTTAGGCCAATCTTGTACCGTGGCCACCTTTGCTGGGTCCACGGCAATACCATTCTCTGATACAACATGGCCCATGAACCTCACTTCCCTCTTCCAGAAGTGACACTTAGAAAACTTTGCTTTCAATTGGTGTTTTCTCAA